>CM070035.1:113165396-113178721 GCA_036250615.1 Ptychadena robeensis | reverse complement strand
GCCGGTGTAAGGCTGAACGTAGTCGAGTACGTTCAGCCTTTACACTGGCGGATGTGTAAAGAGACCATCCCCCGGCAGGCAAAGTCTGTGGGATACGTCGGGACCCCTGTTAAGCGTATATGCTTAGCATAGGGGTCCCGACGTATAATGGAAACAAGCACTAAAAATCCAAAATGTGGCAGCTTTTTTGCCCTTTTCTAAACATGGCAGCTTTACTAGACTGTGAAAAAATTCTAAAGTGTAAATCAAATTAGATATCCGATTTGTAAATATGCAGTGAAGCTGGCCATACACTGGTCAATTTTACTGTTTGATCAAGCAGAAACAATGATCAGTTAATTGGAGGTTTTGAAAACAACATCATGTTTTTGAACTGGGGCATAAAATTGATGGAGCTGTGAGTAGTCAGGTTGGAAAATTTCAGTCGGTTGATTAAGTGATCAATTTTTAATCTAATCCAATTTTTGAGAATGGCTCTTTTTATCTTAATAACTGGAATTAAAAGAATTGATTTTGTATCGAATACACTGTGTGGTAGCAGTTTTATATACATTTCATCATCTAAAAATGCCAATCTTTTTGAAATTTATTTTTCAATGGTTGTTCAGTTGATTGAAACTAATGTATTACATTTTGGCAGGAATTTGCATTGGATGGTTTGGTAAATCTTGTCGGGGGTTGTTGCGGAACTACTCCAGCACACATTAGGTAAGGTTATATAGTTGTGTATAAAATAATAGCAGTATGACACCAGTAACCATTTTTTGATGGAAATGATATTTCTTCATACTAAATGAGTTTACTAGAAATTGTCCAATGATTTTTATACTCTTGATTCTGTATAATTGAATCAATAACAGATTGTGTTTGTTGAATACAATAGTAGTGTGGGGTTCAATTACTGAGATCATTAATTCTGTGAAAAATTTAAGTTTAGCCCTTATTTAAAGTATGAAAATTATCGTAAAATGGGTCTTTTCAGACATTGTTCAGCAGACCATTGAACATTTGGAAAGAATATTAGGGAACATGCCCACAACTTCAAAAATGTTTAAAAAATATCAGAAGGTCAATGTGCATATCTATTCACCCCCCTAAAGTCAATACTGTGTAGAGCCACCTTTTGCAACAATCTAAGCTCCAAGTCGCTTTGAATAAGTCTCTCTGAGCTTGCCGCATCTTACCACTGAAATGTTTGCCCATTCCTCCATTTCTTGCGCTTGTGAAGAGAATCTTTAAATCTAACCACAGATTTTCTATTGAATTGAGATCTGGGCTTTGACTAGGCCATTCCAACACATTTACATGGTTCCACTTAAATCACTCAAGTGTTGCTTTAGCAGTGTTTATGGGGTTATTGTTCTGCTGGAAGGTGAACCTCCATCCTAGCCTCAAATAGCGCATAGAGTGGTACAGGTTTTCCTTAAAGATATCCCTGTATTTAGCACCATCTTTCTCTCAAATCTGACCCCAGTCCCAGCTGCTGTAGAACATCCCCAGAGCATGAGGCTGCCACCACCATGATTCATGTGTTTACAGTGGCTTGCAAAATAACTTTTCCACATTTTGTCACATTACAGCCACAAACATGAATCAATTTAATTGGAATTCCATGTGAAAGACCAATACAAAGTGGTGTACACGTGAAAAGTGGAACGAAAATCATACATGATTTCAAATTTTTTTAACAAATTAATAACTGCAAAGTGGGGGTGTGTTAATTATTCAGCCCCCTAAGTCAATACTTTGTAGAAGCACCTTTTGCTGCAATTACAGCTGCCAGTCTTTTTAGGTATGTGTCTACCAGCTTTGCACATCTAGAGACTGAAATCCTTGCCCATTCTTCTTTGCAAAACATCTCCAGCTCATTCAGATTAGATGGACAGCGTTTGTGAACAGCAGTTTTCAAATCTTGCCACAGATTCTCGATTGGATTTAGATCTGGGCTTTGACTGGGCCATTCTAACACATGGATGTGTTTTGTTTCAAACCCTTCCATTGTTGCCATGGATTTATGTTTAGGGTCGTTGTCCTGCTGGAAGGTGAACTTCCGCCCCAGTCTCAAGTCTTTTGCAGACTCCAAGAGCTTCCAAGATTGCCCTGTATTTGGCTCCATCCATCTTCCCATCAACTCTGACAAGCTTCCCTGTCCCTGCTGAAGAGAAGCACGCCCAGAGCGTTTTGCATTTTGGCCAACAAGTTCCATTTTGGTCTCATCTGACCAAAGCACCTTCTTCCACATGTTTGCTGTGTCCCCCACATGGCTTGTGGCAAACTGCAAACGGGACTTCTTATGCTTTTCTGTTAACAATGGCTTTCTTCTTCCCACTCCATAAAGGCCAACTTTGTGCAGTGCGCGACTAATAGTTGTCCTATGGACAGATTCCCCCACCTGAGCTGTAGATCTCTGCAGCTCGTCCAGAGTCACCATGGGCCTCTTGCATTTCTGATCAGCGCTCTCCTTGTTCGGCCTGTGAGTTTAGGCCTTGTCTTGGTAGGTTTACAGTTGTGCCATACTCCTATTTCTGAATGATCGCTTGAACAGTGCTCCATGGGATGTTCAAGGCTTTGGAAATCTTTTTGTAGCCTAAGCCTGCTTTACATTTCTCAATATATTTATCCCTGACCTGTCTGGTGTGTTCTTTGGACTTCATGGTGTTGTTGCTCACAATATTCTCTTAGACAACCTCTGAGGCAGTCACAGAGCAGCTGTATTTGTGCTGACATTAGATTACACACAGGTTTACTCTATTTAGTCATACGCACTCATCAGGCAATGTCTATGGGAATATTGACTGCACTCAGACCAAAGGGGGCTGAATAATTACGCACACCCCACTTTGCAGTTATTTATTTGTTAAAAATTCTTGGAATAATGTATGATTTTTTGTTCTACTTCTCACGTGTACACCACTTTGTATTGGTCTTTCATGTGGAATTCCAATAAAATAGATTCATGTTTGTGGCTGTAATGTGACAAAATGTAGAATAGTTCAAGGGGGCTGAATACTTTTGCAAGCCACTGTGTGTGTGTGTGTGTGTGTGTGTGTGTATATATATATATATACAGTATATTACAGCCGAGCCCATAATTATTCATTCCACTGGCAAATTTATGCATTGACATGTGCAAAATTATTCATACCCTTCACATACTATCACAGTCTCTGGGAAAATCCAAAGTTCTATACCATTCCAAATAGTCCAAGCTGTCCTAAAGCATCCCAATTACCCTGATTAATTGGGAACAGCTGATTTAACCTCCCTAGCAGTCCAGAGTTTGTGTGAGGAACAAACTCTGGAGGAGCTGGGCTGCCATGAAAGCCGCATATCCCCAGAAAGCTACGGCGATTCTGCTTCCAGCCGCATCATTTCTGGGGGCAGCATTGTGTGCCGTCACCGATTGCGCCACAATGCCGCAGGGGGTGGGCGTCGCCATAGACCTCAATGTTAATGGAGGAGCGTAGGCTTTCCAGCCCTCACACCCGGCGTCATTAATGACACCGGCTGTGTGGAGAGGGGAGGGAAGAAATGGCAGGCAGTGTACCTTGTACACTGCAGCGATTGCCCGTACCACGCTGTTAAAAACAGCGTGGTACGGGCAGTGCGCTAGGGAGGTTAATCAACTGAACAAGTGAAAAACAGCAGCTCTCTGCAGTTGGTTTGTGGACAGTCATGGCTAAGACAAAAGAGCTCAGTGAGGACCTGTGGCTGTGCATTGTGGCTGCTCACAAGTCAAGAAAGGGCTACAAGACCATATCTCAATGTTTTCAAGTTCCAGTGCACACTGCACTGGTAGATCTGTAAAAAGATTTGGGTACAATCAATCAACTTGCGCACTCACGGTGATTGATTGTACTCTAATCTGTTTACATACCTACCCGTGTGTGTCTTACTTTGAGCGGAATCAATAGACCGCTGCGGCTGCTGCCTTCTGATTAGCCATCAGCTGTTAGTGTGAAGGGGGTGGGGCCAGCACTCCTCACTCTGAAGCTGGGTGAGTGAGGCAGCTGTATGAGACAGGCAGCTTCTCCCCAGCTTGTGGCGTGTTGTGATTCACATGCTGCAAGCTGGGGAGAAGGGGTCCCCATTGAACAGGAATCGATGTGTCCATGTGGTGCACATTTCTTTTCCGTTTAATTGAACCCCATTTGACATCACCATGCTGTGATTGATTGGAGGTCGATTGCTCAGGAATCTTCCCATGTGTGCCTAGCTTAAGGAAAAAGCAGCAGCATCTTCTGCCAAACTTCCTTTCTCTGCTTTATTTGGCCATCACAGTACAGTGTTGGTTTCCTGGCCAGTAGTTCTGTGGTTAATGTATGTTGCCCTCCTTTCCTTCAATGGATGTATAAAATGCATTAGCATATTAAATACAGAGGAGTCGGAGTCTGAAGTATCAGAAACTGAGGAGTCAGAGAATTTATCGACCAACTCCACAGCCCTGGTCTGGAGAGACTTGGCCTTGGGCACCAGTGGACATTTCATCATGACCATGATCCAAAACACACAGCAAAAGTGGTGAAGAAATGGATAGCAGACAAAAATATTAACGTTTTGGAGTGGCCCAGCCAGAGTCCTAACTTGAATCCAATTAAGAATCTGTGGAAGGGAGCTAAAGATCAGAGTGATGGCAAGAAGACCCTCCAACCTGAAAGATTTGGAGCTCATTGCTAAAGATGAATGGGCAAAAATACCTGTGGAGACATGAAAAACACTTGTATACAATTATAGGAAGCATTTGATTGCTGTAATAGCCAATAAAGGCTTTTCTGCTGATTACTGAGAAGGGTATGAATAATTTTTCACATAACATGTTTTGCTCAAATGTAAACAAATGCTGAGAATTTCTTTTTCTTCACAGAAATGCCTCTTGTACATCATCTTATTATGTTTTGGGATACACCTATGTCATTTAGTCAAAAAATAACTGGTTGAATAAAAGTAACTTTAAGGCGAAATTTGCCACGGGTATGAATAACTATGGTCTCGACTGTGTGTGGGTGTGTGTGTATAATATATATATATATATATATATACATACATACATACATACATACATTGGATACATCAGGGGGGTATGTATGCGGACTCCATCCAAAGTAATAGAAATCAAAAAAGGTTTTCCAACATGGTGGAAACCTGTTTGGCCGAGCTTTTTCAAGCGCGATCGGTAGGTCTTGCTCGAAGTCTGCTGCTTGTCAGATTGACCAGGATTTTTGGACATGTCCTTTCCCAGTTCTGCCAACCTATTTCAAACACAAAATAGGCTTATACCTCTGGTAGATGAAATCAAAGCATGAAGTGGGTATAGCTTTAAATTGTGGAAGCCAAGACACACAAAATGAATCAATTGTTGTTTACAAAAGAGCACATTGTATGTAACACAATAACTAGCTTGCATACGTCTCAAAAAAGAGAATACTGCAAAAAGCAGTATGAAAAATTTAACCACCCTGGGGTCCCCTGAGATGAGATTTCTGTACCAAAAGAGGTACATAAGTGAATGAAATCGCAAAGCCACATAGTGGAATATTCAAAATGAAATTCCACTATTTCCACCAAAACAATTAGCAAAAAGTCCACAAGATGGTGCTGTTGCCGCCTAAGTTTGTATATGTTTGTATACATTTCACCAGCCCAGTACAGCTTGGGAATACTGATGTGACCCGGAGCTTTAAAAATTACCCTCTCCCTACCAAACTTAGGCAGACTACAGACATGCTAATGCACAGTCTGTGTCTTTGACTGCACAGGGGATTATGAAGGTCACTGGGCAGGTCGGCGCTTCTCTTTCTGTGTCGGCACAGACTGGCATGCACACAGAGATATGACTGTCCACGCGACAAACAAGTTTGTGAATGCCCTAGCACCTCCTTATAACTACTTTCAATTACAAGATAATAAAGATAATAAATATTTTATGTTACAAGAAAGAGAATAAAATTATTACCCAACTAAACAACATTCAATAATTAGTTGCTACAAGAGATAATGGAAACTGAAACTCTAAAAGTACTATCCCCACATGAGTAGTGGGTTTGCAGGGCACAGCAGAGACTACTTTGTCATTAAAGTTTTCATAAGGAAGTGTGATGTTTTTGTGCTTTATTTAATAATATACACGTGTTCATTTTTGTTGACAATCTCCCTTAATTGGACTCAGCGCATGTGATTGATTAGTAACCTGTAACTTTTTAAGTCATGAAATTCACATTTTAAATGTTTTTAGGGAAATTGCTGAAGCGGTAAAATACTGTAAACCAAGGATCCCCCCCAAATCTGTCTTTGATGGTTACATGCTTCTTTCTGGTATGTAAATCTTGCTAAATATTTTTCCTACATCTGTTCTAGATCTAGAAAATGTGATTTAAAATGCTGTTATATAAATGTAGAATGTTATGTTTACACTTAAATATTTTTATTTTTATTGTTATATATATATATATATATATATATATATATATATATATATATATATATATATATATATATATATATATATATATATATATATATATATATACAGTATATACCTTAATTTACCTTTACATAAGTCAGTGCATTTCAACAATTTTTTGTTAAACTTTAGAGTTTAAGTGATACATTTTATTGGCCCACTAAAGTAATTAAAAAAGCAATGGGAATGTCTCATATCCCTTCTTCAGGCTAAAAAGTTAATTGTAGATAAATTAGTAAGTTTGGGGTCCTTAACAGTAAAAAAGTTACAGTCACGGCATAACAGCCTGGCACATAAAAAATTTAACCGAGAAAGGATGAAGAAAAAATAGAAAGTACGATACGAAATCTAGAGTCATCATGATTAGGTGGCACTTGGCCCAACAGGAAACACACATGGCTGATGTTGACTTCATCCCTTGTAAAAAGGATTGGAAGGCTGGGGCTGGAATTGCTGCAGCAACACTTTATAGGTTGTAAAGCACTGAAATTTGTAATTTGTTGTGTTTGCAGCATATTTACTGAAATCAAAATCTTTTTCAATCAAACTTTTAACAACATTTAACTTTTTAATCAAGTCACTCTGGAGGACTCTACACATTGATGTGTGTGGGACTCCAGAGGCACCAGCAGCTTCAAATATCTCTTTGCTGCTATGTAATGGCATTTTAGCAGCTGCTCTCTTGATCCGATGCATGGATCTGGAAGAGATCTTCCTCAATGTGCCTTTTATCTGCACTAACCAGTCTGTTCTCTGAATCAGCCACACATCTCGTAATAAGTGCGATGATCATGCTTACGTTTTCGTGAAATATCTAATGTTTTCATACCTCATCCAAGGCATTGAACTTTTCACTCTTTTCGGCAGCAGAGAGATACATTTTCTTCCACGTATTGGTTGCTAAATGTGTTCTGCTTAATAATATAGAACGTCCTTAATTTGTTTTTCCATTAAATGGGCACCTGGTAAACAAATTAACACAGGTGTCTGAAATGATTTCAGTGATCCAACGAGCCCTGAGACATAATGCCATCCATGAGCTTAATTGAAAAATAAATAGTCTAATCTTTGTGACACTTAAATAGAATTTGCATAAAAAATTGGAACATTCATCTGGTGCTGATTGTTTTGTCTACAGGGCGGTGAGCCCAGGGGTGTTGCCAAGATTAAAAAAGAGCTGGGGCACCCATGTGTATTGGAGAATGGTTGATCTGACTGCACTGTGCTACTCATGGGAGGTGCTTTAATGATTATCATTCTATAGAAATCAACCAGCTATTCAACCCTCCAGCCTCTGCCAGCAGCTCTCATGCACGCAATGCACAGAGATCATAAAGTCTGATTTTCCCCTTCAATTAACCAGCTCACATACACAAACAGAGTTACCTGCTCAAATACACAGCTAGTTAGGACCTGGAGGTGGGAAAAGCTGCCGGAGACTCTAACTTTGCGAGCAATTTAGTTACTGAAATTTTTTTTTACTGAAACTCGGCTGTATAGGATAGGTTTAAAAATACTGTAAGTATTATTGAAATCATTTCATGATTGTCAAAGTCTTGAACGGTCTGCTGTAAATCAACTCATTTACCACATCATGTCTGATGGCACCCCTTTTTCACATTATCAATACTTGAAGATTGACTTTTGTTCATCCACTTGGAAATTGTTTGCATCTGAAATGTTCCTCAACAGCTAATTCCTGAAAAGGCATAGAGCCTCATAAAGGGTTTGCAGGGACAAAGGTTGCGCTGTACCATCTAGTTTACAGTGTTGGACGGGAGTTCAAAATGATCAGAATGCATTTAATGTCTTAAGCCCCCCATAGACGTATAGATTGTGACCCGATATTTTGGCTGATCAACCGTGCGTGATGGCGTCTTTACACCCGGTCAATCGCCTGAAACATTGGGTCACAATCGGCCCGGGCACCCTTTGTGTGCGCTGTCCGTCGGGTTCGGCAGACCACATCTAGCCTGTGTGTAACCCTGAATAGCCCCAAACTAGGGCTATCTGCACATGGGCAGTTGTAAGGGTAGGAAAATATTTTGGGTGGCAAACTCAGAACAGCTGTGAGTCAGCTAGCCGCCTAGCACATAGGGAGAGAGAAGGGAGCTGCTAGCACCTCCCCTTCCCCCCTCAGAAGCAGACAGACAGCTTTTTCCTTAGCCCGATGGATCTGAGATCCCTCAGAGCTCAGGAGATACCCATACTTTAACATACTTTCATTCTTAGATCGGTCTGATACTTTAGACGACACAGTGTCCCCGTCTAAAGTATCAGACCGATCTAAGAATTACGGACATGTCCATAATGGCTTAGATCGATTTGGCTGCCAATTTAGGCTCTTTAAGCCTAATATCGGCACCCAATTTTTCGGCTGGTGGAACGGCACGATGGTCGGTTGACTTTCGGTGTGCTTAAAATCTTATGGTGTATGGGGGGCTTTAGCTAGAAGGGAACCATGGTAGATCTTACCTGAATGTATTTGCTTATTCCAATGGAGGCAATTTCCTCATGGTCTATGAGAAGATTTAGCTCTGCCAAATTTCAGTTCTGATCAATTTTTTATTTCCAGTAAATCCAGGTATTTTTTCCTAGGCTCATCAGACCTACAGATAGTTTACAAAGAATTAGAATATCATATATGTTTAACTTTCTATTAATGTGCAATTACCATATTTTTTGGACCATAAGACGCACTTTTTCACCCCCAAAATTGGGGGCAAAAAGTGCCTGCATCTTATGGTCCGAATGCCCGACCCTTGTGCCCACTCGCCCGTCGGTGGTCGCACCTTAGCTTCCCGCCAGCTCTTCCGGCACGGAGATTAGCCGGGGAGCATGTCCGGCTCTCCCATCTGAACTGTGTAATTGCCTATGCCAGCAGAGCTCAAAGTTCTGCTGCCATAGGCAATGAAGAGAGAGATATAGATGAACTTGTATCTTTAGCTCTCCTGTCCGTGGGACAAAGGAACAGTTGATCAGCAGAGGACTGAGAGCAGAAGCTGTTGGCCCCCCTTCCTCCTGCCGATCAGTGAGGAGTATGACACTGTGCTGAGAATGTACTGCTGATAGTGACCCCTACTGGCTGAATTGAATATTGCATTCATTGAATTAATTGCATTAACCCAATTGATGTGAAACTTATTGAATCTTTTTTTTCTGGTTTTCCTGCCCTAAAAACTGGGTGCGTCTTATAGTCTGAAAATACAGTACTTTTTCAATTGTTTTGCCATTACCTTCTGAGGGGTTCCCTCCTCATGGAGGGTGTCAATGATGGTTTTCTGCACAACTGTCAGGTCAGCAGACCATTTAAAGGCTCAGGAACCCTTTGCAGGTTTTTTAGATTAATTCGCTGATTAGAATCCGATACTTTGAGCCTTGAATATTAAACCTTTTTGCAATATTCAAATTTTCTGATATTTTGTTTTTTGTTATAAGCTGTAAGCCAAAATCATCAAAATGATAACAAAGGCTTGAAATATCTAGCTTTGCATGTAAGCAGTGTATTTCATGGATTCGTTTTACCTTTTAAGTTGAACTACTGAAATGCAGGAACTTAATTCTTTGCAAATCACCTCAAGTGTATGTTCAATATAAAATATTGGTGCAACATAGAAGTCAGTCAGTGCCTGTTTAGTAATCAGTCAAGAGCCACTAATTATCAAGTGGAAGGGCTTAGGGGCCAAGACTGCCCAAGTGAACTGTTCACATAAAGGGTGTGGTCTGAACAAGGGACTGTTTTTTGAAATGACTTCCTTTTAAATCTAGCAAAAACAAAAGATTCCAATCCCCTGCATAAAGAAGCAGTCCATTCTGGTGGTGGTTGACCAAAGCTAAAGTCCCCCATACACACTTTGATTTTTCAGCCGACACAGTTTCCCCATCTAAAGTATGGGTATGTCTCCTCAACTCCGAGGGATCTTAGATCCATCGGGGCTGAGCAATCAGCCTGTCTACACAGACTGCCTACTTCTGAGGGGAGGAGGTGCTAGCAGCTCCCTTCCCTCTACCTTCGTGCTAGGCTGCCTAGATGCTGTCTACCGGACCCGACAGACAGCGCTGGCACACAAAGGTGTGTATGGGGGGCTTAACAGATTGGAATAGAAACCTGATCTGATGCATATTTGGCACATATAGTTAGGTAAAGAAGTATTTGATCTCCTGCTGATTTTTATTTTGTTTCCCTTCTGAAAAATTACCAGTTTATAATCATAATGGTAGTTTTATTCCCGAAAAGACAGAATACCTGCCAAAAACGGTGCACTAAGTGCACTAAAATCATTGACGTGAAAATCAAATGCGTTAATGTCAAGATTGATGTGAATTGTTATAAGAGATCTACAGTACATCTTAAAAGTGTTCTGCGCATCAGTTTTTCCACATTTTGTTATGTTACAGCCTTATTCTAAAATGGAATAAATCCATCCTTGAAATGTTTCTGCGTCTTAATTGCAGAAACTTGTGTTTAATTCTATTGATGGGACATGATTTGGAAAGGCGCACACCTGTCTATGTAAGGTCCCACAGTTGACAGATCATATCAGAGCACAAACCATGTATGAAATCAAAGGAATAGTCTGTAGACCTCCAAGACAGGATTGTCTTGAGGCAAAAACCTTAGGAAGGTTACAGAAAAATGCCTGCTATTTTGAAGGTCCCAATGAGCACAGTGGTTTCCGTCATCCGTAAGTAGAAGACGTTTCAAACCACCAGGACAACGGTTCATCTTTCAGCAGTAAAACGACACTAAGCACACAGCAAAGATAGCAAAGCAGTGGCTTCAGGACACCCTACAATTCCTTTGAGTGGCCCAGCCAGAGCCCAGTCTTTTATACAATTTAACATCTCTGGAGATCTTAACCTGCTGGGCGGTTTGCCCGAACTCAGTTCGGGCGCGGTTTGATCGCTGTTTAAACTGCGCCCATGCTGGGATCGGGCACAAATGGCACCTCTCCACACACTGAGCCTTTCCGGCCCCGTGTCTTTGGCATCATCTGTGACACCAAAGGGGGTGGGGCGTCTATTTGACACCGGCGGTGTGTAGAGGGCTGGGCAGAGAGCCAGCAATCACGGCGGAGTACAGTGTACTCGGCCGCGATTGCGGTTGAAACGGCTTTTTGCGCCACAAAAAATTGCGTGAAAAGCCTGTAACGCCCAGAGGGTTAAAGCGCACCTAACCTCAAAAATAAAAAAACACCCAAAAATGTAATTACATTTTTACTTCTAAACGTTCCCAATAGCTCAAAGTTGTTCAAAAAGCTAAAAAAAAAAAAATTTTCGCTATTCTGCTGGTGTCTGTGGGAGCCACCATTTTAGATTCAGTGTAAGCTTCCAGTCTTGAATGAGTGAAGGCTGCAATAATGCCGACAGCCACTGGGGGCCGCCAGATACAATGTAAAAAAAACGTGTATAGCTGCAGAAGGCAGGTCCAAGCCAGGCAGTGTGAAGAGCTGAAACGCTGCGGCCCCGTGATTTTAGGGGGAGGGGTATGGGGGGGAAATGTACAAACTTCTCCTCACAGGTAACAATTTTTAATTTACATATTGCTCCAATAATGTGGGGTTGTGATTTTTTTCTTCAGCCCCCCCCCCCCCTAGTTTCCAGTAACCGTTACTAGTTTCCAATCCAACAACCAACACGAGCGCAGTTTTCTGGTCAAAATGTCCTAAACCCCCCTTAAATTTTTAATCAGGACGGGCAAACAGGAAGTGAGCATCTTACCCCCTGCAGAACCTTCCTCAGCGATTACCTGCTTCATGGGTGGCATTATACCAAAACCAAGGTCCTAAAGGTTGCAATTTTGGGGACATTATGCTGCAGACCTCTGCAAAATCCTATAATTTGTGTCTTGCATGGAACAGCATAATGTATATTTGTGAACCGCTATACTCCTCTCCTTCTATTCTACTGTCTGTCTGGCGGGCAGAGGATTATCTGATGCCAGTGTATAAGGAATTCTGCCGTACTCACAGGCACAAAAGGGTTAAATTTGAGTGGAGTTAAGGGTCACAGGTAAGATGATATGAGGATGGTTGCCACAGTGCTCGAAGAACATGGAGAGTGGCATCTAAAAATGGGTCCTTTGGGAGACCATTAACTTAGATCAAGTCAAAAACTTAAGCAGGTGAGTTGACCCATTCATGTTCCATGTGGACCCAGGGTTTTGCCTGATGGTATGCTTTTTAGAAAGGTGTATCTGGATCCATCCTTATATCAATACCCACATTCCCATCCCGAGTCATAAGCTATGTCAGGAAGAATGTAGGTCCCCTCAAGGTTGGGAATTTGAGTGGAATGTGGGGATATTCATATTTTGTACTTGAGTTTTGAACTCTATCAACCTTGATATGTTTTATAATATATAAAACAGATTTTTTATTTAGGACCCGTGGTCCACATGCAACAAACACATATGCACAATTAGCATAGCAGACAAAGACAAAAATGCGTTACATATACAGTTCCATAGGGAATTACAATGATAGCACATACAGAATAAAAATAGGACACAAATAGAGATACGCGTGTGCTCTGGTGGTTATAGCAACATGTTTCGCCTCATATAGAGGCTTTTTCAAGCTGCACACTTTGTCCTTGCGTAAAAGATCTGTAGGTTAGGAGAGATTTGTGTCAGAGCCCAGATGGTGAACATTGGTAACGGAAAGGAGTATAAAATAAGGATATGTGCTTACTGATGACAGGAAACCTGTTCAGGGTAAATATGAGTGGTATAGCTCTCTCCAGAGAGTCTGGTCCAAAAGATGGGAAGCCCCTTCCTATGGGCACTTGATAATGTCCAAACCCTCTATGGGGGATGGTCATATGACCTGGTCAAGCCAGGAATTGCGACTCGTGTGGAGGTATG
>CM070035.1:113137630-113150912 GCA_036250615.1 Ptychadena robeensis | reverse complement strand
GAATTGGAAAGGATTTTGGACCCGACTGCCAACAAGAACAAATCCTTTCCGGTTGGTAAATGTAATCCACCACCGAGACGGCCCTTTCGGAACTATGCAGCGCCAGGCCGCAAGGGGAAGGAACCGGCCAAGAGGAAGCCATGGCAGCCCAACAGGGAGCGGGGTAAGCCTAACATTTTATTTACCCCCTCCAACAAATCAAAATGACCTGCCAGTCCAGGTGGGAGGAAGATTGGGGTTCTTCCTACCTGCATGGATTCGCATGTCCCCAAACCCCTTCATCTTGGGAGTCATCGGGCACGGCTCCAAGTTGGAGTTTGCAGGTGTTCCACCTCGCAGGTTTCTTCTTACTCGGCCACCAAGGGACCCAGTAAAGAACAGGGCGCTTATGGGAGCTGGTAGACCAGGCAGTCCTGGGCCCAGTACCTCAGGAGGAAAGGGGCCACGGTTATTACTCTCACGTATTCACAGTAAGCAAGCCATCAGGAAAGTTCAGACTAATTATAAATCTAAGCAAGCTGAACACTTATTTAACCTACAAAGGGTTCAGGATGGAGACCATCTACACCACCAAAAGGCTGTTAACAGCTGGTTGCTATATGGCAACCATAGACCTAAAGGACGCCTACCTACATGTGCCTATCCATCAAGCGCACAGGAAGTTCCTGAGGGTAGCAATCTGTTGGCAGGGAAGAACTTTACACTTCCAGTTCTTAGCCCTACCCTCCGGGTTAACATCAGCACCAAGGATCTTTACGAAGGTAGTGGCAGAATCTCTGGCACCCTTAAGACTGGAACAGATCTCAGTGGTGCCATACCAGGACGACCTGCTGTTTTTCGCGGTTTCAAAAGAATTGTTGTCACAAAATTTAAACAGAGCAATTGCACACCTGCAAGAGCTGGGTTGGGTAGTGAATTGGGAGAAATCTCACCTAGTCCCTTCCCAACAGCTCCGTTTCTTAGGTTACGACCTCAATTCAGTCACCCAGAAAGTACTCCTTCCAGAGGAAAAGGTGGCAGGTCTCATTGCTATGGCAAGAACAATCCAGAACAGCAACCAGGTTTAGATCAGACAGGCCATGAGCCTAGTAGTGCAATACCAATGTATGCAGAAATTTAATGTAAGGATTGTAAGCAGATTAGAGTACAATCAGTGACCGCGCACGTTGATTGATTGTACTCAAATCTTTTTTTCAGAAGGATCCAGACTAGCACCTAGTTTCTGGGCAGAACACACCAAGTTTGATACATCTAAGTATAAACAACAGGAAGCCAGGCATGTCACCAGGCAGGAACTCCAAGCAAATCACCTGCTGGTCACAAGCCTGTTTCCCTCCAAGAAACATAAACACTTTAGACCCCTATATTTCTAGCAGGGGGCTACAGTTGCAATCAGACATGTTGTACTCATTGGGCATTCCTGTTGTGAGCTATCTGCTGTATGTTTGGCTCTTATATAGCATGTCCCTAAAGCTAGCCACACATGGTTTGATTTTAGTTCAATCAACGTTTTTCGATTAAAAATTTGATTGATTAAAAGCAAATCGTTTTTCTGCCCACATAGTACAATCAACGATTATTGATCAATTTTTTAAAAAGGTTGAAACATTTTGGTCGATTGTACAATCATCGAACTACATTCCTTGCAGGTTTTTCTTGGTCGAGTTAATGATACTCGATGTGTGTGGCTACTTCCCTGTAACACATCACCGATTGAAACTAAAATTGTAAGAGGAATTCAATTGACGATATTTGATTACTTCAATGAACTTTTCAGTCGAATTTGAACAATAATCGTACTCCCCATGTGGTGTACATTGATTAAGTTAAAATAATTTTTTTTAATCGAACTACAAAATCTAATCTAATGTCGATTGAACGCTAAAATTTAACCATGTGTGGCTGTCCAGACATCTCAGAGTTTAGATTGGACTCTGAATCTTCAGAATATTTTTTTTTTTTTTTACCAGAAGCAACTTCATTGAGCATAAATCCTAGACTTGATTTGCCTCCTTTTAGACAGTTCCATTTTCTACTGCAATCCAAATTCTGATTGCACCTGACCTTGTGGCCTCATAATTCTCATTATCATATCATTACCATTAGATTTGCATCCTGGAAATGACCATTTGGTTGCCAATACAATGCTGCACTACTTTTTGGAAGGATTATTTATTTTTGTTCTGAGAACATCATGTTGGTAGAATTAATCAAATAGCAGGGGGGAATAAAGCTAGCCACACATGGTTCGATTTTAGCGTGCAATCGACGATTTTCAATGAAAAAAACGATCGATTGAACGTTAATCAATGTACTGCCCACATAGTACAATCGACGATCGTGGAAAGTTGGAAAATTTTGGTTGATTGGTCAATGATCGAACTACATTTCTGAAAGTGCTTGTTTGTTTCCATTCAATTATCTCGATGTGAGCTATGAACATATGACTACTTCCTGTGTAAAAAAAAAACACACAGAAAAAGCTTTTTAGGGAAAAACAAACTTTACTGTTATTTACATATTTACAAAATGTCTTGTCACAATAGTCAGTCATTGAAATTATGCAAAAATAAATAAAGAATAATCAAAATTAAATAACAAGGGGGCATGGCCTGACCGTTGAGCAAGATGGCCGCTTAACTCTGGAGCTCCGGCGACCGTCTCTTCTAAAAGCCCATATTACGCACACCCAACGACTCCAGATGGGCAAAACTGGCAAGCCCGCACACCTCTCAGAGCCACGGACACGTTCCAGCTCGCAGCCGCTACGAAACATCCCGGCAATCTTCCGATCTCAGCGGCAGGACTCGGACAGCGTGGAACCATCCAAGATGGCGCCGGCGTCCTCACCACCGCCGCGGGAGAGGCCCTCGGGCTCTCAGTCACCGCAGGGCTCCTCGGACATGGGAGCGTACTTCCACCTACTGCCCACCAGGCAAGAGATGCTTTCCATGGCGGCCGATATCAAGCAAGCACTAAACTCAGTGGTATCAGATCTCCGAGCTGACATCAAGGGCATTGGCATGCGCGTGGAGGCCGTGGCGACACACAACTTGGCCCAGATCAAATCCATTGCCCGAGCGCAATCATCGTTGGATCGGAGTCAGAGTGCACCGTGCCCTGAGACCCAGGGACGCAAGAGATGACAACCCCGGTGAAGTCCCCGAATGGTTCGCAGTCTTGCTGGCATCCCGACCCCCGGCCGAACCACCTGGAGACCCGAACACCTATCGCCCTGCCCAGAGGAGATTGTCCCAAGATCCGACGCCTTGCAGATCCCCGGCAGGCCCTGCAGCCAAGCGCCAACGAACTCCCCGAGGGAGACGCTGAGATCGCCCGCCCCTCCTCGAGCGGTTCCGCCTGATGGGACACCCAGACAGCGGCAGAGAGACACGGACTGTCGGCTGATGTTGCTGATCTTACCGGACGTTCCGTGAATCGCCATCGTTTCTGCCTTTTTCCACTCTCACAGCCTTAGGGCTTTACCCTGCCTCTGGCCTTCCAGGGGTATGGGGGACTCATAGTACAGAGTATTGGAGGAGCGCTCCTATGCATATTCAGTTATCTGAAGCCTTTAAGTTCATTACCCCGGGATTAGGAGCTGGGTGGCTTAGGTACCTACATGGGCTGTGCAGTATTGATATGAGTACCCCATGGGGTTTATCTTACCCCCTTCAGTTGCCAGCTCTTTAGCTTTGAGTACTGTTTTTTTTTTTTTTACGCTTGCTATAGTTTTGTTGGGTTTGCTAAACCGTTAAAGTACATATGAGGTGAGGGGGACTCCCCCTCTCCTCTTGATTTCAGCAGGCATTTGGGTTGAGACGGGTGGCCTATCATCTCCTCTCTTGACCCACACAACCTAGTTTATGCCTGGTCTGTTTCACGTTACCTCAGAGAGAGGCGCAGTCTGTTAGGAGTTTCTCCGGGTTTTCACCCGTCCTTACGTGCCTCCTATTACCCCATATTGTGTTCACCGAGCTGTTCCCAGTACACCGGGTCCCACAGGGGGGTTTATACTTATCTGGTCTCTCTCAGCCAGGGTCGTTTAATTGGGTACGCTGTGCCAACTTTTTCTGTGTTGTTTTATGTTTTGTTTGTTAGTTGTGTAAGTTGTTTTCTGTCCCCCCCCCTCTCTTTCCCCCCCCCCCCCCCCACAAATTTATTTTTATTTCCCAAGTTCCCCCCGGGTAGGTTTCAGCTTATCCCTTTTTTGAACGGAGTTTGTTTTGGGATTGTGCTGGGATTTGATTATCCCAGACATCCACTGCTGACTGCAGCACGAAACGGGAGGGGGGCGGGGCTCCCGGAATTTGGAGGTTGGGCGCAGCTGAAGCTTCATCTGACACACCGACTTGATTTCCTCGTATACTACCGCCATGCCTTCCCCACCAACCGCATCACCCGTACCACTGACGGTTACGTCCTGGAACGTCAGGGGCCTAAACATGCCGGCAAAGAGGACAGCTGTCCTGCACGCCATGCAGAAGGCAAAGGCGAAAGTGGTCTTACTGCAAGAGACGCACTTTTGACTGGACAGAGTCCCCAAACTTTCTGACCGTCATTTCCCGACAGTTTATCATGCGTCGTCCTCCACTTCCAAGTCGAGAGGTGTATCAATCTTGATGCACCGCGACGTGGACTTTGTGATGGATGAACTGATTAGAGACGATGACGGCAGATACCTCTGCATCTGCAGGTCCATCCACGACACCCCGGTGACCATTGCCAATGTCTATGTCCCTAACGGCAATCACGCCTCCTTTTACACCGCTTTTCTCGCCTGCCTGTTGGACTTCTCCAGGGGGGTGGTGAACCTCGGGGGTGATTTTAACGTCACCATGGACCCTCTCCTGGATAACTCCGATGGTCATTCCTCTTTGCCATACCGCACTCTCAAAAACATAAAACGCAGATTACATGACCTGGGCCTCATGGGCGCTTGGCGTACACTCCACCCGACGTCCAAGGACTTCACATACTTCTCTCATGTACATGACATACTCGCGACTGGATTATCTGTTCCTTTCCCAACGTGACCTCCCTAAACTACAATTGGCAGGCATAGGTTCTATGGCCATTTCCGATCATGCTCCAACCTCGATATCCCTGGATTGGGGCAGATCGGAATTCAGATGTTTTGTGTGGAGGTTAGATAACGGCCTGCTGTCCGACGCTTCAAATGTTGCCGCACTATCTCGGCACCTCAAGGAATATTTTGCCGTCAACGTGAATGGTGAGACTCCCCTGCCGATGGTCTGGGAGGCACATAAGTGCAGCGTCCGGGGCCGTCTCATCTCCATGGCAAGCGCAAAAAAACCAGGCGGAGCACATAGTTCAGTTACAACCCTCCATACAGGCGCTAGAATGCCAACACAAGCGCTCAATGGCCACGCAGGTAGCACAGGAACTGACCCAGACTAGACAGGAGCTCTTGAAGGCTATAGACTTTAAGGTTCTTCGGGCTTACACCCTCCGTCGCAACATGTATTATGACAGAGGGAATAAGACGGGGAAGTTACTAGCTAGAGCTCTCAAACAGCAGCATAACAGGGCATTTATAAAGGCCATCACGAACAGACAGGGAGTGTCGGTTCCCTCCCCGCCGGACATAGCGGACGGTTTTTGTGCCTATTATAGCACACTTTACAATCTTAACACTCCCCTGATGTACCTATAGACCGGACGAACCTTATTCAGGACTTTATCACCTCTTCAGGCATGCCTTCTCTATCGACTGATGAGATACAGGCTATGGACGCCCCTATTACTGAGGAGGAGTTTTCTATGGCTCTCAAATCTACGAAGAATGGCAAGAGCCCAGGACCTGACAGATTGACCACTTCCTACTACAAGACTTTCCAGACGATATTATCCTGACATTTTGCGGACACGTTTAATGGTTTGACCGGCGACGTGCACCTTCCTCCCCAGACCCTTGAGGCACACATAGTCGTAATCCCCAAACCAGACAAGGACCCTCAGCAGTGCGGTAGCTATAGACCGATTTCCCTATTGAACACGGACATAAAATTCTTCGCCAAAATCCTGGCCCTCCGCTTATGGTCTCTTTTGCCCTCGCTTGTCCACACTCATCAGGTTGGCTTTGTCCCGGGCCGTGAGGCACCATCGCTGCTCTTAATGCGATTCGCTGGGCACAACGACATGGGAAGTGGTGGTGTTGGTCTCCACGGACGCGGAAAAAGTGTTCGACCGGGTAGACTGGACATACATGTTTGCGGTATTGTCGCATGTCGGTCTCCCCGGTCACATGCTCCGGTGGCTTGAAGCCCTGTACCACAGGCCCACGGCCAGAGTACGTACAACGGGGGTTATCTCTGACCCGTTACCGATTTCTAATGGGACGCGGCAGGGTTGCCCCCTCTCACCGTCTTTGTTCATTTTGACATTGTAACCTTTGCTCCGCCAGGTTCAACTTTCAAAGGACGTTCATGGCTTACGTGTGGGCTCGGTTCACCTGAAGGTGGCGGCCTACGCGGATGACATGCTGTTCTTCCTGACGCGCCCATCTGACTCTTTGCCAGCCCTATTAGACCTGTTTTCTACATTTGGTCCGATCTCAAAGTTGAAGATCAATTACTCCAAGTCTTCTCTGTTGCCGGTGGGCCCTCTGGGATGGAGGGATCCCCCATTGCCCCCTCGGCACCCCTTCCAAGTGGCATCTGGCCATTTGAAGTACTTAGGCACCCACTTACCCGCAGATTTGACACGACTGTACGACCTCAATTTCTTACCAGTTCTGACGGCGCTGTCCAAGGACCTACAGACATGGGGCAGGGAAAATTTTTGTGGATGGGCAGGAATGCGATCCTGAAGATGAACCTGCTGCCCCGACTACTGTACCTCTTCTATCCAGTTGCCGGCGATGTTCTTCAAAACGCTGCAAACAGAGTTCACAGCCTTTCTGTGGGCAAACAAACAGCCTAATCTTGGGAGAAGACTTCTCTCGGCTTCCAAGTCTAGGGGAGGTATGGGCATGCCCGACGTCCAGGGATACTATCGAGCTTTGCACCTCCTACGCATCATGGACTGGCATGTTCATACACATACGAAACCCTGGGTTATCATGGCGTGGATGGGGTCGGCCTCATTGCGGCGTCTCACAGACTGGAACCCCTTCATTGGGGCGTCGGTGGCTGTCCTCTGTCAGCTCCACAGACATGCTAATGTGACGACATTCCCGGGCCCACTCACCTTACTCAGGGACAACCCAGCTTTTCCTCCTGGAAGCACACCTGACTTTCTCAGACACTGGCACCCTACGGACCCATTGCTGGCCAGACAGTTCTGCTCGGGCGGTTCACCTCTGCCCAGATCAGAGGTTGCACTCATTACAGCGGACCAGCACTTGCCGTGGTAGTCCTATTTCCAGATGCGCCACTTGCTGACGACTCACAGCAACGCAGCAGCCTTCCATAGAGATCTCACACCCCTAGAAAAGGCCTGCTTGGGGGACGGACCTTCACGCCACCTCATATCCTGGTTATACGAGCTCTTGCAAGATACTCCCACGCTTGCATCCGCTCCCCTGAAGGCTAAATGGGAATTGGCCCTGGCCTTTCAGTTTTCGAACATGGAATGGAGGGAGATCTGTACTACGGCGCACAAGTCCTCCCTCAGCAGTGCCATGCAAGAAAAAAAACTACATGTTTGCGGTTGAGCTTTCTCTGTGACCAAGGGTTTTCTCTTGTTTTTATGTCTTGTCAGTGTTAGATTTGTATTCTGTGATGTATGCTGTGTATTGTTTTTTGATTTTCTATATGTATTGTATGTATGGAAGGAATTCCTTTCTTTTTTTATATATATATATATATATATATATATATATATATATATATATTTATATAAAAATTATTTCTCAAGTCGTTTGCGCAGTCTGTCAAATTTCGTCATGAGGGTGGAGATGCTGTTATTCATTCGTCGTCGTAGTCGTTGAAGTTCCTGTTGGCAGGACACTACAGTCTCCAGCAGTTCTTCGTTTTCAGTAAAAAGTGTGTCTGTAAAAAAAATATATAGTTTTTGTTTGTCCATTGAGATGTAGGCGATGAACTTAATAGCTCAGTGGATGGTGTGTTCTATCTGCAAATGTAGGGACATTATGCACAATGATTGGTACAGAGTGATCAAAAGGGACTGTTATTGGTACAGAGTGATCAAAGGGGGCAATGATTGGCACACAGGGACCAAATAGGCAATGATTGGCACACATTGAAGTAATGGACATAACTGTAAGACATATTTTTTGGGTGGGGTAAAAATAGAAGTGTGGAGTATATGCATAATTATACTTACTGGTTGTGGAGTCCTCCTTATTACTGCCCCCTTCTTCAACGGCCATACTTGGTTCTGGGTCATCTGGTGGTGTTAGGGTTGCCTATTTGTCGGGATCTGAATAGTACACAAAATATGAACAATGATTGGCACACAGGTCCAAAATGGTCAATGATTGGCACAGAGTGATCAAAGGGGACAATGATTGGCACACTTGGCCAAAATGGACAATTATTGGCACAGAGTGATCAAAGGGGACAATGATTGGCACACTTGGCCAAAATGGACAATTATTGGCAAAGAGTGATCGAAGGGGACAATGATAGGCACACTGGGCCAAAATGAACAATGATTGGCACAGAGTGATCAAAGGGGACAATGATTGGCACACTGGGCCAAAATGGACAATGATTGGCACAGAGTGATCAAAGGGGAGAATGATTAGCACACAGGGACCAAATGGGCAATGATTGGCACAGAGTGATCAAAGGGGACAATGATGCTACATACTTGTAGTTGACCTTTTTGGGTCCTCCTTTCTGGCTTTTTCTTGCCATGTAGCCTCACCTGTTCAAATAGTAATATAAATACATCAAATTTAAGTATTTAATGGTTAATGTCTTGAATTTTTTTAATGTAAAGGTTACAGTTAATAATCTCCTTACTTACACATTTTATTCTGTTGATGGGCCTGTTCCAGGGTATTCTGCTGCCTGTTTTGTAGGTCATACCATTTTTTTATGATCATTTCTGGGGTCCTTTGGTAACCATATTTTAATGCGATTGCTTGCATTACTTTTTGCAAAATGCCCCTTTTTCTAGCCCTGGTGTGGCTGTAGCATTTCTGCTTACAATCATAGTCCTCTTTGTCAATTATTTGGACTAAGATACAAGTTTCCCCTATTCCAATGTACTTGTTTTTTTTTTGGCAGTTGCACTTTTTCTAGCATGCTTGCTGGGTGAAGGGGTGCCAGCTTTGCTAGTTGTGGCCACTTCTGCTTCAGGTCCTTTTTTGGGGAGGGACAGGGTCAATTCTCTTCCTTTTTTTAATTTATTTTTTTTTTTTTTTTTAGGCAAGGGGGTTATTGCTTTGGTCACTTTGGGGGCTGAGGTTGTTAGGGGCAACTCTCCGCCTTGTTTTTTTTTGGGGGGGGGGGGCAATAAGGGCCTACTCCCCCTAAACTCCATAATAAATAGGTCTATTAAATTTGCCTTCCATTTTTTTTTTTGTGGCCTCGATTTTCCTGCTAAAATCGGGTCAGAATCGGGCTGCAAACTACTGACTGCAGCCTCGATTATTTTTTTGTTTTTTGCTGGCTCAGCAAACCAACGTCGGTTTTGGCTTTCTTCCATTTTGTCCATATCGGATAACATTAAAATGGTGCCGGCGAAGAAGTGGCGGGCGTGGCTGACCAAACAAAGACAGGAAGTGAAGAGGGCATGGCCTTCTGGTGGTCAATAAAATCGACGATTTAAGTTTTAAAAGTTTAATTTGTGTTTGGTACTTGGCTAGGTTTTAATCAAAGTATCATCTTTCACTGAAAACTGCTCTAAATTGTAAGAATTTAGCGGTGTATGATTTGGTGGAAAAATTATTACGTTGGATGTTTCATGGTAGTCCGTGCAATAGGCGTTTCATTTGAATTTGGCGCCTTTTTGCTGGATTTTAGTTATTTGAAACCTTGCAAAAGATCGGGATATTTATTTGTGCTAGGAATTATTTAAAATCGTGGTTCACCAAAATCGGGGAATTTTTTATTCATGCTGACCATATGCATACAGTGTCCGCAGCCGTAGTTGCCATATTGGGCACACCGTCCTCGGCCTACCCAAGATGGCGACTACGGCTGCGCACACTGTTTGCATATTCTGCTATTGTGACCACGGCTCGATGTTTGTTCCTCCATGTGTGGCTAGCTTAACAAGTGTTACAGACAAGGGGTATGTTACAATATTTGTTTTAATATTAGGATGTGGTTAGGAACCTTTAGTCAGACTTTTATATAGCTGGCTGAAAGTTTTAGCCAGTTTCCAATTATTATTCCTTTATGTCATCATTGCAAATAAACTGACATTTATGATCTTCTTCTTTTAGGTTCCCTTATGCATTGATTCCTCCAACTTTGATGTAATAGAAGCTGGACTGAAATGCTGCCAGGGCAAATGTATAGTTAACAGTATTAGTTTGAAAGAAGGAGAAGAGGATTTCTTGGCAAAAGCTAAAAAGATAAAACAGTTTGGTGCAGCAGTGGTTATCATGGCCTTTGATGAAACAGGACAGGTACTCTATCTGATATATTTATATTTATCTGATGTAAGGCACATGCACTTAAAGCTCCCTGTACATAACCAAATGTTATTTTAAGTGCCTTGGAGTTTAGTATTAAGTAGAATTCATGAAATGATCCTATGAACTTAATGAAGGTAATTGGGAGAACTTTCAGTTTATATGGCACACTGTTCACTTGATCAGAACCCTATTTATTTTATCCCATAAATGAAATGTGTAATACTCAGGTAATCTTTAATCATCAGTATAGTTACTGGACGTTTTAGCATCATGCCAATTGTGTTAAAAATACACTAACATATAGTTTTTTTAAAACATCACCCAAAAATTAAACCGAATTGGCTTAACCTTTCTAGAGCACCGCCTGTATCGCGCCGTTTACAACGGCGCGATACGGGCGATCGAGGCAGTGTACAGAGTACACTGCCTCTCGTTTCCGGCTTCCCGCCGGAGCTCTACTCGCAGCTGTTGTCATTACTGACAACAGCTGTGTGTGAGAGAAAGCCGGCGCTCCTCCATTAACATGGAGGTCTATGGCGCCGCCCCCCCCCCCCCCCCCCCCCCCCCCCCCCCCCCCCCCCCCCCCCCGCGATCGGGGCGGTGCCGCCAACCCGGAAATGCTGCAGCGATGAAGACAATCGCTGCAGCTTTCCGGGGAGGCATAGGGTCTCCCCGCCGCCAGCTTCCCCAGCGGTCGAGAGGACCCTGTTCACCGAACGAACCGGGTTCGTCTCAACCGCTAGGGAGGTTAAAAAACATTTTTTTTTTTGGGGGGGGGGGATGCAGAATACACCAAAACCACATTTAGACCCCCTAGTTTCCATATCCTATAGTCCACACTACTGATTCATCACCATTCATTCAGTCTTTTCTAGCCAAGACTTCTACCTGTACCCAGGTAGAATGGTAAGGTCCACCCAATCCAGGGCCTGTAACTATTAATAGCAGGAACCACAATTCCTCTTGGCTATCCTTTTCTACTTTCCAGATTTGTGACGCAAAAATTGCTCCCATGGAAATAACCAATGTGTTTTTTGGGGAGGGGAAAAAGTGTGTCTTATAAGTGGGTCAGTAATAACTTTCTGGATCAGGCAGGGCAGAGAGCGATGAATGAGGACTACCACCCCCTAGCATAGGTGGAACACCCCAACAACCCAATAGCACAGCTTGATTGTCCTAAACTTGTAGAAGGGGGAACCTAACTCAGCGTATCCATGAAAGAGGGAACTAGAGCTAGGGGGTGCAGTAATACTACAATAACTTTCGCTCTGGCGCAGCTCCGACCACCCAAGCTAATACGGTCCGATGTAAAGCAGGAGGGAAGGGAGGAGAGTTAAAACGATAGGACAGAAGAATGGAGGCGAGAGAAAAAATTAAGAGGAAAAAAGTAGCCAGTGAAGAAGTGGATCAGGGTGTTCTCATAGTGTAAAGGGGCCTGTGATCTGGCAGATGATAGGATCAGGTCGCGATAATGATAGTTGAGGAGTCTCACCAAAAATGCCCTGGGAGGGACCAGTCTGCCTGTAGGCACAGTGTGTGCGGAAAGTATTCAGACCCCCTTAAATTTTTCACTCTTTGTTATATTGCAGCCATTTGCTAAAATCTTTTAAGTTTTTTTTCCTCATGAATGTCCACACAGCACCCCATATTGACAGAAAAAAACTGAATTGTTGTTTTACATATTTATTAAAAAAGAAAAACTGAAATATCACATGGTCCTAAGTATTCAGACCCTTTACTGTAACACTCATATATTTCACGCAGGTGTGGTACATTTCTTCAGATCATCCTCGAGATGGTTCTATGTCTTTATTTGGGACCAGCTGTGTTTTATTATACTGTTTGGACTTGATTAGGAAAGCCACCCTGTCTATATAAAACCTTTACAGCTCGCAGTGCATGTCAGAGCAAATGAGAACCATGAGGTCAAAGGAACTCCCTGAAGAGCTAAGACACAGGTTTGTGGCAAGGCACAGATCTGGCCAAGGTTACGAAAAACATTCTGTGGCACTTAAGGTTCCTAAGAGCACAGTGGCCTCCATAATATTTAAATGGAAGAGGTTTTGGACAATCAGAACCCTTCCTAGAGCTGGCTGTCTGGCCAAACTGAGCCACCGGGGGAGAAGAGCCTTGGTGAAAGAGGTAAAGAAGAACCCAAAGATCACATGAAAGCCCGCATGGAGTTTGGGAACAAACACCTGAAGGGTTCCAAGATTGTGAGAAATAAGATTTTTTGGTCTGATGAGACCAAGATAGAACTTTAATTCTAAGCGGTATATGTGGAGAAAACCAGGCACTGCTCTTAACCTGTCCAA
The DNA here is from genome assembly GCA_036250615.1 of Ptychadena robeensis. Taxonomy (NCBI): domain Eukaryota; kingdom Metazoa; phylum Chordata; class Amphibia; order Anura; family Ptychadenidae; genus Ptychadena; species Ptychadena robeensis. The sequence continues at coordinate 113,138,018 of CM070035.1, read as the reverse complement.
TACAGTCCCAACAGTGAAGTATGGTGGTGGCTGCATCATGCTGTAGGGGTGTTTTTTTGCACACAGCTACAGCTACATTAACGAAGAAGTGGTTTCACAACAACTCCGTGACTCTTGAATGGCCCAGCCAGAGCCCTGACCTAAACCCAATTGAGCATCTCTGGAGAGACCTCAAAATGGCTGTCCACCAATGTTTGCCATCCTAACTGACAGAACTGAAGAGGATCTGCAAGGAGGAATGGCAGAGGATCCCTTAATTTAGGTGTGAGAAATTTGTTGCTTCTTTCCAAAAAGACTCATGGCTGTATTATATCAAAAGGGTGCCTCTACTTCCGGTTCCGGCGCCCGATGTAAGCGGAGGCAGTGAAGGGAAGCTCCGTCCCGCCAT
>CM070035.1:113082631-113117534 GCA_036250615.1 Ptychadena robeensis | reverse complement strand
GAAGGGCTGTCAGTGTACACAGCAGCACAGCTGAGAGGACGAGGAGGAAGTAAGACGCCAGCCGGTATCACCTCACGTGGCCGCCATACCGGACACACTTATATCATATGCCGGAGCCGCGGCAAAAGTGAAAAAGAGCCGCATCTAAAGAAAGATCCAAACCAGCAATAGAACAGACCTACTTCCCCAAACCCAAGAAAACAATTAATCAACAAAACAACCATAACACCGGCACATTCAAAACAAGATTTAATTCTTGTGCAAACCGTATTAAGAAAATCATCTTCAAGCATTGGAAAGTTCTCCAACAAGACCTATATCTAAAATCCGTCTTGACAGAATCAGGCAGATGTATTTTGTGACTAAATAAAACTCAGAACCACAACTTTCACATCACTATCTACAGGAGAAACTCAGAATATTAAATCTTTCGGAAACCTGTGATTCATGTTACTTGATTTACATGTTGGAGTGCACTTGTGGTCTTTAATATGCCGTAGACCTACTCTAAATTTACGAGTAAGAATGGGACAACATAGATGAAAGGGACAACATAGGCCATTTTCTACTAATACATCAACAAAACACTAAAGGACTTACTGTAACGCCATTGGAACAAATACCATATAAAGAGACTAATGACGCCTTCCGATTGCTAAAATCCAGAGGCATACTGCATTTATAAGATGAAAACCTTATAGCCAGATGGCCACAATGAGATCACATAAATTATAGAGTAACCAGTTTCCTTTTTCATAGATTTATTGGATAACCAATTTTCCCTATTTAATAATTTATTATATATCAACTTATTCTTTCCTATGTTTTTTTTACATATTTAGTGACTTACTATGCACAGGACATGAGACTCCATCACTGTTTTATCTTGTCTAATGTCCTATTTAACCCCCTAGATTCCTTATGTCATAATTTTTTATATATAATATATATATATATATATATATGCTTTTTTATGTAATCTTATGGCATATTATTATTATGATATACTTATTTATGTAATACATATTATAATTAAGTTATTCTTGAACCATCACTTGATAAGATGTATACTTAATCCATATACTTATACTTAATACTTAATAATCCATATCTTTACTGTCTGGTTTAAATATATGTACCAAAATACCCATTATTAAGGTTCTTATAACACCGCACACAGTACCTCTCTCAAATAACCTTTTTAATATCATTGGCCACAGTATCAAATAGCCTTTTTTTAAATAAATTGGCCACATTATAGCTCCTTATTCCCTCTTTTTCACCCACCCAGCAGGATTGCAGTACCTACTGCTCTGATCTTTAATCTGATGTGCCTCTAACAAAACACATAGTTTATCAACTTCCAACCCACACATGCGCAGTACAAGCACTCTACTAACACACATGCACACCCCCGTGCACGCACACAAAACTGTTAAAGGACCACGCGCTATGAAGGAGCGGGCCTTCCGGATATATCTTTTTATTTTACCTCTGCACTCCTGACCAGGTTGGTGGATTGGTTCCACAATGCAGGACTTAAGTTGTGGGTTTCACATGAGCAATCCCTGGTCTCTCTTCGTTTTAGAAGGCAAAGGCTTGAGGTACAACATCCAGCTCCCTCTATTAACCGTCGCCCTATAAGTGTGCATTTGCGCCTCAATGATTCTCTCTCTTCTTGTCCTGGTCCGCTTACCCCTTTATTTTATAATCCAGCTTTATCCCGGACGATAGCTAATTCCACGTTCCTAGCATGGAATGCTGAAGATCATGCTCACTTTTATCATATCCTCCATGGTGGCTCTTTTCCCCGGCGCTCTGATTTCTCTCCATCCATTACTACTCTCCCACACTTTTGGCTTCAATATCTTCACATCCAGTCCTTTCCTTGTTCCTTCCTGGACGGGACTTCCCTCACTCACCCCTTTTGAACATCTACTTCTGGACGATGGGAGGCCTACGCATATTATTTCAGTGGTCTACTCGATGCTTCTGCAACCCTCTCTTAGTCAATGACCTGCTTACGCAGCCCGCTGGAAACGCGGAGCTGAACGAATCCTCTTAGACAGGCTGGAATAAGGCTTTCCTTCTGACTCACAAGATTTCCTCCACCAGTAAGGCACAGGAGACTAACTTTAAAATCTTGACGCTATGGTATAGGTGTCCAGATGTGTTGGCCCGGTACTTACCTGACCAGTCAGCTACTTGTTGGAGATGCCTGCGGCATCGGAGCACTATGACCCATATTTGGTGGGGTTGCCCGGTAATTCAGCCTTTTTGGGAAGCCATTTTTCACAAAGACAACGCCATGCGCTCTCTGTCCATCCCCAATAAGTCCTTAGAAAAAATCTAAGAGTGTCCCTCGTTTGATGGCTCTAATTGCAGGTGGTCCTACGGTGATCCCTAGGCATTGGTTCTCCCCTATACCTCCCTGTATCCCGGAGTGGCTAATAGAGTTGAAATCCATTCCTTGCATGGCTTTCAGACTACTGCTAGGTTTCAATTGTTATTTTTCATGCATCTTCTCCTCCTTGACTCTTCTTTTTGTCCTGTTTTGTCATTTTATAAGGATTTAGATTGTTTGCATCCCGGCCTCTAATGTTATTAGCCAGCTGTACAGTCAGGGACTTTTACCTTGTTCATAAATGGACTTGGAGTTAGGGGTCGCAGATATATTCCGTAGCGCATGGCCTCTTCTTTCCTCCTTACTGTGGTCGGACACAACTGTATTATTACATTGTTTATGCCATATTATGTTGCCTTTGTTTAAGTGCCATTGTCCTTATGCTAATTTAACAGTGGTCGACAGGTTTGTTAGACCCACCCTGTTTATGAGCTTGCTTTGTCTGGTCTTTGCATTGTAATTTGTGAAAACGAATAAAACTTTACTAAACAAAGGACCACGTGCGGCTATTTACTACTATTTTATGCAATCTTACACTCCAACTATACCCCTTTTACCATGAGCCTGTCCACTTCTGTACTGAACTATACATAAAATTTATTTTAAGCTTTGAAAACTAAAGCTAGCCATACATGCAACAAGCGGCGGCCAGTTTTGCCGCCGAACGATGGGCGTGCAAATTGGGGGTGCCCACATGGGGCGACAGATCCCGTTCGCCCCACAGCTCGGCCGGCCAGAGAACGGACATGTCCGATATTCTCTGGCCGATGCCATCAGTTTCAATGGAGACTGGCATCTTCATTGAATGCTGTCAGCTCTGGAGAGCAGCGTGATGATGTCATTACGCTGCTCTTCAGAGCTGATCTGACCTGCTCTGTCGGCCCCCACTCTGTACGTGTGTGGTGGCCTTTACTGTTTCTTCTGAGATCGGAGTGCAAAGTAAGGGTCCCCATACTGCTTTAGATCTCCTTTTGTTTTACCAAAACCATGTTATATGAGGGACTTTCTAAACAATTAAGTCTATCTACCCGTGTTCAATCCCAGAGGACCCTTTACTACATAAATGTTGGAAGATCTAAAGGATATCTGACAGAGAGATCTAAAGGTGTATGGCCAGCTTAAGTTTTCACAATCCAATTACTCTGAACACAGTTTCTAAATAGAAAACTCTGTTCAGAGTGGTAAAATGTACTTTTTTTGCAGACGTTGCAATTTTTCAAATCAGACTGAATGCAGATTTCTGCTTACAAAGTTATATTTACTCGAATAAAAGCTAAAAACACACCAAAATAAAGGCCTTGGTGTGCACCCTCCCCCCCCCCCCCCCCCCCCCCCCCCCCCCCCCCCCCCCCCCCCCCATGATTTAACTCTCATCCCCAGTGTGATGGACCTGATGACATCACAGTGGGGGCGACAAATTCAAAAGAGACTTGTACTGCATACAGCGATAGCTGTATCCAATCCAATTCATGCTTAAAAAAACACACCGTCTAATTGAATTCAAATGTTATTATAAATACATAGTGTGTTGAAATCTGTCATACTAAAGAAGTATTTTTGAGATTTCATCTAATTGATTTTATTATTTTTTTTTTTATTAAATTTTTATTGTTCGTTTCAAACATTATTATAGTCAGGATGTCTACTAGACCCTTTTACAGACATATGTAAGTCTATAAGTCTATGGTGCAAAATCTGTACCTCAGCAGTGCGCTAGGGAGGTTAATGCGCATTCAATTGTATGTAACTTTATTTTTCTCATTTATGCATACTAATGTCTGCAATCAGTAATTTTAACTATACCTACACTGTATTTGAAAAGTACTTAAATGTTAACCACACCAATCAAAGCTTATTTTCAGCATATACATTTTTATTGTTTCAAAACACATCAACAACATACAGTGCCATACAGTAATTTTCAGAAGTTATGCAATAAAACAAGAGATTCAGCAGCATATACAGCCCCGCATTCCACCATAGGATACCCACTGGCAGCGTTATAGTGCAGCAACGGAACCAACACATACCTCCTAGCCATCAAAGCTTATTTTAACTCTATTGCTGGCTTTGGCATGGATTTAAAACATGTAATTTGAGAGTTATTTGCTTTACATCCAATCACGTCTGCATGTTTGTCGGTGATCCTACATTTCTAGGTAGGAATAGATTCAATTCGTATGTTCAATATTTTGATCAAATATCGATTGTGCCTATATCGAATGTATACACTGTATTTTCGTTCCAAATGACATTTCGTTCGACTGTACTGGAACGAAATTACGTTCGATTTTTGAACAAGAAATAGCTTCCTTCAAATTTATTAGGTAGTAAAAAATTATCGAATGAAACGATGGTATGTTTGATATACATTCGTTTTTTACAAGAATTTACCAACATGTCCGATCAGCTTTTAGATTTTTTGTTCAATATCGTTCACTTTTGTTCAATGTTGGTAGAACAAAACCTTTGTTTGGTTTTAGATTTTTATTCCAACGATTAAAAATCTATCTGTAACAATAATAATATTGCAAGCAGATCATTGAAATTTTACCACTGTAAAGAAAGTGCTGCAAAGTGCGCAATTTGTAACTTGAAAGATTTGGGCTCCATGTACTTAAAAATTGTTGAAATGGAATGAAATGTACTTACATAAGAATATGACATACCTTCTTACTTGGCATCTCATTCAATGTTAATTTGTAACAAGTTTATATTGTATATGTTTTATTTTAGGAGACTTTAAAGGGAGTTAAAGTCAGTGGTGGCCTTTCTAACCTTTCCTTCTCATTTCGAGGGATGGATGCTATTCGTGAAGCAATGCATGGGGTGTTCCTTTTCCATGCTATAAAGGTAAAAAATTGCTCCAAAAAATTAAGGGAACACAAAAATAAGACATCCTAGATCTGAATGAATGAAATATTCTTATTAAAAAAACAGAAATCAAATTTATCAACATTGCTTGCCTACAGCTATATGTAATTCCTCATCCTAAATGACTCTTAGGATTCTATAGACCTAGACTTAAAAAGCGAGAGTGCCACTAAGATTTCAATGCTTTGCCTGTCACCTCAGTGGTAACAATCAGAGATGCCAGTTTACACTGGCTCGTCTCTTTGGAAATCTCAGATGTAGTTGCTACAGAGCTGTAGAAAAAGAGGTGCTGGCACAGCAAAACATCATCAGACAAAGAAATGTTTTTTTTCAGCTGACCTTGTGATTCCTGAGATCACACATCTGATGGGTCCATTTGTTGTCTTGACCTGTCCCTTCACAGGGAGGGTTCAAGGCAATGACACCAGTGTAAAAGAAGAAGCAAATTACTTTCTGAAGTTGATTATTGCATGCCCTAAATGTGGGGATTTTTACGTGGTTCTGATGCTGCCCATTTTAAACTATATGCTATGATGTTTTTCAGGCTTAAAGTGCACCTAAAAAAAACACCAAAAAAATGTAATTACATTTTTACTTACCTCTAAACTGTCCCAATAGCTCAAAGTTGCTCAAAAACCTAAATTTTTTTTAGCTATGCCGCTGATGTCTGTGGGAGCTGCCATTTTAGATTCAGTGTTAGCTTTCAATCTTGAATGAGTTAAGGTTGCAATAAGGCCGGCGACTACCGGGGGCCGCCAGATACAATGTGTGTCAATGGACACAAAGTTAAAGCAGGGAAAAAAATACAATGTGTTTAGCTGCAGAAGAAAGTCCCGAGCCAGGAAGTGTGAGGAGCTGTACGCCGCGGCCCCTGTTATTTCAGGAGGAGGAATATGGGGGGAAATGTACAGATAGCTCCACACAGATAATGATTTTTCATTTTTTATGTACATATTGCTCCAATAATGTGGGGTTGGCTAGCTAGGGGGAAAAGTTTGTCTGGTGGGTTTAGGTGCGCTTTAATGTATACATTGTGTGAAGCATTGCTCATCTTAGATTGCAATAGTACAATCCAGACACACTACTTTTTTTATATAAGTATAGAATCGACCTGACACTCACTGTATCTTTATGATAGTAAAGACTAGATTGTGCCTCTATTTTCTTCACCAAAAATCTTTCTTTTTAGTTGGTTTGTCATGGTCAATAGCCATTGACATTTAGCAGTGTTTTGTATTATTTTATCATTGCAATATCATCTATGAACTAAGTGTATCACTCACCCAGCTGCGTTCATTCTACACACCGGACAGTTTATTAGGCACACCGTTCCAACTGCTTGTTGACGCAAATTGCTGATCAGCCAATCACAGAGTGGGGAAGAAAGATGATTTAAGTGACTTTGAACATGGCATAGTTGTTGGTGCCAGACGTGCTGGTCTGAGTATTTCAGAAACTGATCTTCTGGGATTGTCACAACCATCTCTAGGGTTTACAGAGAATTATCCCATAAAGGGAAAACATCCAGTGAGCTGCAGTTCTGTGGGCACAAATGCCTTGTTCTATATACTGTAAGACACACTTTTTCACCCCCAAAATTGGGGGTGGCTCGAGACTTTCTTCTGCAGTTACACACAGTGTGTATTTTTTTTTGTGCTGCTTTCACTTTGTGTCCATTGACACACATTGTATCTGGTGGCCACCGGCATTATTGCAGCCTTAACTTATTCAAGACTGGATGCTTACACTGAATATAAAATGGCGGCTCCCACAGACGTCAGCAGGATAGCAAAAAAAAATTTCGATTTTTGAGCAATATTGAGCTATTGGGACAGTTTAGAGGTAAGTAAAAATGTAATTACATTTTTTGGGTGTTTTTTTTTTTAGGTGCACTTAATACTTAATACAGCAAACATGTACCGGTAGTTCTATGCATTTATACTGTAAAATAAACAAATATTACATCTTAGATGTGATGTCCAGGTTCAGGTAGCTGTTTTGTAGAGAAGTAGCCTTTAATGTGCCTTTTAAGGTGATTAAGAGTAATTAACAATGTATGAATTAACAGGTTGGCCTGGATATGGGAATTGTAAATGCAGGAAACCTTCCTGTATATGATGACATAGACAAAGAACTTCTTCAGTTGTGTGAAAATATCATCTGGAACAAGGATAATGAAGCAACAGAGAAAATTCTAAAGTATTCACAGGTACAAAATATTCTTGACGTGTGTCCATACAGCAGTGTTTACTGTAGCGTTCTACAATAACTCTATTGAGATTGAAGCTGCTCATGCATTATATATAAAATGTGCGCCAACATTTTTTTTTTTTATCAACTTTTATTGAACATTGTGCGCATACATAACATAGGGAACAATTAGAGAGAAATAGCAAAATACACTTCTATCAGCAAAGGGAAATGAAAAACAATCATTCTTGGAATACCCAGAGGCATACAAATTAATGAGCGAACAACAATAGTAACACACCAGGCCTCTGGAGGATAATAGCAATAGTGTTAAAATGGAACAGACAAATAAAAAATTGATTATAGGGGACAAGAAGTTAGGGACAGAGTTTCAAGGTCTAAAACGGAGACTCAATGCTTCATCCCTGTCAGCCCAAACCTTATAGTACTTAGCTGCAGCGTTCCTGCGTGTATAGATACTCTTCTCCAATTTGATCATGGAGGTAATAGTGTCAAGCCAGGCTCTAACCCTGGGGGGTTCATGTCCCTTCCAATACATCAATATAAGCTTACGGGCTTGGAACAGTACCTTAGTAATAGACCATGCTAAGTTTACATCTTCCGTCACCATGGAGACAACTCCCAGGATACACCATAAAGAGATCAGAGAGAACTGTAACCCTAGAGACCGAGGATACATATGTTAGGACAGCTGTCCAGTAGGGATGGGGTTTCGGGCATCACCACAGTAGGTGGAGACCTACTACCTACTCTGGCACAAGGGAGTTGGTAAGTAACCCCATCTTAAATAATTGGGTGCGTAGTGAACACTAAGAACTATATACAGTTGAGAGAGGCGATGAGCCACATTCATGAACACCTTAGGCACCTGCTCTAGTAACTCCTCTCATTGTTCCGACTCAATGGGCCCTAAGTCCACCGACCATTTGGCACATGCCTTGGACGGGTACCCCTGCAAGAACCTATTCAGCAGATATTGGTAGGCAGCAGTGACCAGGTGACTCTGAGGAGGTGTGCAAGTAATCAGTGAAAGTATAGAAGAAGCGGAAAAGGAGGAAAGCTGGGCTTGTGCATGCTAAAACTGGAGATAGGAGAAATGCATAGAGGAAGGGAGTGAGAAGCGAGATTAAAGGTCACAAAAGGAGATTAAGACAGTGTCTTCTTCCTGCGTCCACTGGTGGATCCTGTGCCACCTCCAATAGGCCGCACAAGGAAGGTAAAAAAAATCATGATAATATATATTGTCTCAGATGGGGGGGTAAAGGGGATGGAACTTTTAATACCCATAAGGGCCTTCACTTCAGCGAAATAGGATGGTAGGAGTCGGGGTCCAATAGTTCCTTGCCTGGTTTGGGCAACAGAACCACATTGGCTGTGTTAATAGTCGTGGGAAGAGTTCCCATCTCAAAGGCTGTGGTAAAGGGGTCACGGCAACAATGGCTCAGAATACTGTTTGTATATCTCTATAGAAGGATTGTTTGGTAAGAAGGCAACTGCCATCGCCAATTCCTCAGGTAATAGGGAAGTCCAACATTGTAACCTGTTCAGCACTGAGAACCGGCAGAGCAATCCCGTTCACATAATTCACAACATCCCCAGGAAAACATTGCATCTTGGAGGAATACAGGTCAGATCAATACGAACGGAGCTCAGACAGCGTCCAGGCGTATTCGTAACCAGAGTCCCAGTCGCAGAGCACAAGACCCCAATGTTAGTGTGTAGTTTCTGTGCTTTTACTATAGTGGCCAACAGATGGCCTGTTTGTTCCCCAGCTTCAAAATATGCAGCCTTAGTAAAAAAAATCATTTATGCAACACCTTAGAGCCAACTACCTCCTGGGCCAAAGCCTGAGCAGCCAACCAGTGCAACTGAGTGGCAGGGCAGGGGTTCTGTACATACTCCTCCTCCGTTCTACACACCTCAGCAAAGGCATAGTCCTCAGTGCGCCTTAATAAATTTAATAGTGGAGATAAGTACACCTCTGAGATACTCTTCAGGGTGTCCCACAGCAGGAGTTGATCACCTTACCCCTGGTGGACATGCAAAAATGTTGGTAGGCTATCCACAATCGAGTCATGGTTAGAAAAAAGCGTCAGCCAGTATGGGTTGAATACTGGGCAACCGGGGCAGGGTAACCAACTGCTCTGCTACAATCAAAGCTATGACTGGGGAGTGATCACTGACCAGTCTACAATAAACGGCTGGCTTTTGTCGTTGAAGGTAATGAAGTACTTGGGAATGTTTAGGTGGTCTATTCAGACCCCGAATGTTCCAGGTAAAGATAGGGAAGAGGCTAGTCATGAAAGTTATTGTAGTAAGAAAAGCAAGGAGAACCAAGAAAGGGAGGAAAAGGAAAGGGTGGAAAAGGAAAGCAAGATTATAGTAATAAAATACAGGGTAAGTATCAAACAACATATATACAGAAGTAAATATGCACAAACGGTAAACTAAAAAACTAATAAGTAACCACATGGGGCAGAGCATAAGTGCAAGACCGTGCAAAACACTGCAGCTACTCGCAACATCAAAAAAAAAAAAATTTTCATCCAACAAAATGTCCTGAGAATTTGGTGATAGTAAACTGGCACAGCTAATGTACGCCATGTCTCTATTAGACGTCCCAATCCAGGAAAATACAATAAACCTTATCCCCCAGAATATAATAAACAGTTAGCCCCCACAGCAGCAGAGGGCAAATACGGTCAAGTCGCCAACAGTAGCAGAGAGGAACAGCTGCGGTCCAAGATCACCAGCAAAAAATACAAGCAGTAGAGGTTACAGCTGATCCCTCGGACAGAGAGCACCTTTATTTTGGTGGATCCAGGTGGTGAGGTCCACAGGAGAATTGAAGAAGTGGGATTGCCCATCAGCAGTAACACGCAGCCTAGCTGGATTATGCATGGCATAGGGCACACAGAGAGACTGAAGGCGGCGATTAACCTCCAGGAATTTACTGCGCTGGCGCTGAACCTTATCGGAGAAATCCAGAAAGAAGGATACCCGAACTTCATTGTAGGAGATTTCACCTAGCTCCCTGGCCTGCAGGAGGAGCTCACGGTCACGGTAATTCAGGAACCGGATTAGAAAGGATCACGGTGGGCTTCCTGGTGGGAGAGGGCACATAGGGATATGGTGCACACGCTCAATAGCAAAGAGCCGGGTGAAAGCATCCTGGCCAAATTCCTGCTGCAGCCATTTTTCAATAGTCCACCGGATCAGTCCCCTCAACATGTAAAGAGAGACCCACAATAAGGACATTGTTGCATCTCATACGGTTTTCCAGGTCCTCCGACTTGGCATTGGCTACAGAGGAGACTTGTAGAAATTGCGGAGTGTCATGAGTAAGTGATGGAAATGAGTCCTCAACGCCAGAGACCCAGGCTTTCAGTTCCGTTGTGCGTTCATGGATCTTCTGCAGGTCATTTCGCAGAAGTGAAAATTCCTCTTTCAGGCCTCCACAACATGAGTACTGAAAGTTTCCTCAGCTGTGCCATACTTGTTAATGGCCGTCAGAAGCTCCATCACAGTAGGTTGAGAAGCACTCAGAGTGGCAGGGGGAGACACGGGGACCGGAGAGGATTGGGCAGAGCACGTTCCAAGTGGGCAGCCACTTCCTTACTTGCAGCCATCTGTCCCAGCTTCTGGGTGCGCCCCGTCCACCACCGCTATTTCTCTTGGGGCCATTAGATGCTTTGTGCCGGTGATCCATCGTGGAGCTGCACAGAGTAGGCAGCTGCAGCAAAGTATGTCCCAAGGCAGCAGGCAAATATCACCACAGCATAGCCTGGGTAAAAGGATTAGGGAAGGATCGGGTGTGGGAGCTCCATGTATCGTGTCCACTCACATGCCCGTGGCCTGGCCACGCTCCCCCCGCCAAAATTTTAAACAAACGTATAGATTCACCTTACTTCCTGATGACCTTTTTTGTTTATGCAATTGATACCAGACACTTGTCCACCAACATAGTGACACTTGGCACATTAAACATCTTTTGATTTGGTGAAATGGTTTGTCCTTTTATGAAACGGTTATATGGTTATGGTGTATGGTTATACAACATTATTTTTCCCCAGAATATACAGGCTTAAGCTATCATGTGCTTTAATGTATACCTGCTTTAAATTCTTTGACATTTTGCTTTGACTCTATCTAAACAAAGGGCTCTTCCTCCAAAATCTTTGCTGTCTCGAATATACAAATATTTTCTGGGAATTGATGTTAGGTTGTTTCCTCTTCCATGATGGCAATAGATTTGGACAGTTCAATAAAGCTAATTTTGAATCCTAATGCAATGGTATTACACACCTGAGGTTCGTCATTCTTTATACCCTCCAGACAAATAAGAACAAGTACAGAGGCACACAACCTAGTACAACAAATGGTTAAATCATGTGGAATAGGATAAGATAAAACAAAATAAAACAGAACAACAAACAAGATACTCACATTGAGAGAGGTTTACAAGGGTGGCTCTCTCAGGGCCATGTGTTCTCCAGGAGGACCTCACTTCCTGGTTGGAGATAAGATCACTTCCTGCTTACAGATGCTGGGGGGCTCAATAGGAACAATGGGACACGTTTAGCAGATGCTCTTTTTCAACCCTATGGTTTGAAAAAGAGCATCTGCTACAAAACGCGTCCCATTGCGCACTGGCACTGAGAGATGTTTTGGGTCCAGACAGAGGGAAGTAAGTAAGGGTGTAAAGGCAGGGTAGAAAGAGGTAGATAGAAAGAAAGATTTGGGGTGGTCATCAGCATATTTAGATGGTATTGCAGCAAAGGATGAGATGAGTTTGCCAAGGGAAGGAGGTGAAGGAGGGGGGAGGACGGTGAAGCAAAGGAGATGAGAAAAACAATGAGAGAGATAGGACCGTGCCAAGGAGGAGCCTGGGGACGCCAACAGGAGGGGGATGTTCGCGTTGTTTGGTTGTGAAGAAGAGGAGCCATGAAAGAGTTTGGAAGGATCGGTCAGTCAATTAGGAGGAGTAGGAGGAGAGCCGGAGCGTGCAGGGTCACGAAGAATTCCAATAGGTGCAGGGGTCTGTAGAAAAGGAGGGTGCCACCATTTCAAGGCAGAGGAAAGCATCCAACAGAAGCAAAGAATATGTTGCCTTGGTTTATTGGCAGTGAGCAGGTAATTGCATTTTAATGATGGCTGTATCGTGGATGAGAAGGTCGGAAAAAAGCCGGATGGGAGGGGGTCAAGGTGGGAAATTTGCAATAAGATAGTCGGTCAGTTCTTGTGTATACAAGGCGCTTCAAGTAGTTTTGAAACCAAAAACGGAAAAGAGAAGAAGAGAGAGAGCGGTTGGAGATGGAGGAGAAGAAGAATGAGAGGGGTCAAGTGATGGATTCTCAGTATGGGGAGGCTTGTGGGGGGGCATGTTTGAAGATGATGGCAGATACCAGAGGAGAGGGAGACGGTTGAATAGTTGCAGCAGTGAGGGGGGCAAGGGTGGTGGAAATGGGTCTTAAGTAAGTCATGGTTATAGGGTTGCGATGTGGGCGGGTGGTGGAGGTAGAGGGAGCGAAAGAGAGACGGTGACTTTCAGACTAACATGGGAAAGTGAGGTGAGGGAGAGTTACAGGAGGATGGGATTGGAGAGGGGGGGGGGGGTGCGGTTGGCAGAAATATCAATTCGGCATATGTCGGGCTTCAATTTGTCTTTGAAGTAAGCGGACAGGTAATGAGCAGAAGAGAAAGGCAGCGAGGAGGCGGTCGGTTTGTAGGGTGTTGGTGTGGGGTGTAGGATTGAGGAGGAGAGTTTTGAGGTGGAGAAGAGGCAGAGTGAGGGTTTGGAATGCTTTGGGATATTGAGTGGGAGAAGTAGGTTTGTTGGCAGCAGTAAGCTCAGCATTGAATTGTGGAGAGTTTGGAGTTTGGCCTTGGTTGTAGATGAGCACGTCACTTCTGGCCAGACTTCTTAATTTGCGCTCTGCCCTACGAGCGTCTTGTTGAAGGCAGCCAGGTTTTGCTTATCCTGTGTTTGGCCAGTGTATGTGAGTTTTTTGGGGGGGGGGTTGGTGGTTTGCGGGGGCTTTGTTATTGAGGGAGTTGTGTGTAACAGGGGCGGCAAGTTTATTTAGGACCGATGGTTGATATGTGTGTTTTGATTTGCTTGTTGAGTATAGTAAGAGGGCAGCTGTTGGTGTTAATGGTGTTAATGTGTTGTAAGAGTCGAGGATAGTGGAGCAGCAAGTGAAAGGATAAGGAGTCACAAGAATGCAAGAGTGGGTTCCAGGTTGGTAAAGGGTTCTCTTTCCAGGCGTTCGTGGTCGGGGAGTGGTGCGGGGGGGGATAAAGGGCCAGGAAGTGTTAAAATTGAAGTAGAAGATGGGGTCAGAGAGGGAAAGGGGAGTTGTCCAGGTGGGTGAGGGTTTAGTAAACACCCAGTTCAGTGCATTGTCAGCAAGGTGTGTCGGGCGTGTGGATGTGAGGAGGTCAGGCCAAGGGAGTCTGGTAATGAGAGAAATTTGGGCAGAGAAATCCCGCATGGGGGTTTGCTGGGGTCATCCATGGCTATATTGAAGTCACCAAGGATACGACAAGGTCATGGGCAAAAATGTGTGGGAGCCAAGAGGTAAAGTTGTCAAAGAATTAGGATGTAGGGCCGGCAGGGCGATAGATTACGGCAAAGATGAGGGGCAGGGGGTGAAACAGACGGATGGTGTGAGCCTCAAACGAAGAGAAAGCGTGTGAGGGAGGGGGTTGTAGTACAGTGTAGGTGCAGCAAGGAGAGAGACGGAGACCTACACCACCACCTGGCCTGTTGTCAGGTCTGGGGTTGTGAGTGAAGTGCAGGCCTCCATAGGATAGAGCGGCAGCAGAGGCAGATTCAGAGGTAGAGAGCCAGGTTTCAGTGAGAGCCAGGAGGTTTAGAGACTTAGAAAGTCTGGCGTTCCAGAGTCCACATGAGAGAGGAGGTGAACTTCTATAATAATAAGACAGTATGGGAAGCATGTTCCCTTCCTGCAGCATTCCTTTTTTCCAGTTTGTATTTTTTTAAATTTTATTAAAATTCTATTTAAAACATTTAAGCAAAGAACAAACTAATACGTCTGTGAAACAGCAAAGTTCAGTTACGGTGTACATTAATTCTGTTAAATGCTACAAAAATATGCCAATAAATATTTTGCTATACTGCCAAAGTCATAGTCCTAATTAATAAGTCTGTAAAAATTAGGTAATCGTATGATCTACACATTAGCCTACCTAGCACACTGCTGAGGTCCAGATTTCTGTACTAAAAGTGTACTGTAGACTTTAATGAAAAATTTTTTTTTATGTTGTATGCCTGAAAATTACCAAAATATGTCCATACAAGGGTCTAGTAGACACCCTGAATATAAAAATGTTTGAACACACACAAGTTATGAAATGTAATTATTTTTAACATAATTAACAAGAAAACATAAAAATCTGGTCCACAGCCACATATAATAAAAGGGTGGAGGAGGAGATGTGAGGTGTAATTGGTAGAGATGGTAGAATTTTTTTGACTTGCTGATTTGTGGGTTATTTGCAAAGCCCCTAAACATTGCATCATCACCAAAATTGCTGGAGATGTAGAGAAGGGTTGGGGAAACACTACAAAAAAAGTATTGTTCTAGCATGTGTAGTTTTTGCACAAATTAAATTAAAACGTAAGTGGAAAATTCAACTCAAACTTTTTTTAACATGACTAAAAATTTAATTTATGAATAAACTACTAGCGCTAAAGCAAAACTTTCATTTGTGTAATATTCTTCCAACCCTTCTCTGCATCTCCAGCAATTTGGGGGTTAATACCATGTTCAGAAAATCATGTAATGGAACATTTAAAATGATTAGACTAGGAAATTTAGCACTCCATTCACAAGATGGCAGAACGATTTTCTAATCTCCATAGGAAAGCATTGCAGTAGATTGAAGTCAATGTACTGCATGCATTTCCCCTTTTGGAGCTCCCGCCTCTGTTGTGATGTCACCAGCACTCAGGAAGCACACAGAGGAACAGGACAGCGTGGACAGCGGTCCCTTTATTCAGGTGAGTATTTTACATTGACTCATACTGAATAGCATTTTCAGTGTGCGCCGCAGGGCAGCAATTAGGGCTCGTCCCGTGCACTGGACGAGATGGACTCGTCACAAATAGGGAGGAATGCATTAAAAATATATTTAAAAATCACCTGTAATGAGTGATTTAAAAATTCCCCCGCCGCATCCACTCACGTCCTGGTCCTGCTTACCTATAGCTGCAGATAGACATCAGGAGAACAAAGTGTATGTCAGGTAATTCTGTCATCTCGGCACTTCAATGTAAGTATATTGAGGAAAATTCCCATAGAAAAACATTGAATGCCACCAGTAGCCACCCGTAATATTGCACCCTGAGTTAACCCTCAGAAGCCTGGGGAATAAAGATGGAATCACTCATATATTTCCATGGAACAACAGGTAAGTATATAATTTTAGGATTGTGGAGCCATAAGCCAACATCATACCAGCTCAGAGGTAAGTCAAACTTTAATTTTACATTGTTATTTACATATTGAGTGTACATCTGCTTTAACATAAACTTGTATGATAAGGAATTATCATCATTATTATCATTAAAACCAACAGAAATACAAGTGCAAAAAAGGAGAAATATTACTAAAATATATGGAAAAGCGCATTACAAATGATCTGTCAAACTTGGCAGAAGCAGTGTAATGGCTTTGGTGTGCATGGCTGCTAGTGTCACTAGGAAACTAATGAATTCAAGGGTGTTAAAGAAACATACTTGCTTAAATCAAGCAAATGCATTAATTGGGGAGGGGTTTTTCTAACTGAAGGACATTACCTAAAAGCGTGATGGCAAACCTATGGCACACATGTGCCCTCTCTATTGGCATGCATGAATGTGGTAGGGTATTCATGAGTTTTCTCTCTGTGTGCATTCAAGTAGATATAAACATAGTCAGAGTCCCCTGTCTAGTCAGGGACACAGACTGTGTTTACCTCCGATTCGTGGGGACGGAAGAGGAGGTAACTTTTTCAGCTCGGGTGACATTGTATTTCGAAGCTGTACTCGGCTGGTGAAATGTAAACAAACAGGCAGCAGGACCATCTTGCGGACATTCTGGTTATTTTTTTCTAGAGATGGTGCAAATAAATTTTGAGTCCCTGTATTTTCCCGATGTTCCCTATACTTTATAAATGTATTTCTCCTCCTTTGCTGACTAGAGCTCCAGGCTCCAACCCACAGAGCAGGAATTACAGAGGTGTAGAAGTGGTCTCTGTTAGCTTACCTGCCTCTAGCCCTAACTGGCAGAGCTGTGTGTGAGGTGGGCAGCTTGTGCCCAACTCCCATAAAGTATACCACACCAACAAACATAGTAAGCCCGCAAAACATTGTAATGACACCAGATTTATGAATGATCCATGATCATAGAGTCATTACTAATCTATTAATCTTTTACTGCAGCTGTAGCCTTCAGTGTGTGCAGACCCCTGGGTGCAGGAATTTTGGGCACATCCTCTGCCAAATAATCCTTATTGTCCAAAGAAGAAAAACTCTGCACTCGAATGATGAATCGAATCAGAGACTCTTTAATAGTTTGTAAGAATGAAATGCGTAAGAGGCTGGGAGGGTCCACATGGGGGTGACGAAAATATGTGTACTGTTTGTAAGTTTTGTATTTCGATATATATGGATTATTAAAAAAGTGGAAATTGAAATTTTCAGGAGTGCTTCTTTCCCATACAGTGAGCCAGGGGGAGCCAAGTTGCAGACATTTCCCCCCCCGCCCCCAATTTTGTTTAGGAAAAGCTGTGTCTTATGGTCCAAAAATACAGTAATTGACCAATGTACCTCTTTTTGTATCGAAATCTGGATCTTGGTGGACTGCCAGGGTGGCAGCCACACATCTATGAGGCACATCCAACAATAGGAAAACAGTATGCGGGGATCTGTCCACCAAACCAAGCCTTCTCTCATAGATGGAGTAATGGCGATCTGCTGGTGTAGAGATTTCGTTGACCATTGACGGAGAAATCCCATCTGAAAAGGACGAAGTCTCCACATCGCCTATTTCACCATCGGAGCTGTGAAGGTCAGTGTGCCGATAATCTTCAGGCAATTCCGGGCTGATAACTTGGGAGTTGAGAGAGGCTTGATCAGCCTTTGAAGGATAACAGGTATCTTGTCTTCTGGTAGGGACACATCTCCTGATGAGGTGTCTATATGGGCTCCCAAATAGACAAGAGACTGTGACGGACTCAGGTGGCTCTTCTCGATATTCACCAGCCAGCCGAAATCCCCCAGGATCTGGAGAACATGATCCCGATGTTGCAGTAGACGAGTGCGGTCTTGGTGAAGGAGAAGAATATCGTCCAGGTAGTGGTAGATTTGGATTCCCGAGCCCCGAAGGTATGCGACAAGTGCCTGCAAAACCTTCGAAAATACATGTGGAGAGGTGGTCAGTCCGAATGGCAGGCACACAAACTGGAGATGACATCCCGATGCTGCAAATCAAAATATTTCTGGAAGTGCGGGTGCACGGGCACGTGTAAGTATGCGTCCTGGAGGTCCACCGAAATCAATCAAATTTGAAACTTTCTCCCTGGATGAATCTGTTGAGGAAGGAGAGATCGATAACTGGAAGCCAACCCCCCGATTTCTTTGCCACCAGAAACATGGGGGAGTAGACGTCCCTGAAACTTTCTTCGGCTGGGATCGGGACTACTGCCCGTTGATGAACTAGAGATTGGATATATTGAAGAAGCATGTGAGCCTTCTGGGGGGAGAAGGGAAGGGCTGTCTCGACAAAGGTGTCTCCAGGAACCGAAGTAAAGGTCCAAGTGTGGCCTGTAGAGATGGTATGCAGGACCCACTTGTCCGGGATATGCGCTGCCCAGGCGTTTTGGAAATTGATCGTGCCCACACTGGTATGCCCTGAGGACATTGATGGTCAGAATGACTTCTTTGCGTCCTGGGCAACAGTAGAGGTAGTCTTGCCTCTTCGATTAAAGGAGGAGAAGGCTGACTTCCAGTTGCGTCTGTACTCACGTCCAGGTCTGTAGGAGCGAACGTCCTTCTGCCTTTCCTGCTCCTGGCATGCACCCTGGTTCTTCCGAAAGCGCATTAGCCTCCGATCTTGTAGAAGGAGCCCAGGTTTTCCCCCTGTGGCCCTAGTAATCGCTAAGTCCAGCTTGTTACCAAAGAGTGAACTGCCCTCAAAAGGTATCTTGCACCAACTCTGCTTGGAGGTCGGGTCTGCCACCCAAGGCTTGAGCCACAAGGCACGTTTTGCCGTGACTGAGGCCAGCATGGACCTGGCCGAGGCCCTGATTATGTCAATACCCGCTTCTGCCAGAAATGCTGCCGTTAGCTTAATGTCCCTAAGGTGGGGAACTGCTGATCCATTTGGATGAGTCTCTGTCATCCACCCAGGTTTATAATGCCTTTTAAATGGACGTCAGTGCCACAGCCGGCTTGCAGGCTGCTCCTGAACACAGGAAGACTTTTCGCAAATCTTGGTCAATGCGTCTATCCAGGACGTCCTGAAAGGACGTAATATCATCCTCTGGCAGTGTAACATGCCTAGCAAGGCGCATTATAGCCGCGTCGACCATAGGGGGCTGATCTAGATGTTTTGTTTCCTCCGACTTCAGAGGATACAACTTAGAGAATCTATTTTGGAAGGACGATTTACGTTCCACCATAGCCCACTCCTCCAGTATAATCTCTTTGATTTCCTCAATGAAAGGAAAGGTCAGTTCACGTTTTTTTAGGTGCTTAAAAAACCTCTTTTTCCTGGGGCATTCAACCGGCTCATCCTCCCATTGCAGGGTATCTCTAATGGATTTTACATATGCCTGGACCAGTGAAAAGTCAAAATTGCTGAGGGAATCTTGCTGCGCTGTTTGTGCAGACGCATCTGAATCCGAATTTTCCAGACCAGGAGCAGCCACCTGGGCTGCGGCCGCTACTATAGAAGAGGGTCCTGGCTCAACCTGAGAGGGATGTGATAGAGATCTCAGAGAAAGCTGCACTGACTGGAAGACTAGTTTTGCCAGGTGCTGATCTTCCATCTCCCTGCTCCTTGAAGCCTCCAGAAAATATGTTTGACAAACAGTCTTTCCAGGCAGAGCCCTAGCCGGGCAGGCCCAACATTGACCTTGGGGAGGCCGAAGAGAGATGACACTCCTAGGACTCCTGTCTGAATCATAGTAGGAGGGAGATCTGTGAAATCGTCTATAACTGTCCCTTGACCTGCGTCTGGATCGTGAAATGGAGCGGCTATGGAGAGGAGCAGGGCCATCCGGGTGATCCACAGGGCTGCACCAAAACAAAAACCAGAAAAAATCAGTCCTACCTTTTTCCGATGAGTAGATAGAGGCAGCAGAGGGGAAGGGTACCCACCTTCTTGAGACAGTCTGGTCTTGCTTGGGGGTGGGGGTCTGCATGGCAAGACCATTGGATACTCCAGTCCTGGGACAGCACCTGGTAGGTGGACAGCCAGGCTTTTAGCCCAGCCAGGTAGGCACCCTTCCTGCAGAGGATAGCAAGGAGAAAAAAATAACACTGGTTGCTGGGAGGGGTTAAACATTTATAGGTAACTTCCTATCAGGGGATAGTAGGGCGGAGCCTAACCCATTTGTCACTGACATGGAGCTATCAGGAAAAATAATTTCGTAGATGATTGATCCTAGTGGGGAGATACGTTCTATCCAGCTACCCAGAAGGTAGCACCGAACATGTTAGGGGACTCCATGTGTCCCTGTCAATGCCTAGGGTGATTGGTGGATGGTAAGGGACCAACGAGATCATGATGCGCGGAACAGCATCTGTAATAATACAGTATGTCAGTCCCATCTGCCTGCATCTAGACAGGTGCCAGCCAGGGGT
Organism: Ptychadena robeensis; assembly: GCA_036250615.1. Taxonomy (NCBI): domain Eukaryota; kingdom Metazoa; phylum Chordata; class Amphibia; order Anura; family Ptychadenidae; genus Ptychadena; species Ptychadena robeensis. Next base: position 113,097,171 of record CM070035.1, on the reverse strand, counting down.
GTATAATTTAAATGGAATTGTGTAAAGTATAAATAAATTGAAGGCAATTGTGAACACATTTGTAGATATATGACAACTAACTCCGCAGATCCAATTCAAAATCAACAATTTAAGTATAAATACATGCAACTTCATTAGTTTAAAACAATATATGTATTTTAGATTAATAAACATCACAGTATCATATTGCCATATCATATATGATGAGTGTATACTTCAGTGAGAACATTTAAATTATCAATCTTACATGAATTGTCAGTTTTTATGGTCTAAGTCAGTAATGGCGAACCTTGCCCAAACGAAACCACATAACCCACTTTTTTTATATTAAATTGCCAATAGGGCAATTTAACCTGAATACTGAGGTTTTTGTTTAAACAATCCATGGCTCATACTAAACCAACTCATACATTAACATCTTGTATCTTAAAAGAAAAACACAGTAACAGAGCAACTTTTTTATTGAAAAGGTAAAAGTTTTTCTTTGGCAAGCTTCTGAACAATACAATCATGTCATATGAGCAAGACAACTGGATACTCACAAAAGTCCAGATAGTTGTATTGAATCTTGGTAATCTACGGCAGTGCAACCATTAGAAAAAATGTATGTGATTTTTGCTGTTGGGTTAATGCTGACAGTTTGTCATACCTTGGCTCATACTTTGTAAATTTGAGAGCAACACATGCAGCACTGAGGTCATCTGTTAGGGCTTGTTTCCACATGTGCGGCCGCCTGCAGCACAATTGAATGGCTGTGGTTAATAATTGAGACGCGGTTTTCAGCTGCAGTCAGAGTCGTGTGGGCGCGACCCATGGTCAAAAACGCAGTGAGCCAAGTTTTTAAGTTGCGGATGGCGCCGCGGCTGCTCCTGATGGCGGCGGTGGAGAAGCCTATTGAACAACATGGTTATATTCACGCTGTGGGCAACTGCGGGCAGACACACATGTGGAAACAGGCCCTTAGTCTTTTTCTAGTGTCAGATTAGATATTATTCAAAGATGAAAAAAGTTGCAACATTTGTACAGGCAAACTATTTGACTGATGTATGGAGAGTAAACCACCCTACTGAGCCAATGGCTCATGGTTGGAATATGAGCATCATAATGACCAACACCAGGACACACCTATCCTATATTGAGAGGCTGGACAGGCATACCTGCAGGGTAAATTCATTGCGTATGCAGCACGCCAAAAACGCTTAACACACCAACAATACCTACTGGCCAGCAATGATCTGTGTCAGACTCTACTGTACGTGACCCCTTCTAAAGCAAATCGAGAGAGGTAGTATTCAAAACAAAAATGCTTCGACCTATGGTCACAATGCTAGGTCCTTCTCACAGAAGCATGTGTGTTTAAAACACTTACCGGAGGGGGGCCGCCAACGAATGCTGCCACCTGGGTGCTAGAGCAATCCCTTCTGGCCAATCTGGTCAGAGATCGGCCAACCCCCACCTTCATGGCTGGTCTTTGGGATGAACAGGGTCAGCTTTGCTTGGATTTGAGCCATATTAATCAAATATTTAAAGAAAAAATTGTTACTTCCCCTTCCAACATAGTGTGCCAACATCCATAAATCTCTCTACAAAAAACAAAAAGCGAGAGGGGGATAGAGAGCTATGTATCAACTCTCATCCATCCTCTCCAGAATGGAGGCTCAAACTCCTGCGCTTTTAAGGGTCACGGCACCGAGATAAAGCCCAGCAATAGTATAAAGCAATTGCTTATGTAAAGGATTGCTGTAGACATTCTGTCCCTCAATGCATAGAAGGCTTTTGGCAATGTTGATCTACAGTGGCTGTTTCTGGTGTTGCGAGACATGGGCATTGGGGGCCCCTATTTACATTTTATACAGCAAATGTATACTCGTCCGACTGCCATGATTGGAGCTGCGGAAATACTATCTCTGTCCTTTCCCTTAGAGAAAGGAACATGACAGGGATGCCCCCTCTCCCCTTTGCTCTTTAACCTCCCTAGCGGTCATGATGAGCTTGGCTCATCCAGAGTTTGTGTTAAGAACAACCTCTGGATGAGCTGGGCTCCCATGAAAGCTGCATATCTTTCCAGCCGCAGCATTTTAGGGGTTGTGCGGCGTTACCGAAGGGGGCGGTGGGTGGTCGGCGCCATAGACCTCCATGTTAATAGAGGGGCATCTGCTTTCCAGCCCTCACAGCTGGCGTCATTAATGATGCCAGCTAAGTAGACAGAGGCAGGGGGAATTGCAGGCAATGTACTTTGCACCGCCCGTACCGCGCCGTTTTTAACAGCGTGGTACGGGCAATCGTGGCAGTGTACACCCAGCTTTCCTAATCAACTTTGGCGTCCTACATCAGTAAAATTGGCAATGTTGATCGGGGAAACCATGTCTACATATGACCGCTGCACCCAGGGGCAGGAGGGGGGGGGGGGGGGGGGGGGGGGTGTGTGCTGTCGGCTTGTGACTGCCTATCAGGATCTGGATCAATGTTCTGTGCGGCCCTTTTGTAATTCCAAGGGCTGCACTTGTGGCTCGCCATATCAATAAAGCTGCCCACCACTGCTATATCTTCATTTTGCCCCCTCTTTCACACCATCAATAAAGATATGGACATGTGCAGAATCCCTCCTGTTGTCCCTGTTTGGGAGGGCACACCTACTCAAGATGTAATGTTTTGGTGTCCGGTTACTTCAAATTACTTTTGTAGGATTTCTGTGGAGGGGGAAAAAAAGCTACTCCTAACTCACTTTCCCTAAATCATAAGGTGGCATGGCCCTAACATTAGACTATACAATCTAGCATGCATAACATGCCATGTGTCTGATTTGGATTCGTTGTACATCCACTTACAATGGGAACTGGAATCGGCACTGGCTGCCCCCTGGTCTCTCATGGCCCTGTTACATTGTTCCCCTACACCCCCTCCACTCCAACAAAATCTTCTCTTTAAGGACACCGTCCCTGATCCATCCTTGTCAGATCCTTCAGGGATACCTTTCGGGAAGTGAAATTGATCACAATGAAACCTGGAAGGAAACGCAATATAAGATTCTACACAAAGCTTACATGGGCTTTTATCTCAGATTCTTCACAGACCCATATCATTCCAACAGGTGGTTGTTCCAAGTGTGGACAACTTAAAGCCCCCTTGCTACACTGCCTATGGCTATGCCCTAGTATATCTCAATTCTGGCTTTAGATTTTTGCCTATCTGGACAGATCTGTACAACCATCTATCTGCTTATCTCCTTATCATTAAAATGTTTTCTGTTTTTGTTGTTTGTTTTAGTGTTTTTTTTGTCTTATTTGATTTGCTAGAGGCTTATCCTATTACATCTTAGAATCGTAACTTCTGGATCTTGTCAACCCTTAAACAGGATAGCGCCTTGTTCTCTGCATAGGTGATTACTGCCATTTAATTCTCCACCGAACTTACTTTGTAACTCATTCATGAGATTTACCGCCTGTATTCTCCTGTAAAAAAAAAAACATCATGCTGCCTTTTTCAGTAAATTATGTTTTTTTAAATGATCATTGATCTTCTGTTTTAACTGTTACTACTTACATTTTTCTACTATAGATTTTAGTCACTTGACTTGTAGTTGCCAGCTTCTTGCTATCCTTCTTTTGAAAGTGAACTGTGTTAGGGCTTGTCCCTACTTTAGCGATCTCCTGCGATTATATTGTGGTGTGGACATCGCAGGCAATCATGCCCATGTATTTGGTGGGGCTCATCCCCACAGCAGCGATCGACCGCGGTGTGCCCTGCCCATCTAAATCGTGGCTCACCCAGTCTTTGATTGCGGCCCGCGTGCGGTCGCGCCTGATCGCTGCCATAGACATGAATGGATGCGTTTTAAAACTGTGTCTCAATTCATTGGTTTTTAACTTTGCCTATTCATTCTCTATGGGCGTAATCAGGGGGCCGATCGCGTGGGCTTGGGCAAGATTCCCTGTCCAAACAGTCATGTTGGACATCCCACATAGCAGCATGTAGCCACAAGGGGCCTGTTACTTTTTTTCTTCTTCTTTTTGTAAAGCTTTGTTCCCAACATCCTTGGTGGAATTTCCCAGTCCAGCTCAAAATGAAAAAACTTACAAATGTCAGTAATCCAGAGCTGGACACCGTCTTGTTTACTAGAAATGGTGGAATTTAATTTTCAATATTGCGACTTTGAAAGTCAATTAACCTATGTACCTATTTTAGTACAGAAATCTTGGTTTCAGTGGATTTTCAGAGTGTTTAAATTTTGGCAACGGAAACTAGATATAAGCAGACCACTAAGGGGGTTAAAGCGGACCTACCACCTCAGTATCTGCTTTCTTTTATCAGCATCAGAGGTGCCGATAATAGAGCAGATCCGAGGTATAAAAAAAAGAAACGCACCTGTCAAAATGTCAGAATGCGGGGGCACCTGCCCCTCATGTGACATGCCGCCAGCTCAGGAAGCTAGTGGATTTAGGGAAAGTAGACGTCACTTCTGACTTTTATTTACAGGGATCGCTTTGCCTGGACCTGGATCAAGACCCCATGTAGGTAAGTTTATTTGTTTATATGTAGAGATTAAAACCACTTGAATTCTTTATTCTGGCCTGTCTGGAAATGCCTCTGTTCAGGCAATGCTACAAAGCACTATTTATTCCCTTCTAGCTATGCCCCTGTTCAAGCTACACTACGAAGCCCTACTAGACAGATTTTGACTCCCTTGTCAACGAAACGTACAGGCAATTCAAGAAAGCATTCAACATGCAGTTTCCACCTCCTTTACTTTATAGGACCTCTTTTTTGGAACTTGAGGCTTAATAAGACTGGGTTACACTATGATGCTCCAGAAACAGCGGGGAGCATTATGGGAATGTCGGCGTGTGCATGTCCATAGCGCCTGCCCCGCTGTTTAAGGCGCGGCATTCGCACTGGCGCCGTTTCATGCGCAACACACTGCACCCACTGTTTACCAATGGGTGCAGTACGTGTTTCTGGTTAATCCGCTGCTGTGGACCCCCCAAATGTGGACATGACGCGCCAGTATAGACTGGCAGGTCATTCCCCATAGGTAATTACAGGGAGCCACTGCACGGTTTCCCCCACGGGAAAACTGCGCAAAAATCTGTGGTGTAGACGCAGCCATACTCTCTTCATTCTGACTCATCTATACTACTGGACATCTAGATAACTTGTCCACCTATTACTCTATCAAGACCACTCCTTCTTTCCTTCATTAAATGCTTTCTGATCAAAATGCGTTAAAACCCATAGCCAAGCTCGACATGTACCTTGTCTGCACACCAAGCAGCCAAGCTTTCGTAGCTCACCTTAGTCACCACACTATTCTGCTATGCAAAATATGTCCTGCCTAGATGACGCTGTCATTTCTACAGATACTGCACCCATTTCTACAGAGCTTTTGCCAACTCCACTAAATTCTGCAGGCATCAAGCAGTCGCTTGACCTTTTGGGAGTTTTACTCCAAACTCTACATTCTCTGCTCAGTTTCCATTCTGGTACACAGCTCAAATGCGAGTGTATATGTCAACACCTGATAGGCTGTTATTCCAGGACCTAATTTCCATACTTTAATACCTTCTGTGACTTACCCTGCCCATCCTCAGAAACTTTGGCTGCTAACATTGTGGTAATTCACAAATAGGCAATGGTCCCATGCACAGTGAAAGCTACCATACTATCATCCTATTGAATGTGAACCTAAAATTGAATGCCTGAATTAACACTTCGATCAGATGGGAAGCATGCCGAATTGAGAGTCACAGATTGTACTACACTTGTCTTGAACAGGATCCATTGTGTACATCAAGATAGGCCCTTGTTTTTCTGCTATCTAGGATGCGGAATATGATTTTGACAGGGTCATTTGGGACTTCCTAAGACTGACACTAAATAAAATAGGTCTGGGCCTCACATGTGTACTCCTGGATCACCTTATAATCGAGGCCCTCTGCCAATGCATTGACCAATGATATTATCTATGCACCGGCCAGGGTTACTCTCTCACCCTCCATCATATTCACCCTCAGCCTGAACATTTTCTCCATACTGTCCAAGCCCATTTACATATATCAAGACTCCTCATAGGCATCGTCCTTTCTTCTTCATCTCTCCTCTCACACAGTGCACCTGGAAATTATTCACACTGCATCACTTTTCCACATTTTGTGCCTTTTCCCAAAATTTACTATATACATTTTTTTCCTCAAAATTCTTCACACACCCTATAATAACATTTACTTGAAAGAGCACATAGAGCACAATAACATAAGTATTTACAGCCTATGCCATGAACCTCAAAGGTGCATCTTGTTTCCCCTGATCATCCTGGAGATGTTTCCGCAGCTTAATTTGATACTGAACCATTGACTATACAAGCCTTAATCAAAATTTTATTAAAAATATAATTGAATTGATGCACATATATAATTTCATCCCAACTTTAGAAAAGCATATGTCCGTGTAACATAGGAGATTGTTATTCTTTAGTCCTCCAACATGTTTAGCCACCGTGGGCTTCCTCAGGGAGGGTGACTCTATAACACAAATAATGCAAAAATATCTCGCCATAATTATTGCACCAATTCATTATACATGGTGGACATATATCCTATGTACACTCACCTAGGCTCTGTAGTTGCTTTCCCTCTCGCACAACACACTAGCTGTACACTACCCAGGATGTGATCGCAATGGATGTGGGAGGAAGGTGGAAATGGGTCAGTGAGAGCACGCCACACTGCGTCAGAGCCCAGAGTCTAAAGTGTGTAGGACAGAGGGAAGAGGCAGCGTGTGATGGGGGGCACATGGCAACTTACAGTTCCAGGCAGAAGGTGGGCATCATTCAGGCAGCCACAGTTCTCATCCATTCCCCCCTCCAGGCCTAAATACCCTGTGACTCAGGGAGGATCGACAACAGCTGTGTGTGGGGAGTGTGGTGGGAGGAGTCACCACATCTGGTGTCTGGTCCATCCGCCAGAGGTGATTGTCCAGCGCCCAACTTGGGACACAGCGGTGCTTCCTTGATCGGCACATATCGTACCTTGTCACCATGCACACTGTGAGTTTAAACCATGTATGTAATGCTATACTTGTTTAGTGATATTGAGTGTTTTATACATTTATGTACATAGGATATACAGTACAGGCCAAAAGTTTGGACACACCTTCTCATTCAATGTGTTTTCTCTATTTCATGACCATTTACATTGGTAGGTTCTGACTGAAGGCATCAAAACTATGAATGGCTTACAGTGGAGGAAATAATTATTTGACCCCTCACTGATTTTGTAAGTTGGCAATGATCAAAGAAATGAAAATGTCTCAGAACAGTATTCCCATTTCACATCTGGTTAGGTTTGATTGTAACCAGTGGCGATGATTAGCACTCCCCCCACTCTCTAATCTCTTTTCTGAAATCGAAAGCGAATACACTTTTAAACATCAAAGATAGCAACTGATTTGCATTCTCATTGAGTGAATAAGTCATTTTGTTGACCCTCTCAACAAAGAAAAGAGCTTATGCTTGTGTGGAAAACCTCCTTGTGTTTTGCAAGCACAGTAGGTCAACGTTTCTTGTGTTAATTGAGTGTGTCCCCAGTCTTTCCGCACTTTTTAGGAGGAATGTTGGGTCCACTCCTCTTTGCAGCCACGTCCTCTCTTGACATCCCTAAGGTTTGCGAGGCTGTCTCTGTCGCATACTCCTGAGCTTGTAGCTCCCTGCCATAGGTTTTCTATTGGGATTTAAGGTTGCGGAGGTGGGAGCGGTTGGAGCGCTAGGCCCCTCCATTGACCTCTAATGTTGCTTCTGTCTTGAGGCCACTTCCTTTGTTGCCTTTGCTGTATGTTTTTGGGTCTGATGTGTCGTGCTGGGACACCCCTCTCCACGACCCCCCATTTTCGTTTCCTGGCAGAGGGAAGGAGGTGGTGTCGCTCAGGATTTTCGACCTACATGGCTTCGCGTCCTTGCTTCCCGTTATGCGCGATTAAGTTGTCCGCTGTCGCCTTGCAGCAAAAAACACCCCCAAAGTCAAATGTTGTTTCCACCCCCATGCTTGACGGTGGGTGGGGACGTTGTGTTTGGGGGCTCTCGGCATGCATTTTTCTCCTCCAAACACAGCGAGCTTGAGGTTAATGCCAAGAGCTCTATTTGGTGCTCCATCACGACCACAGCCACCCTTCTCACAGTTCACTCTCTTGAATGCACTTCAGGGGTGTTCTTGGCAAACTTCAGTACGGGGGCCTGCGACATGTGCCGTTCTCTGGGCGTAGGGGGGAACAGGCGTAGCATACGATACGTTAGATTGACACTGCTGCTCCAGCGCAAGTGGACACCCAGCCCGGTAGTACGGGCCTTACCGCTCGCAGGCCGGCGGTGCCCAATCCGCAAGGAGGAGTGTCGCCGGAGGTCACTGCCTGGGCCTCCGCCGCGGTAGGGGCCAGCCTGACCGTCACCGGCCGGTGCGCTGTCGCGAAAGTCGGCGGCGGCTCGGGTAGCCACCGGCGTGGCCGTGAAGGAAGGGAGTTGTGACGGACGTGGGGGTGCCGGGCGGGGGGTCGACGTGGGGGGGCGGGCCCCGTGGCCCGACGCTCGCATCGCAGAACGGATACCTAGACGTAAGGGGAGGGAGGCAGCTCACGCCGATGCCTCCCAAGGGGGAAGGGGGCCGGGGCCGGGGGGGTGGGCACGGGAGGGGAGGGGGAGAACTGCAGGATTTTAATGAATTGCGCTGTTTGTTAATGTGTTTCCAATGGTTTCTTGGGGGACTGTTTCCTTTGGGGCCCTGCTAATTTGAGGTCATTAGACGAACTCCTCCCGTTGTAGTTTTCGAGGTGCTTTTTCACTTTCTCAGAACCATTGACACCGAAACGAGTGAGATCTTGCGTGGGAGGCCCAGAGTCGATTGGTCGATCTGATGGTCATTTTGTGCTCCCTTCCATTTTCGAACATCGCCAACAGTTGTCACCTTACCTCCCCAGCTTCTTGCTAATGGTTTTTGTAGCCCATTCCAGCCTTTGTGCAGTCTACCAATTTCTGTCTCTGACTCCTGGACAGCTCTTGGTTCTTTCCCAGGGTTGGAGAGTTTGGGGTTGGGGGAGTTGCTGCTTGATTGAGTGATTGTGTGGTACCAGGTGTTCTTTTATACAGCGGTTGACTTAGTTAAGACAGGTTTGTCCTTACATGAGGGTGACTATTTGGTAGAAGTGTCTAACCACTCTGTGGAGCCCAGACCTCTGTAATGGTTTGGTAGGGTGTTCAACTACTTTTTCACTCATGAAATTCATGCAAATCAGTTGTTAGTCTTTTATTTTAAAGTTATTTTTTCGATTTCCTTTGGATTTGCGTATCTTGCCACTGTTACAATACAACCCTACCATTGAACTTATACCTGTTCTGCGACTTTTCCTTTCTTGGTACACTTGGACAAACTTACTTCATGTCGATGGGGTAAAAATCAGTGAGGTGGTCAAATAATTATTTTCCTCCACTTAGTTAACAAAAAAAGGGGAAATAACTGAAAACATGTTTTATATTCTAGTTTCTTCAAAAAAGTCACCATTTGCTCAGATTACTGCTTGGCACACTCTTGGCATTCTCTCAATGAACTTCAACAGGTAGTCATCTGAAATGGTTTTCCAACAGTCTTGAAGGAGTTCCCAGAGGTGTGTAGCAATTGTTGGTCCCTTTGCCTTCACTCTGCGGTCCAGCTTAGCCCAAACAATCTCGATTGGGTTCAGGTGTTTGGGGTCATTGTCCTGTTGAAAAATAAATGATTGTCCAGCAGGATTATGTGGTAGCAATGCTGGTTTAGTGTGCCTCCAATTTTGAATAAATCCCCAACAGTGTCACCAGCAAAACACCCCCGCATCTTCACATGTCCTTCTCCATGCTTCACAGTGGGAACCAGGCATGTTGGATCCATCCGTTTACCTTTTCACAGCACAGCAGTTGGAACCAAAGATCTCAAATTTGGACTCATCAGACCAAAGCACAGATTTCCACTGGTCTAATGTCCATTCCTTGTGGTTCTTGGCTCAAACAAATCTCTTCTGCTTGTTGCTTCTCCTTAGCAGTGGTTTCCTGGCAGCTATTTGACCATGAAGTGTCCTCTTAACAGTTGTTCTAGAGATGTGTCTGCTGCTAGAACTCTGTGTGGCATTTATCTGGTCTCTGATCTGAGCTGCTGATAACTTGCATTGTCTGAGGCTGGTGACTCGGATGATTTTGTCTTCAGAAGCAGAGGTTACTCTTGGTCATTCTTTCCTGGGTCGGTCCTCATGTGTGCCAGTTTTGTTGTAGCGCTTGATGGTTTTTGCAACTCCACTTGGGGACACATTTAAAGTTTTTGCAATTTTCAGGACTGACTGACCTTAATTTCTTAACCTCCCTAGCGCACTGCCTGTACCGAACCGTTTTTAAGTGTGGTACAGGCAATGGCAGCAGTGTACGAGGTACACTGCCTGCCATTTCCTCCCTCCCCCCTCCCCTCTCCATACAGCCAGTGTCATTCATGACACCAGCTGGGAGGGCTGGAAAGCAGAAGCCCCTCCATTAACATGAAGGTCTATGGCACTGCTCACCCTCGTCCCCTTCCGCGTCACCGCGACGCGATCAGTGAAGCCGCAGAACCCTGGAAATGCTGCGGCTGGAAGCAGCATCGCCGTAGCTTTCTGGGGATATGCAGCTCATCCAGAGTTTGCTCATCCAGAGTTTGTTCTTCACACAAACTCTGGACGAGATGGGCTCGTCATGAACGCTAAGATGGTTAAAGTAATGATGGCCACTCATTTCTTTAGTTCGCCGCTTGGTTCTTGGCATAATATGAATTTTAACAGTTGTCCAATAGGACTGTCGGCTGTGTAGTAACCTGACTTTTGCACAACACAACTGCTGGTCCCCACCCCATTTATAAAGCATGAAAATCCACAAAAATCCACCCTAATTGGGGTCCACCTGTGGTAAGTTGATGTGGACATGATTTGGAAAGGCACACACTTATCTATGTTAGTTCCCACAGGTGACCATTTGTCAGAGCACAAACCAAGCATGATGTCAAAGGAATTGTCAGTAGACCTTTGAGACCTACCGTATTTTTCGGACCATAAGACGCACTTTTTCACCTCCAAATTTGGGGGCAAAAAGTGCCTGCGTCTTATGGTCCAAATGTGCGGCCACTCGGCCACCGGTAGTCGCACCTTGGCTTCCCGCCAGCTCTCCCGGCGCGGAGATTAGCCGGGGAGCTGGAGAAGCTATCTGATGTGAGAAGCCGGCCCGTGTTTGGCTCCCCCATCTGAGCTGTGTAATTGCCTATGCCAGCAGAGCTCAGAGCGCTACTACCATATGCAATGAAGAGAGAGATAGATGAACTGGCATCTATACCTCTCTCCTGTCTGTGGAAACTGCAATCATTGCAGCTCCCAAGGACATAGAAACAGCGGATCGGCAGAGGAGAGGGAGGCCCCCCTTCCTCCTGCTGATCACAGTGGAGTATAACGCTGAGAGTGTACTGCTGCTAGTGAGACCTACTAGCTGAATTGAATATTGCATTCATTGAATTCATTCCATTAACCTAATTGATGTGAAAACTAATTAAATCTTTTTCTGGTTTTCCTGCCCTAAAAACAGGGTGCGTCTTATAGTCTGAAAAATATGGTAATTGTCTTGCACAAATCGGCAAAGCAAAGACTGTAAATAGTTATATACATGTGATTTACCTTTTTTTATTTTTACTAAACCTGCCAAAACCTCAAGTAAACGTTTTCACATTGCCATTATGATGTGTTGTATGTAGAATTCTAAGGGAAAATGAATCCATTAATCCATTTTGAAATAAGGCTGTAATTTACCAAAATGTGGAAAAAGTGATGAGGCTGTGAATACTTTCCGGATACACTGTATCCCTCACAAACCTTATGAAGGTGTTTAACCTCCCTAGCGCCTCTGACGGCACTATCTCGTCCTGCACTTGCTTATGCAGTATTGCAGCTGACGAGATGTAGCCGTCCAGCTATAAGCTCAGAATCCCCGGTTGCACACTCTGCTCTGTGCCGTCCCGATCTTATGCAAGCCGGCTGTTTCACCTCTCTACCAGCCTAGTCTGCACATGAATGTCCCAATTTGCACATTCATGTGCAAATTGGGATATTCATATGCAAATTGGGATATCTTCAAAGAGCACACCTGGAATATCACCCCCCTTGTCATTCCAGATGTGATCTTTGAAGTTAACCCTTTCAGAGAATGCCATTGTATTGGATACAGTGATAACTATATCCAATACAATTCAAAACAAAAACTAAATAAAAATTTTATTATAAACAAACATAAATACTGTTTTGAAATCAATAAATACTGTTTTGAAATCTTTCATAACAAATAAGTATTCAAGAGATTTAAGCATTCAAATAATACATTTCATAATTTTCTTTAATGTACTTTTTTTTTATAATAATTGTGTGTTTCAAACATTATTATAGTCTGGATGTCTATTAGACCCTTGTACGGACAGATTTTTGGAAGTTACAAGCCTACAACACAAAAAAAATTCCATTAGAGTCTATGGTGCACTTCTGGTACAGAAATCTGGACCTCAGCAGTGCGCTAGGGAGGTTAAGAGCTATGCGGTTCCACCTAAACTACCATTAATCAGTAGCTCTAAACCTCTCCCTTCCCCTCATTGTTATCCCACCTTCAGAACACTTAGTTACCTTGGGGTGATAATTCCAAATGGTTACTTACTTTTCCTTGGCTTTTCAAGGATATTATATCCATTACAAACCCTCCCTTAAGCTAGCAACACATATTTTAATTTAGTGTTTAATCGAGGTTCGGTTAGATTTTGTAGTTTTGTTTTCGAACTGAAAAGTTAATCCAAGTAATCCAAAATCGTCGCTTGAATTCCTCTTCTATTAAGATTCAATCGGAAGTTAAAGGGAAGTAGCCAAAACAATTGAGCCCAAAAAAATTGACCAATCGAGCAAAATTTTCCAACCTGTCTGATCACTTTTCAATCGATGATTTGACAAAAATCTATTGTCGATTGTACTATGTGGACAGCACATCGATCGTTTTTTTGATCGAAAAACGTTGATTGCAATGGAGTCTTTTATTAAGAGTCATTTCAGAGAATTCCGGTTCCGGCACCCTATGCTGTAGCAGCGTGTGAGCGGAGCTCTCTCCCGTGGCTGCCTGTCTCCCCTGCACGCACAGCTGACCACTAGTGATGATCGCGAATATTCGGATTCCGAATATTAATCGCGAATATCGTCAATTCGGAAATTCGCGAAGATGGTGAATATATTGCCGAATATTCGCAATTCCGGATATTCGGTATTTTTTATCCATTACACTTCCCTCTCAATGTGAGTGGACAAATGGGAAGGCTGCAACAAGAGCTTAGCAACACCATCAACAGATTTTTAAATGAATATTGGGGTGATGCGAATATTGCGAAAATCGTCACTTTTAAAATTCGCATAAAAATTCGCACCATGTTAAACATATATTGCGCGCGCGATATTCGCAATAAACTGCCGATATTCGCAATAACAAAAAAAAATCCCGAATATTGCCGAATGCGAATATTTTCCGAATGTTTTCCATAAAATTCGTGGCATGCCGCGAATACGAATGTTGCCTATGCCGCTCATCACTACTGACCACCCGCCCGGACAACTCCCTGCAGCACATCATGGAGGGAACCCCGCAGAAGCAGCGTGGCAAGTCCCAGCACAAATCCAAAATGGCGGCGGACGCGGCCGCCACTGACCAGCCTCAAAGTGAGAACAGTGATGGTGAGTCCTCTGGATACACTCCCCACATCAATTATAAACGCCTGGCTCGGGCTGTTGCAGGGAAGAGCTGGAGGATCACAGCACACGGATTGACACCCTGGAGCAGGCTGTGGGCAATATGGAGGACTCCATCAATAAATCACCCGAGGTCCATGCAGATCTGGTCCGCCAAGTGTCTATACTGCACGAGCGCTATGAGGACCTGGAGAATAAAACTTGCCGCAACAATCTCCGAATTATCGGTTTGCCTGAACGTTAAAAGGCAGCTGATGTCATGCACGTGTGCACCACATCCATCCCAGAAGCATTGGGCATAGAAGCGCCATGCAAAGTGGAAAGAGCGCATAGAATCAGGCCCCCGAATACCAACCTGAAGTCGCCACGCCCTATTATTGCCCGTTACTTGGACTTTAACGACCGAGCTACCATCTTATGTCGCTTTCGTGAGATGCAAAAACTGCAAGTGGATGACTGCCGTCTTCTTTTATTCACGGATTATTCAGCCGACGTGTCGAGGAAGCGCAAGGCCTTCAACCCGATCTGCCAGGGGCTGATCCGCCGCAAGGTTCGCTTTGCCCTTCAGTATCCAGCCCTTCTACGGGTTCAGTGCCCGGATGGCACCTCTACCTTCTCCACTCCTGAAGAGGCCCAACCGTTTATGGACGCCCTGCAGCCTACCTCTCCAGCCTCTTCTCCATCGGCTTCCTAAGACTTGATCTTGGACGCATAAGCAGTATTGCATCACTTATGCTAGTCACCCCATA
>CM070035.1:113072343-113082455 GCA_036250615.1 Ptychadena robeensis | reverse complement strand
GGAAGTCACTGACATGGTTTCCAGCAGTAATGCTGCAGTACAGGTTTTTCTGTTGTTTTTATTCTACTGTTATGTGTTTAAGTTTAATAGTGTCGATCCAGCTACACTCCCAGATAAGCCCTCCATGCAGGGGATGGCCCCACGACCTCCTCGGCGGGAACATCCTGTCGCTACAGGCACAGGTTTCTGTGCACCTTTTACCAGGGTCCCCAATCAAGGGATGGTGTATTGCTCGGCTGGGACAATCACCTCCCCGTTCTGTGTGAGGTTCATGTCACTATACGATATCCTTTACTTTTGAATGCCTGAGTAGCGACATACGTGACCTCAAAATCATCTCATGGAATGTGAAAGGTCTTCGCTCCCCCCATAAGCGTAGCAAAATCCTCCAGCATTTGAAGAAAATGAATGCGGATATCGCATATTTACAGGAAACACACCTTACCACACCCGACTTTCATTATCTCCAAAAAGACTGGGTGGGTAAGGTGATAGGAGCCTCGGCACAACATCGGAAGGCGGGGGTTGCCATCCTATTTCATAAAAACCTCCCATATACGCTGTCCAACTGGTTCAAGGATGCTGACGAGGGTAGATGCGTGTTTGCAGATATTGAAGTGCGAGATACCTGGAGGCACCTACATCCGTTAGAAAATTATTTCTCCTTCTTCTCCCCAGTACACCGCACCTCATCACGCATGTTCTTTGCTAATGCAGCCCTTCTGCCCTGTATTGCACATGCTGAAATTATGGCAATGGTGATTTCTGACCATGCACCGGTGGCTGTAACGGTGAGAAACCTGGGTGTGTCTCGGCATGCAGGGGGATGGCGCTTTCCAACGTACTTGTATACAGATGACAAGTTCAAAGCGGAACTGCAGCAGTGGTGGTGGGAGTTTGCAGAGTGTAACAAGGAGCATACTGCAGACCCTGTACTTTTTTGGGAGGCGGCTAAAGCTGTCCTCCGAGGTAAGATTATAGCGTATGTGGCCCACTCAAAGAAGACCATCATGAAGCAATATACCACTTCCTGCCAGGCCGTGCGTGTAGCCTATAGGCACTATAAACACACCCAAACCGAGGTGGATAAAAATACCTGGCTCCAGTGTAAGCAAGCGGCGGATCACTGGAGCAGCCAATATGATGCCCGCATTCAGCATATTCGGCAGGCCACATTCTTTCGGGAGGGCTACAAATTAGGCCGCCTCTTAGCCAATTTGGTCCGGAATTACACGCCCCCAGTGCATATTACCAAACTGCGTACTAGGGGTGGGCACACTGTCACCCAAAGTGGGGAGGTAGCCAGGGAACTACGGGACTTTTTTGTGGGGCTTTACTCGCCCCCAATCCCACGACGCCGCCAGGGCAGCCTCCAGATTTCTAGACGGGGTGACTATGCCTAGACTGACGGATGATGAGCTCTTGCTTTTAAATGCCCCCATTACCACCACTGACATTCAAGTAGTGATTAAACATCTGCCCAATCAGAAAGCCCCGGGCCCTGATGGCTTCTCCGGGGAATTTTACAAAATCTTGGGGGAACAGGGACATCCCACCCTGAAAGCTCTGTATGACTCTATTCTCGCTACTCGCCAATATCCGCCTACTGGCAACAATGCCTACATAAAGTTGCTCCCTAAACTGGGACGTGACCCCCTTCTTCCTGGCTAATACCAGCCCATTTCAATATTGAATCTTGATGTCAAGATTTTCTCAAAAATTTTTGCAAATCATCTGGCATCTTTCTTGCCACGCCTGATCTCCCAGGCGCAGGTTGGTTTTGTGCCGGGCAGATCGGGAGTCACTAATACCAGGAAATTGCTTGTGGCCATGGAATATTATCGCCTCCACCCTGAACTTATCTCCTCCAGGGCCTTGTTGACATTGGACGCTGAAAAGGCATTTGACAATGTCAACTGGCTCTGGATGATGATGGTCCTGCAGCGTATGGGCTTTGGTAGGGACTTTATGAGCTATGTGGGGGGCCATGTATTCGGCTCCGGAGGCTTCCCTCTTATTGGTGGACGTTCCCAGCAGTCCTATACGGCTGCATAGGGGTACTAGGCAGGGTTGTCCCCTGTCACCTCTGCTTTTTAATCTGTCACTTGAGCCCTTGATCTGCCATTTGCTGAAGTCAGAGACTCTTGGGGGATGGAGGATAGGGATGCAGGAAATGCGTGCAGCGGTATTCGCAGATGACATCTTATTGTTCTTAGACAATCCCGGGTTGCAAGTTGACCACCTCATTGATATATTGGACACCCACGGAACCTTCTCAGGTCTCCGTATTAACTATGAAAAAAGCGAACTAATGTTTTTGGGCGCTTCCTTGTCCCCTCAGGACCATCTTTGGGCGAGGAACGGCCCCTTTAAACTCCAAACAAGCTCCATAACGTATCTTGGCATTGTACCCAAAAATATTACCCTTCTCTATCGCCTAAATTTTCAACCCATTATCGATAAAATTTCAGCTGAGCTAAAGTGATGGCAGCAATTCCCCATCTCTCTCCTGGGTCATCTCATTAAAATGATTAGCTTTGCCAGATTATTGTACCCTCTTCAACACATCCCTTTTCTTCTTAAACATGCAGATATCGCTAGAATACATTCTGCTTTTACTACCTTCCTATGGAGGGGTAAAAAGCCAAGGATATCTTTGGCCAAGCTACAGCGCCCAACATCAGACTTTACAACTTGGCTTGTATCATGCGACATGTCAAGGACTGGGTAAATAATACCACCCACTACACCTCTCTCTCCCTGGAGTCTCAACTCACGCTTCCATGGTCCCTAAGTGGAGTGTTGCACACCCCTCTGCGTCTGCTGCCACCCCTTATTAAGCAGATCCGCCTTCTGCGGGATTCCATCGTTACTTGGCGGGAGGTGCGTAAGCTGTACAAATTCTCGGGGGTAACGTCTCCGCATATGCCTATGACATCTGCACCTTGTTTTCCCCCAGGCCAGCAGATGGCTGGTTTTCAGATTTGGCCGCAAAAGGGAGTACACCGCCTGGCGGACCTGCTGGAGGCGGATATCTCTCTCCTGCCTTTATCTACTGTCCTAGCCAAATATAACCTCACCTCCTCACATTTTATACACTATGCCCAGATACGCTCCTATTTGTACAGAGTGCTTGGTCCCCCTATTAAGTTCCCCTCTCATAGGGTGTTTGATAGGCTTCTACAGCCTCTCTCCCAGGTCAAATCTGTCTCGGATACCTATGGAGACCTTCGTAGACTACATGTAGGGTACTCTGCAGCCACGGGTTCATATGCACGTCGTTGGGCGACCCTCCTAGAGGCGTCCGTAGAGGACACGTATGAGGTGATCTAGGATGGATTGAGGAATGTGCACAAACATATATGTAATGAAACCTGGAGAGAGACACAATTGAAGATTGTACACTGGGCTTATGGGGCTTTTAATATCCGACCTAAACAATCTGCCCTAGAGCGATTGGTTGCCTGTCCCAAATGCGGCTTTGATCTCCCGGATCTGCTGCACCTCCTGTGGTCCTGGCCAGCCATTTCTAACTTTTGGCAGCAGGTGACGTGTTATGCGAACCGGATCGCCGAGCGTACTAGGCCAGTGCACATGCCAACACACCCATTGCACGCCAACCAGGTCCCAGCGGATCCCGAGATCTCGTCTTCCTCCCTTTCACGATGGGAGCACATTTGTTTGCTGGGTGCTAAGAAGGTGATTTTGGCGCACTGGCTCTCCCCTGCCCCACCTATGGTGGCGGAGGTAGGCCAGCTCCTCCAGACGCACATGTCTTTTGATAAGACCTATGTTGCCCAGGACATGGATACCCATACAGGCACTTTTTTCAAAACATGGAAGAGGTTTTTGTTAGACACGTTCACCGATTCTCAATTGCAGGATGTCATGCAAATGTTTCGGCATACCAAGTGGTATGACATTGAAGCGATTAGAGGGTCATTAGGCAGGTTAGCCGTACACACATAGGATATACTGAATGCCCTGGGGCGCCAGGCCTCTTCTGGTTGTCATGCCTATTGCCCGTCTCAGGGGAATGTCAGAGGGGGGGTGGGGGGTTACGATGGCCCTTTATTTGTCTATAAGGATTGGATGGTGGGAACATATGTCCGTATGAGTAAGTTCCATGTTGACTGCTGACCCTGGGAACCCACTGAGGTCTTGATTTTACAAGTTATTTACTGTAATTGTGGGGTGGAAGGAACTGGACGACACGATATTTGGTAAATTGTTGGTTGAGAGTCATTTTATTGTTGGTTTACTGCTTACTCTTGATTCATATGTACACTGTTTATTTTCACTATGCAATGTTTCTGTTTATGGCTACCAGCATGTACAGGGATGGGGAGTGGGAGGGGATGAATTTGAATTTGAACATGTTATGACTTGGACGACGATTACTCCCCAAGAGAACTTTCTGGTGCATCTCCGTTCCATCTCTTTCTTCGGTTTACTGTTAGTACAATGTCTTGATATGCTTGCATACTGAACTTGAATATGTAAAACTGGAAAATGATTAATAACGTTTTTAAAAAAAAAAGAGCAATTTCAAAATCGTATGTTTATAAAACAATTATTTTATTTGATCAATATGCAGAAAATAATACATTTGTTTATCGTGTTTGTTTACTTGACATTTTAGTTTTCCTAAAATTATTTGCAAGTAATAGTAGTAATAGTAATAACCTATCACTCAAAAGAGAAAGGCAAGTTTTCAGTTTCTGTCCAGTCTTGGGCACAATACACACAATGGCATCAATTTAGTGCACTAAGTTAAAAAATTAAATTTTAACTTTGATATGTTTCCTTTTTTTTTACTTGCTAGACAACTGGAAAAGGGGGTAGAAAAGTAATCCAGACTGATGAATGGAGAAATACCACCGTGGAAGAGAGACTGGAGTATGCCCTTGTCAAGGTACATGCTTTATGTAACATAAATATTTGCTAAATTAAACATGTGTTTGCTAGGGACTGATGCCATTTGTCTAAATAAGATGCTCTGTATGTGATACTACTTACTTTAGAATTCTGCTGTCCAGGCTGAATAAGTTACTTTTCACTGAAGTCTTGCTATGCTGTTTGAGGAGGCTCTTTTATGTTATTATTATTTTATGTTTATTCATTTCTTTAGGTTTAAAATTTTTGGAGGATTTCTAAGCATTACCCATGGGTTTCAGGCAATTTTTTTCTCTTTTCTCCAGGAGTGAATTAGCACCGGAATAATCAGAATAATTTTATACTGCAAAGATGAATTGCAGTTATGCAGAAAAGTAATTGGAGGTCTATGTTTTAGATTACGCCATCATAATATTCATTATTACATTAACATTGTCCTAGAATGGACGCTAAATGGTTCAATTTGTATTAACATGGAAGGTGTAATAAAGCAATCTCCAACAACATTTTCAAATAAAATGCTACTTGCTTAAACATCCACGTTTGGTCTTAGTCTCAAAGGATTTTATCACCCTTGAGAATTGCAACTTGTATTTAGTTGCCAACCCAAGTTTTTCAATGTTGTAGGTTTCTGCTGAATATATTACAATTTCCTTAATTTATAGTGATCATGTATTCATTAAGATGCAACATATTACAACATTTTGGAGTACATGGGTGCATACAGTGTCTTAAAGGCGCCTAAAATCTAACATCCCTAACATAGTCATATGTCACTATAATGTAAGGATATTTTTTTTTGGGGGGGGGTTAACCTAGTATGTGTGCGAAAATTGAAGTTCTCGGTAGATACACACTAAGACACAGGGGAAACATGCAATCTACTTACAGATACAGACCCCAATTCAGATATGGGACCTTAGTGCTGCATGGCCAGACTGATGGTCACGGTGCCATCTGCATCTTTTGAGATGTTTTGAAAGCATTTGGCTAATTGCAGTGGATACTTCTATTATATATATTTATTTATATTTGTCCCCTTAGGGTATTGAAAAGTATGTCCTAGAGGACACAGAAGAAGCAAGATCAAATAAAGAGCGGTATACAAGACCTCTCCATATTATTGAAGGCCCTCTAATGAATGGTATGAAGATGGTAGGAGAGTTGTTTGGAGCAGGAAAGATGTTCTTACCTCAGGTAAATAAGTTCTTTTGTAATATTTTCTGGCTCATTTCAAAATGTTATAACATCAGCTCAAACATTACAACCGTCTGCCTACAGTAAAACCATCTGGTTTTTGATCAAACTAAAGCCATTTATATATAAAAGGTTTATTTCAGAATTTCAACATTTATGTTTGCTACGTAAACGGCATTTTTTGGAGCAATAATTCTTTTTAAATATTACCTACCTATCCAGTACTTACAGATGATTCCATCTTCAGGGCTTTGCAATTAACACATGCGGATGGCTGCCATGCTATCCGTGCGGCTGCAGCCGCACCCCAAGCTGTTTAGCATGCGGATGCACACGGACGTCCGTGCGGTAGGATGTGGACTTCGGGCATGCCCCATGTTAAGGGATGCGGTCGGTTGCGGCATCCGCACAAAAACGCTGTATCCAGCGTTTAGAACCACATCCACATCCACGCACATCCACACTCGGCCGCACCAGTGGAGCCTGTGCGATTTCTTTTTTTTTTTTTATATATATAATTTTTATTGAGACACACAGCAAACCACAAACAGGAGCAAACATGTACAACATTAAAAGATAATAAGCGGTAACTCAAAACTGCATCCCCCAAGCGTGAATACCTGATTCATTGTATAGGGAGCAGCTCACCTACAGTGAGCGGAACGTCACCCAAGGGAAGTGTCTCCAATGTTCACGGATATGCCGGAGCCCCAGAACTTTTTTTCCAAATTTTTTTCCCAAAACAATATTTATACGAAAGAGGAAAAAAAAAAGGGAAAAGAAAAGAAGAGGGCAGACCCTAGGAGAAGGGGGCAGACGGGATGAAAGAGACAAAACGAGACAAAGGGTAGAAATAACCTTCAGAACTGAGGAAAAAGGGGAGGGGGGGGGAGAAAGAAAGAAGGGGGGAAAGAAACCATCCACGACCAACCCTTACCTGAAGAAAGACCGGAGCAAGCCTCAGTGGACTCCCCGACCAGCACCATCTAGTACCACACGCCAAGAGGAAGTTATGCAGCCGCACACCATCGCAGGTATTCCGCGGACTCCTGAAACTGCCGCCAGTAGAACCAGGTCTTGTTCAATTTAGCTGATCTGCCCTGCAGCGTGGCTGTCAATGTCTCCATCGCCAAAATATCATCTACCCTGTCTATCCACTGACCTACCGAAGGGGGGGACGATTGTTTCCACATAGCAGGGATACAAGCCTTAGCCGCGTTCAACAAGTGAATCAGCAACGACTTACGGTAGCGGTGTTGCGGGATGGGGTCAAATGAAGGAGGCAGGCCACCGGATCATCCACCACGTCCACGTCAGTCAGATCCTTAACCAACCGTAGGACAAAAGACCAGTAAGTCTGCAACCGGGGGCAGTCCCAGAAAATGTGGAGTAACGTGCCCCTGTCAGAGGAGCAGCGCCAACACCTCTCAGAGGAATCAGGGAACAGCCTGGCCAGCCGGACGGGCGTGTAGTACCATCGGGATAGAAGCTTATAGCTGGCTTCCTGATACTTATTACAAATGGAGGCCCTGTGGGTGAAGTGAACTATGTGTTCCTTCTGTTTTGGGGACCAACGCACACCGAGATCCTGCTCCCACCGGGAGAGAAAGCCCGGGAACGCCATTCCGCAGAGTAAGGCGTGCGATACAGAAAGTGGACCCCGAAGTACCCCCTGTTGCAGGCAAGGGAGTTCAAATTGCGTAGGGGACCCAGAGAAATTGTGGGGCGCTGGCAGAGAGGACAAAAAGTGTCTGAGTTGCAAGGTACGCCAGGGTCCTAAATCCATGACCCGCCCCTCCTCCTCCATCAGGGTCGGGACCCACCACTGGGCATCATGAATAAAATGAGTCGCCCGGCACCGACCCCCAGCTATCCATAATCGAAAGGGGCCAGCTTCCGTCCCTGGTGGGAAACGCGGGCACCCCAAGATAGGGGGGAGGGGTAGGGGGTGAGGAGGCTCGGCGAGGCACACCGTCGCAAGACCCTGACCGTGGCCCCGATAAGCGGGTGAGCCAGGACTGACCTCTGAGAATCCCCATCCACCCACGGGAGACCTGCCAGGAGGACTGGAGACGTGGCTTGTTCAAGGGAGATCCAGGGCTTCTGGGCCGAATTACGGCACCAATCGAGCACCCGCGCCACATGCACCGCCGCATGATAGCGGACCGGGTCTGGGAAGCTTATCCCACCTCTGTCCTTGGGAAGACCCAAGACCTCCTTGCTGATCCTATAAGCCCCCTCCCCCCATACAAAGCGCAAAAAGAGGGATCGCAGACGGCGCAAGAGAGCCAGGGGAACGTGTACAGGTAGGGCTTGCAAGAGGTACAGAATCCTCGGCAGGACAGTCATCTTTAAAATATTACAACGCCCAAACCAGGAGACCGTCAAAGTTTTCCACCGTTGCAAATCCTGTTGGACTACTTGGATTAATGCCGCAAAGTTAAGGGGCACCACGTCCCCGAGCTTGGCCGGGATCCTCGTCCCCAGATATTTAATGTGGGAGGTGGCCCACCTGAATGGGAAGGAGGAGCGTAAGGCGGCTGCCACATGGGTAGGGGCCGACACATTGAGCATCTCCGATTTCTGAAAATTTATCTTGAAATTGGAAAGGGCACCATAACGTTTAAATTCCTGCAGCAGGGAAGGCAAGGAAATCGGAGGTCGGGTGAGGTAAAAGAGCAGGTCACCCGCATGAGGCGAAGCTGAGGAAACCCCCCTCCACTCCTTGGAGGGCTTTTCAGCAGTTTTTTGTACTGATTGCAGATTTGCACCCTTTTCTGTAATTGCCTTCTCTATCTCACCTGGAGCCATACCTGTGGACATGTTCCTTCCTTTTAACATTAAGTAATGCCAACAATACCATAATGCCAACTCTATGTGGATGTGCATGGCTTATTGTGTCCTATGGACAGATGCTATAGTCTCTGCTGTGGAACTTGGCAACTCCTTCAGGGTTAACTTTGGTCTCTGTGCTTCCTGTCCTGGGTTTTGGTGGATGGCCCTATATTTGCAGGTTTTTTGTGGTACAATATTATTTCATTCAAAGATGATTGATCAAGAACAGAAGATAGGGTTCCCTCTTGGGACTTTAAATGGAACAGTATCACATATGTGTGAAAGGGAGCAGAGTAATCTTGTAGTACAAGTGCCAATATTTAAAAACTTCAAATTGTATTCGTTATTGAGAACCAGTCACAACATATAAACATATGCTCCTTAAAACAACACCAA
Organism: Ptychadena robeensis; assembly: GCA_036250615.1. Classification (NCBI taxonomy): domain Eukaryota; kingdom Metazoa; phylum Chordata; class Amphibia; order Anura; family Ptychadenidae; genus Ptychadena; species Ptychadena robeensis. Next base: position 113,073,131 of record CM070035.1, on the reverse strand, counting down.
GGTGCCAGCTACACTGCAACACACACAGAGTGTAGCGGCCAATACATATATATGATGGTAATCTAATGAAGATAGAACAAAGGTAAGGTGCATGCGGCTACATGTTTCGCCATTTGCGGCTTCTTCAGGCCAGTAGCACCTTAAGGGCATATGTAGGAAGATCTGTGTAAAAGACAAAAAATGCGCATCCATATAAGTGTGTTGTCAAGAAAGGGAGTGGGCTTAATTATAGTAGGTGTAATGTATCATACCTTCCTTGGTGATTAAAATAATTTGGCATCAGTAGCAAATCCTTTGTGTAGTGTCCTCTAATAAGATCGAATTTTGGCAGCGCAGTGGAAGGACGTAAACATCTTTACAGGTAGGGGGCGGTACGATCCAAGGTCCTCCTAGGGTATCCCAAAGGGGACCACCAAAAGATGTGAGGTGATATGGGTGTATTAACAAAAGACATATTGAGTAGGTTTGTACGGACTATAAAACAATGTATTGTTTGTGTTTCCTGAGGGGGGGGGGTTTATGTTAACAAACTAATAGTCATATATAGATTCCTGCTTAGTTGTATCTATAGGAGCTAATCCTTAATTGAGCTCATTGGGTAACCGCGGGCATTAAAGTTATCAGCTGTCAACGTAATCACTGGGGTTTGTGGTATCTGCTATTAATGTAATTAGTCCCGCGGGCATAACTTTAGTAGCTTGTCGGCTGCATTAGATATTGGAGGGATAGAGCCATAGTGTTGCAGTAAACATATTTTTAAACTCCCAACAAAACAGATGAAAGATTGC
>CM070035.1:113054745-113072243 GCA_036250615.1 Ptychadena robeensis | reverse complement strand
ACATATGTGATACTGTTCCATTTAAAGTCCCAAGAGGGAACCCTATCTTCTGTTCTTGATATACAATTTCAGGGATGGGAACAGTAGCTAAACTCTACTCCTTGTTTTATCTAATCATCAGAGTCTGTCTTTATGCTGTCATGCCTCTTGCTTAGCGGTGTTGAAGCCCCTGGGGCCATTTCTTCTATATCTGTGTTGTCCTAATAGACCATCAATTGTATCATCTTTGCTACATTTTGTATTTGTTGAAAATACTAAATTTTCTGAAGAAATTTCATGAGACTATTTTGGCTTTCTCTGAACTGAAGCAACATGATAATTCAATGATCTGTAGGTTGTGAAGTTGTGTATGAGTTACCTGTTGCTTTTGGGTTTAGGTGATAAAGTCTGCCCGGGTTATGAAAAAGTCTGTTGGATACCTAATCCCTTTTATGGAAAAGGAAAGAGAGGAGATGAGAGCCCGATCAGGAAATGTGGAAGAAGATGTAAGTACATTCTTGTATTTTGTTAAAATCATGATTATGTGTATTTAGGTAACAAAGTGTACCATCATGTGTGATAGTTTTTTATTATTCATGTGTTGTATTGAAACCTATAGGCAGATATTAGAATCTAAGGTATCTAGATGTAAAATTAGCAATTAGCTGTCGACTTTCATCACAATCGAATATAAAATTTTGGGTGCTGACAAATGTTGCTAATTTTCAAGTATATACTGAATGTCTTTACTGTCAATGAAAGCATGATGTCTTAGACTCATGGACATCATCAGATACTGGGTTTACTTCTTTTTAATGCTCTACCAGGCCTATACTGCATCGGCTTTCAGTTTATAGGCCTTTCTATCCAAAGTTTAAGCAGGGTACAGACGGCTCTATATTCGAGCCGTCCGATGTACCCTGCAGCAGCGTGATGACGTCATCACGCTGCTGTCAGATATCTAAGAAGCAGAACTGCGTCTCCCCGGCTCCTCCTCCTCAGCCGAGCTTTGCCTGGAGACCCAGGCAAAGCATCGGACATTGCTGTATTAATGGTCATGTCCGATAAGGCAGTTTTTTGAGCGGGATTGATTTGTCCCGCTCGAAAACAGCGCAAGGGGCAGATTATATTGGTCAGATAGATGGCCGTGAGCGCGCACGGCGCTCAAAACGGCCATCGATTTGACCCATATCTCCACGTCTGTACCCTGCTTTAGTCTTGAACTCCCCTTATAGATTGATTTTAATGAAGATCTTGGCTAACCACCTATCTAGAGTTCTGCATTGCCTCATTTGTTCAGGTGAGACTGGGTTCATGCCTCAGCAGTCCACTGACAACAACCTTAGGAGAATCTTTACTCCATTTCAAATTCAACGTGGTCCCTTTCGATGCTGCTGCTGTTGTTTTGCTAGATATAGAAAAGGCCTTCTATTCATTTGATTGGCAGTAACTCTATACTGTGCTACTATAGTTCTTTTACATTTATAAACTTGTTTAATTGCTATATACATTTTTAAACTTGTTTAAATCAAAAGGCAGGTTTTACTTGGCCTTTAACCAATTATTGTTGAAATTACACAAAAGGGGGGGTTTGTGAATCGAAACCTGGATTAGTGTATCAAGGCCTTCCCATCCCTAAAGCATGAATTCTCCTGAAGAAGCCCAATCGGCGAAAGTGCAATCGAGAAAAGTGTAAATTCCCAACTGCAACAATGAATTGCCTGATTGGGAGAACCTCGTGTGAGATACATTCTGTAAATTTATCTTATATACATTAGTTTTTTAAGAAAATGTATTCTAATCTTGCACAATGCAGTGCTTGTGGTGTGGAAGCTCGGTGTGAGATACATGTTTATGGGTTTGTCTTGTGTTAAATTATATTTATTATTAAAATGATGACATGTAGTAACATTTCTGTTATTGAGCTTTCTAGCAGACTTTATACAAAGAGTGAAAGGACAAAATAAAAAAACAAGCAATGAAGGTTAGATAGCTTATATTAAAATGAGAGTAACATTCACTGGGACATGTAGGACCACAATCAAAGACATGTGTACCTACTGGACGCATGCAACATATACAATTAAGAAAACTCTGTAAAGGAAAGAAAATAGGTTCATTACTATGATCGCTTATGACAGATGTAAGATTGAATAAAAGGGTTTCAAAGGAGATTGCTTTGTTGTTCATCGTTGTAAACTACACCCAGTTCAAGGCATTCCAAGTAAAGTTCCCACCCGAGGGGATCTTCATTCTTCTTTCTCATATCTAAGGGATGGGAAGCCTTGACTACACTAATCCAGGTTTCGATCACAAACCCCCCCTTTTGTGTAATTTCAACCAATAATTGGTTTTAAAGGCCAGTAAAACTGCCTTTGATTGAAACAAGTTTAAAAAAATGTAGATAGCAATTAAACAAGTTTATAAATGTAAAAGAACTTATAGTTAGCACAGTATAGAGTTACTGCCATCAAATGAATAGAAGGCCTTTTCTATACTAGCAAAAAACAACAGCAGGCAGGCATCGAAAGGGGACCACGTTGAATTTGTTGAAATGGAGTAAACCCATGATCTCCTAAGGTTGTTGGTCAGGGACTTTGCTTGAGGCATGAACCCAGTCTCACCGAAAAATATGAGGGCAATGCAGACTCTAGTAGATTAGATAGGTGGTTAGCCAAGGATTTCATTAAAATCAAATCTAAAGGGGGAAAGTTCAAGACCTAAGCAGGGTTCAGAGTGGAATATGGGTTCAAATCGATGGTTTTAGCGCGTGGCGCGCTCACGGACATCTATATGCCAATATAATCTGCCCTTGCGCTGTTTTCGAGCGGGACAAATCATCCCGCTCAAAAAAACAGCATTATCGACATGGACCATTAATTACAGCAATGTCCGATGCTGTGGCCTGGGTCTCCAGGCAAAAGCTAGGCTGAGGAGAGGATCCGGGGAGACGCAGTTCTGTTCTTAGATATCTGACAGCAGCGTGATGAGTCATCACGCTGCTGCATGGTTAATCGGACGGCTCGATATAGAGCCGTCTGTACCCTGCCTTCAAACCTTGGGATGTTTAGACAGGCCTATAAACTTGAAAGCCGATGCAGTATAGGCCTGGTAAGCGCATGTAAAAAAATAGGAAACCACAGTTATCTGATGAGGTCCATGGTCTAAGACATCATGCTTTCATGACAGTTAAAGACATTCCGTATATACTTGCAAATTAGCAACATTGTCAGCACCCAAAAGTTTATATTTCGATTGTGAATGAAGGTCGACAGCTAATGCTAATTTTACTCTAGATACCTTAGATTCTAATTCAGCTATAGGGTTCAATACAACCACCATGCATAATAAAAAAACTATCACACATGATGGTACACGTGTTACCTAAATACACATAATCTGATTTTAAGAAAAATACAAGAATGTACTTACATCTTCTTCCCACATTTCCTGATCGGGCTCTCATCTCCTCTCTTTCCTTCCATAAAAAGGATTAGGTATCAAACCAGACTTTTTCATAACCGGGCAGGACTTTATCACCAACCCAAAGCAACAGGTAACTAATAACACAACTTCACAACCTTTACAGATCATTGAATTATCATGTGCTTCAAGTTCAGGAAAGCCAACATAGTCTCGGAGGAAATTTCTTCAGAAATTAGTATTTTACCAAATACAAAAATGTAGCAAAGATGATACAATTGCGGGTATATTAGGACAACAAAGATATAGAAGCAATGGCCCACCAGGGGCGTCAACACCGAGAAGCCAGGCCATGACAGCAGAAAGACGACTCTGATGATTAGGAACACAAGGAGTAGAGTTTAGCCTACTGTTCCCATCCCTGCACTTGTATATCAAGAAGCGAAGATAGGGTACCTCTTGGGACTTTAAATGGAACAGTCATCACATATGTGTGAAAAGGGAGCAAGAGTAATCTTGTCGTACAAGTGCAATATTAAAAACTCAAATTGTATTCGTTATTGTAGAACAGTCACAAATCTAAACATATGAGCTCCTAAAACAACACAAGGTGCAGCTACCCTGCAACACACACAGAGTGTAGCGGCCAATACGAATATGATGGTAATCTACATGAAGATAGACAAAGGAAGAGTGCATGCGGCTACATGTTTGCCATTTGACGGCTTCCTTCAGGCCAGTAGCCCCTTAAGGGCATAGGTAGGAAGATCTGTGTAAAGACAAAAAAATGCGCATCATATAAGTGTGTTGTCAAGAAGGGCGTGGGCTTAATTATAGTAGGGTAATGATATACCTTCCTTGGCGATGACCCTTCTGAGTGTTTGGCCTGAATTAACTCGGGCTGAGTTTTCAGCATCAGAAACTCAGCCCCAGTTAACGGAGCCGCGCCGAGGGTCTCGCCGTCTTCTGAGGCTGGTGGGACAGCACGGCATGTATTGCCGATGCTTCGGGTCCGCCCCGATCGCGTCACCGGTGACGCGAAGGGGAACAGGGGTAGGCGGCGCCATAGGACCTCGTCAAATGGAGGGGCGTCGCTGTTCATCAGCATCAGTCAGGCGTCTCCAGTGACCCGGTTATGTTAATGAACCTAAGCTGAGCATGGAAAAATCACGGCGGAGCAATGTATTGTTTGTGTGTCCTGAGGGGGGGGGGGGGGTTTGATGGTCACAAAACTAAAGTCATATATAGATTCCTGTTAGTTGTATCTATAGGATGCTAATCCTTATTGGCTCATGGGTACGCGGGCATTAAAGTCTCAGCTGTCAACGTAATCACTGGGGGTTGTGGTATGCTATTAATTGTAATTAGTCCAGCGTGGATAAATTAGTAGATGTGGCTGCAGTACATATGGAGGGATAGAGCCATAGTGTTGCAGTAAACATATTTTTAAAATCCCAACAAAACAGATGAAAGCTTGCCAATAATGATTACTCCATAGTAATTTTCATTTCAAACAACTTGAAGGGTGATTTACATTTTGTGCTAGTTATACAAACACAAGCTGTTACAGTTATATATAGCTCGGTTCTTTACTAGGTAGTAATCATTATCGGCAATCTTCATCTGTTTTGTGGAGTTAAAAATATGTTTACTGCACACTATGGCTCTATCCCCCAATATCTAATGCAGCGACAAGCTACTAAAGTTATGCCCGCCGGGACTAATTACGTTGATAGCGCTACCACAAACCCCAGGGATGACATGACAGCTGATACTTTAATGCCCGCGGTATCAATGAGCTCAATAAGGATTAGCTGCCTATAGATACAAACTAAGCAGGAATCCATATATGACTATTAGTTTGTTAACATAACCCCCCCCTCAGGAAAAACAAACAATAATTGTTTATAGTCCGTACAACCTACTCAATATGTCTTTTGTTAATACACCATATCAACTAACATTCTTTGGTGGTCCCCTTTGGGATTACCCGGAGGACTTGGTAGTACCGCCCTACATGAAGATGTTTACGTCTTCCATGCGCTGCAAAAATTCGAATCTTATTAGAGGACATACACAAAGGATTTGCTACTGAGGCCAAATTATTTTAATCACCCAGGAAGGTATGATAAATTACACCTACTATAATTAAGCCCACTCCATTCTTGAACAACAACACTTATATGGATGCGCATTTTTTTGTCTTTTACACAGATCTTCCTACATATGCCTTAAGGTGCTACTGGCCCTATGAAGAAGCCGCAAATGGCGAAAACATTGTAGCAGGCAGCACCTTACCCGTTGTTCTATCTTCATAGATTACATCCATAATATGTATTCGGCCGCTACACTCTGGTGTGTTGCAGTGTAGGCGGCACCTTGGTGTGTTTTAAGGAGCAATGTTTATATGTTGTGACTGGTTTCAATAACGGAAGACAATTTGAAGTTTTTAAATAATTGGACTGTATACAAGGATTACTCTGCTCCCTTTCACACCCATATGTGATACGTTCCAGTTTAACGTCCCAAGAGGGAACCCTTCTTCTGTTCGTGATCAATTCCATCGTTGAATGAAATAATATTGTACCACAAAAACCTGCAAATATAGGGCCATCCACAAAACCCAGGACAGGAAGCACAGAGACCAAAGTTAACCCTGAAAGGAGGTTGCCAAGTTTCACAGCAGAGCTATAGCATCTGTCCATAGGACCACAATCATAAGCCATGCACATACACTGAGTTGCATTATGGTATTGTTGGCATTTACTTATGTAAAAGGAAGGAAAGGCCACAGGTATGGCTCCAGGTGCGATAGAGAAGGCAATACAAGAAAGGGTGCAAATCTGCAATCAGTACAAAAAAACTGCCTGAAAAAGCCCTCAAGGCGGAGTGGAGGGGGGTGTCTCAGATTCGCCTCATGGGGTGACCTGCTCTTTTACCTCAACCAGACCTTCCGATTTCCTTGCCTTTTCCCTGCTGGGACATTTAAACGTTATGGTTGCCCTTTCAATTTTCAAGATAAATTTTCAGAAATCGGAGATGCTCATGTGTCGGGGCCCTACCCATGTGGCACCGCCTTACGCTCCTCCTTCCCATTCAGGGGGGGCCACTCCCAACAAAAATCTGGGGACGGAGGATCCCGGCCAAGCTCGGGGATGGTGCCTTAACTTTACGCTGAATCCAAGTAGTCAAACAGGATTTGAAACGTGGAAAAACTTTGACGGTCCGCGTGGTTTGGGCGTTGTAATATTTTAAAGTGACTGTCTGCCGCGGAGGATTCTTACCTCTTGCAAGCCCATACTGTACCGTTCCTGGCTATCTGCGCCTTGCGGATCCTCTTTTTTTTTTGCGATTTGTATGGGGGGAGGGGGTTATAGGATCAGAAGGAGGGTCTTGGTTTCCCAAGGACGAGGTGGGATAAGCTTCCCAGACCCGGTCCGCTATCATGCGGCGGTGCAGGTGGCAGCGGGTGTCGATGGTGCGTAATTCGGCCCAGAGCCTGGATCTCCCTTGAACAAAGCCACGTTCCAGTGCCTCCTGGCAGGTCTTTTCACGTGGGTGCGATGGGGATTATCAGGAGGTCAGTCCTGGCTCACCCCGTTATCGGGGCCACGGTCAGGGTATGCGACGGTGGCCTCGCCGAGCCCTCTCACCCCCTACCCTCCCCCCTATCGTGGGTGCCCGCGTTTCACACCAGCGGAGGAGGTATGGCGACATTTCGATTATGGATAGCTGGGGGTCGGTTGCCGGGAGACTCATTTATTCATGATGCCGTGGTGGGTCCCGGACCTGATGGAGGAGGAGGGGGGTAATGGATAGGACCCTGGCGTACCTGCAACTCAGACACTTTTGTATCCTGCTCTGCCAGACGCCCAAATTTTCGGGGTCCCCTCGCAATTTGAACTCACCGTGCCTGCAACAGGGGTACTTCGGCGGTCCTACTGTCTGTATCGCACGCCTTACTCTGCGGATAATGGCGTTCCGGCTTTCTCTTCCCGGTTGGAGCAGGATCTCGTGGCGTGTCCCCAAAAACGAAGGAACACATAGTTCACTTCACCAAGGGCCTCCATTTGTAAAAGTATCAGGAAGCCAGCTATAAGATTCTATCCGATGGTACTACACGCCCGTCCGGCTGGCAGGCTGTGCCCGAGTCCTCTGAGAAGGTGTTGGCGCTGATCCTCTGAAGGGGCCCGTACTCACATTTTCTGGGACCTGCCCCGGTTGCAGAGTACTGGTCCTTTTGGCTACGCGTTGGTTAAGGATCTGGACTGACGTGGACGTGGTGGTGGATGATCCGGTGGCCTGCCTCCTTCATTGACCCATCCCGCAAACACCGCTACCGTAAGTCGTTGACTGATTCACTTGTTGAAGCGGTAAGGCTTGTATCCATGCTATGTGCGAAACAATCGTTCCCCCCCTTCGGTAGGTCAGTGGATAGACGGGTAGATGATAGTTGGCGGATTGAGAACATTGACAGAGCCACGCTGCAGGGCAGATCAGCTAAAATTGAACAGGACATGGTTTATGCGGACAGTTCAGGAGTCCGCGGAATACCTGCGATGGTGTGCGGTGAATAACTTCCTCTTGGCGTCGTGGTACTAAAAAGATGGTGATGGTCGGGGAGTCACTGAGGCTTGCTCGGTCTTTCGTCAGGTAAGGGTTTGGTTCGTGGATATGGTTCTTTCCCCCTTCTTTCTTTCTACCCCCCCCTCCCTCTTTTTCCCTCAGTCTGAAGGTCGTTATACCTTGTCTCGTTGGTCTCTTTCATCCCGCTGCCCCTTCTCCTAGGGTCTGCCTCTTTCTTCTTTCCCTTTTTTTTCTCTTTCGTATAAATATGTTTTGGGAAAAAAATTGGAAAAAAAAGTTCTGGGGATCCGGCATATCGTGAACATTGGAGACATTCCCTTGGGTGAACGTTCCGCTCACGGTGGTGAGCTGCTCCGATACAATGAATCCGGTATTCACGGTTGGGTTTTTTTTTTTTTTGGGGATGCAGTTTGAGTACGCTTATATCTTTAAGTTGTACATGTTTGTCCTGTGTGGTTTGCTGGGGCTCAATAAAAATTATATAGATAAAAAAAAAAAAAGAAGCGCACAGGCTCCCACTGGTGCGGCCGAGTGTGGATGTCTGTGGATGTGGATGTGGTTTCTAAACGGCTGGATACAGCGTTTTTGTGCGGATGCCGCAACCGAACGCATCCTTACATTGGGGAATTCCCGCAACGAAGTACACATCCCGACCGCACGGACTGCTTGTGCATCAGCATGCTAACAGCTTGGTGGTGCGCCTGCAGCCGCAAGGATAGAATGGCAGCCATGCATGTGTAATGGAAAAGCACTGAGAGATGGAATCATCTGTAAGTATGGATAGGTAGGGTAATATTTAAAAGAATTATTGCTCCAAAAATTGACGTTTACGTAAGCAACATTAAATGGTGAAATTCTGAAATAAACCTTTTATAATAAATGCTTAGTTTGACAAAAACCAGATGGTGCTTACTGTAGGAGACGGTTGTAATGTTGAGATGATGTTATAACATTTGAAATGAGCCAGAAAATATTACAAAGAACTGATTTACTGAGGTAAGACATCTTCTGCTCCCAAAACAACTCCTTACCATCTCATACCATTCATTAGCGGGTCTTCAAATAATATGGAGAGGTCTTGTTCTACCGTCTTATTTGATCTTGCTTCTTCTGTGTCCTTAGGACATACTTGTCAATACCCTAGGGAAATATAAATAAATATATATAATAGAAGTATCCAACTGCAATCGCCAACGCTTTCAAAACATCTCAAAAGCTGCAGATGCACCGTGACATCAGTCAGTCTGGCATTGCAGCACTAAGGTCACGATTGAAATTGGGGTAGTATCTGTAAGAGTAGATTGACATGTTCCCTGTTGTATTAGTGTGTATCTACCGAGAACTTCAATTTTCGCCACACAGACTGAGGTAACCCCCCCCCCAAAAAAAAATATCTGACATTATAGTGAATTATGACTAGTTAGGGTGTTAGTTTAGGCGCCTCTTAAGACACTGTATGCACCCTGTTACTCCAAAATGTTGTAATGTCGCATCTTAATGAATAATGCATCCTATAAATTAGGGCAATTGTCATATATTCAGCAGAACCTCAACATTCGAAAAAATTGGTGTGGCAACTAAATACAAGTTGCAATTCTCAAGGGTTTGATAAATCCTTTGAGACTAAGACCAACGTGGAGGTGTTTACGCAAGTAGCATTTTATTTGAAAATGGTGTTGGAGATTGCTGTATTACCCTTCATGTTAATACAAATGAACCATTGAGCGGTCCATTCTAGGACAATGTTAATGAAGAATGAATATTCCATGATGGCGTAATCTAAAACATAGACCTCCAATTACTTTTCTGACATAACTGCAATTCATCTTGCAGTATATAAAATCGATTATTGATTATTCCGGTGCTAAGTCACTCTGGAGAAAAGAGAAAAAATTGCCCTGAAAAACCCATGGGTAATGATTAGAAATCTCCAAAAAATTTTAAACCTAAAGAAAGAATAAAACATAAAATATTAATAACATAAAGCGCATCATCAAACAGCATAGCAAGATTCAGTGAAAAAGTTAATATTCAGCTGGACAGCAGAATTCTAAAGTAAGTCTGTAGCACTACAGAGCATGTATTTAGGACAAATGGCTCAGTTCCCTAGCAAACACATGCTTTACTTTAGCAAAATTTATGTTACACATAAAGCATGTACCTTGAGCAAGGCCTACTCCAGTATCTCTTCCACGGTGGGATATTTCTCCATCATCAGTCTGGATTACTGTTCTACCCCCTTTGCCAGTTGCTACGCAAGTAAAAAAAAAGGAAGGAAACATATCAAAGTTAAAATTTAATTTTTTAAGCTTAGTGCACTAAATTGAGCCATTGTGTGTATGTGCCCAAGAGTGGACAGAAAACTGAAAACTGGCCTTCTCTTTTGAGGATAGGTTTTATTACTATTATTACTATTACTTGCAAATAATTTAGGAAAACTAAAATGTCACGTAAACACACACGATAAACCAAAGGTATATTTTATGCATATTGATCAAATAAATAATGTTTTTTAAACATACGGATTTTGAAATGCTCTTTTTTTTTAAAAACGTTATTAATCATTTTCCAGTTTTACATATGCAAGTTCAGTATGCAAAGCATATCAAGACATTGTACTGAACAGTAAACCGAAGAAAGAGATGGAAAACGGAGAGGCCCAGAAAGTTCTCTTGGGGAGTAATCGTCGTCCAAGTACATAACATGTAAATCAAATTCATCCCCTCCCACTGCCCCAGTCCCTGTACATGGTGGTAGCATAAACAAGAACATGAAATAGATGAAAATAACGTGTACATATGAATCAAGAGTAAGCGTGGTTTAAAAACCAACAATAAAATGACTCTCAAAACCAAACTGTTACAAATATCGTTCGTCAAGTTCATTCCACCCCACATTACAGTAAATAAAACTTGTAAAAATAAAGACATCAGTGGGTTCCAGGGGTCAGCGTCAACATGGAACTACTCATAGGGACATATGTTCCACCAGACAATCCGTATAGACAATAAAGGGCCATCGTACCCCACCCCCCCTCTGACTTCCCCTGAGCCGAGGAAATAGGCATGACAACAAGAAGAGGCCTGGCGCCCCAGCATTCAGTTCTCCTAGTGTTACGGAGGTAACCTGCCTAATGACCCTCTAATCGCTTAATGTCATACCTCTGGTATGCCGAAACATTTGCAGAAATCCTGCAATTGAGAATCGGTGGAAAGTTGTCTAACAAAAACTCTTCCATGTTTTGAAAAAAAAGTGCCTGTATGGGGTATCCTTTCCTGGGCAACATAGGTCTTATCAAAAGACATGTGCGTCTGGCGGAGCTGCCTACCTCCGCCACCATAGGTGGGGCAGGGAGAGCCAGGGCGCAAAACTCACCTTATTAGCCACCCAGCAACAAATGTGCTTCCATAGTGAAACGCGGGGGAAGGGGAAGCCGAAGATCTCGGGATCCGCTGGTCTGGGAATGCCGTTGGCGTGCAATGGGGGGGTTGGCAGTGCACTCGGCCTAGTACGTCGGCGATCGGTGTCGCATAACAACGTCACCTGCTTGCCAAAGTAGAATGGCTGGCCAGCACCAAGGAGGGCAGCAGAGATGGGAGATCAAGCTCGCATTTGGGGGACAGGAACCAACGGTCTAGGGAAGATTGTTGGTCGGATATAAAGCCCCATAAGCCCGTGTACAATACTTCATTGTGTCTCTTCAGGTTTATTACATATATGTTTTTGTGACATTTCCTCAATCCATCCGAGACACCTCTACGTGTCCTCTACGGACGCCTCTCAGGAGGGTTCCGCCCAACGACGTGCATATGACCGTTGGCGCAGGAGTACCCTCATTTAGTCTACGAAGGTCTGTCATAGGTATCCGAGACAGATTTGACCTGGGAGAGAGCTGTGAAGCCTATCAAACACTATGAGAGGGGAACTTAATAGGGGGACCAAGCACTCTGTTGACAAAGAGGAGCGTTATCTGGTGCATAGTGGATAAAATGTGGGAGGTGAGGTTATATTTGCGCCGGCTAGGACAGTAGATAAAGGAAGGAAGAGAGATATCCGCCTCAAGCAGGTCCGCCAGGCGGTTTTGTACTCCCTTTGCGCCCAAATCGAAAACCCAGCCATCTGCTGGGCTGGGAACACACAGGTGCAGATGTCATAGGCATATGCGGAGCGTTTACCCCGCGGAATTTGTACAGCTTACGCACCTCCGCCAAGTAACGATGGAACCCGCAGATGCGGATCTGCCTTAATATAGGGGTGGCAGCAGACGCAGAGGGGTGTGCCACACTCCATTAGGGGGACCATGGAAGAGTGATCTGAGTTGAGCTCCATGGAGATGAGAGAGGAGAGAGGTGTGTGGGTGGTATATTTAACCCAGTTCTTGGCAGGTCGCATGATTACAAGCCACAGTGTATGTAAAGTCTGATGTTGGGCGCTGTTGATAGCTTGGCCAAAGATATCCTTGGCTTTTTACCCCTCCATAGGAAGGTTAGTAAAAGCAGAATGATTCTACGATATCGGCAGTTTAAGAAGCAAAGGGAGTGTTGAAGGAGGGGGACAATAATCTGGCAAGCTAATCATTTAATGCAGATGACCCAGGAGAGAGATGAGGGAATTGCTGCATCACTTTAGCTCAGTGAATTTTGAGCGAGAATGGTTGAAAATTTAGGCGATATAGCGAAGGGTAATATTTGGGTTACAATGCACAGATACGTTATGGAGCTTGTTTGGTTTAAAGGGGCCGTTCCTCGCCCAAAGATGTCTGAGGGGCAAGGAAGCGCCCAAACAACATTAGTTCGCTTTTTTCATTAGTTACTACGGAGACCTGAGAAGGTTCAGTGGGTTTTGTCCAATATATCAATGAGGGGGGTTCAACTTGGGAACCCGGGATTGTCTAAGAACAATAGATGTCATCTGCGAATTACCGCTGCACGCATTTCCTGATCCCTCCTCCATCCCCCAAGAGTCTCTGACTCCGCAACATGCAGATCAAGGGCTCAGTGGAAGATAAAAAGCAGAGGTGAAAGGGGACCAACCTGCCTAGTACCCGATGCAGCGTATAGGATGATGGGAACGTCCACAATAGAGGGAAAGCCTACGGAGCCTTCGAAGACATGGCCCCCCACATAGTCAGCAAGTCCCTACCAAAGCCCCCATTCACGGCTGCAGGACCCTCATCATCCAGGATGCCAGTGGACATTGTCAAATGCCTTTCTTTCAGCGGCCAATGTCAACAAGGCCCTGGAGGAGAAAGTTCATGGGTGGAGGCGATATATTCCATGGCCCACAAGCAATTTCATGGTTAGTGACTCCGATCTGCCCGGCACAAAACCAAACCTGCGACTGGGAGACAGCGTGGCAAGAAAAGATGCCAAGATTGCAGATGTTTGCAAAAATTTTTGAGAAAAGAAAATCTGACATCAGAGTCATATTGAAATGGGTGTATAGCCAGGGAAGAAGGGGTCAGGCCGTTTAGGGAGCAACTTTATTAGCATTGTTGCCAGTAGTGCGGATATGGCGAGTAGCGAGAATCAGAGTCATACAGAGCTTTCAGGGTGGAGTCCCTGTTCCCCCAAGATTTTTGTAAAATCCCGGAGAAGCACATCAGGGCCCGGGCTTCTGATGGGCAGAGTTTGAATCACTACTTGAATGTCTAGAGTGGTGAAGGGGGCATTTAAAAGCAAGAGTCTATCATCCGTCCAGTCTAGCATAGTCACCCGTCTAGAAACTGGAGGCTGCCCTCGGCCGGCGTATGGGATGGGGGCGAGTAAAGCCCCCACAAAAAAGTCCCGTAGTTCCCTGGCTACCCTCCCCCTGGGTTGACAGTGTGCCCACCTAGACGCAGTTTCTTGGTAATATGCACTGGGGGGCGTGTGTATGTAATTCCGGACCAAATGGCGAAGAGGCGGTCACTAATTTGTAGCACCTCCGAAAGACTGTGGCCTGCCGAATATGCTGAATGCGGGGCATCATATTGGCTCGCTCCAGTGATCCGCCCGATTGCTTACATGGAGCAGTCAGGTATTTTATCAACTCGGTTGGGTTGTGTTTTGTTTATAGGCTTAGCTACACGCACTGCCGGCAGACAGTGGTCTATTGCTTCATGATGGTCTTCTTGGAGTGGGGCCACAATACGCGTATAATCTTACCTCGAGGACGCTTTAGACGTCACTCCAAAAAGTACAGGTCTGAGTATGCTCCTTTGTTACACTCTGAAACTCCCACCACAATGAGCAGTTCCGCTTGAAAGTGTCATCTGTATACAAGTACGTTGGAAAGCGCCCATCCCCTGCATGCGAGACCACACCCAGGTTTCTCACCGTTTACAGCCACCGGTTGCATGGTCGGAAATCACCATTGCCATAATGTCAGTGTGCAATACGGGCAGAAGGGCTGCTTAGCAAAGCCATTGCGTGCGGACGGTGCGTGTACTGGGAGAAGAAGGAGAATAAATTTCTAACGGAGGTAGGTGCCTCCAGGTATTCGCACCTCAATATCTTGCAACCACGCATATCTACCCTTCGTCAGCATCCTGAACCAGTTGGACAGCCGTATAGGGGAGGGTTTTATGCTGCAATATAGATGGCAACCCCCCGCCTCTTTCATGTTGTGCCGAGGCTCCTATCACTTACCCACCCAGTCTTTTGGAGATAATGAAAGTGGGTGTGGTAAGGTGTGTTTCCTGTGAATATGACGATATCCGCATCATTTTATTCAAATGCTGGAGGATTCTGCTACGCTTATGGGGGGAGCGAGACTTTCACATTCACATGAGCCTGATTTTGAGGTCACGTATTGTCGCTACTCAGGATTCAAAAAGTAAAGGATATCGAATATAGTGACCATGAACCCACACAGAACGGGGGAGGTGATTTCCAGTCCGAGCCGCAATACACCATCCCTGATTGGGGACCCCTGGTAAAGGTGACACAGAACCGTATGCCTGTAGCGAAGGATGTTCCCAGCCGAGGAGGTCGTGGACGGCCATCCCCTGCATGGAGGGTCTATCGGGGAGTGTAGCTGGATCGCATTATTAAATTAACACATAACAGTAGAATAAACAAACAACAGAAAAACCTGTACTGCAGCCATACTGCTGGAAACCAGTCAGTGACTTCCTTTTTTCACTGTGCAAAAAGCCAACACAGTAATCAACCGATAGGGCTGAGCACCTTTTCCCGAAACGTGAGAGGGACAGAAACATTAGGGGCAGAACACTTGCTCCCCAGTGGCAGCCCTCCACTGTGATCTTGACTAATTCCCAAACAGGCAGAAAAAACATACATGTTCTCCCCCATCGTATAATATTAAGGCAGTCGTGAACACCCCACCAGTATGGGGTTTGGCCTAGCAGAAGTGAGCAATACTGCTCGATGCGTCCAAGATCAGGTCTTAGGAAGCGATGGAGGAAGAGGCGGGAGAGGTAGCTGCAGGCGCGTCCATAAACGGGTTGGGCCTCTTCGGAGTGGAGAAAGGTAGAGTGCCATCCGGGCACGAACCCGTTAGAAGGGCTGGATACTGAAGGGCAAAGCGAACCTTGCGGCGGCGGATAAGCCCTGGCATATCGGTGTTGAAGGCCTGCGCTTCTTCGAAACGTCGGCTGACTTGAATAATCGTGCAATAAAAAGAAGACGGCAGTCATCCACTTGCAGTTGTTGCATCTCACGAATCGCGACATACGATGGTTTTAGCTCGTCGTTAAAGTCCAGGTACGTAACAGGGCATTTAAAGGGGCGGCGTCGGCGAATTCAGAGTTGGTATTCGGGGGCACTGATTTCTTATGGAGGCTCTTCCACTTTGCATGGCGTTTTTATTGCACCAATGCTTCTGGAAGATGGTATGTGGTGCAAGTGCATGAAAATCAGTGCCGTTTAACGTTCAGGCCAAACCGATTAATTCGGAGGATTCGTTGCGGCAGTGTTATTCTCAGGTCTTCAAGCGCGCGGGCAGTATAGACATTGCGGACCAGATCTGCAGGGACCTCGGGTGATTTAGTGATGGCGTCTATTTGCCTACACGCTGCAGCAGGGTGTCAATCAGGTGTGCTGTGTCTTGATCTCCGCAGTCCCTGCAACAGCCCCGAGCCAGGAGCTTTATCATTGATGTGGGGATGTATCCAGAGGATCCCATCATGTGCCACTTTGGGCTAGGTCAGTGGCGGCCGGTCCGCCGCCATTTGGATTTGTGGGGACTTGCCACGCTGCTTCTCGCGGGGTTCCTCCATGATGTGCTTGCAGGGAGTTGTCCGGGGGGTGGTCCATAGTGATGAGGGCCTACGGCACCGTTCGCGGCCATGCACACGAATTTTATGGAAAACATTCGGAAAATATTCGCCATTCGGCAATATTCGGGATTGTTTTTTGTTTTATTTGCGAATACCGGCCAGTTTATTGCGAATTATCGCGAGCGCAATACTGTTTAACATGGTGCGAATTTTTATGCGAAATTTCTAAAAGTGCGATTGTCAATTTCGCATCACACCAATATTCATTTAAAAATTTGTTGATGGTGTGCTAAGCTTTGTGCAGCATTCCTTGGTCAACACTCACAGTGAGAGGGAAGTGTACGGAATAACAAACCGAATATATCCGGAATTGCGAATATTCGGCAATATATTCACCATCTTCGAGATTCCGAAATTGACGATATTCGCCGATTAATATGCGGAATCCGAATATTCGCGATCAGCCCATCTAGTGGTCAGCTGTGCGTCGGGGAGAAGGCAGCCACCGGAGAGCGAGACGCTCCGCTCACACGCTGGACAGCAATACGGGTTGTGCCGGAAAGGACTCTCTGAAATGATCTTAATAAAAGCTCCATTGCAATCAACGTTTTGGCGATCAAATAAAACGATCGAAATCTCCCTACGCTTTCTTCGTTTTGTGGCTGTCCAATAGTACATCGACAATAGATTTTTGTCAAATCATCGATTGAAAAGTGATTAGAAGGTGGGAAAATTTTGCTCGATTGGTCAATTTTTTTGGGTCAATTGTTTTGGCTATTCCCTTAACTTCGATTGAATCTTAATTAGAAGAGGGATTCAAGCCGACGATTTGGATTACTTGGCTTAAACTTTTCAGGTCGAAAAACAAAACTACAAAATTAATCGAACTCGATACAACACTAAATTAAAATATGTGTGCTAGCTTAGGGAGGGTTTTGTAATGGATAAAATCTTGAAAAAGCCAAGGAAAAGAAGTAACACATTTGGATATATCACCCAAGGGTAACTAAGGTTCTGAAGGTGGGTCAACAATTGGGGGGAACGGGAAGGGTTTAGAGCTATGATTAATGGTAGTTTAGGTGGAACCGCATAGCTCTTAACATCCCTTTAGCGCACTGCGAGGTCCAGATGCTGTAACCGAGCTGCACCATGACTCTAATGGAATTTTTTTTGTTGTTTGTAGCTGTAACTCCAAAAATTGTGTCAAGGTCTGATAGGACACCGACTATAATAATGTTTGAAACCAACAATTTATTATAAAAAAAAAAGTTACATTAAAAGAAAAGTA
>CM070035.1:113030857-113047494 GCA_036250615.1 Ptychadena robeensis | reverse complement strand
TTTGGCAATTAAAAAACAAAGAATTAAACATAGTGTTTAATTTAAACACTTCCCCTCCAATCACCCCCCCCCACACACACACACCCTACCCCCTTATCGATTCCCGCCCCACACAACAGTCTTCCCCCCCAATAATCACCCGCCCCCCCTCCCCACACACAGACACACTACCCCTATCACACACACACAGTTTGTAGAAGGATGTATGATTCTGAGCAGATTAAGCCTTACAGGCTCCAACCACTAGTTCCTCAAGCTCTCTATGGCACCACACCCAAAGTTATTTTATCAATGCTGACCATTGTGTACTAGCAGGTTAGTCCAGTATCCCCATATCAGCATATCGAGTAGCTGGGCATATTCAGGATCCTTGTGGTAGGAGGTCAGGATCCTTTGCCCACTGTTTCATACATTAAGCCCATTTCCACACAATTAACCATTTTTGCAACCAGGCAAAAATGATGAATCTGGTGTCATCAGGGCAAAGACAGTCCCGTAAGCAATTAAGCCTGCTGCATGGTATAAAACCATTATCACACTATACACCAACAACAATCTGGAGTCATACAGTGTTCCATACCGGTACAGGAGGCTTCTTTGTCAGATGGCAAATGCTTGCCTTGGCTAGATTCTTCAACATCCTTCTACACAAACACACCACCGAGAGTGAATGAATGTGAAAGCATTTCTCAGCTGCCTCGGTGAAACACAGGGGCGTGGCAGTCAAGTGACTCAGTGCTGAGTGCTGAGCCTATCCAGTCTTCCATGTCTACCTGACACACATCCCCAAAGCCTCCGTCAATCTGTGCCCTGTTTGTTGTAAACTGCGTGATGCAATGTTAGAGGGACACAAACAGGTATGCAGGGAGCGGGGTTTTTAGACCATTGCGTACCAGTCGGGTACCAGTTATGTGCCACTTCCCTGTTTATTAGTGTATATTATTTATGGTCAATTATATACACCAGGAAAAGGAAGCATTTTAATTAATATGAATGAAAGGGTTGCAGCTAGAGAACGTGAAATTTGAAACTGTAAGTTTCTCTGGGATAGTCAAAGACTGGTTCGTGAATTGTGTGACATTTTGTGTGTCCTGGTGGGGAAAAAAGCGTTTTGAGTTGATATGCGAATTACTGAAGGTGCCTTCATAATTTCGCCCCCTTGGTGGCTGTTGTGGGTTTCTGAGTTACAGTACAAGGTTCCTTACAGTTATTAAAAAAATTAATGGTTTTTTATTTAGCCCCACTCTTGTTTACTTATGAAAGCCGTTGTGACAGTTATATATAATAAGTATTACGTGGGAGAGGTGGGGCTACTATTATGAGGTTTGCAGTCAGTTATGTTTAGTTTTAGCAAGTGACAGATGGTAATATACGTTAATACACATCTGCACATGCCCCCAAATGTAGCTTACTGACGAAATTTATGCCTTAAATTTTCTTTGTTAAGCCCACTGTGGAACTGTGACATTTGACACCCCCTGTATCTAGACATGTCAACGTAAGTACTTGCAAGGTCAACATCAACAATGTTTTTGTTCTTACAGTGATGACCTTAGTATTCTGAGTTGGTATCTAGAGGGTTAGTAATGCATACACTCGAATAAAAAGCCAATATGTTCCCACACAAAAAATCAAAAAGCCCTCCTTTCTCTTGCAATGATACTAGAGTCAGACAGAAACTCCCTTATCTGTTTTGTTGCAGTGGGAGCATGTCGCGGCTCTTCTCTGGTGTTCCCTGGTTCAATGTGGGCTGTTGTGGGCAGCTTGTGGGTGATCTGATGATTGCTGCTCTTCTCCTCCACTCTCTTGTGGCCTACCGCCTCCCTCTATGCATCTTCTTCTGCCCTGCTTGCAGTCTGCCAATCTCCGAGCAGGCAAATTAAGTGGTTCCACTGGTCGCATAGTGAGAAAGGGACCATGGGGCTCGGCACCAATCCAGGCCTCTACCTGATCTTTCTTCTGTATTTGGTATTTTTCTATTGCGCTTAGCAATCCTGAAATGGACTGTGAGGAATTTTCATTCTGAGAAAACTTCCCACTATCTGATCTTGGCGCGTTAGCTACTTGCATGTCGTCACCCTAGACTCTAATAAATTTTTTCCAGTGTTTGTGTAGTTCGTTTAAAATTAGGTAACTCGTACCTCTGTGCTTATACTTGGGTTGGCCTGTTTACTGCTAGATTATATACGGTTATTGATTTCTATAGGTTGTGTACAAATATTTTATTTTTGAGTTATTGGGTTGCCTATAACTTTCGACTGCTTCCACTTTATCATTATTACATTATATTGTATATCTAATTTATGTTACACGTTTGAAATTTCTCGATTCTCAGTATTAACATTTGTCACAGTATTTATGGCATCAACTATTGATTTTTTTACTTATTCCAGAGGTGGGTTGATCTAGGGGTAGTTATGACTTTTTCCATGTGAAAAACAAAAATTTTTTATTCTCAAGACCGCAATAATTGAATACCAAGTCTGGTAAATACTCTTTTCGTTTTGCATGCGTGTGGGTTCAGTATAAATATTCTCTACGATGCATTGTTTAATTAATAAAAGCAGTTTTTTTAATGTAAATATATGCAATTAAAATATTCCATATATGATGGGTCTACAGTACAATGTAGTTGAAATTGTTTTGTTTTGTCGAAAGTCCTGGCCAAAACAGTATTTTTTGTCAGAATTATTAATTTATATTAAAACAGCACCAAGCTGCAGTCATGAAAGGTACATTCAGACAAACTTTTTTGACTAAGGGTATTCAGTGTGAATGTGAATACTATGTTGGATCCTCAACTCGTAAAATTCAAGCTTTTGATTCATATAATTACAACGTTTTTTACTTAAATGGAAAACATTTTTTAAACTGTCCTAGCGACAAAAGGTAAAGGCTTGTTTAGTCTTGCTGGGAATACTTAAACTGGCTTTTCACCTATGTTTACCAAGGAGTTTGTGGATTTTGTTTTTTTGCCCATTTTAACATATTAACCTCCCTTAGTCGGCCCACAGCCCATGGTGGCCGTGACGGGCCATTGCCGTGCCCATTTCTTCTTTTCTTCTGCCCTCTGTTAGGCCCTCTCCCACCAGGCCTGTGTGTCATTTAATGAGGCCGGCTGTGTGGGCGGGGAAGTAGCAGAAAGGGAAAAAGCCGTGATGGCGCTCCTCCATTAAACATGTGACGTCTTCTATGTTTTTGTGGGGGGGGTGGGGGTTTCTGGTGCCGAGTACCCTGGAAATGCTATGCAGCGATGAAGACTATCGCTTTTGCTGAGCTTTCAGGGTGGCGGGGGGGGGTTATGGTGGACCATTTCGGTAGTAGGTGGGTATCAGGTCTGTACCCGATGACTCCGGTTACCCTGCCTGGGTTGGGGCGACCTCTGTGAACTGCGTAAAGAACAGGGTTCGTGTTATTACTGCTTGCTGGAGGTTGTTTTAAAAACATTTAATTAAAACCGGATTGGTTTACAAAGTTTATACCCGTATAATATGAACGAGGGAGATGTTAATAATATTGCCTTCATGCCCTAATAGTTAGTATAAAGAAAAAAATACACATGGTATATAGACCAATGCCCTTTGTGTTGTGTGGTGCACCCCTGTCCGGCCGCAACGTCTCAAATGGTTGAATTGGTTACACACGATAATGTGGGACTTTTTCAACGGCAATCAAATTATGATTTTCAACGGTTTTATTTGTTACCTGACCATAAAACCAATGGTATTACATAGCTACAAGCCCAAGTAGACTTTACAAGTTGGATCAAATGTAATTGTACATACATTTAGAACACACACAACTTATAGGCATATGGCGTATCATTATTTATTGAAATAATCCTCGATCGCGACTCACATGTTCATGCAAGTAGTTCTCGACGCGTTTCGTCGGTCTGATAACCGCTTCTTCAGGAGATGATGAAATCTATGAATTTGAACATTTAAAATTGCTACACTAATGAATATCCAAATAATGTGGGTCAATTATTTGGGACAAGTGTGAATGTAAAATGTTAGTTATGCGTACCTGTGAGTTTAGGGTGGTGGCTCCTGTAATAGGTAAATAAAGCCGGTCAGGCCAGTAGGCATGGTGTGTGCAGGAATGAGCAAACTCCCGCCATACGGGGGTAGGGTCCCGTGGTCTATTTTGGGGAACGGGGGGATTCGTGTCTGTCCTTAGTTCCACTGTTAGGGTAGAGTAGGAGTAAGTAGGTGGTAGTGTAGTGGGTAGGTGATTGTGCTATGCAGTATTCCTGAAAAGATAGTAGACAGGTATACATTGTAGTTATATCCTCTGGAGATTATAAAAGGAGGTGGGAAAGGAACAAGGACCAAAACAGAAAGAAAAGGCAAAAAGAAACCAAAAACAGAACAGAAAGTTGTCCAAAATAATTGACACAGATTATTTTGGATTATTCATTAGTGGTATCAATTTTAATGCTTTCAAATTCATAGATTTCATTCATTCTCCTGAAGAATCGGTTTTACAGGACCGTGTGTATAACGCTGTCGAAGAACGACTTGATGATATTGAGCGATGCTGATGGATTATTTACAATTTGATACAATATGCCTTTAGTTTAAGTTGGTGTTTGATGTATGTACAATATTTCATTGATCCTGTAATGTAAAGTCTTACTTTTGTCTTGTACTATGTTACTTGGTTTATGTCAGGTCAAATAATAAACCGTTTTGTTATATGTGAATTTGAAGTGAAATCATTTTGATTGCCGTTTGAAAAGTCCCAATTTGTGTTGTGTAACAGTCAACCGTTGAGGGTTTTTGATTCTGAGGACAGGTTGTGGGTTGCCACAGAACACATTGGTCTTATGACTTAAAACGGATGTTATATGACTAGGTAAAAAAGACTCGCCCTGTGAGTCTAGTATAAGTGGAGGCTTAGGGCTCCACCGATTCTTAAAATCATTATAACTTACCTGCTGTTCCATGGAATCATATGAAGAGTCCCATATTTTGTTTACAGTGCTTCAGGAGGTTAACACAAGGCTGCTTGCAATATCGCAGTGTGGCCACTGGGGGCATATTTTTTAATGGTTTTCTATTGGTTGAATTGTGAGTGCGACCTAAAGGGTTTTTATTTAAAGTATATATAAGAGAGTTTGCTTTCTTATTTCAATAAACAAGGAGACTTGGTGACTTTAAAGGGCCTAGTCAACTAAATGTTGCTTAATTAAACAAAAATATAGTATATTTTAATTTAATGTTATGGCAGGTTAAAAAAAAAAAAAAGCACCAGTAAAAAGTGAAAAAAAACAAGCACATTCCGTTAGCCCTTATTGAACCAAATTTTATCAGGTATACAGTTTTGGCTTTGGATACATTGTGAAAATTTCGTTTCTCAGATCGTGGGGGTAATCGGGAGGAACGGGAGATAGTCCCATAGATCTTCAAACACCTTACTGTTTGATAGCATGAAGACAGTAAGTGGAGCTCGTGAAACTCTTTCAAAATCTACTGCTTTGTCTGCAGCTGTCAAAGGTTAGGGAGATCTCAACGTGCTTAGGATAAATCGTTCCTCATTGTGGCTATGCCGTCAGTTGGCACGGTAGCTCATGAGGGTTGGGCTTTCTCTGCGGTAACTACCCATATTACTCAGAGGTTCGCCGCCCCCTGTCTTTTTGTGGCCACTGCCAGCCAGGAATGAAGTGAGGGTGATGCTGTTCTTGTATTGTGTATCTTCTTAAATTACTCATAACAGATATAGTTCTTATGGTGTTTTGTTTTAATGCTTTTCCTTTCCTCTATTATCTTTGGCAATTTCTGTGCATTTAATGTCTAACTATCATTTTCAGGGGTGGTTAGGTCGTGCTTAAAATGTGAGGTGTAAAGTAAGCCATGTATACTATGATCTTAATATTTTAAGTCTAACATGATTTTTTTCCACGGTTAATATATCCACTCAGCTTTTCTTTCTATTATAAATATGGTTTCCTATCTAGTTAACTAATGATTTGGGGGGCTCTTGTGGTTTTGGGTTTGGATCCGGAACGTCACCCCTGCTAAGCGCTACGCGCCGGCAGGAAGTGATGGTTAAGAGAGGGCGGAAATGCACCTCCAATGAGGCGCATTACGCCCGCAAAAGGCAACGGTCGGCTGGATGATGACGCTCTCCTGTGCGCCGAAGTACTCGGTGCCCGGGGGCGTCGCCTACCGCACCGTCAGCGTGGCGGGAATTTGGACAGTATTTAAACAGACAAGAAATAGACATGACTGACAGCAATGACCCCTTGGACGCACTGCAACACAATAGACTAAATTGAACTGTGAAACCCAGCTAAACGGACTCATGTAAGTGCCAATTGATCACGGACTAGAATTGACTATACAAGGATATGGATAACTGTGTAAACAAAACTGTGTTATGTTACCCCAATAGTACGGTGATAGTAGACTTTATGACAGCATTGGACTTGACTTAAGAAAAGATGGACTGAGGAGATATGGCCTTGAGACGCAGCTAAGAGGTGGGTGACCAATACAGCACTCTAAAAGCTCACACACTATAAGTTCACTATCTACGTGGGTGCAGGATTAAGGTGACGGCATAGACAGTTGATAAGCTATAATATATGACCACCAATACCCCCACGGCAATGTCCCCTCCTGGGAAACCACATGTCGAGTGCCGGACTCTTGGAGTGGTTCTGGTGATCTATGCGGCAGACGCGGGAAGGACATCGGTAGAATACCCATTCATCCCTTTACAACAAGGCTCAAGGCAACAGACTGGTAAGCTAAATATTGATTTACTAATACATAGACCCTGAAGAAATTGGAGATTGACAATGTGAAATTGAGAAAAACATAGATACAATATCTATAATTATTGACGAACCATGCAGAGTCATGGTTCGTCAATAAGCAATACCAAAAACGATAGTTTGAAAATAATATAGAAATGTGTATGTACTCATACGTATAATTC
Source organism: Ptychadena robeensis (assembly GCA_036250615.1). Classification (NCBI taxonomy): domain Eukaryota; kingdom Metazoa; phylum Chordata; class Amphibia; order Anura; family Ptychadenidae; genus Ptychadena; species Ptychadena robeensis. The sequence continues at coordinate 113,040,546 of CM070035.1, read as the reverse complement.
AGTGTTCTCCCCAGAGGAGATTGGCCGGGCGGCCCGCCCGGGAGATTTTGGTCCCCGCCCGGCACACAGCGAGCAGCCTGACAAGCGGCGCCTCCCATTCTTCAGGAGCGCGCCACAGCCACTGAAAGACTCCGGCCCGCGGCACACTACCGGAGCCGCGGGCCGGAGTCTTTCAGTGGCTGCGGCGCGCTCCTGAAGAATGGGGAGGCGCCGCCTGTCAGAGGATTTGTGTGCTGCCGCTGGCCGGCAGCCTATCAGAGGGCCGCCGGACCGGAGCAGGCGGCGCGATGACGTCATCGCGTCATGACGTCATCGCGCCGCCCGGCTAAAAAAAAATTCTGGGGAGAACACTGTAATTTGTACGAGTCATGACTAAACTAATAGAATAGATGAGGGCACCATGCATGCATCTACGGAACTGTAATTAATTATTGATATGTGAACATCTTGATGATTTTTTAGAAAACAATTACAAAACATCCCTGATGAAGTCCTAAAATTAAAAAGGATGAAACGTGTTGGATAATCATAGAAATAGGACTCCTGAGCCATCGAGATGTGTGATGAATCTTATTGTATATTTTGTGGTATGATATTTTGTGGTATGGTAAACTCAAATGCCAAATATGTATGAAATTCATGCGCATTTTTAATGACAAATTTTGACCGTGTTATTTTGGTATAGTAAGCTTATACAATATTGTATTTTGTATAAATAAAGTACTATTGATGTCATTCTCTTGACTGGAACCTCTTGATATATTTCACCTTAAAAGTCCACTGGGGTTGGCCACCCCTGAGGGTCAGTTCCCCCCTCTCCCCTCTTAAAATGTTTTTGATTTTGGATGTGGTGAATTCGGCTACCAGTGGTCCCCATCCCCCCATCTGAACCTTTTATCCAATGAATGCCGCTGCAGATCGTAGGCACAAAAACCCAAACTGCTCACTTCCTATAATGCCTTTGATTGCCAAGGATGGCGCAGGGCATATGAATGCAATAAAAAAATATTTATTTTTCTATGTTATCATTCCAAAAGAATGATTTCATGTAAAAATAAATCTACCTTTACCCCCCTCTCCCACCCTATGTATTCAATACAGTACAAACATGTCCCTGCACACAAATTACAAAATAAAAACATATAACCCCAAAAAATAACATCTGTAATCATGAAATTACAGATCTTACCTTGGAATGAATATTGGGTCATAATAACCCCTTATTAGGTCCAAATCCATTAACCCCTGCATAGCAATTAGCACATTAAAACTTTTCAAACCCTGACCAAACCAATTTTTTTTCAATGAATAAACCACACAATTCACAATACCCAGCAATTAAAAATCTTTAGTAACTCATATTTCACCTTCACCAATACCACACAATACACTAAACCCGACAATTACCAAGCCCAAAACTACACATATTCACTGTCTAAATAATGCACAATTCACTAAACCCGACAATAGCAAAACAATAAATAACACATTTTTACAATAAACAAACCGGCCATATGACACAAGTCTACAACCACAGCCACAAACCTACCACCATTTAAAACACATGAAAACACTTATATCCCATTCTGACATTAAATATAAAACATTCAAAGTCCTTAATATAGAGGTTATTTTAACCTCTACAGTAAGTGTTAACCCCTTAGCGTCAAACCCATAATTTTATAAAAAAAAACAAAATACATAAACATTTACATACCGGTAACATGTAATTATAACATTAATTATTACATATAGCCGATTTACATATGACATATATGTGTAGCATATGTCTTGGAAAGTTACTTGGTAAGTAAAGAAAATGTCAAAACCCCTAGAAAATAACAGTAAATAACTGTAAAAATACTTACAGTTAATATCCCTAACCCAGCGCTGTAGTCCAATCACAAATAAAACCCATTAAACCGATTCTTGTTAAAAAAAAAAAAAAATCCCTGAAAATAATTTAAATAATCCAACTTCCATCCAACCATAAAAACCATTGAAAAAATAATCCCATCCAGTTTAAGAAAATAAAAGCTAAAGCCCCCCATACACGAATTTTGCCCGACACCCCAAATTTTGTTTGACCCAGCGTGGTCGGTTGGGGTGATCGTTCGGGAGAATAATCGGATGCGAAATTATGTACTCAACCAATCACGATTTCTCCAAATCGGCCGAAAAATCAGTTGGGACCGCTTCTTGCCTATCCGTAAATTTTGGTCGATGGACACGTCAACCGTCTGCAGGTCTCTGTAAGTGAGCAGGCTCTTATACTGTGACAGCTTCCCCGCTGTGGGGAATACGAACAAAAGATGCATTTTTCCCCACAATATCAAAAAATACAGTAGGATACGTTCAGGAGGCATATTTGGTCAGAGACTTATGGAATTATTTTTATGAAGGTGATGAGGAATCACCATCTTTTTTTCTCAAAGGTTACCCTGAAAAGATAACCGGTAGTGCTTGAAAATAAAATCCAGAAAAAATTTACCTTTAAGGAATCATAATGTTCTTGACGGATTTCTTCATACTCTTCAGTTATTTCTTCAATTAAATCATCCCTGACTTCTTCATCCAGCAGTTGAGAACACTAAAGGGAAAACAATTATGTTTTTTATATCTTTTAATTCTTTTATATCATATTAAGATTTTTATTTGTAATACTTTTCTCTCATCTGCGTTTTTTTAAATACAGTTGAGCAAAATGACTCCCCTCGTTAACTTTTATCATTTTAATACTCCCATTTAGGATTTTTATTATATATATATTTTTATTTATATTTAAAATTTTCACTAATATACACATGTTTCAATAACAACCATATAAAAATGAAATAATTACTAAATAAGAAAAAAAGACAGACAGAAAAAAGTGAGAAAAGAGTAAAAAATCTAAGATATTTTGCAATTTTAAGGACAATAATGAAAATATTACATTGTGATATCCAAATAAGGACCACAAAAAAAAACCTTGTTCTATACCTAGCCAGCAAAGACCAAAATGCAACTTGAGCAGCCTATAGGACTGTAAGCCTCCATTTTGTACTCTCCCCTCCATTTTGTTTCCAGTAGCTGTTATAATGTCCGTTTTAAACTGTGTACTCCATGAGTATTACTGGTTTTTCAGTTTATAGCAAGAGGAGGTCACATTGCTCTGATTACAAGCTGTAACTGCCTTTATTAAATTCTATTTCTTATAACAAATAAGTAACCGGGATGCAGAATAACAACCTGTTATCGTTTTCTGTACTTTTCTAGTTGCCTGTTAATATTTTGCACATGCGTAGTTGAAGTCATCTTCACCCACCCTTATTTTTGTGTTGGAATAAAATGTCAGATGGTTCTTTGATACCATACACTGTATGAATGTCGGATGAGACTGCATTCTGTAGCTAAGACATTAATGAGGTTGATAATGGAATACTTACAAGCCTCAATGGCCTAAAGGATTGCCATTGCATTGGGGGGTTCTACAGCAGCTGCGTCCGAGGTATCCAGTGCTTGCTCCATGGCGTCAGTCTATGAGGCCAAGCAGGCAGTGCGCAGAGGAAATTGAGTGTATAAGCGCATTTTATGCCCTGCCCACCCAAGGATCAGCCGGAAGAGGAGGAATTGCGAGCTTTCACGGACATCAGGTGAGTACCCCAAGAAGAGGAAGATAACAGTGGGTGGGGTGGGGAGTATCCGCTCACCAGCCAAAGGCAGCTCAAAACAAGCCTTTAGCCAGCTCAAGATCTGATAAAGAAAGTTGCACAGGCTCCAATGAGCAGTAGAGGGCCTGCACAGGGAACGCAGAGACTGATCGCAGCCGCCCTCGCATGGCGAATTCTAAGATAGCATATGCGTTTTTACTGTACTGCGCATTCTCAAAGAAATCAATATTACCATCCACCCTGCACGTGCTTTGCACTTAAAAAATGCAGTGTTCGCACATGCGTTTTGTATAACGCCCTCCTGCACGCATTTTTGATGCGTTGCAGTCATATAGCCCACAGGGAGACAAGAAATAGGGAAGGGAGGGAAAAGCCTGTGCTCGGCAACCCCCAACATAAGTGCGAATAGAATAACATAAAATACAATTAGGAGAACCCTACAGTCAAACAATAGAAAACAGGCCCTAGCATAGAGTTATTCGACGAAGAGCCCTCTCTTTCTGGTCAATCCAGGCAGAAGCATCTGTTGGAGCCCCCTCTCCCGCATTGCAGACCCCAGGCTGGTTACAACTGCTTTTAGGTAAAAATGAACTAAGAAGTTTCAGGTGTGTTAAAGGGCATTCTGAAGTTATAGTGTGCATGCTTGCGTGCACGCATGTGTGTAGTTGGTTTGGAAAAATCCACAGAGAGCTTAACTCTTCAGTAATAAACACTGAATAATATACAGTTTTAAGTCAAATGCAAAGGATGTTTTAAAGCGGACCTACCACCTGGGAGGTCACTCAGCATTATCAGCTGCAGCTAAGCCGATATTGCTGACATCCTTGATTGTAGAAAACAAATTTTCTACCAGCAGGAGAGGAGCTTGTTACGAGTGCTCCCCTACCACTGCATTATGTCCTGCCTAGGCAGCCAAAGTGGTGTGTGTAGGATATCTCTCCCAGGCAGGAAATTGTCAGCAGCTGATCCCCCTCTTCACAACCCCCCCACCTCCCCTACGAGTCTCTGGGGGGTCAGTGTGGGCGGAAGCCTGCAGGAGATGTCAGGAGCCAAGATGCCAGCATGACATCTGCAAGCAAGTGGAGTATAGTGTGGGGTTTTGTGTGTAGCAGTTTTTCCAGCATCTGAACTGCTGACAGGTGAGTATTGTGTCTGTTTAATGTATGTCTGTTTTTTTATTTTGAGTGTAAAACCGCTTTAAGTCTTGTCTGTGTAAGACAACATTTCCCTTTATTTGATGCATAATTACATTAAAATGTATTTTGATGTGTGCGGGAGCTCGATAAAATTATAACTTACTACTTACTTACCACCACAACACTTTTGGATGCATCTAAGACATGGATTACTGGTGCACTGTAACATGGTGATATCTTAACAGCAGTGTGTGTTCTATAAAATTAATGCAAAACAGTTTTAAAATTCTCAAAAACCGTGCACATTAGGCGTTAAGCATATGAAGTGGTTAAATGATTGTGGCAACAGCACTAATTTCAAAACCGAGCTGTAGCACAATGTATAGTATAAAAAAAGATATTAGATTTCAACAGGACAAAATAAGACAACAGGAGTAATTTTAAGATTAATTTTGAACATGATATACTTAGAGGTAGTGGCTCCGCCAATTAGTAGTGGGATCCTAATTGACAATCTCTCCATTTCCTTGGCAACAAAGATCATTTCATCAAGGGAAGGTGTGATAAGACCAGACAAACCAATTACATCTGTAAATGGAATATTGCACATCAATGATAGCCATTTATTTAGAACACCCACACACACCCACACCCACACCCAACACACAAAGAGCCCCCCAAATCATTAGTTAAACTGATAGGAAAACCATATTTATAATAGAAGAAATATGAGTGGATATATTAAGTGTATCATGTAGCTTTAAGAAATCAATATTATAACATGGCTTACTGTACACCTCACATTTTAAGGCAGACCTACCACCTGAAAATGATGGTTACATTAATGGCACTAGAAGTGCCGATAAGAGGGAGGAAAGCATTAAAAAAACAATAAGAACTTATCTGTTATGAGTAATTTAAGAAGATCCCTCGCAGCATCCCCTCACTTCCTGGCTGGGCAGTGGCCACCAGAAAGGGGCGGCGATCTCTGAGTAATGGGTGTTCCGCAGAGATGCCCAACCTTCATGACTACCGTGCCAACTGCGCATGCACAGGAGGAACGATTTATCCTAGCACGTTGAGATCCCCTACCTTTGACAGCTGCAGAAAGCAGTAGTTTTGAGGAGTTTCAGAGCTCCACTTACTGTCTTCTGCTATCAAAGTAAGGGGTTTGAGATCTATGGGTCTCCCGTTCCTCCCGATTCCCCCACTATCTGAGAACGAAATTTTCACAAATGTATTCCAAAGTCCAAACTGTATACCTGTAAATTTGGTTCAATAAGGGGACGGAATGTGCTTTTTTCACTTTTTACTGTGCTTTTTTTTTTACCTGTACATTACATTAAATATATATATTTTTTTTAATTAAGACAAATTTGTTGATAGGCCCTTTAAAGTCACCAAGTCTCCTTGTTTTGTAAGAAGCTCTCTTATATACTTTAACCCTTTTAGTCACAAATTACCATAGAAAACCATTAAATGCCCCCAGTGGCCACCTGCGATATTGCACCTTGTGTTAACCTCTGGAAGCCTGGTAAAAAAATATGGGATCTTTCATATGATTCCATGGAACAGCAGGTAAGTATATGATTTTAGGATCGTGGAGCCCTAAGCCTCCATTATACTAGCTCACAGGCGAGTCTTTTTTACTATTCAGTATACATCCGTTTTAAGTAATAGACCAATGTGTTTGTGGCACCCCTGTCCAGGCAACCCTCAACGGTTGACTGGTACACACGAAATTGGGACTTTTCAACGGCAATCAAAATGATTTCAACGGTTTATTTGACCTGACATAAACCAAGGTAACATAGTACAAGCAAAGTAAGACTTTACAGGATCAAATGTAATTGTACATACATCAAACACACAAACTTATAGGCATATTGTATCAAATTTAAATAATCCAGCATCGCTCAATATTCATCAAGTAGTTCTCGACGCGTTTCACGGTCTGTAACCGATTCTTCAGGAGATGATGAAATCTATGAATTTGAACATTAAAATTGTACACTAATGAATATCCAAAATAATGTGTCAATTATTTGGGTACCGATTTCCCGTTACCCTGCCGGGTTGGGAGCGAACCCTGGAACTGCGAAAGAACAGAGGTCGTGTTAACTGCTGTGCGGAGGTGAAAAACATTTAAAAAACCGGATGTTTACAAAAGTTAACCCGTATAATAGAACGAGGGAGATGAATAATATGGCCTTCATCCCAACTAGTAGACTATAAAGAACAAATACACATGGTAATGATCCTTTTGTAGGAGGTCAGGATCCTTTGCCAACTGTTTCATACAGTTAAGCCCATTTCCACACAATTACCATTTTTGCACCAGGGAAAAAATTGATGAATTGTTGTCATCAGGGCAAAGACAGTCCAGTAAGCAATTAAGCCTGCTGCAGGGTATAACCATTATCCACACTATACACCAACAACAATCTGGAGCATAAAGTGTTCCAATACAGGTACAGGAGCTTCTTTTGGTCAGATGGCAATGCTTGCCTTGGCTAGATCTTCAACATCCTTCTACACACACACACCACAGAGAGTGAAAGCATCTCAGCTGCCTCGGAAACACAGGGGGCGTGGCAGCAAGGACTCCAGTGCTGAGCCTATCAGCTTCCTGCTACCTGACACAACCCCAAAGCTCCGTCAATCTGTGCCCTGTTTGTAGTACGCGGATGCAATTTAGAGGGACAAACAGGTATGCAGAGCGGGTTTTTAGACCCATATGCGTACCAGCGGACCAGTTATGTGCACCCCTGTTTATAGTGTATATAATTTATGTCAATTATATAACACCAGGGAAGCATTAATATAACTGAAAGGGTGCAGCTAGAGAAGTGAAATTTGAAATGTAAGTTCTCTGGGAGTTCAAAGCACTGTTCGTGAATTGTGTGACATTTTGTGTGTCTGGGTGGGGAAAGTTTGAGATGGAATTACTGAGTGCCTTCATAATTTCGCCCCTTGTGGGCTGTGGTTCTGAGTACAAGGCTTACAGTATTAAAAAATAATGGTAGCCCCACTCTTTTGTTTACTTATGAAGCCTTGTGACAGTATAATAAGTATACGTGGGAGATGGGGCTACTATTATGAGTTTAGCAGACAGTTTAGTTTAGTTTAGCAGACAGATGGTAAATACGTTAATACACATCTGCACATGCAAATGTAGCTTACTGCGAAATTATGCCTTAAATTTTTCCTGTTAAGCCCACTGTGGAACTGAATTTGACACCCCTGATCTAGACAGTCAAGTACTCAAGCAAAAACAAGTTTTCTACAGTATACCTAGTATTCTGAGTTGGTATCTAGAGGTTAAGTACTGCATACACTCGAATAAAAGCCAAATATTTCCCCACAAAAAATCCAAAAAGCCCTCTTCCCTCTGCATATACTAGAGTCAGAAACCCACTTATCTGTTTGTTGCAGAGCACGGCCTCTCTTGGTGTTCCCTGGTCTCAATGTGGGCGTTGGCAGCCTCTGTGGGTGATCTGATGATTGCTGCTCTTCTCCTCATCTCTGTGCCTACCGCCTCTATCATCTTCTGCTGCAGCTGCCAATCTCCAGAGCAGGCAATTAATGTGTCCACTGGCATAGAAAGGACCATGGGGCCCACCAATCCAGGCTACCTGATCTTTCTTCTGTATTTGGTATTCTATGCGCAGCAATCCTGAACTGGACTTGAGAATTTCATTCTGAAAACTCCACTATCTGACTTGGCGAGTAGCTACTGCATTTCTCACCCTAGACTCAATAATTTTTCCAGTGTTTGTAGCTAAAATTAGGTACCTCGCTTATATTGAGGTTGGCCTGTACTCTAGTATATACGGTTATTGATTCTATAGTTGGTACAAATAATTTTATTTTTTGAGTATTGTTGCCTTAAACTTGACGCTTCACTTTATCATATTACAATAATATTTATTACTCATTTATGTTACACGTTTAAATTTCTCGATTCTAGTATTACATTTGTCACAGTATTTACTGCATAACTATTTTTTTTACTTTATTCCCAGGGTGGTTGATCTAGGTGTTATGACTCCATGTGAAAAAATTCTCAAGACCGCAATTGAATACCAAGCTGGTAAATACTCCTTTCGTTTTGCAGCTTGGGTTCAGTATAAATATCTCTACTATGCATTTTTTAATAAAAGCAGTTTACTTAAATATATGCAATATAAATATTCCATATATGCTGGTCTACCTCAAGTAGTGAAATTGTTTTGTTTTTCGAAGTCCTGCCAAAACATATTTTTTGTCAGAATTATTAAACAGACCAAGCTGCTCTGAAAGGTACATTCAGACAACTTTTTTGACAAGGGTATAGTGAAAACAGTGACCAACTTAAAATTCAAGCTTTTGATTCATATCATTACAACTTTTACTTCAAATGGGAAAACATTTTAAAACTGCCTAGCACAAGTAAGGCTTTGTTAGTCTTGCTGGAATAATAAACTGGCTTTACAACTATGTTACAAGGAGTTGTGATTGTGCCCATTTTAACATTAACCTCCCTAGCGCACAGCCCATGGTGCCGTACGGGCCATTGCCTGCCATTTCTTCCCTCCCTCTGCCCCTCTCCACACAGCCGGTGTCATTAATGAGGCCGGCTGTGTGGGCGGGAAAGCCGGCGCTCCTCCATTAACATGGAGGTCTATGGCGGTGCCGATACCCTGGAAATGCTGCAGCGATGAAGACTATCGCTGCAGCTTTCCGGGGAGGTATCAGGTGTACCCGATGCCCGGTTACCCTGCGGTTGGGGCGACCCTGAACTGCGAAAGAACAGGGTTCGTGTTAACTGCTTGGGAGGTTAAAAACATTTAAAACGGATGTTTACAAAAGTTATACCCGTATAATAGAACGAGAGTAATATTGCCTTCATCCCTAATAG
>CM070035.1:113013373-113024522 GCA_036250615.1 Ptychadena robeensis | reverse complement strand
ATAAAATTATTCCTCAAAAATACCACTTGCCTAATAATTCTGCACTCCCTGTACATGAAAGAGAGTTTGTTTTGGCAGGAAATGTCTTTCAAAGAAACATCAACCAAATTAAAGAATACATGAAATGAAATTGTCTCTTTTATCTGTAAGTAAATCTTGTTGTATGCTAATGTAGGTGTCATGTGTTTGAAGTTCCTGAGTGATTGGTGTGTTAATATCACTTAGCAATGCGCCCAGGTTCCTGTGTAGTCTGTGTGTAGACATCTATATGTGTAAATGTGCCCAGCAGGTATGACTGTGGTGAATTGAACTTGTCTGTAGTGTTAATGAATGTGTTAATGAAATTACTAGAGACCAAATTCCTATGTGCTCATTGATAATGTGAGGTGGACAATCAGCTGAGATGTGGTCCTTAACCTCCCTAGCGCACTGCCCATACCGCGCTGTTTTTAACAGCGTGGTACGGGCAATTGCGGCAGTGCACAAGCTACACTGTCTGCCATTTTCTCCCTCCCCTCTCTCGGTGTCATTAATGACGCTGGCTGTGAGGGTTGGATGCCGCACAACCCCTGAAATGCTGCGGCTTTCATGGGAGCCCAGCTGATCCAGAGTTTGTTCCTCACACGAACTCTGGACGAGCTGGGCTCATCATGAGGTTCATCAGGGAGGTTAATATAACAGTTTAAAATTATATTTTTTTATACAAAGGCCTATTTATATATACTAACAACCAAATTAACAGGGAAATTGGTGCAAAAGGAAGGGAAACAAAAGAAAATGCAAACAATAATAACCAAATACAAAAAAATTAAATAAGACATAGGGCTGGGCAATATGACGATATATATAATCTAAACCATAGACTAACGTGTCACATGAAGCTAATACCATTTTCAGCTCCTCCTGACAACCTTTAATTGTACAACCATGAAACTTTCAGGGTCAGTAATGTACCGTTGTTACTACTACTACACCCTGAGTTTCGCTCAACTAGCTACAAGCTAGATCATTGAAATCAGATCTTTGAAATTCTACACAGTAACCCCTGAGACTACCTCCATGCAAAATTTCAACCCCCTGGCTGCAATACCTCCTACTAAGAATGCAGCAGATATATTATTGCCTATATTGTTTATTACTTGTAATAATAAGTACAGTATGTTACATATCACACAATATACAGAGAGTAATATCGCCTCTGTTTCCTGTATTGAGGATTTGGTGATGAGATTCATTTTCGGAATCACTTCATATCATTGGTCGACACCACCAAGCTTGCATTTTTATTTATTCACTGAATCCACAAAAAAATACTATATTGTCATTTATGTTGTTATCTGGATATAAAAGCAGAGAAATAGTAGAAATTTAGACTTTTTCGCCGAAAATTCGCATAGTCGAATTTTGATGGGGTCATTTCGACTTTTCTTCGAAAATCAGCCTGATATTTCGACTGAAAAAACGTAAAAAATAACTTTGCTCTTGATTTGCTGTTCCGCTATTTCGCGTGCGAGTATTGCCATTTTATTTAAAATTTTCGCATGTGGGAGCGATTGGCGGAAATTCGCATGGGCGAAAATTCGCATGGTGCTAGCTAACTTTATACTTTGAAGGGATAGGGTCTTCTATTATAGCTCAAGCTCATACAGCAAATCCAAATTTTCCACCTTATGTGAATTTTTTACCTTTTCGACTTCAAAATTTCGCAGTCGAATCGAAATTCGATTGGGAAACTCGAAATTTAAGTAGAATCGAATTTTATTCATTTCGACCATCTCTACTTATCATATGAACCATCAATTTCAAATAGGAACACACACACAGGTGCCCAATCCCCTAAGCAAATGCAAAGTCTTCAATGAAAGCCTACCAGACCTTGTCAAATGTGGTCAGTTGACCCCTAATAGCATAACTGTCCTGATACAAATGAAGGGAAGAATGGAGCAAAGCTTTCCAAGCATTTTTGGAAATTTGTATTTGCTTTGAGAGTTCCCTGCTTAAGGCATGATCACTGACAATATAATACTTGCTATTTATGTATTTACTTGCTAAAGTAAGTTTGTTACTTGTAGGAAAGAAGATATCTGACACTAAAACAGGCGAGAGAGAAGGGATTCCATATTGACTGGATCTGTCACCCTGTTCCAGGTACAGTTTCTTAAGTTTGTTCATTTTAAACATGGCATGGCTTTATTTAAATTCACTATTGAGATCTTGTTTGAATCTTGTCATACACACTCAACACTGTTCACCAGGCTTGCACACACCTGATAAAAACATAAAGCTCACTGACCAAAACATGCAGCTCACTACACAAGTTGTCACATTCAACAACTTAGCTGCATACACATTCTGTGTTTCAGTTTCTCAGTAATTTAGAAAGCATTAAGCTGGGCATGTATTGGTCAACTTTTTGGTTGAGCAGTTAAGTTGATTCTGTAATTGGATAATTCGAAGATGTTTATTTTCTGAATTTGATTGACCATAAGTAGACCCAAAAATTCTCAAGAAGGAATCAAAAAAGCCATGATCAGTTATGTTATAAGATAACTGTCACAGATCCCCACAATATCGAAGGATCTATGTCTGTTGCTTCAACCAGAAACGTCCCTACATTGTCTGTCTCCAGCTCTGCCCCTCAGCCCATCCCTTTGCCTTGAAGGACTAGAGTGTGAAACAGAAGTTTTTCCTCTGCTCGCTGCAAGCAGTAACTCCCCTGCCTTTGTGTAAACACCCTTGACAGTTTGCTCAGATCTTTGAGCCCACTTCAACGAGCTCCAGGCAGCTGTAGATACTTATTTAATTCTGACTTTTTGTTGCCTCAAATATCTACTGCTGGGTTACCCATGGCATTTTTTCTGGCCTTACTTCTGGTGAAGCATTAGCCTGGGGCTCACCTCTTTGTGAAAACCTAAAAGAGGAACAACCATGAAGGTTATGGTGAGAAAGGATGAAATCAATTAGCCTGAAACAGCTGTATGCAGTTTGGAATAAATGGCTCTGTACCATAAAGGTGATATTTGCACTGTACACCAGCGACTCTGGATGTGGCTGATGGGGTGTAAATGAATAATTTGCGTGACTCCGCCCACTGTCCTGAAACGAGGGTTTTTACCTAAACTTTTGGGATTTGTAATGGATAGGCTTGATGTGCAAAAACATAAAAAAAAAGGCTTGAAAGTCATTCAGAACTGGATCCACATTTTCCCAAAGTATTTGATGAACCAGTGGTGGAGATTCTTTGCCTATGCCAGGATTCACTTACAGTGGGTCAGTACAGTGCAGATCAAAGATGAACTTTATAATGATAATTTCAATAAACTTGATAATGATTTGGTGTCTCATTTTAACCGATTGGACTGATTACTCAACAAAATATTTAAGTTCTGCCTCTGCCCCAAACTCTGGTGGTCTTGGTTTTCAACGGTGCAGTCCTTCCTGGTGATACTGCTCACCATGCAGCTGGGTGCTATACATACACTACCTTCCTCATAATACCCAAGGCTATTAATCCGATCCTCCTTGGTTTACCCTGGTTACAAGACTGTCATCTCAAGTTATGGCCTGCACCACAAATCTGCCTCTCGTTTGCAGCCTCTCTGCCTAGTCTTCCAAAGCCTTATTGGAAGTTTGCAACTGTCAGCAAGAACCAGGCATAGACATTGCATAATTAGGGGCAATGTGGTAGTAATTAGTTTTCTGGCAGACGCGACCTCCTCTTCGAGTTTTCATCCAGAATTCTATGTCTCCAGGAGGAGCAGGTACTTGAATATAATACGAAATTTCCATTAAGACCAACTACCCCTTGCCTCTGGCTCTACCTTAGATTGGGACCATTGGGCTACTGTATTTATCAACTTAGGTCAACAAGGTACTTAAATGATTTAGGGGACCATACTCAGAAGGAGGAGTACTAGGATTCAAGATAGATGTGCCACATCCCTGATTGCATAATACAAATTTGGTTCTACATACTGGAAAGTGGCCTGCATCAACAGGACATAACCTGAAGTAGTGACAACAATATTAAATGAATTGTAAAAACAATTTTAAATACAGCATAATACATATAAACTTCAGATGTTTACAATGTTTCTGTTTCAATATTTTTATAATTTTTTTTAAGTTTTTAAACAACATTAAGCCCCCCATACATGTTCCGATTTTTCGTACGAATTTTGCCTGACAAACGTGGTCGGGAGATTAATCGATCAGGAGATTAATCGGATGCGGAATTATGTATCCGACTGATCCCGATTTCTCAAAATCGGCCAAAAAATCAGTCGGGACCGCTTCGGACCTATCCGTAAATTTGGGTCGATCTGCTGTTAATTAATAGTGTCGGGCCCATCGATCGGTGATAATTTCGAATTCCGATTTTTCGTGCCGACCGACCATAACATTTTAGGTGAAAATCGGTTGACACAATCGGACCGTGTATGGGGGGCTTTAACAATAGAAAACAATTAGCAACGTGAGCAGCATCATTACAATTAGCAAGTAGAAATAGGGGAGGGGGGGGGGGTGTACCCCTGGTGGGGCCAAGATTAGAAAAGGGAGGAGAGGAGAATGCATCAGGAAAGGAGAAAGCAGGGGGGGGGGCATGCAATCCTAGACAACAAGAGAGAGAAGAGAGGGGGGCGTGAGGAGGCGACCCCCTATTCCCAAGAATGCATTATAAATGTGTTAGGTTATGCATGTCCAGAGTCGGTGGCGTTCCCAAATCCAAGGATCCCAAGTCACCAGAAATTGCTCATGTTTGTCTTCAAGAATGCTAGCTAATTTTTCTTTGAGTAGGATGGCATCTACTCTGTTCAACAACTCAGTGAAGGGTAGTTATTGCTTTTACTATGGTTCACAGTTAAAATAACAGTGTGAATTCCCTGGAGCAATGCATGGTGGCACATTTTACATAACCATCATGCATTGTCCCTTCTATTCTTACAATTAAATACAGGTCACAACCTTTTACATGAGATGGATGGATAACTGCCTACGCGCTTCACCCCAATGGGGCTTCTTTAGAGAACATCCAAATGGATTACCAATCTATTGAAAAACAAATTGGTAGGACAAGAATCAATCAAACAAAATATTTAAAACCTGGTGCATTCAACAACGAGAGCCCATCGGCGCCCTAAAGCCACACTTACCTTACTCTCCAGGTCAAAAAGCCACCACTGTGACCCTGTGAGCAGATGGATCAGCTCCAACCCGGGTGGTAGCGATGGAACTTCAGTGGTGGAGGAGGGAGATGAGAGGGCGGGCTTCGAGAGAGGACAGCCCCCAAGGTCCACTCCCACAGGCACCACCTGCTGATACGGTTTACTAAGGTGGAGGACCAGGGACAGGCCACACAATTCCTTGTAAGAAAATATATATAATATACAGTAAATGTGAATGTCAATATGAACATGCCACCCCCGAGTAGACATCATGGTATCTAGTGTGTATATATCGGAATCTGGTATTCTTTACCTAATGTGAAGTTTAGGGATCGTGCCGGCTGGAATGCATGCATTAAATGGCAGAAGGTATCTGGTAAGCAGAGCATTAGGAGCAGAGGGAAGGTGCATGGGGTATGTTATGGTAGGCGGTCAATGGGGACGGACTTGATCCACTTACCTTGATTCCAAAGTCTTCCTAGACTACGCAGTGCCTGTTGGTTCTGATTCAGATCAATACCTGGTCCAATACAGTCTAAACAAAAGAGTCAACATGGGGGTAGTCGTAAGCACAACAATTAGTCATGTGCCAAAGATATATAAGGGGAAATAAAAAAAACAAACATTGTCTTGTACCTGGGCTACATACATATATGTACCCCTCTGTGTTCACCTTCCCTCCTCCCAGTACCTTGCCTTCCCCCTCCGTATGCTCTCATATCTCTGGGCAGCTGGTGGAATTCTCTGCACTCTCCTCTCTGGATATCTCCAGTTGTAAGGCCTCTCCTCTTCTATTCCCCCCTATGGTGCCTAAGGGAATATTACTGTGATAACTGTAATACAACTCAAAGAAAAAAAGAACACAAAACCCATTTCCAATTGAATTAAAATTTTATTATTAACAAATATATATATAAATACATACTGTTTTGAAATATTTCATACAAAATAAATATTTTAGAGATTTTTTATTTTATTAATTATTTTATTAATTACCTTTTATTAATTAATATTAAGTATGTTTCCATGGCATGGAGGGTTCAGTTGACACCCCCTGCGCTAAGCGCTTTCCTTGACGGGGATGTCAACAAAGCCCATCCAGATACCTGCCTAATGCATCAGTTCAACCCCATGCAAACACTTAGTACGGTAGGTGTGTATTTCCATCGACGGAGCTGGAACGCCGTGGAAACATACCCTAAGAGAGCAGATATTGTCAAAGATCCCCACAGGTCTAACACATATGGCCACTGGAGGCTGCCAGATTTATTGTTTTGTTTCAGACAGTCCTGAATGGCCTTCGTTGCCCCATGCTTCTATCTCACTACTGGTAACTATTTTTTGTCCTTCCTTTTTTCCACAGATCGTTAGAATAATAGGGTGTTTGCCACAAGGGTTATAAAATACACAAGTGTGGTTTATAAGCACCAAACCGTGCTGCACTGTGCAGTGGTTGCACATATTGTGTGAAACAGTATATAAAAAAATTGAGAAATCCTTTTTTTGTCAAGATGTAATATATAGAAAGTGGTATACTGAAATTAGAACCTTTTGTTAGGTTTTATTGTTTACTGTGGGCCTATAATATAATAATAATAATAATTATTATTTCCTATTGTGATCAATGTATTTGTTTCTGGAAAAGGAGGTAAAACCTGTTCCTGTAAATTAGGAAAATGTGCCAGTCTAAACAGAGCCCTTCCCACTCTAAAGCTAGGCATGTACAGCTCAATTTTTGAATAGATTCCAGCACAGTAGATCGCCATGAGCAGTCACTGTGTTTGTGCTCAGATCTATTGCATCACTTTGGATCGGGACCGAGGGTCTCTATTCAAAGTATCAAGTGGGATCAACTGCGCAGAAGTGCTGCGCATGGATTCTCTGTTTAATAGTCGAAGCTTGAGCGTGACATCATCAAACTGCGCTGGAGTGTTCAGCGATTAAACGGGTATCCACCTGTGTATGGACAGCCTTACTTGAGTGTGGCTTGTGTGAAATATCCCTCAATTTGATCCTGTGTAGTTTGAATTGGGGACAAGGTCTTGAGAATGTAGAAAAGGAGGGGCCCTGCAGGGAAAGTTTGAGAACCACTAGCCAAGAGGCCGTTCCTCAGCTATTACTGATTGTTTCTTGCCACATATACAGTAATTCCCTTTAAAGCTTAGGTTGAGGTTCGTGAATTAAAATGGGAATGCAAGGCCCTCCCTAGGGAATAACAATATTTGCAGTGGGACAGCAAATGTTAACTGTCTCTGACTCAGAGCCATGGGTACCATTTAGCTTTAGAATTTTGCCCTTACTACAGCTTAGATGTGATGGCAAACCTTTTAGAACCCGGGTGCCCAAACTGAAACCCAAAACCCAATCATTTATCTCAAAGTGCCAGCATGGTAATTTTAAAAACTATCCCTATTCATCTCTGATATACAGTATATTAAAAATCATACATAGGTCATGTATGAATTGCTTCAGTGATTTGTATCTGTGCCATTTATTGAAACAAGAAGTACCGTTTGACCTTTTTAAGTCCCTTTTTGTACCTCCGTGCTGCTGATCTCCAGTGCATCTTTTCAAACACTTAGATCTCATGAGCTGGCTACATTGCATTTCAAATAAAAGCGACATGTTTGTGTATTATGCACATGTATTATGCAATGGCCATTTGTAACCTTCATCAGAATTCTTTTTTTTCAGGGTGACCTAGGAGAAGTAAACACAGACAGTGTTGTCACTTCATGAAAATAAGCTGCTGAAGGAAATGTTATGGTAGATTCATCAGCTTTTCTAAATTGACACGGGTTAATGAAACATCTGATCAGTAAAATTTACATTCCTTAGAACCATGTTATTCCATATACACAAATATTGATGCAGGCTATCACTTGTATCATTGACAATGATACAAATTGGCAATCTGCCCCTTCCCTGTCCTCCCACTAGGAAAGCTTGTAATTTCATGTAGTTCTAACTCTAGGTTATTGGCCATGGGTTCAGTTGTTGCTTGTGGGGGATTATGGCGGACACAGTAAGCTTCCTGTAAATCATGGGGCTGCTGATGAACTACAGACTTCTGTATTCATCTAGCCTTCTGTTAGTGTCCCATGGCATTCTGCTGACAGAGCACAACATTCCCAACTTGCTGTGCTAAGAAACTACAACTGCGAGCATCGCCTTCTTCCAGTTGCTGGAGAACTTTACTTCCCAGCATGCCCTGCTGCCTTTTCTAGCTGTTGTAGAACAACACAGTTTCAGTCTGCATACAATTTGCATGAAGTGTTTGGCATCTTAGTGACAATTTTTAGCAGAAAAGGATGCATGACCTATGAATTTATATATCAATAGAATAAAAAAAACATTGAAAGCATTCTTGAGAATTATGGTGTTTGTAATACAGGGCATCTGGTGACTGACCAAGCCCTTTGAGGCTAAGGTGTGGTGGCAGCAGATATGGCGTTCCCAGACAGATGACAGCAGATGTCAAGGTGCAGTGAAATAACTTCCCAGAGACTCCTTCTTTCTAAGTTGCCAGTGGGGGGAGATGAAAGGTGTTGTAGCTGTCACTGGGGAGGCTTGGCGATGTATTGTCAATAATTGAAAATAATAGGCACAGACAAACCCTTGCTATACCTGTCCTTACTGTATATAGGATCCCTGGACTCATTCTGTAAGTAGCTCTGATAGGTTGCTTAATCCTCTTTTCATATGGTTTCTTAGGCTCAGATGTTCCACTCCCTAATGCCACCTCTTTTGTTTTTCAGGCTTAAGTTTCACCCATATGACAGTTTATCACTTGGAAACTCCTGTCTAATTTTGGTTCCAGAGTTTGTTTTGAGCTGTTCACAAGTATCTACCAACATACAGAAAATAATAGAAACATTCCCAGTAGTAAACCCAAGTAACTGACCATTCCAGTTACATGGATTCTTATATCTGAACTGATAATAGGAGCAGAAAATGTAATAGCTTGCTTGACTGATCCATTTCTACAACACAAGAATATAGTAAAGTCTACAGATTTCATTCAAATTGTTGGGCTTTACAAGGGCTGGAGTCTTTTTAAACAATATTATGGAATGTACCAGCCCTTTGAAGCCGATGCTGCTCCAGAGCATGTGAATAAAGAAAAGCGTTACAGTTTCTTCACAGTTTTTGATGCAGGTACATGCAGTGACAACATTGACAGAACATGTGAATCGGTCTAGTGGCACAAATTGACTCCGACGCGTTTCGTCCTATATCGCAAGGACTCATCAGGGAGATTTTGTTCACTAGGATCTGAACATACACAAGTTAGAATCGTATACTTATGCGTCAATCTATGGTGACAAAACATTTGTTCAAGAGAATCCAGTGTGTCATCCCATGAAACTAACCGAATACCAGCTGTCGCTAGTGGCCATATTGATGTAATACTGATTAGTTTACCTCAAGTGTATACGTATGATGGAGCCAAGGTCTACATATGTTGGTGGTTATCAAAGAGGAGACGTCCTACAAGACTCACTTGGTTCAGTGACTACATCAACCCAGATACAACTAAGTGTCTCCATCGTTTAAATTAGCATGGTCTGGTTACCATTAGTCATATTAATTGTGTTAACCGTAAATGGTAAGGGAATACCCTAATCTCCCAATTGTAGTAAATTGTATTTAAATATAAGTAAGCATAATAAATCAAGATAGACACAGGCAGGTATTCATACTCACATCATGTCTTGCATAAGGAGGACACGACGTGAGGGAATGCCCTTAATTTCCCAGTTATATTAGAACACAAGTAAGCATTGTAGATCAACATTGTAGTTATATTAAAACACAAGTAAACATTGTAGATCAAGATAGACATAATTAAGTATTTGTACTCACGTCAAGTTCAGCGTGTGTCAGCGTGCATCGGCGGGCAGGCAAGGCAGGTGAACCCCACGGCGGGGCGGGCTCCCGGTATGGCCAAGGCAGAGGTACAGATGGGGATCCCCCCTCTCTATGGGCACCCCCCGAGAGCCAAAATGGTCCGGGGGTGTGCTACCTGTCAGGGTCTGAGGGGAGATGAATTAACATGCTGTATACTTAATGTTATAATGAATATTATAACATTAAGTATACAGCATGTTAATATAGAAATGTAAGGATTCACAAATATACTGTACTTACAGTTGTGTTCAAAATTATTCAACCCCCACTGAAATTGAGTGTTTTGGTAATTTTGACATTGATTTTGATCATTTCAATCATCTTGTTTACAATTAAATCAAAGAGGCACTTGTAAGTCAGACAAATATAACATAACATCAATAATGTAATAACCACAAATGTCTTTTCTGTGCTCACATCATTATAAGTTTTATTCAACCCCCAAGTGACATTCATTCTTAGTACTTAGTACAACATCCATTTCCAGTTAAAACAGCTTTTAAATGTGAAGCATAGCTTGACACAAGTGTCTTGCAGCGATCTAAGGGTATCTTAGCCCATTCTTCATGGGCAAAAGCCTCCAGTTCAGTCACATTCTTAGGCCTGCGTGCTGCAACTGCTTTCTTCAAGTCCCACCAGAGGTTCTCAATCAGATTTAAGTCTGGTGACTGCGATGGCCACTTCAAAATGTTCCAGCCTTTAATCTGCAACCATGCTCTAGTGGACTTGGAGGTATGCTTGGGATCATTGTCCTGTTGAAAGGTCCAATGTCTCCCAAGCCTCAGGTTTGTGACAGACTGCATCACATTTACTTCCAATATATTCTGGTACTGAAGAGAATTCATGGTACCTTGCACACGCTGAAGCTTCCCTATACCTGCAGAAGCAAAACAGCCCCAAAGCATGATTGACCCCCCACCATGCTTCACAGTAGGCAAGGTGTTCTTTTCTTCATAGGCCATGTTCTTCCTCCTCCAAACAAAGCGTTGATCCATTCATCCTTTGATCGACTGCAGTTTTGGGATAGTGTTCTGTGGACTGATGAAACAAAATTAGAACTGTTTGGGCCCATG
>CM070035.1:112966407-112983882 GCA_036250615.1 Ptychadena robeensis | reverse complement strand
TTGTCATGTCACCTTTGCCATGTCACTTTTGTCATGTCACCTTTGCCATGTCACCTATGCCATGTCACTTTTGTCCTGTCCCCTTTGCCATGTCACTTTTGTCATTTCCCCTTTGCCCATGTCACCTACTCTCTTTTTTTTACTCTCTTTTTTTTCGATAATAATTTTTAATGAAAATTTGCATAATAAACAAAAAACAATCATTACATTGCACATGTTAGCATCAAGATTTGGTCATCAAGCAGATACAAAAGTAATCATATATCTACAGAACAAATCTCTTATCAACATTGGTATACTGAAAATATATAGAGAAAAACTAAGTATATAGTGTCCAGAAGGGTCCACTATAAGCCTATAAGCGTGAAAAAACAAAAGGCAACATATAAAACAAACTGAGCGCTTGGTTGGCTCATACATTTGGGGAGTTAAGAACATACAAAAGAACCAACAGCAACTTGGAACCAATAGAAATAGGTTATAGTGTCAACTAACTGTCCAAAACACCTTTACTCCAGGGAATATGACCTGGTAAGTGTACTAGTATATATAGTTCCAAAGGAAACAACCTATTCTCATGATATTTTTGCCCAATCATCTATTTCTATTTTTTTTGTTTTACCCAGTCACCTATTTCTATGACTGGGCAAAAATGTCAAAGAAATAGATGATTGGGCAAAAATAACATAGAAATAGGTGACTAGGCAATAATAACGTTGGTGGGACATAATTGTGGGATTTTATGGCAGCATATGTAATTACCTGCTTTCCGCTCCTCTACCCACGCGTACCAGCCCGGTATCTTGCAGCAGGAAGTGGAGGAGAGGTGAGAGCCGCCTTCCGTACTGCTGATTCGTCGACACATGCGCCAATCAGTCCAGCCGGAGGCTAACAGGTTCCCTCAGCTCTCCTCTGCAGAAGAAACATTCCGTGCGAAGAAGCGCAATTACGGGATCGGCAGGTAGAGGGGAAATGTGTGATAAGGGCACGAGCCGCAAGCGGCGGGCCGTGACATGGGCGCTCATGGGCGCTGCTCAGGGGGTTAAACTTGTCCTAGTTTAACCCCCTGAGCAGCGCCCAGACCTGACCAGCGCCCAGAGGCAGGAGCCTCTTCAGCCTCTGTGTCGGCCCGGCCCTGTTCTCACCTCTTTGTGTAGCTGTAAAAGTCCTCGGAGGCTGGCCACCTCAATTGATCTAGCTCCTGCTATATCATATATGATTTTTCTCGGTTTTTAATATTGAGGACTAGGCTTGTAGACTGATCCCCCATTTAACTTTATATCAGTCCCCGCCCTCTCTTTATTTTATACTTGGCTGTAGTATAGAATTAAATCATCATAGCAACTCAAAACTAATAGATTTATTTATGTCTATGCTTTGCTTGTTAGGTAGGGTGGTAAAGGCATTAAAGCCATTATCAATGTGTCTTATGTATAGATATTTACTAGTTAGGATGGTCAAAGGGACTAAAAAACAACAGAATTGGCTTATTGTAAATACCTTAATGTATGAAAAATTTGTAATTAAGTGATACAGATAAGTATGTATTGTTCTAATTTGTTTGCAGGCATAACGCTCACAGAATCCCTTGCAATGTCACCAGCTTCTGCAGTCTCTGGTTTATTGTTTTCTAGTCCAATGTCCAAATATTTTTCTGTTGGAAAAATTGGTAAAGATCAGGTAAGATGTCCATGCACATTTTGTTAAATACATTGTTGATGTTTAGATTAGTGGTAGACCCTCAGTAATATTAGTAATGTAGTAATTGTAATTAGTACTATAACTAAAAAAAATAATACCGAAGAAAAGACTCTAAAACCTTTTTTAAAATGTATCTTATTCTACTTAATGTACTACAGTCCTTTTTGGTAAGGAATAACTTCATATTTACTCATACTGTAAATGGCTAAACCTCAGCTGTAAAATAAAAAAGTATCCGCTTATGCTTTTCAGGCACCCCCCTGTGGCATAATGCATTAATGATGCTTTAAAGCATAGGCATCTGTGCGACCCTCTGAATGTGACGGAAGGCATAAAAAAAATAAAAAAAAACAGAAAATGTACTGCCTGATTAATGACAATACATTTTCTGTTCTGTTAACGGCAAGGTAGTTGCAGAAAGTTTAAAAGGAACTTGCAAACGCCTGTGTAAATGAGCCCAAAGTCTGTCCTGGTGTGCTTTTTCCTGTTGAGGTAAGAGTGACACTATAGTAATATCAAAAGAGCTGTCTGATGCCTTCAAAAGGAAGATTGTAGCAGATTTTACAGGGAGTGCAGAATTATTAGGCAAATGAGTATTTTGACCACATCATCATCTTTATGCATGTGTGTTCTTACTCAAGCTGTATAGGCTCGGAAAGCCTACTACCAATTAAGCTGTGTAGGTGATTGTGCATCTCGTATGAGAAGGGGTGTGGTTAATGACGCAACACCCATATTAGGTGTGCAATTAGTGGAAACTTCCTCCTTTGCAAATGGGTCAAAAGAGGACTGACAGGCTAGAAAAGTCAAAAATAGTGAGATATCGCAGAGGGATTGCAGCATCTTAAATGGCAAAGCTTCTGAAGGTGAATCGAACAATCAAGGTTCATTCAAATAGCTCAGGGTCCAAGACGCGTGTGGAAAAAACAAAGGCGCAAAAAATGCCCAGATGAGAAAGTCAAGCGACAGGCTGACAAGATGCCAATTGCCACCAGTTTGGCCATATTCAGAGATGCAACATCACTGGGGTGCCCAAAGCACAAGGTGTGCAATACAGAGCTGGCCAAGGTGAAGAAAGGCTGAAAGACGACCACCTGAACAAGCACACAATCGGAACGTCAAGAATGGCCAAAAATATTCAGACTGATTTTTAAGGTTTATGAGATGAAATGAGAGTGAGTTGGATGGGCAGATGGGATGGGCACGTGGCGGATTGGTAAGGGAGAGAGCTCAGTCGACTCAGACACGCAAGGGGAGGTGGAGTCTGGTTTGGGGGTACATCAAGATGGTTGTGGGGCTTTCGGTTGAGGATGGAGGTAAGCTCAACTCCCGTCTAAACAGGTCTGGAAGACACTTCTTCAAGCAGTGTAAGGGCAGTAGTCTGCATCCTTCAAGAAAAAAACATGATTTCATGCGGACAATGCATGAAGGGTATAAAAGAAGAAAAAAACTAATGACTGGCCTCCTGTTCATGATCTGAACCCCATGAGAAACTGTGGTCCTCATCAAATGTGTGATTACAAGGAGGGAAAACAGTACACCTCTGAAAAGTGTCTGGGAGGCTGTGGTTGACTGGCTGCCGCAATGTTGATGGTGTGAAACAGATCAAAACACTGACAGAATCCATGGAAGGCAGGTTTTGTCCTGCAAAGAAAGGTGACTATATTGTACATGATTTGTTTTTGTTTGTTTTGAATGTCAGAAATGTATATTTGGGAAGTGTTGAGATGTTATAATTGGTTTCACTGGTAAAATAAAAATAATTAATCGGAAATGAGATTAAATTGTTTTGTTAAGTTGCCTAAATAATTATGCACTAATAGTCACCTGCACACAAGATATTCCCCTAAAATAGCTAAAACTAAAAAACTACTTCCAAAAAAATATTAGCGATATAAGAGTTTTTTGTGATCCTGAGAACATGTTGTTAATAAAAGTATTCCTCAAAAATACCACTTGCCTAATAATTCTGCACTCCCTGTATGTCTGGTTAGGTATTTAAAAAGACCTCAAAATAATTTTTAATCAGCCATTTCAGAAAAAATCTAAAAAGAAATCCATTGATTAGAAATACGGCTGTTAACAGCATATGGTATCAACTGAATTGATCTTATTTTGATTATAACATGAAACAACATACAATTCTAAGGTCTGTATGCACACATCTAGGGCATAAACACAGTCCAGTACAAATATTTCATTGGGTTGTTGGCATATAAATACAATTGAAGGGTGGAGTACTGCATGTGTAAATGCCATCTTACACTTACAATCTTACCATACAATTTCTGTAAAATCAACCTTTCTAAAGCTTCCAATCTGTAGAATATAGAACATTCTGTATTCTATAGTATTCTATTCTATTAGGGGGACCACTGTACTACATAGTTGTAGGTTGATATAATGGAAATTGTATCGAGTGATCTAAACATGTATGGGGGGCTTAAGTCATTACAGAAAATATTCTACTAATGGAGGACTTCCAAAAACAATTTCCAACACTCCCAGGTCTGAGCATTGAAACAAGTTCTCACCAAGAGAGGACTGCAAGATGCAATAAAATAAGTCTCCTTAAAATGTCAACATAGGACCTACAGCAGTTCTTGCTACGGTTGATGTGTTACTTCATACCGTTACAGTTAAAAAGAGACTGCACAAATTTAACTTGCAGGATAGGTATTCAAAGAAAAAACCCGAAGAAGACCAGACTGAAGTTTGGCAGAGAGAACATAAAAAATCTCTTAATTTCTGCAATATAGATCACAACAGGTGAGTCTAGCATTAAACTATTTTGACACCAGTGCATAGGACATGCTTTGGTGTGAACCAAATGCAGAATTCAAACATCATGCAGAAAAACATCCAAAAATGGCTTTTTTACTCGCTCAAGTTGTGTGTTGACTCTAAGTTAGCAAAATTATGTTATAAAGGAAAAAATACTGTTGAGGCAGAGAAAATTCAGCGTCACTGTTGCTGGTGCTACACACACAAGTATTCATGCACAAATTATATATAAAAAAGACACTGTAGATAAAAAAAAATGTATTACTGTAATCATTATGTAATCATATTATGGCTGTTGTGGTGATGTATACAGAAATATACCAGTAATTATACAAACCTTACAGAAAAACATAATTATAACTGGGTATGCCACTTAAGCTAGCCATACACGTGTCGGATTCCATGTCCGATCGATTCATCATCCGATCGATTCCGGCGATTCTGCCGGGAATCGCAGGTGTGATCAATCGGCCAATTAAGAGTATCCATCGCAGCATACCACCTTGTCCAACGGATTCCGGGACGGATCCGTGTCCGATTGTCCACCTCACAACTGGCAACTCCCCCTGATCCGGACAGAATCGCATGAGAAAGACCAACATGTTGGTTCTCCATCGGATCCGATTCTGTGCCCCTGATCAATCGGACGCGTTCGATCGGACCAGGTGGGCTGCATGTGATTCCGGCACGATCGTTTGGCGTGCACGCGCCCGGAATCGATCGTGCCGGAATCCGGTGCGAATCCGACACGTGTATGGGGGCCTTATGATGTGATGCCACTTTTTAATGAACATCTTTTCAAGGACCATCATAATATGAACTTGTAGGTGTCAGGAGTAGTGTAATTTAAGAGTAGGCAATATTTTTGTAATCATTTTGACAATGTGATCCACTCCTGTTTTATTTTTTATAACAGTAAGGCAGTTCACATTCTCATGTTATTGGTGGATTTGCCTATTGGTAACAATACTTCCTGCTGCATTGGACATTCAGTGTCATACTCTGGCAGCTTAGGTCACATATCAACCCTGCACATCCAGTAGTCTAGGGATAACTGTTTCTTATCCACATTACCTTGGAATTATTGTTGTCTGTGTGGCAGTCAATTTGCTGCCTGTATAAGCTTACAGAAAACAGACACCACCACAATTGTGTGATGGGTGCCTTTGCACCATAAGAGACTGGCTTTTCCCTAAACACCTTTAAACAAGTGCTCTTTCAAAGTTATTTCTTATAAAATAATATGATGTGGGAATTTTTGTACCCCAATTTTTTATATATTTTGAAATTATTGTGCAAATTACCAATGGAATGGAGAGAGCTGTAAAGCCCATGTGGCTATGTGATGTAATTTTGTGATAAATTCTGAGGCAGGTTTTAGGATGCGTATTTATACACATCAAGCCATAAGCAGAAACAATAGGACATAAATATATACAAAAATAAAAAATATTTTTATTGAATTTCATATTTGCTAATCTGTTCTAGGTTGAAGATTATTCACGTAGGAAAAATATGACCGTGCCAGAGGTTGAAAAATGGCTTGGTTCAATTCTAAGTTATGAACCTGATGAATAACCAAGGTGATTTAAGGTTATACTGTATAATATAATAAAATATTCAAACTGCATGTTCTTACTGGTAACCCAGCCCTCCTCCCCATAAAAAGCTCACAACCTGTTCAAGAAGTATTAACAATGCCTTAAGCCCCCCATACACGTTACGATTTTTCCTATGAATTTTGCCCAACCAACGTGGTCGGGAGATTGATCGATCGGGAGATTAATCGGATGCGGAATTATTTACCCGACCAATTCCGATTTCTCAAAATCGGGCCCACTTCGGACCAGTCCGTAAATTTTGGCCGATCTGCTCCTAACAAATAGTTTGGGCCGATCGATCGGTGATAATTCGAATTCCGATTTTTCGTGCAAGCCGACCAACCATAACATTTTAGGTGAAAATCGGATGACACGATCGGACGAAAAATCGGTCGGGAGAAAAATGGAAACGTGGCTTTATGCACTGAAATGCATAATGACATTTCAAAACACTACTATTAAAACTATTTTGGAGGATAACAAGTAATGTATAGCTACAAAATACTTTACTACAAAAATGCTTAAAAATAAGCATGCATTTCTATGTAAAACATGAACAAAATATTTTAGTTGCCATCTATGCATATGCAATTAAGGATGTTTTAATAGCCCAATTCTGTTATCCACACGCAGCATCATGTTGTACCTTCACCACCCCACAGGAAAATATACTTACTGACTTACAATGTTCCCACGCTGAAATCCCTAGAAACTGGACCATTGTTTACATCTTCTTTTAAAGGTGCATATAGTATGTATGTTCAATCTAATGTTCCTTTTATTTTTAACAGGACTCAAGCCCAACAAAGAAAGTTTTTCAGTAAAGTAACACTGTTCTAATTTGTACCGCAAATTACGTCTGTGATTTCCCATTATGTAATTTGTCCTTAAATTCTTTGCAGTACTTTCACTGAAATCTGGTAGGAATACATGGATATATACATACAATATATATTTTCAATACTTTAAATACAAATAAAGGTTTAAATGTCGGGAAGCTTTTTTTGTTGTCTTGTAATCATTGAACTGTAAAATAAATATATAAAATGTTCACTGCAGGCTCATAAAGCTTGTACTGCATGGTCAAGAACTGCTTTTTACCCTAATTTCAGTACCCCATTATGAAAGGTGCAAGAAGGGTACCCCTCACTCTTTTATGACTTGGATTGTAATCTAAAAACCTATTTTCACACCCTAGTGGGGAATTAAATATAATAAATTCATGTTATAAAAGTAAACTTGCATATTTTAACATCCCAACCAAACAATGCAAGTACAGTAGATAAGGTTCCAAACAGCACAAGTGCAGAGTCCAGATGTCATAACAGTACCACCCGTTATCTGCTTTCTCTTCAAATGTATAAAAAAAAAAACAATTAAAGGCACCATGTTCATATGTGCACCAGGGAGATAGTGGCTCTAATCCGCATGTCTCACATTTTCTCAGTGCTAAAATAATTTACCTTCACAATGGGCTCTGTTGGCCAAAAGGTGAAGAACATCCTCCAGGGTGGGCCGGTTAGTCTGTCTTATCTGCAGAGAGAACATTTGATTTCGCAAGTGTGCCAAACATCCTGGGAATAAGCTTGATTTGCTTAACCCCTCACTTCAATGTACCAGCCCAGTTTGTAAGTTGGCATTATCCTTGACACACTTTAACTAGGCTCCCCCCTAAGATTTGGTTCAGGTAAGATAACATTTTATCTTAATGGAAGGCGTTTGCGAAGGCAAGGGAATGCAGTGCAAGTTGCTCGTGAATTCCCCATGTCAGCTGACCTTGTATCAATATTTGTGTTTTGGGATGCAAGCAAGCGCTGCCTTTGCTTTTGAATAGGCTCATAGATATGTCAATCAAAAAACTGATCTCATTACACAAGGCAACACAAAATGTGTATCTGAGAGCATTTCATATGGGTCTATTTCAAATCTGTAAACCATTTTTCTCTAGCACGTCAAGTTTAAATTTTTTTTGCAATTATAGATTTTGATGGGTTTATTATGAGCCTTGCTGTGTGAGTTTTTTTTTTTTGCATATCATTTTTACTGAACAGAACAGCTAAAAACTTTACAATGACACATAAAATGTCGTATCATAGAGGATTTGCAGAAGAAGGTCCTATGCTAGGAGATAACAGCGATATGAAACAGTACATTGTTTGAAGCGTTTATCTGCCCCGAGGCTACCCAGGGGAAACATCATACCACAGCATTAGTCCATATAAAGCGGGGTACATATGGAAAAGGTCAGAAATGCCCTACATTGTCCTTCAAATCAATGCCCGCAGCAGATATCGTAGTTGTTATGGGCCAAAGCTAGGCAGAAGCAGGCAGTCCAACAAAGCAATAGGAAAACATTAATGTCTTATCACGAGAATATAGAAAATAGGTAAATATATAACATTTTGTACAACAATTGTAATAGATAACATTACATAATAAGATAGGCATGCCCTTGACATGCCGGGGGTACTATAAAACATCCAGAATTCCTAGCGTACCTCTCAAACGTGCCTCCGCATACCACGCTGAGGGCCGAAACAAGATAGTTGCTTCACTGTCAATTCGGCTACCAAGAACTTTCGCCACACAACAAAGAACACATCCACTGTCTTGTTGTCGCAATAGTGGGCATGTAATTGTTCCATGAGCATTATTTGGTGTAGATGGTTAACCATCTCCGCTATTGTCAGTGGTGATGAATGCAACCATTTCGTTAGGATCACTTTTTTAATAGCTAGAATACAAAAATGTTCCCAGGTTAGCAACGGGTGATCCTCCTCCCCCTGATTGTCCCTGGTAGTACCGTGCAGTAAGGCCATTTGTAATAGCTATGGACGTGGCACCCCTGATACATGGGTCAGAAATTGCCAGCCTTGATTCCAGACGGTTTGAATTACCGGACAGCTCCACATAAGATAAAAAAAATCAGAGCGTGACTGTTTGCATTTGGGGCAGTTATCTATCCAGTTCGGGGAGGGTTTTTTGGGAGAAAATTGCAAGCTTACATAGGCTGTTTGAGCTGTTTTAAGATAAATTTCCCTCCATGGTTCACTGACAATGGCCCTGCATACACTTCGCCCACCCGCCTGGATTACTTTCTCTACCCTGCCAGCTGGGCCGTTCAACACATTGGCCCATTTTTGAATATGGGTATCTTTCTACATGGACTGGTCCCCTGCCACTCTCAGACGTAAATAAAGATGGGATAGGGAGTGTACTACTAGATCCGAGGAGCGTGTCTTGGGTAACATGAGAAGGGAAGTGCATTTGTGGTCCTAAAGTAGAGCACTGGCAATGTCTGACCTGTAAATAAAAAATATGGGACTGAGGTATTCCATATTGTGCCCTTATTTGCTGCAAAGTTAGAAGGGAGCTCTGGGGTGTTAGTAAGTCTCGGAGTACCTTCAGTCCACGGGTTGCCAAATCCTAAATGCCCCCTGGTCCGGCACAAACTTTGGCGAGCCTGTCAGCAGCATGCTAGGCGACACAGACCATGGTATACCCAATACCTTCCATACCTCCTGAAGTGCTGTCATTGTATCTCTCACATAGATAGAATTCTTCACCTCCCTAGGTATTATTATTATCTTGTACTTGTATAGCGCCGACATATTACGTAGTGCTTTACAAAGCATATATAGTCATATCACTAACTGTCTCACAGAGAAGCTCACAATGTATTGTCCCTACCATAGTCATGTATATGTAACTAACACAGTCATAGGTCACATGTAACTTACATAGGAGAATCTTAATTGGGGAAAGCCAATTTATTTGGAAAGTGTGAGGAAACCGGAGCACCTGGAGGAAACCCACACAGACAAGGGGAGAACATACAAACTCCTTGCAGATAGTGCCCAGGCTGGGATTTGAACCTAGGACTAGTGCTGCATGGTCAGAGTGCTAACCACCTGAGCCACTCTGAACCTAATGTTCAAGAGTTCAATGAGTCCAAGAGGGAGTCCACATAGAAGGAGAAGTCGTGCCACCAGTCTTTAACATACCATAGAATACTTGCCAGGTTATAAAGGCATAGGTCTGGGAGGTTCACCCCCAGGTCGTCTTGAGGTGTCTGTAATTTGCCCAGGGCAAACCTTGGTTTCCTACCTTTCCAAATAAACCTAGTGAAAGCCTTCGTCAGCGTTCTGATGTCACTGTGCCTAAGGAGTAGAGGGAGAGTCTGCAGGGAATACAGGAGTCTCGCAAAAAACGTATTATTTTCAGTAAATGACATCTGGCCAACATTTCCAACTGAAGATGTTCCCAAAGGCTAAGTTCCTGAACTATCTTAAGCTGGGAATAGACAGTACGATTTTAGTACGTCTATTCCTTATCCGATTATCTGTACTAAAAGTGGGCGTGATGACGTCGTCATGCCCGCCCGCTAGTGCCGAGAATAGGACACTAGGCACTCTTTATGTGCAGCTCATTACTTCCACTGGGGGCAGCCGTCCCCAGCCGAACTAATGGGATTGGGTTTAAATTTACCGTCCTGTGGGATAACTGTGCAATCCGACAGGACGGCTGATTTTAGCCCAATCCTCGTTAGTTGCTGCATCCATTTCCTGCACGACCCGATCCCTAAGGGATGCGGGAGCGCGAACGGGATCGGCGGTGGGATCGTGCAGGAACTGGAACGTCTATGCCCAGTGTAAATGTAGGTTCTTAAGGGCTGTCTTTTATTCAGTCCCAGACTGATATTTTCGGCTTAAATTGACTCTCCAGTCTAAATGTGAATCCTTGAACAGCGCTGGTACAGCATAGACATGTTTATTGACATCCATGCGTGGGGACACTCTCGAGAGAATGCCCCCCCTCATAGCTGGTGTTGAGCATTTTTATACAGTTCGAAGCATACAGTTGTCAGCAGAACTAATTTAAACACACAGCCAATATGGGAGGTACACACTGGACAATCAGGTTGACACGTTTGACATTGTCCACAGATGGCCATGGCAATAAAACCATTATACATTACTTAGCAGTTTCCCTAAATACAAATATAGATCTATTTCTAGATGTCCTAACATGACACAAACTGATGGCATAGATACATACAGGGTACTGATTACGTATCTGCTATTATTAATATAGTAAAATTTCTTTATCACCCAGCTTTACAGATCACCGGGGTGTAGTTCAAACTGTATTGGGAGGATAAAGATCTGGGACTCAAGATACCCAAGTATTTTATCACCGACGCACCACTCCTTACCGGGCAATCGGGTATGTGCCGCTTCTCACCCAAATACATCAGCTCACTCTGATGTATTTGGGTGAGAAGCAGCACATACTTTCTAAGTTGATTTTAAGGCCCGAAAAGGAGCCATGTTGCGTGAAGAGGCTGACTACTGGGTCAAGATCGGCACCTGGATTGTTCAAGAACAGGAGGACATCGTCAGCGAACAAGGCCAATGAGATTGTCCTGCTCCCCACCGTCCACCCCTTAAAATATTAACCCCCACTTATAGCTCTGGAGAGTGGTTCAATAGAGATGTTGAGTAGGAGGGGAGACAGTGGACATCCCTGACACGTGCCCCTGAACAGTGGGAAGGTATAGGAGAAGATCACTGACGTATAGATCCGTGCACATGGGAAAGCGTACATAGCATGCATATATCTCACAAATTGGCCTTGGAACCCCATGGAGTCCATGACCTGGTACAGCCATTGCCAGGCCACATTGTCAAATGCTTTATCTGCATCCAGTGAAAGCAAAGCCCAGGGGGTAAAATGGTCTATGTCCGCTAAAACCTTTCTAATGTTACCAAGGCCACTTCTGCCTGCATCCCCAAAATGAGGTGCGGTAATATTGTAGATAGCTGGTTGGCCATTATCTTAGACAATATTTAAATATCCTGGTTTAGCAGGGAAATCAGCTGGTTTGAGCCCGGCAGCAAGAGATCCTTACCCGGTTTGGGTAAGAGGGGGGTGAGGGCCTCATTCTGTGTGCGCGGAAAGGTACCATGCATGAGGATATTACCAAACAGTTTGCAGAGAGAAGGCACCAACTAAGGGGCTAACAATTTAAAGAAATTCGCTTTGCCACTGGTGGACATGACTTCTTCATAACTTGTACCACCTCCTCCTCAGACACTGTGGCTTCCAGCAGCTCCAGCTTATCCGCCGATCCAGCTTAGGGGGCTAAGAAAAGATTGCCCCTCCCTAGCATCACCTACCTGAGGAGCTTATAGTGCCTCATAGTGGACCCGCAGGACAGCTGCTGTCTGCTGGGTGGAGCGACGAAGCCTACCCACTTCGTGCTTCAAAACCGTGATATGTGATTTGGGCTGCCTCACTTGGCCAGGTTAACAGCTTACCGGCTTTGCTGCCAAAATGGAAGAGATCAACCCCTCTGGCTGACCTGATCTGGATATCATATTGCTTACCCCAATGATCAAAAACATGTTCGGCTTTCAGACATCCATCCCTGGCAGTCTAGGAGTCCAGGGTCTGGTATGTTGTATTATTCGCTTATTTATTTTTTTTTTTTAAATATCTTTATTGAGAAGAAGACCGATCATACAGAAAGAAAAATACACGGTGATGCATCATAATACTTCTACATTCTACATTTGAGGATTACAACGTATAAAAACACAGCAATAAAAAAAAAACAAAAGAGAACAAATAGAGTTAGGAAATAAACAACTAAAATGCTCAACCCACCGCCAAAAGGGTTCACGGCAGTACATGTACAAAGGCAACACCTGTGAACCCCCCCCCAATACCATTCATCACCTAAAATGAACCAGTAATACAAATGCTGGAAACAACCCTATCCATTCAGGGGTGTGGGATCAGGCCCGTGTGACCCTAGAGAGTAGACTAGGATAAGCTCAGCCTGTGGGCGGTGGAATCTCCAGCGGCCCCAGGGAGCCCCTGACTTGTTCCAGGAGGTACCATTCTGTGTCCTTAAATGCCACCATGAAGGCCCGGAGATCAGGCAGGCTCAACTCCACAGTCAGATACTTCCTCCAGTGTCTAAAGAATTTAGCAACCCCCACTTGCGGTGACTGTAGGGCATTGACTTTTTCCATGGTCATAATATGGGTCAGGTATCCCTTAAGGTCCTCGACCCCAGGCGGGGGGGCGTGTATCCATTGCTTCAAGATACAGCGCTTCGCTACCAGAAAGCATAAATGGGCAAATCGGGACACCGTAGGCTGCGGCGCACCCTGGTCACCCTCCGCAGTGGGGAGACGGGCATGTAGCAAAAGGAGGGCAGGGTCTAGTTCGTATGAGGTGTCGGTGACTGCTCGTACATATCTTAGGACCTGTTGCCAAAACCCGGCAATACTCCCGCAGGACCAAAGGAGATGGTTAAGGGAAGGCTCAGGCTCCCCGCACTTAGGGCAGTGTTGAAGCAGGGTTAACGGGCGCCGCCATCTACGAGCCGTGTTATGCGCCACATACGCCCTATGTATCACTTTGAAGCAGGTCTCCCGCCACGTTTCACTAAGGATCACTTGCCGCATTTTTACCCACCCTCTCTCTAGCAGCTCCTTTGTGTCTTCAGTAGAGGCTCCCAGGAAAGAAGCCCAGGCCTTAACGTGGGGCCAAACTGTACCTGGCCGCACTCTGTGCCGCCTCAGGTAGCCATATATAGTGGACAAAGAGAGTCTCGAGGACGGAGGGGCCAGCAAACTACGCAGGACGGGAGGCAACGACACCCCCTGCTCCCGGGCGCCCCTGTCTCGCAACAGGGCCGCTAGTTGGGCATAGCATAGAATTATGTGAGGGTGGTATGCGATACTGGGCTCTGAGTGCCTGGAAGGGAAGCAACTGACCCTCCGTATCCAGAACATCTATGAGGTGGGTCACCCCCCTCGGCCCCCAACTCCGTAACAATTTGCTATGGCAGCCCTCTGGGAAAACGGGGGAGGTATGGAGGGGCAACAACGGGGTGAGGAGCACTGGCTGGCGCCCCAGCTTTTTTACCTCCCTCCAGGCAATAATTGTGTCCCGTAAAATGACAAAAAGGGGAATGGAGCACTCCCCTCAGCGACCAAGGCCTGACCAGCTGAGCCTCCAGATCGAAGTTTGTAAAATGGGACGTGCCTCCCAACCAATCCCTAACATGCCTTGTAAGACATGCCAAGTTGTATAACCGCACATCAGGTAGGTTGAGCCCAACCTGGGGCACGGGGAGCTGAAGTTTCCGCAAGGCCACCCTGGGGCGTTTCCCCTGCCAAATGAAGGAGGCATAGAGTTTTTTGATATCCGTGTGCTTAACTAGTAAAGGCAGAGTCTGTAATGGGTAGAGGAGGTGTGGAAAACTAATCATCTTGAGGAGGTGACACCTCCCCAACAATGAAAGAGGTAAATCCTGCCAGCGTTGAAGTTCACTGGTAATTTTGTGAAAAATGGGCACATAATTTAAACCATACACTGTGGGTGCATGGGCTGAAAACACAAGACCCAGGTATTTGAACGACTGTGTGACTATCCTAATTTGGCACCCCTCAACCAACTGCCTATCAGCTCGGGTTACCCGGGGCCCCAGGAATAACAATTCGCTCTTGTGTCTATTTACGGTAAACCCGGTCACTTGCCGGAAGGATTCAAGTAAATCCATTAAAGGCCGGAGGTGAAGCTGGGGCATCAATCGTAAAAAGAGTGCTCCGTCCACTTGTAAAGGTTAGGCAGGGGGGCAATGGCCCCATGATATTAACGCTCGTCAACCCCGCTCCACGGGCTGCTCTACAGGGGCTTCTGGGGGGGGGGGAGGCCTGTGGTGAACCCTGCCGTGGGGAAGCCGTGCGGCTGAAATGTTGCGCCGCCTCCTCCGGGGTGTGAAATGTTATAGCTTTGCCATGGGGTGTAGTAACCCGCAGGGAGGCAGGGTACTGAAGGGTAAACCGGATCCTGCGCCTCACCAACTCGCCACATACCTCAGCATATGCCCGTCGTTTCTTTGACACCTCAAAGTCAGCAAAGATCAGGAGAAGATGGCCGCCCGCTACCATAAAGGTGTGTGTCAATATGGGAAAAGGACTGCTGGGAGTGAGAAAAATGGGTAAATTCCCTACCAGGTGCCTGTGTCGCCATATGTCTACTAAGTCGTTCGCCTGGGCCCAGGCCAGGAGACCACTATCCTGGGCCGAGGGAGTAGGAGCCTGTGCCGACGCCCCCCCCCCCCATTTTTCTCCTATCCTCTGGTGGACTAAGAACCAGCAAAAAATAGGATAGTAGAGTCTCTGTTTAGGCACAGTGCTAGTAAAGAATGCAAAAATTCAGCATTTTGTGAACTGGGGCCATATACATTCAGTATGTCAATGCTGGCTGAAAATAGTGAGTTTGAGTATCGCAGCTCTGGTGTTTTACTGAATAGGGAGGGAAAAGATCTGCGAAGTAAGAGCCACACCTCAGCTTTTCGCCCTTGAGCTGGTGATCCTAAAGGTAGCCATACATGGGTCGATTTCCCACTTGATTCCTGGCCGATCGATCACGGGGCGTGTGCACGCTGATCGATTGACAAGGAGTGCAGCCCACATTGACCGATCGACCCCGCCCGATCGACTTGGCCCCCAAATCGGATCGGCCAGAGAACCAACCTGTTGGTGTTTTCTGATCGATTGGGCATACATCAAGGGGAGTTGACAATCGGGAACAGAATCATCCAGAATCATCCAGGAATTGGTGGCCTAAGGTGGTAGGCACAGACTTGATTGGGCGATCGATCGACGCCTGTGGCTTCACCGGAATCGATCGGGTGGGCGATCAATCGCTCACGAGTCGACACATGTATGGCTAGCTTTACACTTCCCCGACCCAAAACTTTTTCAGAATGTGAAAACTGTCTTCTTCCAGGTGGGTCTCTCTGGGTGTAGTAAGGCAATGTCTGCCTTCAGTTTGTCAAGAAGTCGCAACACTTGTGTCCGTTTATGAGGTGACCGAAGTCCCTTCACAGTCATGAAACAGAAAGTCCAGTTTCCACCCCAGGGCAGGGGAAGAGCAATGGGAAGATGAACCTGACAAATCCCCTACAAACCCTATCCTGCTTGAAACTCATGAAAGGCTAATAAAAAAAACTATAACCAACACAATATACAGCAGGTGAATAATACCATCCGCTCCCTGCATTCCATGTATCTGTGACTTCCTTTTTTCCCCAGCCGCTGGTCTCCGCTCAGGGTGCCGGAGGAGCGGCAAGCAGACAGAGCCCTGGCAAGATGAGGCTATTCCATCGGCGGCTGGAGCAATGGAACAACATCTCTGAGTGCCTATCGGCCATCTCTTCATGGATGGCTGACAGATTCCTTAAACTCAACTTGAGCAAAACAGAACTCATTATCTTTCCCCCATCACCTTCCAAGCCTCCCCCCAACATCTCACTTACAGTAAACACAGTCATCTCCCCCATTCCACAAGCTCGCTGCCTTAGTGTCACCTTTGATTCTGCGCTCTCCTTTACTTCCCACATACAAAACATTGTCAAATCCTGCCACTTCCATCTCCGCAACATCTCCCAAATCCGCCCCTTCTTGTGCCCTGAGACCACCAAAATCCTGATACACGTTCTTATCATCTCTCGTCTGGACTACTGTAACATCATCCTCTCTGGTCTTCCTCTCACTAGACTTTCGCCTCTTCAATCCATCATAAATACTGCTGCTAGACTCATCTACTCCTCTAACCGCTCCTCATCTGCTGCTCCTCTCTGCAAATCTCTACACTGGCACTTCCCATTGTCCAGAGAAGCAAATTCAAAGTTCTGTGCCTTGCTTTTAAATCACTCCACACCTTACATCTCCAACCTGGTACACAAATACACCCCTAACCACCCCCTCCGCTCCTCCAGTGACCTACTAATGATATCCCCGCTAATAACCTCATCGCACACAAGGCTTCAGGACTTCTCTAGGGCCACTCCTACTCTCTGGAACTCTCTCCCTCGCCCCATTAGACTTGCTCCTACTTTTGACACTTTTAAAAAAGCCCTAAAAACCCACCTCTTCAGTCTCGCCTATCCATCTTCTCACCCCCAACATCACCACCATGCCAGTCCCATCCCCTCCACCTATTGTATACCTTGTTCTCCAACCACTTAGATTGTAAGCCAGTCCGAGCAGGGTCTTCTACTCCTCCTATGTCATACCTGTGTGTTATTGTGTGTTTGTATCTCTAATCTAATGTATTGTACAGCGCTGCGTAAAATGTTGACGCTATATAAATAAATGATAATAATAATAATAATAAAAGTCTCACTGGTGTTTTGCGAAAATTGTCATGGTCATGGGTAAAGCAAACTCGAGGTTTTCAGTACCTTGTGAAGAAATTTCCCAGCATCAGCACTGGAAAACTAAAAGAAGGAATTTTCATAGGCGTTACATCCATTGTTTCTTAGAGTAGTAGGAAGGACACACACTTCACAGCCACATGGCAT
>CM070035.1:112930426-112941945 GCA_036250615.1 Ptychadena robeensis | reverse complement strand
TCTGGGGGAAGACCCACAGTGAGCTTAGACTCCCGACTCCCTACACCGGCGTATATAACACATGTTCTGCGATCAGGCAGAAGGGATATCCCCAGCGGTAAGAAATATGGCGCTGCTGTAGGACGTTCAGCAGGGGCCGCAGGGCTCTCAGAACTGTCAGGATGCGGGCAGATAGGTCAGCAAACAGGGCAACCAAGCAGCCTCGAAATTGTAATTCTCGCTGCCCTCTCATCTTGCTCATAATGGTGTTCTTGACAGGGAAATGGTGCAGGGCACAGATCACATCTCAGTGCGTCTGGGTGGCGTGGGCCCTGAGAGCGGTGCACTCTATCGATAGAGATTTTTTAAGGTGCCTCAGGGCCCAGGATGGAGCGGAACAAGTCCTGTACTGTAGTCACCAAATCAGCGGGACGGATCTCCTCAGTGAGGCCCCTGATTCTTATATTCGATCTTCTTTGCCGGTTCTCGTAGTCATCCAGCTGCCAGCGTAGCAGATCAATGGCGTCGGCTTGAGCATTGAGCTGGGCCGTGACTGCAGTAAGTGATGACACTGAGGATTCTTGAACTGTTTCTATGTCTTCAACCCTGTGGCCCAGCCTAGTGGTCTCCCCCTGAAGGGCCTCTAGTTTTCAGTATATTGAGGCCTCTGTGTGCCGCAGCAAGGCCTCCATGTCCTTCATTGTGGGTATGGACCTGATGTGGGCCCTCAGGTCTCAGTCTTCCACAGCATCCCTAGTGTCCCCACAGCCTGGGACCCCCTCAATGGTGCAGTCATCTCTTAGCAGAGCAGGCATTGGGGGCGAATACCTCACCTGAGGCTGCCCGTCGGCGTGATAGGGGTCCCCTCCGGCATGGCCTCCATCTTGCCCAGCGGGGTCGCAGGTGGGTACGGTGAATGGGGGGGGGTGCCCCCTATCCCGGAGAGGCCGGCCCGCCTCTGGGACTGGCGGTGTAGGGGACTCTGTTCGGGCGCTGCCATCTTGTCCGGCAGCGTTGTGCTTGTGCGCTCGTGGCTGCTCGCAAACAGCGCTGGTATGCTGCGTGCACGGGTCCCAGGGACAGACTGCGATCTAGTAGTGGTGCGCCGGCGTTTGTTGCCCATCACGGCGACACGTGGCTGTGCTGAGGTTGGTGGGAACTGCTTTACAAAGGACGTGGAGCGGGAGCTCAAGAGCCACACTTCTTTATGCGACCATCTCCAGACCACACCCGCCCAGGTATATCCAACTCAACATACATTTCTCAATCTACAACATCTTCTTTCACTCCCCAATGTTCCCTAAAAATAACTAAATAAACTTTACTTAATGTTTGAAGTCTTAGTTAAATTATCTGTCCCTGAAATGAACACACAGATATATAAAAACAGGAATCACAAAACAAATTACATCATTATCACACTACAGCTTGCAGAACTAATGGGTTTTAAGGTAATCTGCTTCCCCATCAATTTATTCTGCTGTTCTCACTGCGTTCTGACAATGCGCCAGCCAGAGGTTGACGTACTGCAGTGCATTAACCCCGAACTGGCTCAACGCCGTGGGAACAGAGGATTCACCAGGCAGGTTATATGTATGTGCTGTCGGGACCAACGCCAAGCACTGCACTTAAAGCAGGGGTTCCCTACGTGGATAACAAAACAGTGGAGACAAAGCCCAACTCTCACGGTACAACGCAGTTTGAACCCCCAGAATTCAGACCTCAGTAGTGCAACTTTTCTCTTGTCATGTTTTACCCTTACATGTGCCTACTTAGATTTTTGGCCCCAAGACCTTCAGCACCCTTATAAGTCAAATCTTTTTTCATTCTCAATTTGACACCCCTAACTACAACCTTACAAAGTTATTGTTACCCAGTGGTTATCTTAGTGACATAAATTGTATACATTTAGCAATAAAAACTGAAAATGTGACTTTTACAGTAGTGTATACATGATAAATTGTTGTTGTTTGTACAGCTATTTAATGTGTTGGAGCTTAAATCTCAACTCAATCTGTATTATCAGCGTCAACCACCAGATGTCACTAAAGAGCTCTTGCATGTCTCCCCTTTCTGTGTAGTACAAGGATGTGCTTGGAAGGCTAATAAAGGAAGGCTAATATAGGTGCTGTGTAGTTCTGAATTGTGTAGGTTTGCAGCTCACCTGTCCTCACCCGCGCTTGAAGTGCTGCTGGCTCATTAATCTTATGTGAAAATCCATGGATGCACATTGGTTGTGCTGCGCTTGCAGTTCATGGTGATAATGGACGTGGTCACGCAACCACAGCCGCTAACCACGTTATTTATCGGCAACAAAAAAATGCATTTTCAGTGCACTACTCCTCCTGTTGACCCTTGCTGCGGTACTATACAGCATCTGCAACACAGCTAGTGTACATGAGCCTTTAGGTCTGGGCTCAGCTAAACCAAAGTAAGGCATGCAATCTATAAGCATCCAATTTAATATTTTGCCAACATTTACCAGCATTCCAGACCACCTTAAATACTTGGCTCATACATATACTGTAAACAAACATGCACTGAGAAGCTACACTCTACTTGGTAATTTGCAGTTTACATAACAAAACAAATGATATGAGTAATGAAAATGACAATCCAATATAAAGCATACGATAAACACACTTAAACGAGACATGCCCACAACAAAAATGGCCGTTGATGGAAATGGTAAAACAAAGCGGAACTGGAGGAATCTTCTGCTTCCGGGTCTGGGGGCGTGCATTATTCCACGCGGATCCTCGTTGCACAGTAGTTCATCTGCCTTGTGAAACGTTCGTCTATAAAAGGTCGGTTATCTTGTCTGATGTTGCGTTTTGTTGTTGAAAAAGTCCACTTTTGTGATTTTACAAACTAAAATGTGGTTTTGCGGTATATACCTAGTAAGGAGGGAAGCAGGAAATATTTTCTTTTCACATGTGCGAGTGTAATACAAGATGTAATTCGTTCAATATTCGTTCCTTTTACCACTAAGTTTGCAAGGTGTGTTGGTAGCCATTACAATGTTCTGTGCTGTACATTTAGGGGGGTTCTCTCCTTATGGGGTGCAAAAGGTATCTGGTACTCTTTAAATTTAGGAACTGCTTTTGGTTCTTTTGTTTGGACGATGAGACTAAAGTTTCATTTGTCCTTTTTGTTATCACTGGCTTTTTATTTATAAGTTTAATTCTCTTTCACCATGGTTCATTGGTGGGAGAGTCCTGAGAACCAAGTAATGGGCTAGCATACTGGTGGAAGTGGGCCAACCATTTCTATGCCCTACCAATGTATTGGGGGACAGGGTGTATGTAACTTCCTGTGTGAACCATGAGTCCTCTAAAGGTGCCCATACATGTATAGATGGGTCCTCGATCGATGGCCACTTCGAGCACGGACGTCACGCTGTGTGCGCCCATGGCCATCGATCGTGCAGCCACTCCTGTCTTCGAACGGATCAATTGAACAAGTAACGAACATGTCCGTAAGGCTATGTTCCCACATAGGCGACGTTTGCAATTTTAATCGCATGCGTAAATCTGCATTTATTACGTCCATTCAGTTGAATGGGCTTGTCCCCACTCAACTGATGGCCGCGATTGGACCCGCAATCAGAATCGTGGCTCCCTGCGTTCTGATCGCGGGTGGCATGCTGTCGCGCTCTTTTCTGAAAGATTTTTTTTATAATGGGGGCTAGTAAAGATCGCCTGCCCGATCATGTGAGCAATCGCCCACCAGTGATTACAGTGGCGAGCGTGAGGCGATTTATCGCCTATGTGGGAACATAGACTTATGCTTGATCGAATCTTATTCCTTTGGATTGGGACCCTAGATTGGACTGGAATCGAGCGCATAAAGTGGTGCGCTTCAATATCCGTTCAATC
Organism: Ptychadena robeensis; assembly: GCA_036250615.1. Lineage (NCBI taxonomy): Eukaryota > Metazoa > Chordata > Amphibia > Anura > Ptychadenidae > Ptychadena > Ptychadena robeensis. The sequence continues at coordinate 112,938,088 of CM070035.1, read as the reverse complement.
GGCAGGCTCTCGGATGCTGTGCCGTTACGTCACTACTCTGCACTCGAACGAGTCATCGATCGTGTGCCCATCTATACGTGTATGCACACCTTAACTGTGACACTGCTAACGCTGTTGCTGCAGAGATGCTTCCTGTGTCTTCATCGTCTGCTCTGGGGTGTGGTGATGACAGCCTGGGGTGCATAAATGCCAACCATGGGCTATGGACATACCGTATTTCTTTTTTTAGTATTAAGAAATCTTGGTAGCCCACTGTCCCACATTACAAATTACAGTATATAAAAATGACTCACTCTATTTGTCAAGTCTACATTTGACTTCTTGATAACTACTTGCTCATTAGCCTTTTGTTTTTTTTAAACTAAACCATTGTATATCATAATCTTTCAGGCTCCAGCAATGACATCTTTAGCCCTTCAGCTAAAACGGCTTGCCTTGCCACAAAATGACCCCAGCTTGATTAATCGGAAACAAGTTGCTTCTCTACTATTTGATGCAAAAGAAGCTGCCGTCATTGATGGAGACACATTTTTTGCTATTGGTAAGAAGATCTCTCTATGTAATTTTTTTAATATGCTGACTCTTTCCATTGGACTTTACATGTGTGCTACACATATTTACACTCAATGCTATCGTTTTCCATAAACGTGTATGGGAAGATCTATTGCAGCTTTTTCACTCTCATGTGCTGTTTGTACTGTGCAGCACACGCAACACATCGGCATTAAGGTTAACAAAAAAAAAAGATGCGGACACAGCCTGTGCCATTCATTCCAATGGGATTGGATCCACGGCTGTGTCAACAATGTGGTTTTTACATGTTTTTCTATTGAAATAAATAGGTGCGGTATTAAAGCTCCCTAAATTACAGGCAATATGCCTGCAAATAGCTGACAGTCTGGTTTTGGGAGGCATGGACTGGTCTCTCCAATGCCTCCATGGTGCCTTGTGGAAATATAGCCTTACTGAGTTGTTCTAAATTAATTGAGCCAATAGCTGCACTTGACTCCTGCTAAGTCTGGTCTTTTTAATAAACAAACTTCTTGTGAGAGCAAGGTTGCCATCTGTCAAAAGGCTTGGGAGTGTGGAAGACTTATGCCCTGTGCTTGAGTTTTTTTCTCACCACTCTTTCTTTCTGACCAGTATGGAATCTGGGGTTAGACAGGTATGTTTAGTGGCCCTGTTTTCATATTTGTGCACTGCCTTTGTGCTGTTTTCTTGTTCCTCCTGTATTCTTCCCCCTGGTCCCACAGCCAGTAGTTAATTGATCTCTGAAGACACACAACTGTGTCCATGTGTGCCTCAGCTGTTATCTGACATTTTTAGGGGGCAATTTTTCAGGCTTTTGCATGAATGGTCTTCCTGCTGTCTAGAATATTCCAGACCCCCTAAGCAGGGCACCCCGTTAGGCATAGAGCCTCAAAAAGCTTAGTAAGGGGGAGGGTGAACGCATGTGTGCCACCTTTCCAGGCAATACAAGGCTCTGTGACAGGCATGCCTTAAATCTTCTGGTAACATTTTTACCAGCTCACTTTGAGTAATTTGCACATAGGCTGTGCACCAACAGGAATGGGAAGATAGAAGAGTTCAGAGGAGAGCGAGAACAGAATAGGTAATGGCAAAATAATTCTTAACTGGTAAATGCGTTCTACCTGCATAAACCCTCTAACCCTCTAAGGCTATCCTGCCTTGTATGATAGTGCCTCCATGATAAACTTGTGCTACTTTTTGTCAGTTTATCACAATTAACCTTGCCACTAGAAATTGTTATGCAAATTTTATCATGTTCGTTTCTGTTAAAACAACCTAAATTTGCATTTGCTGCTGCTGGTGGTTGGTACATATATAACCATATAACAATTGTTTGCTTTGGTTTTAAAGGTTGTACAGGTCTTGATGAACTGATGGGAATTGACTCTTCCTTTCGATTCTTTGAACACACTCTATTTAGTAGCACTTCAAAAGATCTGGAACGTAGTGTGCAAACCAAAGAAGTTAACAAGCAGTTGGATGAAAAAATTTCTTCCTTTCTCACTCATCTGTCTCCATACTTCATGCTTAAACCAGCTCACAAGTGCTTAGAGTGGCTTATCCACAGGTTAGTATTGCCCTCTATTCTTTCCAGTTTGTAGAACATGAGTGTATGATATGCAGACTGGGTTTGTGAGGTGTGTTTGTTGTTTTATATATATTTATATAAAGTTCCATTTATGTGTACCAAATATTTGGACACAGACCACTTATTTTCTAATTTTGGTTCTATACATAACTTCTGTTAATTATAATGAAAACATACTATTTTTTCATACAATCATTTTATTTCAGGGGCTTAAGAAGAAGTTGGAAAAAAAAGTTTATTTTTAATACAAGGTTGGAAACCCCTGCTGTCAATGACAGCTTGAAGTCTAACCACTACACCAGTCATTCCCAAACTTTCATTGCAGGGCCCCCTTTTCTATTTAGGAACATTATTGACCCCCACCCCCTCCCTATTCAAACGCAGGTTAAAAATGAGTGCCAACGCCCCCCTGGAACCACTGCACTAGACCGATCGCTCCCATTGAACTCATTTGGCAATTTCCCTTTAGCGATTGCGCACGGACACGATTTAGTGGGAGATTTTGAACGCCACTACCACGGATGCAGCGAAGTGATTAAAAACATGTCCATCCATGGCCGATTGCTCTAGTGGAAACAAGCCTTTAACTCATGGACATCACCAGATGCTGGGCTTCTTCTCCTTTAACAAGTGATATACAGCTCAATTCGGTTAAGATCAGGTTGACTCACTTTGCCACAAAAAATATTTTACTTCCTAAGTTGCTTTGGCTGTATGTTTTGGCTTATTGTCCACCTGTGTTTTAAGTGGGTTTGAGCAATGAGTGTATCTGAACACCTCATAATTCATTTGGCTACTTCTGTCATGTGTCTATGTCCCATCATTGCTAAAATATATTGTCCCAATGCCATGGCTGCCACCCTGCATGCACAAGCCATGCCTCCAGCATGTTTTATTTATGATGTGGTAGGATTTGGATCATGAGCTTTTCCATTCCTTCTCCATACCTTGGAGCAGCAACTCCTTCATAAACAGAGCATGTAATTGAATTAAGTAAGAAACATACGTTACTCATGTGCCATGGACAAATTTGTCTGTCCAATGGCCAAATGACGTGTCCACAAACACATACAGAAAACACTGTATTTAATAGACAAAATAAATGTTCGGTTCCCCATTTATAAAATTTGCCTAATATGAAACACATTGATGACTGATGGCACTAGGCACAAAATAGCTCAATTAACTTCAGCCTCTGAAAGGGACAGTAAAGTGGTGTTGGCAAATGTTGCTCATGCAACATTACACTTTTAACCTGTAAGGTAACCTTGGGCCCAAAGTAAAAAATCCAGCTTATCTTTCTTTTTGGTATTATGAAAAATCGATCACCACCTATCATAAGTAAATAAATTCTGTTAATAATTTGAATTTGTAAGGAATGTATATCTCATTCATCTTCTTGCCAATGCTCATGACCCCCTCCCATTTTTGTGGTCATTTGTTCGACCCTGTTGGCAGGCTTTCAAGGCCCAATGTCTGAAATGGGTGGAGGGCCCTATTTCAAAATTATATATTTTTTATTTTATTTTTGAACACATTGCTTTTACATAATTGTAATTGTTACATACTCTTTTCTTTCTCTAGGTTTCATATACATCTTTACAATGAAGATAGTCTGGTAGGTTGTGTGCTGCCATATCATGAAACTAAATTGTTTGTACGGGTAGTTCGGCTGTTAAAGATCTCAAACCCAACCCACAAATGGCACTGGCTGCACTCAATTCAGGTAATTCTTTTTTTGTTTTTGATTCACTGGTTTTTATTGAATTTTGCTGAAGTAACAAACCACCACTTTGCAAGGGTATTGGACCACGAATCCACAATACAGTCCACAAAAAGTTTGACCATGGATTAAACGGAGAATGGGTCAATCAGTAGCCCATGCAAAACCGTAAAGGGGCCAGCGAGGTAGTGAAGGCTTCCCGAAATAGAAACGGAAATGGAACATGGTGCCATCATAACCTAGGCAGTTGGGCTGGGGTGCTAAACTCAATTCAGAGGGGGTTATAGGATCTGGATCCAGGGGGACCACACACTCTGGAATTGTTTATGGCAGTCTTGCAATGTACTGGTGAGTGTTGCGTTCATGAGGAAGGATTTAATCCTCTGCTTGACTTACCCCAAAAGGAAGCACCTTCCTCTTCCAGGGTCTGTTTAGCGGCCAGAAATACAAAATACAAAAGTTATATATTTTTGTTGTCAGAGGGGGAATCGATAGTGGAGGAGAACCAGCCAGGGCTCACGTGGAAGGGGACTTTAAGACTAAATATATCTGAGAAAGGACCTGGGTCCAGAATCTGGTGGCTAGAAGACCGGTCCACCAGGTGTGGTACAGGTCACTCATGCCCATTCATCCTCTAAAGTAGCGGTTGGAACATTTATGGGATATATGTGGGCTATTCGGACTGGAACCATGTACCACCTAATTATCGTTTTTGTATGCAGATTCCAAAGCTACTACATTGATTGACAACGGAGTTGACCATGGCCCAAATCTGGGTCCAATCTTCAGTTTTAGGGTATTCCAAGTCCTTCTCCTATCGCAGGGCAGATACATGAGACTAAAATGACTTGACTGCAGATAATTGAGAATACAGGATGGAAGCTGTTCCATTCCCCAGGGGGTCATGTTCGCAAATGCCCTCAAATTGTGTCAGTATACATCACAGGTCTGAATTTGCAAGTTGGGAGTACAGCCAGTGTTTCATCTGCATAAAGTAAAACACCTCTGGCGTTGGTGGGGCATTCTCTTACAAATGGTCTGCCAGCTCAAGATGGTAGGATCTCTATAGTACTAATAGGCACTATAATCTTGGAAATCCACTGCCGGAAAGCGTAGAGGGAGGTGCTGGGAGATGAGTTTGCTGAAGTATTTTGTAGAATCCCAGACTGTTAGAAAGTGGTTTAGGATGGGGCTAGTGGCGGAGGGTCTATATGCCTGAGGTAGCCATGGTGAAGCTCTGATGTTGATCAGGGATCACGGTTGTGCCTCCATTTCAACACACAGGAAGGCTTTCACAAACAAGGAAACCGGAGAAGCTATCTGCACTGCCTTCTAGTACTTGCTGAGGTGAGGCACCCCCAAACCGCCCTGGCGTCTGTGAGCATGCATAGTGCTTAGATTGATGCGTGGATGTTTGGAACCCCAAATAGAGGAGGCAAACAAGTTCTGTAGTGTTCAGAGAGTGAAGGCCGGTACTGGAATATGTAAGCAGTGGGAAAGGGAAAAGTAATTTGGGCAAGAAGGTAACTTTGAGGGCGTTGATCCTGCCAATGCAGGAGATGTTAAGAGGAGACCAGGTGGACAGAAGGCATTTGAGGGTTTGGAGATCTTCAGGGTCGTTGGCCTGGTAGAGGGGTTGTCGAGAGGGCGAGATGTGTACCCCAAAGTATGGGAGGGAGGAGGTAAACCGGTTAAAGTGACATTGGAGCGTATGGCTGTGTTAACCTTGGAGATATTGACCTTGAGGCCAGACATGAACACAAATTGGTCGAGCAGTGAGAAGAGGTTGGTAAGATGAGGAGGTGGAGGGGGCTTCCAACAATACAGAACAAATAGTAACATCACCAATACAGTAAAACATAAGTACATGAAGGAGTAATGTGCAAAGAAATTTGGTGTCCTGCAATATGATACATTGTGAAAACACATATATTAAGGTCAGAAACCAATACTGTACTGTAAGTATTATATAAAGAGATAAAAAGATTCATTAAGACTCAATGACAGATTTAAATCTGTAGTCATCGTTAGATTCTCAAAAGAAGTCAATTAATGACTGGGGGACAGCAAAAGTGCATTGTGGGCTACATCACCCATAAAATGGTTCTTATTCATCCTAGGGGGTAAACCCCCACCGTTAGTAGGGGTAGGTTTGATGTTAATATCACACGGTTGGCCATCAGATCGCTTTGGACCCAGTGCTCTATGGATGTAATTAAATTCCAGCAGCTTGACTGGCATACAGGGAAGTAGCTCTTGCAGGAGAGCAGTAAGGTCCTCAATGTATTTGGGAAGACACCTGATGCGGAAATTACCTCTGCGATTGAGATTTTCCAGGTCTTCCAATTTATCAAGTGCTATAGCAAGATCCAGTTTAACAGCGTCCAACTCATGGTCATGAGTCGAACACTTTAAGTACATCATCAAGTTGTTCTCCACATTATTGATCTGGGCTGTGTAGGCAGTGGCTGTGGAGAGCTACTATAAAATAGTATATTAGTTATTTTTTTACATCTGATTACACATTTGGAAATGGAAAAAGGAGTGATGGGGTGGTGCAAATTATACTGTTTAATTGTAACTGACTATGTTGTAAGGTTTCTCTTTCAATTATTGTAAAAGCTTTGCAGAAAACTTTTGAAAAAATTAGTTTAAGTAGTAAAAACAATGCTGGAAAAGAATGGTATAGAAAGAGATCTGCAATCTTTAGCTCTGGAGCCACATGTCGCTCTTTTGCCTCCTTGTTGTGGTGCCTACTCCCTCCCACCATGACATATAAACTGGAAGGAAGAGAGATCAGTGGCTTCAGAAGGAGACTATTTGCATGTGCTGTGTACCAGCAATGCATGCGTTATCAATAATGCAAGTGTTGCACAGCACACCCTGCAGCAGTTTGCTCTTGTTTTGTATTGATTTTACAACCTTATAATCATGATCCTTATGCATTTCTTATACTTTATAGAAATCTGGTGTTCCATTAGCCAGAAGTACTCTAGTCACTCACTGCTACTCAGATGTGGACTTCATGGAGTTTATTTGCAGCCTGGTCACGAAATCTGTACAGGTTTGTGTTTTGTTTTTTTTATGTGATTTAGTAAGTTTAAAGTGTGTAAACCCCAAATGCTCCATACAAACTCTTTTTGTTCTAAAGCTGGTAATCAGTATGTGTTCATAAACTGTAGTCCTTTTAAAATACTCTGGGAATCTGATCTTCTTTTAAAAATTGGACATTGTTGACAGTACAGTGCAACCACTAAGGTCCAATACATACTGACTTGGGTAATATGTCCTCTTCCATTTAGCTTAGTTATCTGTTTTGTGAAAAAATGTCCGAAATGTGCTATGTTTGCAGTTTTTTTTTTCAGTTTAAGTTTTACCAATGTTTGATCTTTTAGCCTTGGGTAGAGCCAGATTCTCTAGTGTCTTTATTTTTCAACAAAGTCAATAATTATTTTGTTTCCTTTTTGTAGGAATTTTCAAACCATGCAAGGAGCAAACTGAGAATCTTGATGTCATTTTATGTCTCAAGTATATTATCTGCCTTGGAGGCTGTTGGGGATGTTTCCAACTTGTTTGTTTCCAAACTTCTTCCTTATATTCACAAGGTACTAAATTACAAACATTCCAATTTTTTTCTGTCTTCCTTTTGTTAGTGTTAGTGTACAAAGTACAAGGACTTTGTAGGCTTTACTTTTCAACTACAATTTAGGGTTTTCACTTGGTTTTTTTGACTTAAAAAATGTCATAAGCCTATGAAATTTCCAGTGATCTACAAAAAATCCATCCTGATGCTTACTTCCTTAAAGCCGACCTCCAACTT
>CM070035.1:112918785-112930326 GCA_036250615.1 Ptychadena robeensis | reverse complement strand
ACTCCAGTGTTCTTGGTAATTTGTGTGGGGTGGGGGCAGGGGGTAAAGTTTTGGGTGAGATACAGTCTTGTCTTTTTCCTATAAACTTTTATATATCGGTAGACCAATGTGAAGGCATTCCTAAAACATGGGACCTGTAAAAATAATCGGACTTGGGACATGAGATTACAGGATGACAAAAGGGTCTATGCAGAGATTTTGATAGTAGTGAAGTAGTTGAAAACACTTGGGTATTAAGTTGTGTTACCCATTGAGGTGATTGATATTCTAAAATTTCCCTAATCTCCAGTGTCACTGATAATCAAAGTTTTTGGGCTCTTTCACTCTGTGTTGTCAAACCACCTTGTAAAAGAACATTTTGAGAATGTTTTGGCTCAGCTTGTGTTTCCCATTAAAGTGTTTTGATTGGCATTACCATAAATACCTGTGTACACTTAATGCCCCTATAGAAAATCTGTGCACCATATGAATTACTTTAGGCGTTCATTGTGAATCATGTGAACTAGCCCTTATTTTGTTTCAGATGCAACTGAGAATTTTTAGGGTAAATTTCCAGTTTTTTTACCATTTATGTCTCATCACAAAGATGGTAAACAGTCTACATTTGTTTACCTACTCTAAAGAGTTAATATATGTGAGGGGTTCTTGCAACAACATTTTATTTTTAAAGCTGCAATTTTTCTTAACTTTTGTCCACCAAGGAGAATAGCAGAAGCAACAGCTTACAAAGTCAGTCTGCAAATTTGAAAGGGTTTCTATTTTGAATCAAAGTTTTCATCTCATTTAGGTGTTTAAAATTTAGCTGCATACACCGTATTTTCTATTTAAACTTAAAGCTGATACTGCTAAGATCCGCAATTAATAATAAAAAAAAAAAAACCTTTTCTGACCGCAGGAGGGGTGCTTTTTCCGAGTGTGCCCCTCCCACTGTCTGTTTTGGCGAGGCAGCCGAAATGGTATTTGGAATATCTGTGCCATGTTCCCCTTGCGGCTGTAGGAACCCTCCACTTCCCAGTCTCGCGAGACTTGGCTAATTAGCTGTGTTGAGAGTGTCTCTCCTGTCCAGAGACACATCGCAGCATCCGATGCTAAGTTGCTTAACTTTAAAGGATCTAAAATGCTGGCTTCAGAAATGGACAGTGAGGAAGGCAAGTATGTTGTTTTTTTCTGTGCGGTAGTTTTTCAGCATCTGAACTGCTGACAGGCAAGTATTGTCTGTTTAATGTATGTGTTTTATAATTTTGTGTTCAAAACTGCTTTAATGATGAATAATTTTTTCCCCATCCCATCTCGTTTTATGGTTTTTCTTCATGTTTTTAAACTTAGTATTTGGCCAAAGAGTCTGACATTCTTCTTTCACATTGATTTTTCTTGAGCTGAATACTTTAAATAAAATTTTAAATTGTAAACTTGTACACTGAATTATGGCACGGCGTCATAGACACTAAAGTGCCATACGATCATTTCAAGAGTCTGATAAAACACTACTTGTAATTTATTTTCTTACACTACTGTCATTTTTGTTATAGTAAAGAATGAAAGACCATAAACAAAGCATGTGCTGCTGTGGACAGTTTAAGCATGATTGCTGGATAATTTTTTGCTAATAACCATTAAGTCACATGAGTTAAGGGGCATGAATTGCAAACTTATTGGTATATTTTCTATTTCAGGGTTTGAAGACTCCCCTTGTGGAATACAAATCTTCTACATTTATAATAATCTGTCAGTTGGCAACTAAATCCTTCTTGGAGCCATCTGTTATTATAGCCCTGGCATCACAGGTCAGCAGAACCCTTCTGAAAACACCATCTCTCCTCAAAGAAGGTTTGGGATGTCTGATTATACTTCTGCAGAATCAAAAAATATTGGATATGGGAAAAAAGTAAGTAACAAGTCTAAAGTGTTTTTTTTTTTCAATATTCAGAAATATTGCAGCTTTTGAGTGTCAGTTGCTACCAACAGGGATGGGCAAGCATCGACCACAGCCTGTCTGACATCTGCATGTTCGCAGTGAACCACCATTGACTTTACTGGAGGGCAAACTTTTCAAACCTACAGGTCACGATTGTAGCCACAATACCAATAAAAAGTGTGTAAAGCGTGCAACCGCCATGGATATGCCAGGGGGATCAATGACCTAAACTGTCCCCCAAAAATGTGATACTGTTTTTTTCATGTATATGCCAGAAAGCACAATGATCTGTAATCATAAAAATAAATGATTACATATGATAACGTGGTGGGACTAATGGGTTGTATTAACCCCTTACTCTCCAAGTCATTAACCCCAGCATGGCTATAAGCGCTAAGCACACAAGCACACACTTTCCAAATACTTTAAAAACCTGTTATCTGTAATAATTACATTAATAACTTAATGAATTAATGTAACACATTTTTGTTTCTGGCTTCCAAGAGTAATATTTCAACTGCTTATGTCTTATTTATAGTGACAAAACAAGGGAATTTTTTTTACTTTTTGTTCATACGGTCTGATAAACACTTGCATGGTAAATAGGTATTCTAGATTTGCGACTGTACTGCAAATCGCTTTCTTAAAGAAGCCCCGAAATGTAGTCCCCCCCCCCCCCCCCCATCATGTTTTCGTTTTACTGTCCTTGGTAACGACATTCAAAGTCCAGTATATCCTGATAAAAGAGCTTGCCTTGCTCCTTTGAGTAAGCTCCCATGTTCTCCTTTAATTTGTCAAGATGAGCATCAAGGGTATGAACTTTGAGAGACATTCTGCATCCCATTTTGGTGTAATTCTTTGAGAGTCTGAACCAATGGATCATCATTTTTAGCCTTGTGATTACTCAGGAAGCCATGAACCACTGCAACTAAACTGTTCCAAGCTGTTTTCTCTGTCCTGTTCAGCAGCTTGGTAAATTTGTCACATTCTATGACCCAGGTATTTTACCAACAAATGGGGTATGATTGTATAATATATATTGTGGCACATAACCTCAAGATAGGGGCAAAGGCTTTGATGATATCTATGAAGCACATAACCTTTGGTTATTTATGCTTAATATAATATATATATATTCTAAATGCTTATACAAGTCAGTATAGATTGAAAATGTTATGTGCAGCCCTTTAGTGATGCTGAGGACCACACTTGTGGCCCTCCATATCAACTCTGTTGCCCACCACTGTTCTATGATCTTCTTGATCTGCCATCCAATGAAGATACCAGCCTTGACCGTTGCCTTGGACAGCTTTGGAAAGCGATCTTGGAGGTACTTGAAAGCTGCTGACTCCTTGTCAAGTGCCGTGACAAATTGCTTGATGTGGCCTAAAGCTAGCCTCACATGGTTCGATTTTAGCGTTCAATTGACGTTTTTCTAAGAAAATGGTTTTTCTGCCCACATAGTACAATCGACGATTATTGATCGATTTTTGTCAAATCGTCGATTGAGTTGTGATCGGACAGGTTGGAAAATTTTGGTCGATTGTACAATCATCAAACTACAAGAGGAATTAAATCTACGTTTTTTTTATTACAAATGTAAAGAGTAATTCATTCGACGATTTTTGATTACTTCGATTCATTTTTCAGTCGAAATTGAACAATAATCGTGTGGTGTACATCGATTCAATTAAAATCGATTTTTTTCATCTAATTACAAAATCTAATCGAACGTCGATTGAACGCTATAATTGAACCATGTGTGGCTAGCTTAAGTTGATGTGCAGTGGTGGCATAAGCAACTTCAGAGGTTCTATTAGCAGCTCCCACTTGACGTTGCTCTTTCCCACAGAGATTGTATACAGACGTAGAAAATGCATCTGCTGGGTGCAAGCAGCCTCTTGATGCCATCTAAATCAAATCAGAAAAATAACATAAACCAAAATGATGGTTCAAATAACCTGTGCTTTTAAACTTGTATCACTTCTATTGGACAGTCCGAGAACATTCTATACAGTTATAAATGTTTCTTGAAAGTTCTAGATAATTCCGAAAAATTCTAGACACTTCTGTACAATTCTAGAAGGACTACTCTGTATTGAATGCGAATCAAGAATTTTCTCACAGACAAATTTCAAAAGATCATTGTCCTAAACACAAAAGCAAAGTTTTTGTGGAACAGCTATTTTCTTTTTTTTGTATAACGGGTTAGGAAAACATACTTTGTACCCAGGAACAAAATTAAAATTTGTTACATAACCCGGCATTAAGTAGATCACGTACACACAAGGCTACAACTGTAATTCAGGAAGGCAGCGCGACTAAATACTTCTCAAAAACAGAACTGTAACAATAAAACCGTAAAACTATTGAACAATTCTATAAGACACAGAGTGGGTGGGAAGACGAGCAGTGCAAAAATGTTCCTTGTGTAGTAAGACACCAAGCGTAAGACAGAGTGTGCCAGCAATGTGAGCTAAAAGTTAGGCACTTGAGTGGTGGTCGAGGATATTCAAGCATCTTGGAAATTTTCTAAAGCTTATCCACATTGCCTAAATACCATAGTACATATCATACCCAGCTTTACGTGAGACAGGAAGTTCCTCCATGAGGTGCACTTAGTCAACCCTGAAAATCAATTCTGACAGGGATGGAGCTGAAGTTTTCTTCCTAGCATCGGACTCCTAGGCATGTTCAGTAAATGCTAAGAATTTGTGGTTATATTTTCCTATGGGCCTGCTAGTTCCATTAAAACAAAGAACCCAAGGGTCAGGTAAGTCTACGATAGTAATATCCTTAACGTATTAAATCATTTTATTCCAAAACGGTTTAATTTAAGCGCATTCCCACCAAATGTGGGCATGTTTCCCTAATTTGCTACAGTGCCAACACATTGAAGATTTATTGGGATCCCATCTGGAAAGCTGCATCGGGTCTCTGGACCATGGGGTTAAAATCTTAGCCCGTTGATTTTCTGAAAGAGAACTCCCGTTCCCACATGTGGAGATGGGGGGGGTGGGAGGAAGAGGAGTCTAGGGAGATTAGAGTACTATAGATTACAGAGATACCCCACAGAGGGAGGGGGGGGCGAAATGGAATTCAGACGGAGTCCCATATCCACGAAATAGTCACTGTGAGTGATAATTTGCCATTCAGCAGATGTCTGAGGCGATTGAACCCAGAGCGCTGTTCCCAGTCTGACCCCAGCCAGCGATTCTTCAATGGACACCCATAACTTTTATGCTGCTATAGAAGACTAATCCAACACCCTGTTAGGAATTGCCACTTCGTTATTATTGCACAGGTCAGGAAGCCCTAGTACACCATACATCTTAGATAACTAGCAAAGCAGTTCTCAATCGAGGTCTGTGACCAGACCATATAAACTAGGTCACTTTAGACGTAACCTTTTTTAAAGAAGTTTCCCAGGAGTCTGGAGTTGTGCCACACATTCAGATCTTCAATGATCTGATTAAATAAATTACATAATTGTGTTTGAATAATGAGGATTCCTCAGGCTTTATATTACTCCCTAAGTATCTCCGGTAGAAATGTTTCCATGCAAACGGGAAGTTGTTTTGAAACCTCTGGTGGGAACCTTATGTTTAAAATTTCCTATTTCATCATATTAATTTTAAAGTTAGACAATCTCCCAAAATGATTCTAGTAAACTAAAGGGTCTAAGTAAATTTGACACAGATGTATCAGGGTCACGTTTGTAGAACAAAATATCGTCAATGTCTGCAAGTTTCATTATGGATTTGATCTCTATTCCCCTAATGTTGTTAATAGCTTTGATGATAAATAGCAGGGGCTCAGGTGCAAACGCAAAGAGCAGTGATAATGCCATTGGATAATGTTAAGGGGCTTGAAGGAGAGACATTTATTTTTACACTTGCAGGTGGGACTCAGTTGAGTGCCATAATTCTAGCCATATTCTCACCCAAGCTCATATGTTTTTAGGGTCAGTGGTACGAACGACCAATCGTCTTGGTCCAATGTCTTTTTGGCATCTATAGAGCGAAAAGATGCAAGGGAGTGTGTTAAAGTCTCACATGGTGTGCCAACAGCAGTGTCCTGGTGAGAATATCCTGTGCCTCCCTCCCTTGTATAAATTCTACCTGGTCAAGATGGATCCTGGAGGGCAAAACCTCCTAGAGACTTGTTGGCAGGATCTTCGCATATGTATGCGAAGATCCTGGCAACAAGTCTCTAGGAGATTTTGATTAATGAAATAGGCCTTAGGTATTGCTGTTATATGTGCTAGTGTCGTGTCCCTACAAACTGAGAAACCTCTTGTCAGATAGCTAACTACAGAAAGTAAGGGCGTGGATAGTACTACTTCAAAAGTTTTAAGTACCCTACTGTGAAGCCATCAGGACCAGGGCTTTTACAAAACCCCAGCCTTCCGACCGCCCCGACATGAATGGGCGTGTTTTAAAAATTGGATCTCAATTTCATCTGCAAGGGGTGCAATTTATAATCACAGCTGAAAATCGTGGTTGAAAACGCATCGGATCCCTCCCGCTTGCTCATGTGGGCCTAAAAGCTAATCTTAGAGAGGTTAGCTTTTTCAAGTGACTTTTAGCATTCCTTGTGTTGGCCATCTAGTTTTGATATACGTTTTAGCAAATCCTGTTTGTGGGCTGTGTGCATTCACTTGATGTACGACCCCCTCAAGAATAGTTTCCCTCTCACAAAGACCTTGTGCGCTTCCCAAACAACCCCTGGGACAGTCTGTTCTTTGTTAATCCGGAAGAATTCTGAGACCTTTCTTTAGCATAGCTTAGAAAAGGTGCCATGTAGGAGGGTCTAGTTAAATCTTTACTGAAGGAGTGTTGATAAAGATGACCCAATACAAGGTCCATACAGTGATCATGATCCGAAAGGATCATAGGGTGTGTGGTGGCTGATTAGACTTTGGGGATGTGCTAGAGGTTAATTAAGGTTAAATCAATGCTAGAATAAGATGAATGAGTAGGGGAACAATGTGTATAAACTTTTGTGTTGGGATTAAAGAATCTCCAGATGTCTACTAGCAACACTGATATGCATAAAAACATACCTGCCCGTCTCATCCACCTTGATATCATGTAACAGGAATTGCAGCCCCTTTCGAATTAATACAGATACCACCCTGGAGTGTGAGGAGAATAGAGAGTGCTATATCCACCTGATCCACGGGCGGTGGAGGGAACGAGAAATGGGGCCATCAAAATTTGTCTCTTACAGGACCGTAATATGGGCATTAAGATGTTTCACAATCTGCAGGACCGCCGCCCGCTTAACCTTATTCCACAGCCCCCGAACATTCCACGTAGCCACTTTTAAGTTAACCATGGGGTTTTAAAGCAAAAGGACATGAAGGATCAGGCCAACTGTCTCCCCGTCCCTGCGGAACCAAGAGAGGCATGAGTGCCCAAATAATACAAATCAGATAACCGATACCATGTTGTGGAAAACAAACAAATCAAACCTTCCCCTCCCCCCCACCCAACTATGCACCTCCCCAACCTAGTGCAAGTATTATTCCCAACCAACCAAACGTCCAGAAACCTGTCCACACTTGCGGCGCTAATGCTAGCTATAGGCATAGAGCAGAGAAATACCCTCAGGAGAGGGTCCCCAGGCTGGGCCCAGAGAGAGAAAAGAGAGGAAAAAAAGGATCAGAGAAGAGGACAAAGAAAAGAGAGCAGTAATATACAGAATCATGAATCAGCCACTAGGGAGGGCTGAATAGGCCCCGTCCGGCCTTAACAACAAAGTACTTCAGGATGATGGTGTGTCCACCGTTACCCAAGGGCAATCACAGGAAAGTCAGCGTAGAGTCAAATCCAGGAGTCACAGAATAATCCAGTCGATCCACGCTACACTCCAGATAAAGAAGGGGAAAGGGCAAACCACCTTGGCTGATGTAAAGAAACGGGTGCGTTCTTTATCCACCACGCGCAGACGAGCAGGATATAACATAGCGTAGGGAATATGAAGTTGGCGAAGTCGTCTCTTGGCCTCAGTGAACTTCATGTGCAGCTTTTAAACCTTTGTAGAAAAGTCAGGGAAAACAATCAGCCTGGTATCTTGAAACATGATAGCTCCTTTAGCGCGGGCTAGACGTAGAATCGCATATCGGTCCTGAAAATTAAGAAGCTTTGCAATAAATCTACGCAGAGGGGCTCCGGGCGGGGGGGCTTTTGCCACCAACCGATGTGCCTGCTCCACACAAAACAAGCGGGAAAAGGCCTCTCTGCCATAGGTCTTCACCAGGAGGTCTTCCAAAAACTGACAGGGATCCGAGCCCTCCACTTTCTCTGGCAATCCAAGGATGCGCACATTGCTGCGTCTCAGCCGATTCTCCACATCATCATGTTGCAGCTTCAGAATTTTCAGCAGCTGAGTGTTATCCTCTGTAGCTGCACGCAGAGGGGAATCTGATCCTCCACCTGGGATATTCGCGTCTCCGCGCCTGTCACACGTTCCCCAATATTGCGCATATCTTGCCTAATGAGGGAGATGTCTACCTTCACCTCATCATTTTTTTACCTCAACCTCAAGTCCCGCTCCGGATTCTGGGTCTGCACGGCTGAGTTTATCTAGTTTGGCCTGCGCATCGGTCGTCCGCTTGGGGGAGACATGCTGGGGTGAGAGATCGCTAAGCAGGAGGGTAACTGGGATGCAGGGGACTCACTGGATTCTTGCCGGACGGAGCACACTATATCTGCTGCCTACTCCATGCCGTGCTGGGCCACGCCCGCGGGGTGAACATCTTTAGTGTAGGAGAACTTAGCCTTAGAAAGCTGTATCCAGCGCGATTTCAAAATAACCTTGTTTGGTCCTCTCCCTCCCGGTGTGAGGACCTGGTGACTTCACACAGGGGGGTGGGGGGGGGGCACCAAATTTAAAGGGGAATTGTACTGGGTACAGTGATAATTGTACCTAGTACAATTTAAAGTAAAAAACACAGCACACATTTACATTTAAATAGAATTTTTATTATATACAACAAACAAAATTCTAATTATACTTTAAATAACTTTTTTTAATGTCAATTTATTTTTTACAAAAAAAAAAAAAAATTTATTACAGTCTATGGTGCGCTTTTGGTACAGAAATCTGTACCTCAGCAGTGCGCTAGGGAGGTTAAGCATTTGCTCAGTTCTCCCTCTATAGAGATTCCTTGGTCTCTTCAGTCCCCTCCACTCCAATCATGTATGTATGTTCCCCCTATGGTTGACAAACAGCTTCCACTCTAAATGCGTCCCATTGTTCCTGTTGAGCCCTCCAGCACCTAAGCAAGCAGGAAGTGACATCATCCTGGAAAGCGCCTGTAATGGCTCCGTGTGTGATGCCTAGGAGGTTAGGGGAGTAGATGTTGAAGTTGGTGAGGTTTAGTGGGAGCATAAACCTGTCCGCTGTTTCCCCACCCATGCATCCTTGCCCAGGATCTTAGAGCAAGAAGAGGAGAGTTGAGGGACTTGCTCAGGTGCCGTCTGGGTTGCTGATAGGTTCCAGCTGAGCACTTTGGCGTATGTGAAAGCCAAAGTGAGTGCCACATCTTTCCTCCTCTTCCTGCTGCAAAAATATCCTGGGCAAAGATGCACCGGCAAGGGATCGGCGGACAGGTAAGTACCTATGGCAGTTAGGCCATGGGACGCATGATTTTAGCTTGTCCTGTTCAATATGAAGTAATTCCTCCATTTCATAACTAAACTAAATTTTTTGCAGCCATTCCCCCAACTTTGGGGCTAAGCGGAGACTGCAAATGGCATTAAGTGTGTCTGTTGACTTAAACTTTTGCAAATTAGAATTTTCATTAAAATATGCCAGAGTAAATAGCATCGATATAAATAGATATACTTTTACAAAAGAGCGCATTTACGTCATTCCGAAAGAGGCCCAGCATTGGGTAATTCAAAAAAAATAATGAGCCAGTCTGAATATAGTATAGTAAAAACTATATATTTTAGTGGTAAAATGTAAATGGCTGACAGCCAGCGTTTGTAGGGAACCTTTTCTGCTGAGAGAGCAACCTGACACCCGAAGTGACGTCACTCCCGGCAGTCAGTATTTTCTTCAGCATTCCAAATGCCGGAAGTGACATTACTGAAGTCACTGCCGGATTTAGGTCTTGGCTGAGTTTCAGACAAACTCCAGAGGATCTAGGCTAGTCACATATGTGAAGATTTGGCAGCAAGCCAGAAGCAGCCATCGCAAATCATCGGTTCCCGTCTTAATGTCTTGGAAGCTAGGCGCACCTTTTTTGTTAATGTGTTATTTTTCATATATTCCTTTCTTGCAGGCCATTTTATAATCTCTTAAGGGTGCCTGATCTGGCCAAAGTGATTGAGGAAATATCCAACTTGCATGACATATCCTCATTTTTACAATACCTTCTGTTGAATTTAGTGTCTACCATCTTTCACTCATCTGCAGGTATGTGGATTTGTCTGTCTGTTTTTGTTACCTCTTCCTTCCTGAACAGGTATATGTAGTGTTGTCTAAATTATAGGTCAGGTATAAATATACTCTTGACAACGAATGTTTGAATGGGCCAACCTGGATTTCTCTTGCTGCGGTTATCCTATGATGTTTTTTTCAACCATGCTTAAAGGTCACTAGGAAGAATGCAAGGATCTTCGTGCAGTTCTGTTTACAACAGGGTGGATTTGATTTAAATCACGATTTAACTCACTAGTCAGTAAGGTTCGATTTAAATCAACCATTCTTGCTGGTATAACTTTAAAATACAAGTAGATGAAGATTTTTAGAATAACTTTTCATATTTTTTTTCACCAGTTTAGATTAATCATTCATATTTGGACAACTTTTCTGTTGCACTTAGTTTTGAGAACTGCACTATTTTAATTGTCTAAGCACGTGTAGAGGTGTGTACATCCACAACATTGCGCATTGTTTCTGGTTGATATGATGTCATTACTTCATCTTTTGCACTGTGTATAATACATGTATTGCTTTTACATAGTGAGTGGTCCTTAAAGTCCCCTCACCCTTGTCTATTCAAAGGGACATTTGAGGGTGATGTGTTTATGCCACCTTAATTTCTGTCTGTTGTTTTTGTTGGCCACTATACATCTAGGAGTGGAGTTTTATTGATTATAAAATCTTACAAGCACCTCTGGAAGAGCATGACATTGTGAATGGAATTTATTTACCAAAACAATTAAACATATACAGCCTTATTCTACATAATTAAAAACGAATCTTTATTTCATCATGGAATAACCTTGGGATGGTAATATATTTTCCTCAAAAAGCATTTTATTTTTTAAAAATCCGCTTTAAATAAAAAAAAATCATTGATTTTTATCCACCCTGGTTTACAACAACCCATGAAAAACTTCACTGTGCACTATACTAAATGAAATTGTACATGCTTATTTGCCAATTTAACAAAAAGATTTAAACTTGTCGACTGGAAATGTATATAGCCCCCTTTTTTGAATGCCGTTCATGTCATTTGTGATTCAAACAATTATACAGCATGTCTTAATGAAAGATCTCCAAGTAAAATGGTGAATTTGGTCATGGTTGGTTTTCAGTGTGTTTTCACTCACACCCACTCTTTGACTCACACCCACTCTTTGACTCACACCCACTCTTTGACTCAC
>CM070035.1:112902869-112918685 GCA_036250615.1 Ptychadena robeensis | reverse complement strand
ACACACACACACACACACACACACACACACACACACCTTTACTCCTTAAAACTGGAATTTTTTTGGGGAGATCAGACGCTCTACTGTATAGGGTGTGCGCAATATATTGGAGTGTCTAATGGTCCAAAAACAATTGTTAATTGTTCTTTAAACAAATGAAAGCTCATGATTTGCTTTTCTTTCTATCCTTGAAATACTGTTATTGAAAAGTGTCTTTCCCTTATGTCTGTGTTGTCTGTAGGGGAAGATGCTGATGTGGCTGTTGTGTGTAAAGCTAACCTTGAAGCAATTCTCCATGATATTGTCCTAGAACCCAACTTGTCTAAAGTGTTGGCTCAGTAAGTATCTTTTTTTCTCTTTTAGAATCGTTTTGTGTGTATTTGTAATATGTTGGCGCTTTATAAATAAATGATAATAATAATAATGTGTGCATAATGAATAGCGTTGACAGTCTTATCTTTTTGTAGGGCTTTTCTGGAAGAATTTCTCCTATTTGGTGATCACTGCTGTAAGGATTCTGCAAAAATTGCTGAGCTGTGTAGACATATTCTGCCTTTCATTAGGCTTTTGGAAACTAAGTATGTGAATTCTATAATTCTTGTATAGTGAATGTAAAATGTCAGTCTAATGATACCCTCTTTATAAAGCTTTACTACAGTAGTAATAGTAATTTATTGGATGTTGCTGATGACACGTCTTTATTATGTCTACTTAACAATATCCCTGGTTCCTTTCTCCTGTTGCATGCAAGAGTTGTCTGTAACATTGGGTTCACATTCATGGTCTCCGATTTTAAGTTGACCACCACTTCTATAGGTGCCCTGTCTCCCTCTCCAACCTCATTCTATTCTTTGAGACTATTTCTTCTCCAGGTATTAGGAAGATTTGTGTAAAACATAATTGCCAAAAATTTTAGTTTTTATTATTTTTAGCAGATACTGTCATTTTGGCAACACACAGCAATTTGACTTGGTTTCATCTAAGGACAAATGTAGTCTTTGTTTTTTTAAGTTAAAGTGTATCTTATTTAAAGGGCATTACAATATAAATAAATTCTGCCTCTGCCTTTGGGTGGCTCTACTCCACTTGGATGAGAAATGTTGCGCAATTAACTGCTGTCAGTCGAAAGCTTGCCATTTTAAGTGGACCTACCACTTGGTAGGTCACTGTGCAGTATTGGCTGCAGCTCAGCTGATACAATAGAGATCCCCGATTAAAAATAATAAAACAATTTCTGACAGGAGGGGTGTCTTTTTAGAGACCGACCCTCCCACTGTGTTCCATATCGCCTCGGCAAGGTGTCGCACAGCCGCAAGGATATGTGGGATATCCCTCCCAGATGCCCTTGTGGAAAGCCAGTCTTGCAAGATGTGACGTCAGCGTGAAACCTCTATCTCTTCTCCCTCTGTCTGCGGAGGGTGGGTGGGTGGGGGTTGTTGCCAGTTGCCCTGAGAAAAATGGATCTGGAAGTGGTTTCATCTTGCCATTAATTAACATGCTGCCACCTAGAAGGAAAACGTGAGGAAGGCAAGTATGTATATTTTTTTTTTATTTTTTTTTGTAGCAGTTTTCCAGGATCTGAACTCCTGACAGGTAAGTAATGTGTTTTTTTTTTGGATGTGTTTTTAAATATAATGCTTTTTCCTCACCCACACATTCTTTAAGGTCAGATTTGTGTAGTCGATTCTTGTTAAGTAAGTATTGTAAGCTTCATGGCAAGCTTATTAAAATAAAGGGAAAATGCTGATTTTCATAAATTAGTGGTGTTTGTGAGTGTTAATGCAACTGATTGTAGCTGTTATGTTACCTATGGTACAGTGTACACTTTTTTTTTTTCTGCAGATACCCTCAAGCTTTGGATTTTGTTTTGGAGAAACGGATGAAGAATGTGTTGGTTCTTGAAGAACACAGCTTATTTCACCAGTTCATTGCACTCTCCACCAGTGGCAGGAAGCATGAGGTTTGTGCACAGTATTTATAAATGCTCTGGACCTAAACAATCATATAATAGTGACAACAAGCTTTAGGTTAGATTAAGACCTATACTTTATTGTGTTGAGAAACCTGTCAATAGAAAAACAGTAGGCTCAGTCCAAATATTTATTGGCCTAACAGTGTACTTTTCCGCAATAATATTTAAACGAAACCACTGCATTAAAATGCATACTTTAAGCTTTAAGTGGATTGAACGTTAATGAAAAAAATGAAATGCGATTAACCCTCTGGGTGTTTGGCCCGAGTTAACTCGGGCTGAGTTTCATGCATCATGAAACTCAGTCCGAGTTAACAAGTGGGAGACTCACCTGTCCGCTGGATTCCCCCGGCGGTCAAGAGCATCTGCATACATGTCAATGCTTCCGGGTCTTCCTGCGATTGCGTCACTGGTAATGCGGGGGTAAGCGGTGACATAGACCTCCATTTTAATGGAGGGGCGTTGCCTATTTTCATCATAGCTCCAGCGTCACCAGTGATTATGGAATTATGCACAGGACCCCCGGCCGGGCAGGCAATCACTAAAACCATGCCATGTGCGCAACGCCCAGAAGGTTAACTAATCCCCTTTTTATTTTTTGTAATGCAAAATCTTAAATGCTTTTTTTTTTTTTTTAACATAAACTCTTTATTGAACACTTAACATTTCATTTTCATTATTTTAATTTGTACAATTACTTTGAATTTGTGTTATTTGCTTAATGACAACCTAAAGTTTTTAACTCGCTGACATCTCCTGGTCTTCCTCCTTTTAATGTTCTGCCAGGCCATTAATGCAAAGGCTTTCAGTTGCTTTTTGTTTGTGGGTCTTTCTGACCACAGTTTAGTCTTGAATAAGGTGGTCTATATTTCCCCCCCCCCCAATTATTACACTAAGGGTATGTTCCCACTTATGCAATCAGCTGCTGTACTGGCATGATTGTAATCTGACGCAATCGACCACACAATTTTTACTTGCGTTTTTTTTTTATCGCCCCCATAAAAAAAAACCTTGATAGAGAATGAATAGACGACATTTTAATTGTGTCCATTCAGGTCTATGGGAGCGTTCAGTGCTGAAAAATCACGTGCACCTTGTGATCAAATCGCAGGGAGCCGCAATTCTGGACAAGGGTTGAACTGTGTCCGTGCCCAATCTCGCCCTTTAGTTGAAGTGGGGACAAGCCCATTCAACTAAATGGAAGCGATCAGCCGTGATTGTTGCATGTGTTTAAAATAAGTGGGAACATACCCTAACAAGAATATACAATAGAAAAAAACATAATAGACGCCGGCGGTGTGTGGGGAGGAGAGCGCGTCCCCTCCATTAAATGGAGGTATATGCTTGTGCTGCAGGTTATACACTGCAATAAAATTTGAAGGAAAAGTGTTCCCTGTATCTACAAAGCATTGATTAGCCTTCTTCCCTACTCTTAAATGCCATAAGTCATAGTTAAGAAGTTCTAGTCAAAGAAGCAAGCTTGTTGTGTATTAGTACAGACCATTCAAAATAAGTATTTAATAATAGGTTATATTATTATTATTTTATGTTATGCTTGTTATATGCCTGCTGGTATTTCTTCATAAAGTAATATGTATTCTCTTTGTATTCATTTAATTTTAGGGTCTTTATATTCTATGTTATACTGTTGTGTAATTAAATTGTGCACTTTTTATATATTACACGTTTCCATATCTACCATAGCTACTGCCAGATTGCGATACATCACTCCTGCTCAGCTTAAACCATCCACAGCCGGCCGTGAGACATTTGGCTGTCCTGCACCTTAAGGACATTGTTGAAACTGCAAAGGTTAGGAGCGTTCATTGATATGAATTTGAATCCAAAACTGCAACAGATCAATGTATACAGATCTGAAGGCTATGCCAAGACGATGATAAACAGAACCACCGGGAAGGAAATATACATTAAAAAAACTAAAAAAAAAACAAACTAGTGTTTCATCAACTGAAAATGAAAGAGCCTATAAAAAATAGCATTTCTGACAGAGAAGTGTAAAAAAATCCTTTACTGTCTCCAAGCAAATCATATATTTTTGTCCCCACAGAATGTTCCATGTGCACCAATTGTCCATCTGCATTTGCTGCCTCCATATAGATTCTTATTGAAACACAGCCCCACCAGTACAAAGTTTGCTGAAAACACCTGTCATGGGAAACAACTAGCACGATTATATCTTGCTCTTTGCGCTCATAAAGGTCCCATTTAGCTATCTTCTCGGATGCGTTTCATCTACATATTGGGCTTCATTTTGGAAACCTTTATGGAATTTTTGGTCCACAGTATGTAAGTTATGATCTAATTCAAGAAAAGAGAAAAAGTAATTAACTTATTGTGTTGGATTCTACTTTTTGCAAACCTCTGTAAGAAGCCCATCGTGAGAGAGCAGATGTGGCATATAGTGATTGAAATACTACAACAGGAAGGAGCAATTTGCTTTTTACAACTGGTGTGGACACCAGTTTTGGTGACTTACCATAGTAGCTAATACAGCTTGTGTCAAGAAATAAATTGTAGCAAGCCTAAGCAGGGACACAAGGTGCACAACAATTCATACATGAATCCTAACAATTTAAAAATAAATACTGCTCTATGGGAAGAATTAAGCAACAGCATGCCACATGGCCTGTTGTATTCCTATTCTCCTCTCTGGTGAATAATTTTATCATGGTTAATGGCATTTTTAAACTATTTATTTGTAAATGTTGTCCCCTTTGTTCTTATTTTTGTTATTAACATTTTAAAATATGGCTTTTACAGACTTGGATTTAAAATCTGGACAACAGCTGGCCTCTTACAGGCATGGTGTGCTGCATGTCTACCCTCATATTAGATGAATAGTTTGTTCATTGTCGCTCCCCATTTGTTTTACAGCCTGGTTTTGATGAATCTTTTCTAAAGGAAGCCATTATAACTCGTCTCATGGATGACAACATTGAGGTGCTTTTGTCCACACTAAATTCTTTAAAGGTAAGAGATCAATTTTTTTCTTATTGAGAAAAACATAAGTATAGTAGTACACTTCCGAAACCTATTGTACAAAGGACACTTTATTAGAGTATAGTATGTATATCTGTGATCTTGATCTGGTCAGTTTAGTAGCAAAAGGGGTTAATCAGCTGATTTTATATTTAAATTAATAACACTTGCTCTAAAGGGTCATCAGCGAGACCCAAAAACAGGAATGGTTTTAGAGTCTGAAAACATGGAGCAGTTTCCAGAAGCAGGACAGTTACTCTATGAAAGTTCGTCAGAGCGGTCTTAGGTCCTTATCAGCGGAGACCTAATAGTTGGCCTCCAGTGGGCATCTGGGGCCAATATCTCTGACCAAATCATTAGAAACAGACATCATGGAGAGCCTAACATCCTCTTGTGTTTTGTGTCTAAATCTATGAAACTTGACTGGCATTTGCAAGAACACTAGAATTCTGGCACTAGTGTCCTGTGCTGTGTTAACGGATGTGTTCATTAGGGATGCACCGATTGACCGGCCAGGCACCGGAATCGGCCGATATTTGCTATGACCGGCCCAGATCGGTGACCGGCCCAGATCGGTGACCGGCCGATCATGCGTGAAGCCAGCCGGTCAGGGGAGATACTATGCACGTTGTTCTCAGATCAGGGGCGGTTCTATGAAGGCAATCCCACTGCTGCCTCTTGTGTGCCGATATCTATTAACAGCTCTGCTCGAGGAGGGGGCGGGGAGCCGGATGTTCCGACTCCTCCTCTAATACATCTTTTCAGCTTTCTTACCAGCACATGAGATGTAATATAGGTGGAGTTGGACATCCGGCTCCCACCCCCTCCCCTAGAGCAGAAGCTGTAATAGGAGTATCGGCTTGGCACAAAGGAGAGGGGCACACACTATGTTAAATGCCTCGTACTCTGTGTGCCGACACTCCACAGCTCTAAAGCAGCACTACAGAGCAAGGCATGTACAAGTGTGTCCTCGTCCTGTTTGCCGATATCATTATTACGTCTGCTCTAGGGGTTGGGGCAACCCACCCCTGCGTCTCATGTGATTAACTTCCAGGGGACACCACCCCCCCCGCTTGTGTGTGTGTTGTGGTGTTGTGTCGTGTGTTGGGTGTGGGTGTGGTGTGTGTGTGTGTGTGTGTGTTGGTGGTGGTGGTGTTGTGTGTGTGTGTCGTGTGTGTGGTGGGTGGTGTGTGTGTGTGTGTGTGGTTGTGTGTGTTGTGTGTGTGTCAATCGTAATCCAAATTGTGGTCAGAAAATTGAGGTCATTTTGGTTGTGAAAGTAAGAAAGTAAGACATTCACAGGCTCCTCATTGTAGATAGATGGAAACATTAGTATAGAAGTAAAACAGAATGAAGACAACTAGGGAAACTACTCCTGTGTGTGAATAAAGTAAATTAAAAAGTAAATAAATGGATAAAGGAGGTGATTGGGAGTATGGCAAAATAGTGGAACTAGAAAAAGGGCTTTTTGATGTTGGTCGATATCAATCATCATAAGAAGTCAAGATTTAAAGAGAATAGTGTGAGAAGGGATGGTTTTCAAGACAGTGCAGTGATTCCTCACTGTCCCTCTGCCTCACAAGCTCACTTTCAGATTTTTGAATCACTGCCTGTAACTTTTGCTGCAAGATGGACCTACCCTGAATCTCCTGATTAATCCCTCGATTTACTGTCTGTCTCCATCCTACAAGGTCACCAATGTGCCGTTTGGTCACATGTAACTCTCACAGTACAAACACCATGTAACCCCCAGACCTTCAATACCTCAGTTAGTGTTACCCCCCCAGATACTCAAATACCTCAGTAGTGGGAGATACCCAGAATTATTACTCATATACCCCCCCCCCCCCCCCCCATATCCCATACCTCAGTATGGGACCCACCTTTTTCATCATCTCATACTCTCGTAGTGTGACCCCCAGATTCTCAACCTCAGTAGTGGTGACCACCACTTCAGATCTCATACCTCAGTAGTGGTGACCCCCAGATCTCATACCTCAGCAGTGGGACCCTAATCCATACCTCAGTAGTGTGACCCCAGATTCATACATCATAGTGGGAACCCCCCTAGATCTCATACTCAGTAAGTGGACCCCCCAGATATCATACCTCAGTAGTGGTGACGCCCCCAGGATCTCATACCTCATTAGTGTGACCCCACCATATATCATACCTCAGTAGGTGTTACCCCCCAGCATCTCATACCTCAGTAGTGTGACCCCCCCCAGATCTCATACCTCGTTGGTGACCCCCCCCAGATCTCAGACCTCGAGTAGTTGTGACCCCCCCCAGATCTCATACCTCAGTAGTGTGACCCCACCCCAGATCTCATACCTCAGTAGTGTGACCCCCCCCCTGATCTCATCAGTAGTGTGACCCCCCAGATTCTCATACCTCAGTAGATGTGCCCACCCCAGATCTCATACCTCAGTAGTGTGTGACCCCCAGCATCTCTCATACCTCAGGTGTGACCCCACCCAGATCTTACCTTTAGTGTGACCCCCAGATCTCATCCTCAGTAGGTGTCCCCAGATAATATCATCTCAAGTAGTATAGAACCCCTAGATCTCATTACCTCAGTAGTGTGACCCACAGATCTCATAATCTCAGTTACGTGTGACCCCCCCAGTTATCACCTCAGTAGTGTGTGACCCCCCCCCCCAGATCTATACCCAGTAGTGACCCACCAATCTTACATCAGTAGTGTGACCCCCCACCCCCCCCCCCAGATCTCTCAGACTCACTCAGTAGTGTGACACCCCCCCCAGATCTCATACCTCAGTGTGGACCCCCCCAGATCTCAACCTCAGTAGTGTTGACCCCCCCAGATCTCATACACTCAGTAGTTGACCCCCCCCCAGATCTCATACCTATAGTGTGACCCCCCAATCTCATACTCAGTAGTGTGACACCACCCCCAGATCTCATACCTCAGTAGTAGTGTGAACCCCCCCCCAGAATACTCATAGCCTCGTATGGTGACCCCCCCCCCAGGATATCATACCTCAGTATGTGTGACACCCCCAGGATTCATACCTCAGTAGTGTGACCCCCCAGATCTATACCTCATAGGTGTGACCCCCCCAGATCTCATACTCAGTAGTGTGAACCCACCCAGATATTATACCTCAGTAGTTGTGACCCCCCCCCCAGATCTCATACCTCAGCTAGTTGTGACACCCCCCCAACCCCCCCCCCCAGATCTAATACCTCAGTGTGTGAACCCCCCAGATCTCAGACCCAGATAGTGGTGGGCACCCCCCAGATCTCATATCTCAGTATAGTGTGACCCCAAAAAGCCCCCCCCAGGATCTAACTCACAGGTAGTTGACCCCCCCCCCAGATTCCATACCTCAGTAGTGTGACCCCCCCAAGATCTCATATCAGTAGTTGTGACCCCCCCCCGCCCCCAGATCTCATACCTCAGTAGTGGACCCCCCATGATCTCATACCTCAGAGTGTGACCCCCCCCCCCAGATCTCATACCTCAGTAGTGTGAACCCCCCCCCCCCAGATCTCATACACTCAGTAGTGTTGACCCCCCAGATCTCATACCTCGTAGTGTGGCCCCCCAGCATCTATAATCAGTTGTGACCCCCCCCAGATCTCATACCTCAGTAGTGTGACCCCCCAGATCTACATACCTCAGTAGTGTGACCCCCCCCAGATTCATACCTCAGTAGTGTGACCCCCCCAGATCTCATACCTCAGTAGTGTGAACCCCCAGATCTCATACATCGTACGTTGTGTACCCCCCAGAATTTCAATCCTCCGTAGGGTGACCCCACCCAGATCTCATACCCCAGTGAGGTGACAACCTCACCCTCACACCAGATCTCATACCTCAGTAGTGTGACACCCCCCAGATCATCCATACCTCAGTAGTGTGACCCCCCCCACCATGAATCTAACCTCAGTAGTGTGACCCCCCCAGATCTCATACCTCAGCAGTATGTTGACCCCCCCAGATCTCATTACCTCAGTAGTGTGACCACCCCCCCAAGCATTCTCTACCTCAGTAGGTGTGACCCCCCAGATCTATACCTCAGTAGTGTGACCCCCCCAGATCTCATACCTCAGTAGGTGACCCCCCCCCCAGATTCAGAACTCAGTAGTGTGGCCCCCCCAGATCTCATACCTCAGTAGTGTGCCCCCCCCCCCCACCAGGTATCTCATACCCTAAGTATCTGTGACCCCCCCCCCCCCTAATCTCAATACCTCAAATTCAATAGACAAACTATGATATATAGGTAGGCAAGTTAACGGCCACATGTTTAATTTAAAGTAAGTTGGTAGACAAATACAGTAGTAAAAAAATAACATCATAGCATTGGTGGCAACAATAGAGAATCTTAATAATGATCCATAAGGTGTTTAGGTACAATTATACATAATAATTATAACATACAAAAAAGAATAAAAGCCAGGATAAGGGAGCGTATATCCATAAGGATCCGCCCCACCCCAACGCGTGTTTCGTATAGAACAACTTCCTCAGGGGTATCTTTATCCTCATAGTTCCTGTATCATCAAGTAACAATCCAAGCCGAAAAGGAAACGAAACAAGGGAGAGTGATTGGTTAACATCAAGATAAAAGTATGGAATAAAGGGGTACATGAGTGTTAACTCACTTAAATGCCATACAGAGATGCATCTGTCCACTGTGCCCCAGAGGCCTGGGGCCATGCACGGGAAAGAATAGTGATAGTGCTGAAAGGTTGTTTACTGCAGTAGTATCCCCTTAGAAGATTTTTATATTAAATTGGTGTTGATAATATTAATAACCGGGTGAAAGGTTCATGCAATGCAAAAGAAAATTATAAAAGTAAATTGTATTTGGGAATAATAATGGTATTTGTATAAAATGATAGTTTAAGATAAAAAGTAGTAAATAAACATGTATACCTGTTCGAGTTTAGTAGAGGTAGGTCGGTCTCAGAAATGAGGTCATAGGTAAAACAAGTATTAGCTATAAAGGAAATGAATGGAGTCAGTGGGTTTTCTAAGTATAGGGTTTGGTTAGGTTGTTAGCACAAGATGTTTAGTTAAAATGTTAACACAGTGGCAATAGGAAATGCACTTACTGTTAGGTCAAATGCGTCCGTGGTATCGCCCTTCCATGCACCATGTTCCCTCCGCCGTCGGGGTCAACCTTATAAGGCCCCCCACCGTGGTCACGCCGGGCGCATCGCAGCGCGTCATAACATGCGCCCGGCGTGACCACGTGCGGACGTCAGAGGCATCAGTGTTACCAAGGACACAGAAGGAGAGGCGGCGTCATGCAGCGGGAGGAGTCTGGCCAGGATGGGTAGGACCTCCCCACCCGAGTGGCCAGCCCTACCAACACACAACCCACACCGCCCCGACGCAGTATCCCTGGGGTGCACCGATAGCCCCCATGATGTGCCCGACTCCCAGATGGTGTGGCAATAGCTCTCACCACCCAGGGAGGGGGGCACGCGGCCGTGTCAAGACGGCCATCTCCGTCCGCAACTTCCCCTGTGGTGGGACGATATACACCCCAGAGAGGTGGCTAATTGAGGTAAAAGTCAATACAAGATTAGGGAGTAATAAATGTTCAAAAGTGCTGGTTGGAATAAATTGTAACCCTCGTGTATTCAATCACTCTCCGTTGTTCTTCCTGTGGCATGCCATGAAAGATATGTCATCAAAAGATAAAGCAGAATATATGGTATACATAATATAAGTTTCTGTGATTCATCACATATATAGTAATTGTTCATTGGTTCAACTCTGTATCACCCATACTATAGCTTCCCCCATTAGATGTCAAAAGGGTTTTAGGATAAAAATTAATTACTAATTCTTAACAAGGTATCATAGTTTAAAGAGTAAGAGAAGTCTATAGATATAACTAAGTTCCCCCATAGACATGAGGATATTAGACATTATTGGTATGTATAAGTGTATATAGTATCTAGTCAATAGGTCAATGTTTATATATAAATCTCTCTTCTCAAAGAAAGAGCTAGGATATCGAGGGGAAGCTGTAGGGTGGGTGAAACAGGGAGAGAAAAAACGCAATAGGACCAAAATTGGGTATCTACTACCCTGGAAAATCAATATAAATTGCGTTTAATCAAGTGGGTGGCCCACATCCCAAATATCAATAGACAAAATAGGATTGTTACTTGATGATACAGGAACTATGAGGATAAAGATACCCCCTGAGGAAGTTGTTCTATACGAAACGCGCGTTGGGGGGGGGGGGCGCGGATCCTTATGATATACGCTCCCTTATCCTGGCTTTTATTCTTTTTTGTATGTTATAATTATTATGTATAATTGTACCTAAAAACCTTATGGATCATTATTAAGATTCTCTATTGTTGCCACCAATGCTATGTGTCGCCAACAGCCAACACTGCCATGCCATGTTATATGTTTTTAATCACGCAATAAATATGATGTTGTTTTTTTACTACTGTATGTGTCTACCAACTTACTTTAAATTAAACATGTGGCCGTTAAAGTCCCCTTGCCCCTGACTAAGGTCAGGGGGAACTCTCGCTATAAGTGGTTTTTCCCACCTTATAGCATATTTTGTCCTCCTTAATATCTCCAGCAATTGTGGGGATACTACAATGTTTAGGGGCTTAGTAATTAACTCGCAGTCAGAATTTCAAAAAGAAATTCCACCATCTCTAGTAAAAAAAAAAAGTAGGCAAACATTCACAAGATGGCGCTGCCTCTTGT
Organism: Ptychadena robeensis; assembly: GCA_036250615.1. Lineage (NCBI taxonomy): Eukaryota > Metazoa > Chordata > Amphibia > Anura > Ptychadenidae > Ptychadena > Ptychadena robeensis. The sequence continues at coordinate 112,906,995 of CM070035.1, read as the reverse complement.
ACACATTTCACCAGCCCGAGTCCAGCTCAGGATTACCAGTATTTTTTTCAGTTTGGGCTGGACCCTGCTTACAGAAAGGGGGATGAGCTCACAGCTGAGCTTGCAGCCACTCTGCAGGGTGTTACCCCCTCCCACCTGAAGCCACTGATGTGATCACAACTCTCATGTTGGGAACCACTGCTCTAGGTAATCAGCATGTCCACATTCCCTTGAAAGTATATCTGAACAAATGGGTCCACAAGCAAAAGTTGGGTAAAGGGCGGTCATCACACTGCACTCCATTGCTCAGTTTTGGCACCCTTTGTGTGTCAAGGTGAATCCTTTAACTAAGGTCAGACGCACAGGGCCTGATTTTGTTCCCTCATCCCACGGCCTGAAACATGGCAGTGTGGTTTCTAAGGAAAATGTCTTGATTACTCTTGTCACGAAACAGTTGTTAATGATTATAATTTTGTCCATGAGAAAGCAAATACTATATAGCTTTTTGTTCCTATATATGCAAGGAATCTTTGTTCGATAATTGATATTCTGGAAGTTTTGTAGGAAGGATAGTTAGACATGTAGATCAAAACCCTCATGGTTTAGGCCACTGTCTCTGTCATCTTAAAATTTTACAGGATTGTATATTCTGAAAATGTTCCCAGGGTTTCTGCCTTAAGTCGCTGATATTTCACAGATTTTTCAAGATCTTGTCCTTTTCTTTGTCCTAGTCCCTCTAGGAAGTATAGAATAGGAAGTAGAGCAATTTCCATCTTATGTTCCTCATACTCTAGCATTGAGTTTTTGACAAACAGATCAAATGGTTCAGAAAGTCTGAAACGTATTCTGTTACATATGATAAGGATAAAAGGTTGTTAGTACTCTGAAAGTTCCATAGCTTATTGCTTAGGCAAACTATTTCAGAAGCCTATTACACTATGAGAGACCCCTCTCCTTGTCTTGTATAAACCTTTTGTAGGTGGAAAAGGCTGCAGCCTGCTGAGCTGTGTATTGATTAGCTAAATTGACCTTCCAGCACTTTGTAAAGCAGGGAACACATGTATAGATATGGGCCAGATCGATGAGGTTTTTTGACCTCTATCTGGCCGTGCTGAGTCTCCAGCTCCTCTGATATCGCGCAGCAGCATGATGATGTCATCATGCTGCTGCCGGGAACCTCGAACGGCTCCTATATGGAGCCGTGTGTTCCCAGCTTAACAGTTGTACTTCAAACAAGTTTAATGTAAATGAAATAAACAGAAATGTATAAAAGTACTTAGTAGAGCTCAGTATTTCTGGCACATAATGCATGTATTTCTTGTGGGTACATGAAATGGGTAGTGGAAAATTTGGCACAGAGTTCTTTTTATTTAACTTTTAACATCAGTTGGCAGATTGACAGCACATCTAGTGGGCATTTTCTCTAACTTCCTGTACAAAATGTAAAACAAATTTGCTTTATTTACTATCCAAGGTTTAACATAAAAATATCCAGTGCAGATTGTGTTGTAAAGGTATATTATTTAACCCTTTGTTTCCTTTATTCTAGATATATTATGAACATTTTACTACTGAGGAGATGGTTACAAATCTTCTGATCCTATTTTGTCAAGCAAATCTGCCCAAGGACAGTGGTTGGTATGTTGTATGGTCTTTCTCATCTTCTGATTTATTTAAAGCTGTACTTTGAAAAGCATGGAGTTCAATCCCCTGCTGTTTATAGATACTTGTAACATGCACACAAAGATAGAGCTACATTGGTTGGTTGATTCTTGATTCCTTGATTTCTATTATCTACCTAGAAAATTGTTATGCACCCTCTCTCCATGTGCCCAGACGAGCTCTGGTATAGATATTATATCGTTATATTCGTGCTGAATCGCCCTATTTTGTAGTTGCCAAGTAGCACTTTTTCCAAACATCAATAAAAGAATTAAGTGCTCTTAAGATCTTTATATGGCCTAATTGGTAGTTGTTGCTGTGATAGAATTTGAAACAGTCTCCCAGTTTGCTCCCCATTTACAGTCAGGTGCATAAATATTGGGACATCAGCACAATTCAAAAATGTTTGGCTCTATACCCCACCACAATGGATTTGGAATGGAACAACAATGTGCTTTAACGGCAGACTGTCGTCTTTAATTTGAGGATATTAACATCCAAATCAGGTGAATGGTCTAGGAATTACATCAGTTTGCATATGTGTCTCCCACTTGTTTTGGGACCAAAAGTAATAGGTTATTTGGCTTCTAAGCTGTTCCATGGCCAGGATTGTGTTATTCCCTCATTTTCCCAATTACAATGTGCAGATAAACGGTTCATTTCAAATGTGCTATTTGCATTTGGAATCTGTTGCTGTCGACTCTCAAGATGAGATCCAAAGATCTGTCATTATCCTAAAGCATAATGACAGATCAGCTTAAACAACACAAACCCATCAGAGAGATGGCAAAAACATTAAGAACTGTTTGGAATATTTTTAAAGGAACACACCGGTGAGCTCAGCAACACCAAAAGACACAGAAGAATTTTTTCCCTGTTCACCCTTCACAACAGTTGGCCAGATCAAGAACACTCTCCAAGAGGTAGGTGTATCAAGTCAACAATCAAGAGAAGACTTCACCAGAGTGAATACAGATGGTTTACCACAAGATATAAACCATTGGTGAGGCACAAAAACAGGAAGGCCAGATTAGTTTGCCAAACATCTAAAAAGCCTTCACAGTTCTGAAAGAACATCGTATGGACAGATGTGACTAAGATCAACTTGTATCTGAGTGATGGTGGGAAGGGAAGAGTATAGAGAAGGAAAGAAACTGCTTATGATCCTAAGCATACCACCTCATTAGTGAAGCATGGTGGTGGTAGTGTCATGGCATGGGCATGTATGGCTGCCAATGGAACTGGTTCTCTTGTATTTATTGAGGATGTGGCTGCTGACAAAAGCAGCAGGAGGAATTCTGAAGTGTTTTGGGCAATATTATCTTATTCTAATATGCAACCAAATGCTTCAGAACTCATTGGGCGGTGCTTCACAGTGCAGATGGGCAATGACCCAAAGCATACTTCAAAGGCAACCAAAGAGTTTTTGAAGGGAAAGACGTGGAATGTTATGCAATGGCCAAGTCAATCACCTGAACTGAATCCGATTTAAGCATGCATTTCACAAAACTGAAGGAAAAATGCCCCAAGAACAAGCAGGAACTGAAGACAGTTGCAGTAGAGGCCTGGCAGAGCATCACCAGGGATGAAACCCAGCGCCTGGTGATGTCTATGTGTTTCAGCCTGTAATTAACTGCCAAGAATTTGCAACCAAGTATTAAAGAAGGGAAAGTTTGATTTATGATTATTATTCTGTCCCATTACTTTTGATGCTTTAACAAGGGGGAGAAACACATGCAAACTAGTGATGCTCCGATTGATCGGCCGCCGATCATGATTGGCCGATATTGGCTTAAAAAGCATGATCGGCGATGGCAAAAAAGCCGATCACGGGGGGCGTGGCCTGACGCCGAGCTGCATGGAAGCCTGCTCTGGAGCTCCTCCACTGGCACCTGTAGCCAGCCAATCAGCTGTGCCGCTACCGAGCAGCTGCGCCAATGAACGCATGGAGGGGCGGGAACACGGCGCCAGCTTTCCACCTTGGAATCCCGTGGAAACATGGCGCCGCCGCAATGTCTGCTGGGAGTTGTAGTCTGACCTGCAAACTGTCCCACGTGAGCAGTCCGTGAGGGAGCTGAAGAAGTGGCCATTGCCAGCGCCAGGAGGTGTTCCGTGCCCAGAGAGTTCTCCTAACCACCACTGGAGTACTGACATTACACACTGTGTGTCTAGAACTACGATATCATTACAGAATATGCCGTCATTTACATTAGTATCTGCGCCGGGAGAACGTATCCTGTACTTTATTACCACAGTCATACATTGAGATACTTTTATGTGGCACTAGTGTTCTAAGGTGCTGCACAAATACGCATATCCCACCAGAGACACAACGAGATTCATAGTTTACATTTAGATATCCCGTTATCTTTGTCACTTATTGTTAAAACATAAAACTCAACAAAAAAAGTCTAACCGATCCCAGAGTGCTGTACAGAGGATACCGACCCTCATACATTAGTCACTGGGCTATAGGAGCTTACAC
>CM070035.1:112889127-112902769 GCA_036250615.1 Ptychadena robeensis | reverse complement strand
TGCAGTTAAAGCACATTGTGTTTGTTTCATTCCAAATCCATTGTGGTGGTGTATAGAACCTAAAATGTTAGACTTGTGTCGATGTCCCACATATGCCATTGGATTTTGCATATATTTAAGTGTTTTTGTAAAATGAACATTTTCTAGCTGGGATATCAAATGGCCATTTTTTTCAATTTGTAAATGCACAATTTTTATTGCTTTATTTAATGACTTCTTCCAAGGGCACTAAAACTTGATACCGTGATGATGATACATCAACCAACAATTTTGCTTGTGTTTTTTACTGCTTTTATTTTTAGGTGCAAAGTTCTTGAAGAAGCTGCAAGTCTTATTATGCGGAGCAAATCGATTGTGGACCATCCCCAACTGTGCTACAGAGTGATGATGGCAGCATTGCCTTACATGCTCTTCACAAGCAGAGATTTTAATTCAGCTGAACATAATATGGCTGTAAACCTGGGAAGAAGCTCTTTATGTAACTTGCATCCATTGCTGAATGGCTGGGAAGAAGGTAACAGTATAGAAGATGTATTTTACTGCTTAGGTTTTATATAAATCGGCACAAGTTTATGTATAGAGGAGCCATATGGATGTTTCAGCACACTTGTAAAAAATATTTTACAGGAACTGGTCAAATTGACAAAACCTATTAACCACCCTGGGTGTATGTCAGTTTTCAAGTACACAGTACTCTGCTGGCATTCCCCTTCCTCCTCCCGCTACCTCCTTTCCTCTCATCGAACATGCAGGTGATGTGGGCCAGGACACATCACATAATATAGGTCCATCGAGCCGCCCACCCGCCTCTGTGTTACCGCCAGAAGCAGAAGTTATTCTTTTTAGTAAGGTTCATGAATTTTTTGATTCAAGAGCTTACCTTCTCACAGCCTTTTTGTTTAACCTCCCGAGCGTTGCATCTGTGGCACGCTTTCGAGAAATAGTCGCCGCCATAATCCTCCGCTCTCCCTACACCCCCCAACCCCCAGGAACTTTTGGATGATCAAATTTTTATAATTTTTATTTAAGGATTTTTCTTATACGAAGGACAAAGAAATTCTTGTCGATAATAACAAATGTTTTTTGACATGTTCTGTGCATCTTATGTGAATTTTCAAGAGTTACGGTTTATTTTCAGGGAATGTCTTGTCTTCCCATGAAAAATTACCGTATTTTCCGGCGTATAAGACAACTTTTGAAAACAGGAACATGTGTGCAAAAGTCGGGGTCGTCTTATACGCCGGGTGTGGCTGGCAGGGGAGTGCAGGGGACCATCTATTGAAACCGGTAGATCTGCTCCCTGGGCTGGGTGCTGGCTGACAGAAGCAGAGAGACATCAGAACGAAAGAGCAGTGTTACCATGGCTATGGGATGCTTCTCCATCGAGCCAATAACAAACGCAGGAGAGAACACACCATCTCCCCCTCTAGCTCTGCTGTAGAAACAAAACCTGTGTGAAACTGTAACTTTGAACATTCATATTCAAACAATGAGCGATCCTGAACACCTCACTAGGAGTTGGCCAACATCCCAAATAACAATACAAAAAAGGGGGGAGGTGGTGGGTAACCGTGGAGACAAACGGATAGGAACCTCAGGCCCCCACCCTCTGCTCCACCAGCATTGGCACCGCCTCCCAAAGATATTCCCTTGATGAAGGGACAAGGGGACTTTTAGGGCCAAATTAGCACATAACTAGATTCAAGGTAGTATTAATGAACCGAATATCCACAAGGTAAAATGCTAAATAGGTGTAATCAACATGACATATTTCCATATTCCCACATGATTAGAAAGCTGGTCCAGCTATTGATTGATGTCCTTAAAAATGACAAGTACACGTTGTGTCTGGAGTTGTCGCAATTTGTCCTGATCAACGGTAGGACGGAGGTGCGAGGAGATGGGGGCTCCCACAAGGCGAACTAGGTCACAAATGACCCCAACATATGTTTCAAGATAGTCTTTTCATCAGGAGGTCACCAATGTTCACTTTGAGGCCCTCTAACTATGCAGCCGTGAATCCAAAGGGACCCTCGCATCCCAACAATCAGGAAAGGCTCCAAATTAGGGAACGGGGAGCCATCGTCCGGGGCATATAGGTAAAGAAGTAACGTCTTATTCTGACAAGGTGAATCAGTAGGTAAATCTCTTAAAACAGGTCAGATCAGGATTTATGTAGGTATGTGCACCAGGAGGACCCCACCCCACAAGCGGGATTCATTTGTCCCGCTTGAAACCACTATGGGCGCATATTTTTTGGGCCCAATAGATGACCGTGATAGGGCCAGATAAAAGCGGCCATTGATCTGGCCCATATCTACAGGTCTGTACCCTGCTTAAAGCTGGGCATAGAAGATTAGATTTGCGTTCTCACGGCGATTGATCTGCTGTGAAATTGGCCACAAATATAATGCGACATGTCATGAACATATTTTTTAGTCCGATCCCATTACTTAAGTGCCGGCTCACAAAGGGTGCCCAGCCGATTCTCTGGATGACTGGCTGTGCGTGATGACGTCGATCTGCCGGAGAACTGGTGAAGAAACGAAACATCTATGCCCAGCTTTAAAAATACGTTTTAAACAAATCTGTGGGATCATCCGGGAATTTACCGGCATGTCGGATCACAGTGTGATCCAAAATGCAGCAAATTCTTGGTTGATCTTGGCAGGTGGGTTCACCAGATTTTTGTCGGGCCAATTGGTGCGAGTGCGCAGATGAACAATAATTCGGGCAAGAATCGGTCAGTCGATGGCCATTTTAACACGGCGCTCAAAGATCTCCTTTACAGTGGCTGCATTACATCAGTGCCAGGGAGAGAGTAGGGACTGCGAGGGATCTTCTTAACCTCCTGAGCATTTCGCTGAGGTCCGGATTTCTGTACCAAAAGCGTTACGCTGTTTTCATTGAAAAAAACCGCGTAAGGCCTGTAACTGACTAAAATCTGTCCAAACACAGGTGTAGTAGACATCTTGAATATTTAAAGTTTCAAATGCTTAAATATTTTTAAAAAATTTAATTTAATGAACAAATTTAATAGAAAACAAAAATCTGCTCAAACTAGAATTCATTTTTTAAATCGACCAAGACTGACAGGCAGTCTGATACACCGTGCTGGGAACAATGTCACGCGCTGGCACATTTGCTGGCGGATTACCTGCAGCTTGCCCGTGGCTAAGGGCGTGCGCTCCTGCCGCATTGGTGCGAGTGCACCCAATTGATTTAGCTGAGCCAAAAATGTAGAAAAACTGCGCCTGTACTGCATTCATACATGCAGCATGAGTGCTGTTTTACCGCGTCTTGGTGTCTCTGGCGGCAATGTGCGGTGCTGCAATGAAGATGCGGCATTCCACAGCTTCATATCATCACTGCGGATGCGCAGCTTAAATAGCACAGTGGACACTGTGCCAATCATTAGAATGGGAAGTGTCCTCTCTGGGTCTTTTTCCCTGCTGTGGACGTACATCCACCGCGGGGAAAAAGACGCAGTGGACGCAAGCCCTTACAAAGTATTTACTTTGTGTTTTCCTATATTTTGTACTTGATTGGGTACAGAATAACCAATCCGATCAACTCCAACATGAAAGAAAACTCATAATAAGCAAATACATGGTTTTTTTTATGTGTTTTTTTTTTCATTTTGAATTGAATTGGAGGTAAAAAAAAAATCACTCCAATGTCAGAATGAAAGATAATCCCCAGATCCCTGGGATCTGATGATCAGACAGCAGGGGACACAGTGAGAAGAGCAGCAAGCCTCCGGGCTGCCTGCAAGCCATCTGGCTGCAGATTTCAGCAGCCCGAGTTAATTTGGGCTGATCCATTTCAGCAACATTATTTAGCCCGAGTTAACTCGGGCTGACCACCCAGAAGGTTAAATTACTCATTAGTGTCATCATCATCAGGTGTTTTTTTTTTTTTTTTCCTCCCTATTATCGGCACCATGCAAAGATGTACTTCTGATGGTAGGTCTGCTTTAATTTGGGTCACCAGATGTAGCTGGGGTAGAAGCCATGTATAGATATATATATATTAACATTACTTTAGAGGTTGGCCTGGAGATAGGTTTCTGTAGACATCAATGCAACAGGCCCTTAAAGTTCACTTGAGTATTCATTGCTAAATGTAGATTAGCTTCTAACACTATCTGTATTCCATATACAATACAATTTTAATATCTGGTAGCAGTTCATACCTTGTCATGTAAATGTGGAAAATAACCATTTTCAATCATTCTAATTTAAAGAGAGGACTGTATACAATTTGGACTGTTGGTACAGCATTTTTTACATCACCAGCTTTGACTTTGGAAAATCGGCATCTGCTTTATTAAATATTATTATATGCTCACTAAGATACCGGTGTCGCTTTAAATGAAGGTTTATGCTTGGAAAAGTTTTAAAAATATCTTGACATTAGCATGTTTCTATAAGGCTTTGTTTCCATTGCGTTGGGACCCCCCCTGCTAAGCGTACACGCTTAGCAGGAGGTCCCATGTAACAGATAAGGCCCCCATACACGGGTCGGATTTCGGGCGCGTACACGTTCGGGGGCCCAGAATCAGATCCGTCAGAGAACCAACATGTTGGTCTTTTTGATCCGATTCTGCACAGATCAGGGGGAGTTGCCATTTGTGAGGTGGAATCGGACACGGAATCGTCCCGGAATCTGTTGGACAAGGTGGTATGCAGCGATGGATACTCTTATTTGGCCGATTGATCACACCTGCGATTCCCGGCAGAATCGCCGGAATCGATCGGGTGAGTGATCAATTGGCCATGGAATCCGACACGTGTATGGCTAGCTATATACTTACCTGCTTGGCGTAGACTCTGTCTTCATTGCGCCGAGCCAATCCGCTGGTGTAAGGCTGAACGTAGTCGAGTACATTCAGCATTTACGCAGACGGATGTGTAAACAGACCATCCGCCGGCAGGCAATCTCTGTGGGATACGTTGGGACCCCTGCTTAGCATAGGGGTCCTGATGTATAATGGAAACAAGCCCTAACTTGTTGACATGGCTTGGTGTGCTTATTAGATCATTAATGTATTTTTTTGTTTTGTATTTCTTAGTTTCTTAGTAACATGTCACTTTTGTTCTTTGTATCCTCAGGACTGGATAAGAGCTTGCAGAAGGCTAATGCTGAAAAGTCTTTTACAGATATAAACATGAACTTGGCGCACCTGTTATCAAAAAACCTGTCTAAAGTAGATACCTCTACTCTTTTGAATATGGTATGTTTATCTTATTGTAGAATTGTCCAAAATGTCCTTTTATTTGCTAATGCATTAACCTCCCTAGCGTTCATGATGAGTCCAGCTTGTCCAGTGCTGACTTAAAGTGCACTGGTTGAGCTGGACCCCCGCAGCGTCCAAGCGTCAGCTGTCCGATGCTTCCTGGTAGCAAACCCCCCCCCCCCCCCCCCCCCCCCCCCCCCCCCCACCACCTACATACCTTACCACAGCACCAGATGTTCCCACGGTGTACTGCCGGTTCTGACAGATCGTCAGAATGGCGCAGGAACATCCGGTGCCATGCGGTATGAATTAACAAAAAAAATCCTGCCGTCTTGTGTGTGAGGACCTGATGACCTCACACCGGCCGCACCAAATTTAAAGGGGAATTGTACTGGGTACACTGATTGCTGTAAAGTAAAAAAAATAATCAACACACATTTACAATTTAATAAACATTTTATTATATACAAAAAACAAATATAAATACTGACATGTATCATATAAAAGAAGCATGTTAGAGATTTTATAACTCAAATTGTACAACATTTTTTTTTTTTCTCAATTAAAAATTTTTTTTGCAGAATTTTTGTTTCCAACATTATCATAGTAAGCATGTCTACTTGACCATTGTACGTACAAATTTTGAGAAGATACAGGCCTACAACCCCAAAACAATATGATGGGCTTTTGGTACCCTTTGATACCCTTTCTCGGAGTCTAGTTGTAAACTCTGCATCAGTTAAACTGCCTTTGCAGGCAATGAACTTGTGACTTCACATAGTCTTCCACTATGGCTAGATTCTGTTGTTCATAAATACTTCCACTTTAAATAAAAAAATTTACGTACAATTATTCGTTTAATGCCTAGCATTAACAACCGGAAAATAAATTAAACGCTTTAGAAAAATTTATCCCACCTGTGTTTTACTTCAGGGTGGCCGCTGATGTCCCCCAGCGATTCCCTGTCAGGACCCGCTGACATCTCCATGTCTGCTCAGACGATGTCGTTGTTGTTTTTTTTTGTTTTTTTTTTAATACACATCCTTGGATGTGTTCAGGGTCCATTCTGGCATTTTGTAATTCCAACTTGTATGGGTAACATAAGTTTAGCCTATTCCTATGCGTGCAATATACCAAAAATAATGTCATGTTGATTAAGCAGACACTGTGCCCAAACCCCCTCCTCTCCCAAATTAACATGGAGTGTGTGACTGGGTAGAATTGTGATTTTGAACAAGTTGTCTGGTGTTTTGGGGACCTTTTTTTAAAAAAAATAATTTTTTTTTTAGGTGGAGGACGTGATGCAACTTGCAAAAAAGAATGGTGCCACAATAAGGCAGAAAGTAACCTTTTATGTGCTTAGTCATGCCCTTGTAGAGGGATACTCTCAACACCAGGATCCTGAGCTTTTGGTTGCAAATAAAACCTTTGAACTTCTCAACAAGAAACTAAGAAAACTGCAGAGCTCAGCACAGGCAAGATCTTTTTCTTTGCAGACATAAAAGTAGTAGTAACTCTCTCCAGGTATCCTTTTGTTGCAATATGTAGTTTTTTAAAAACCACTCTCAAAAAACAACAATGTGTAGAGTGTGGTTTAGGGAGTGGTTTGAGGCATTTAACTACCTTTTTTCACATTAAAAGAATGTATGTCTGAGAGCAGTTGGGAAGCCAAACTACCTTCAAATGCAACATTATTCATTCAATAAAATACTGCTCTCATAGGCTTCCTTGATTTCATAAACAGAGCATGAAAAGCCCTAACAGCGACTTCCATGTGCTTTAGATTTATACATTTTTTGGGCATTCTGGCAAGAGATTTTTTTATTTTTAAGGTTTTTGTAAGTGTTCCACAAAGCAATTTCTCAAGCAAGAACCAGTGTCTTCTTCATGGATGCATGTCCCTGACATTAGTGATTACCTTGGCGAGGTGGGTGGTTCAGCTGTATTGCCAGACTGACGATATGCATTCCCACAATTTAGTAGACTAAACAAATATCTGAATAAAGACATGGTCTTTGATTTTGAGCATTCATTTTATTCTTTTAAAACCATTCTTAGGTAGATTGACTTGTTTTTGGGATCACGGTCTGTCGTCTTATGGCCCTCTGCAATTTTTTGGGCAGATGTTCACAATAAATCCCCCTAAAAGTAATTTGTCAACAGTAACATTATTACAATTTAAAAATAGTATCTTAATTAGGGTTCCCAAACAAAAAAAAGGCTCTGTGAATGCATACTCGGAGTAAGGTGTAACTTAGCAAAAGTAGAGTGTTAAACCATGTTAGCCATGTATAAATACATAGTTTGGAGTTCAAGAGATACCCTTTACTGTCTAACTAAAATAACTAAAAAGGAAGCTTTTGTGATGTCTCAGATTGCTTCTTCTAAATTGAATTGAATTGCTGGGCTCCTCCAAAGAGCCTTTTATGGGGAACCCTAATCCAGATCCTGCTGCACCACTGCGGCAAAGTTTGAGCCTTCTTGAACAGAGCACAACAGGTAGGAGGCATGGAGACATCACACGTGTCCATGCCGCTCGTGGTTTCTGGGGCTGCATAGTGTAGATCTAGCCTAACTGGAACTAACACATTAAGTAACCACTTTATATAAGTAATTTTATCATCTAAACTTATTGGACTTACAGAATTACTGTAATGCTCGTTTTTTTTTTCCACCGGTAACATTATGAGCTCTTAAGTATATACATAGCTACACTTTTAAAATGAACTATTATAACATCTCGACACAAAGTAAATCCCAAAATATAAGACATTCTGTAATCTCTAAATCTTACTAATAGAGAGTCTTGCTTTGGGAACAACCTTTGTTCGTGTACGAAATACATGACGCAAATTTATGATAGCTCTTTAAATGTAGAGAAATCTCAGCCACACCAATCAAAATGCCTTATACCACAGCTCCCAGCCCAGGATTTTTTTTGTCTGTATCGCAGTATTTCCAATTGTGTTATTGACAACTTTAACCCTTAAACATAGACCAATCCATAGCAACAACAATGTATTCCATAATATGAGTTATCAAAGGGAGACGCACTCTATACAATTATAGTTTGCCCTTTTTAGGGCTTGTCCCCACTGGCAAGACTGGCTGCTAAACAAGCCAAGTGCACTGGTGGCCATGGCTAAATACATGTCAATGCTGTGGCGGGTGCCCAGGTTTCACATCTGGCCACGGGCAGCCGCGCAAGTGGGGACAAGCCTATTGAAATTAATGGAAGCGGCCACCAGCCTCACCAGTGGGGACAAGCCCTTATAATATTTACTTATTGAAGAATTAACCCTTATAAAACACATGTACAAATATGTTATGTTCATAATGTTGTTGATACAAACACACAATATATAAGAAATGTGCTACAAAAAGATATTTATTTATTTTTTTTGTTACCTGCTGCCTTACTGCCAGGTCTAGGGCATGGACGAGTACATTTTTTACTCATAGGCCACAATAAGTTCTTAAATTTGAGTGTACAGACCCAGAGACGCTGGATTGAGCACTTGTTAACACTTACAAGTGCAGAGTACACTTTTATGTGTTCTTGCAGCAATGTCCTTTGTGCCTGTAAAAAATGATGACTAACAATCAAGTACATTAAAATTTTGGTCCATGTGCAGTATGTGAATTTTCCCAATTCATTTCCAAACTGAAATTGTGTAGAAAAGTTATTTGGAATGCAAAACTACAGTAGACATGCACCTTTTTACCAATTTGGTATTGATTCAAATATTCAGGTACTCCTACAGCAGTTCTTATTAGATGATTAAAAAAACATTTGGCCTTTCAGAGAATGTGATTTGAAGAGTTAGCTTTAATGCACCTCAGAATCAGCTCATGGTCCGTTAGGAATAGCAAATACACCCCTTTGAGTCTGTGTGATTACAATCACAGATCTGTGTAAGCCTGTAAAGAACCTAGATGATTTCACAAATGTATCTAACATGTTCCTGAGCATTTTAATTTAGCAAATATTTGCTTTGAAGACAACGGTATAAATAAAAAAAATCACATTATTGTGTTTTTTACTTCAAGAGTACTGTGATCTCTGTTGGCACTTAACAGATGGTCTGGAAATGCCTTGAGATAGACTGATGTCTGATCAAAAATCTTCTTTCTAATCATTTCATTCATTATCTATTGAATTCAAAATTGATGTAATCAAAGCATTTATGACTATCCTACAATTTTCTGTTGTCCCTCTGTGCAGCAATGTTCGTTTTTCTTGTTTCGTTTTTTATATATCTGTGATCTGTGGAATTTCTTATAGTAACTCTATGCAGTTTTTTGACATAGGTTGTTGAAGACAAGTGGCTTCTAGATTACACCAGTGGAGAGCAACTGCACAAATGTGTGCTGACAAAGTATATTGATGAACTAAATGATGATCACAATGTCGAAATGGAGGAAGCTGTTTTGCTGTTGTTAAGGCTGAAGATTTACATGGAAAATTTACGATGTCCAGAATCTTTTTCAAAAGGTAACCAAATGCTTAATTTTTTTTTTTACCAACTAAAAAATATATTTTTCTTTGGTTTTCCTTCAGTATAAGCCACCTGTGTGCTGGCTATAAAACACTACTTTGCTGTTCATTGGTTCTAATTAGTGGCAAGAGCTATGATCCTGCTTGCTATATGCGAATTACTATAGGTCTGTACAGGGGTTTCATGAATGTACAATAAAATCTGGATTGTTCATGGAGTACCGTATATACTTGTGTATAAGCAGAGTTTTTCAGCCCAAAAAAATGGGCAGAAAATGCTTCCATTGGCTTATACTTGAGTCAGCTGACTGTCCACTCACCTCAGGTGAATTACCATGCTGAATTTCAGGCAGGCAGCTTCCCTCTTCACTGCATATCTTCTGGTGATTTCCGACTCACAGCTCATCGATGTAAACAAACTCCACACTGCCACCTGGTGGGCAGTTACTAGTTCAAATTCAATTAAAAAATGTATAATAATCCTGTGTTCTCTTAAACGTATTGTGGTTGTGGCACTAAGATGAATCCTGTTTGATTCATTCCTTGGGGCAATGGTGCTTTCTCTATATTTTTCTCATTAAGAAAACTCCACTATCTGACTTTGCATTTCCCACCCTCTGCTTTTACTGGATTCAATGTTTTTCCAGTTTTTGTAGAAAAAATTGGGTACCTCGGCTTATACTCGGGTTGTCTTATACTCGAGTATATATGGTATGTTAATATGCTACAGTTGGAAAAGTTGCTTCAGTAATCCGAGGGGCTTGGGCTTTTACAAGCTTTCAGGGTTAGTGTTGTAAAAGAAAACTGGTTTTGCCACCCGAGGTGCAAAATGAGATTGGGCTTCCCATTTTGTAAACAATCACTTCTTTCATAACCAAAAAGATTCGCATTGTAAATATGAATTTATAAAAATAAATAAGCACATGAAAGCAATACATGTAAGTGTATGTATACACACTGTTTTTATAAAGGAATGTTTTTTTTTAGGTATTGCGGTAATGCATGTGTTTGGTACATTTCACGCAGTACTGCAAAAATGTGCGCTTAAAGTGCGTATATTTTGTGTGGGCCCTCAGATTTATGGTTTTATATGATGGTTTAACAACCATTTAAGTTTGAACTTGCCATATTTTATTTACATTTTGCAGCATTCCAATTTTTTTCTGGGAATGGAATTTAGAAATTCCTTTGGTGGCCTTTTAAATAAATATATTTTTTGTGATATATCGCTAGCGGTTTTTCTTATTTTAAGCCTGTGGCACTGTTGAGGTATTTTGCTGTGGTGCATGTTCCTGGGCTGTGTGTAGATTCATTGCAACTTTTTTTAAATCTAGAATTGTAGTGTATAACTGCACTTTTCATATTTCTTTTTTAACTTTTTAGTTTACAATTTTCAAAGCTGTGAGTGTGTGTGAATAATTTCATAACGCTGAATTTTTTTATTCTTAATCTAGGTGATTTGTGGTGGAATCCTGAGACAGTTGACCGTGTGAGCTGTAATTACCTTCAAATTCTAGTTGGGCTTTTTGATGTGATTGTGTTGGGAGCTAGTGATGGATGGCATGTTGACAACTTCAGATTTCTACTAGGGCTTTTTTTTAAGGTAAGAATCTGCTTATGGGCAGTTGAGTTGTAATTATTTTAGCCTTGTAAATTGATGGAAATCATGTCAACAAATTATAAACACTGGTCTCCTGAAATAATAAAACATTCCTGGACACATACCAAATAAACTTGTTTTTTTAAGTCATCTTTTGTCACCCTCTGTACACATCTAAGTTTATTTGGTATGTGTCTAGGAATGATTTTTATTTCATATTTTGTTAAAACCGTTTGGTAAGCACTGCCTTAGGGCATTGTAAGGAATGGGGTTTCATTTGTTTTCCTTTTCCATATTAATTTATTGATTTTGCCACCTATAGCCCTGATTTGGGGATCAAAATTGGGGAGTTGTGTAGGGAAATATAGAAGTTGGGACATCCAAATATGATTGACAGACAGTATATGGTAGCTGGTAAATGGTTAATACCACACTCCAATTAAATTATTAATTGTAAGAAGTATCCCTAACCTGAATGATACTAACAGGGGCTTTTGGTGGCAACACCAGTATGCAAAAAAGCAAACCAATGATTTTAGATAAAAGGTCTTTATTACATAAATAGGACCGAAAATAAGGCACCCTTACATTTTTGCCTCACGCTGAAATATAAGGCATTCCCCTGAAAATAAGGTACCCCCTGAAGATACAGTACTGTAACTCTGGACAGAGGGGGCAATCAAAATGACACAGGAGGATCAGAAGGGGTTACTAAAATGGTAATTTCCCCCTCTGATATCTTCTTTGTCATTTTAAGTGATCCCCCACCCTGATACCCTAGTGCTGTACTCTTCTTCATGGAAATATGACATTCCTCGACAATAAGATGTAGGGCATCTTTGGGAGCAAAAATTACTATAAGACACAGTCTTATTTTCGGGGAAACACGATATATATAACCATCTAAAAAAACAAATACTGTAACAGTGCTAAACTATGAGGATAATAAGGTTTATACTTATTCTTGTATTCATTTTTTCATATGGATATAAATATATTTTTTGGTCCTATATATGTTATGACCTTTTATCTTTAAATCATTGGTTTGTTTTGCATTATACTGGTGTTGCCACTAAAAGCCCCTGTTCGTAATCATTTGGGTTAGGGATACTTATGAATATTACAGACAACCACAAAGGGCATTTAGTTGTTTTTTATTTACGGTTTGATAAAAACCATGGATACGATATTACAAAACAAGTTAACATTTTTTTTTGTGTGATTACAGGAACATTTGAAGGATGGAAGTGAACGATTTGCCTTTCTTTCACTGTTGTGGACATCCTGCTACAACCTTTCATGTTCTTTTAAATACAAAGTAAATGCAGTTCAACAAACTAGAGCAATTTACATTGGTCAGACCTTACTTGCGTCTGAGGCTACAGTAAAGAAAAAGCAATTAATGTCAATTTCCTTTCCAGGTAAGTTGAAGGGTTATTAAACCCAAGAATTCTAAGTTCATTCTAAGTACTTAGTACAACATCCTTTTCCAGTTATAACCGCTTTTAAACGTGAAGCATGGCTTGACACAAGTGTCTTGCAGCGATCTACGGGTATCTTAGCTCATTCTTCATGGGCAAAAGCCTCCAGTTCAGTCACATTCTAAGGCTTCCTGCATTGACTGGTGTTCAGAGGATGTACTTTTGGAAACAAAGTGGTCCAAGTTGTGATCGCGGGATGTACCCAGCATCCGATATGTGGGCAGTAGCATGGGTCGGGACGGAGCTGTGAGAAGTCACTACTACTCTCATTGGGCAGCGGAGCCACAAGTCTATACTTCCATGTTGGAATTAAGAATTGACACTTGGCTTTTGGCTTGGCTGGAGGAATATAGTGATTTCTGCATTGTCCAGTTCTGTCTTTCTTCCTGGAACATTCTCTCTCCAAAAGTATGTGCGTCTTATGGTTTTGGTATGGTAGTTTTTTTTTGGGAATCAAAACTTTATTAAAAACAATAATCAATTAACAAACAGACATAGAAAAGGCAGGTCAGCATTACATGGAGGAACCGGCACGCAGGCACAGGAATCATAACACATGTCCCCCAAACAAATATTGAGAGCAACACCCACTCCGGGCGCGTCACCAGGGCTGCAAAACTGAGATCAACGGTAGGGGAACACAGGGTCTAACGTCTCACACACAGCACCTGCTAGACCATGGTAGCTCTTATAAGTTCCAAAACAAGAGAAAACGGCCAACATAAAGACAACAAGAAACTCAACAAGGCCAACACAACACACCCCAAAAAGGGGAGATCGACACACCACAGAAATGCAACCATTCACACAACGGTCCCCCCCCC
>CM070035.1:112846635-112874535 GCA_036250615.1 Ptychadena robeensis | reverse complement strand
GCAGGGAGAGGTTGTTTTAAAGTAGCTCTCTGTTACGCTGTCAGTGAGAAGTGGGATCCTAGACTTTTCTAAGCCTGTCAAGTCCTTCTTTTGCCAAAGGAAAGTAAGTTGCCTAATAATTATGCACACCTAATATAGGGTGTGGATGTCATTAGACCACACCCCTTCTCATTACAGAGATGCACATCACCTAATATGCTTAATTGGTAGTAGGCTTTCGAGCCTATACAGCTTGGAGTAAGACAACATGCATAAAGAGGATGATGTGGTCAAAATACTCATTTGCCTAATAATTCTGCACTCCCTGTAGATTACACACAGGTGCACTCTTTTTAGTCATTAGCACTCATCAGGCAATGTCTATGGGAATACTGACTGCACTCAGACCAAAGGGGGCTGAATAATTACGCACACCCCACATTGCAGTTATTTATTTGTACAAAATGTTTGGAATCATGTATCATTTTTGTTCCACTTCTGACATGTACACTATGTATTGGTCTTTCACGTGGAATTCCAATAAAATTGATTCATGTTTGTTTCTGTAATGTGACAAAATGTGGAAAAGCTTTTGCAAGCCACTGTATGGTTAGAATGAGGTCTCCCAAAGGTATAGGGTCAATAATAGATTCAATTGTGTTAGCAAAAAAAAAATATATAGTCATTAGTCAATGTAAATGTAATTTCTAGTAGTTTTTAAAACAACTGATGATTGGGGGAATTTAATTCACCTCGATCTTACTATGTGACGTTGGTAGGGCTATTACAGAGACAAAATGTTTGAAGGTGGTCAGATAATCAGCTATTTGGGCACAAGTCTGTATAATCCCTTGTGGTGATTTCTTATAGGTCAGTCACTATGTCCAATCCTAAACAACAATGTCCAAGCAAGCAAGTTTGTTCCGAGTATCGTTACTCCTACCTCCATCAGGTCTAAGCTGGTGTCTACTGTTTCCTGGTCTGTTGTCTCTTCCCCTGAAGGTGGGCACCAGCACCCTCCCTTTTGTCCTCCATCGCCGACATGGGCCCTGATGCAGTCCCACCGCTACCATGGCAACACATTAATGCTTACTCCCTGTGCTAGAGGGGGTGGGCAGCAGGAGACTCACTATCCCCTGCATCAGGGGGTATTGCTCAGAGAACATGAGCTCTCCCCGGAGCACAGCCTACACCCTCTAGGGAGGAGTAGTCAATCCAGAGACACCAGATGTAGATTGTCAGGGTCCTTGGTCGGTCTGTTTCCATGACTTTACTAAACAATGCAATGCCACGTGACTTGCTGATTTCAGCTTCCTTCTTTGACCACTTTTATTTGTACCTGGATTATTACTTACATTTCTGTTTACCTAGGACAAAGTTCTGCACAATATCATGCCCATCTTCACTTTCATGGGGTCAAGCGTCATGCGGTTAGATGACAACTACAGTTTCCAAATTATCAGTAGAACTGTGCAGACTGTGATCCCTTCACTTATACAGGTATTCGTATTTCCCATGTTAAAGTTTTTAAACTGTACTAGAATTCTTAACTAGGTTATACTTTATCTTCTAGGTGGGAGAGGAATTATCAAAGGAGACCAGGGATGATGTGGAGAAAGTGGTTCAAAAGATTATAAATGTATTTGTGGATGCCCTTCCTCATATGCCAGAACACAGACGTTTGCCCATTTTATCACAGCTGCTGGAAATTGTAGGGGCGGAACGTTTTCTTTGGGTATTGCTGGTTCTTTTTTTTAAACAGTATGTATCCAAAACTATGGAAAAAAATGGAGAGAAGGTAAGCATTTTGGCATTTTAATGAATAAATTACAGAGGTCACTATAAGTATGAAATCCTTTTAGTCCACTCTTAATACCCTGTTGACTTGTATGACATTTGAAAGAGTGTGACAAACGTGTTCAATCTTTAATAGTTAAGCTGGGCATAAACGGGCAGATTCCTGTGCGATTCGACAGCCAATCGACCGTCATGCACGTTCCCACAATCGCTTGGCGGTCGGCAGAGAATTGGGTGCGCCCGCCTGGTCAGACTGACCAGGAATCTGCCGCGTGTCGGACCGCACGGTGATCTGACATGCCGGTAAATTCCCAGCCGAACCCATTAGTTCGGATGGGGACGGCACTCAAAGGATGACCAGCGGATTCTCGGCACTAGCGGCCGTGCGTAATGAAGTCATCACGGTCAGTCGGTCGGCTGAGCAGTCGACGGGAAAACAACTCCGTCTATGCCCAGCTTTAGATAGTAATTTGCTTAGCAAGATCTTGGTGGATTTTAGAGCCCCAGATTACCTTGTTTTCTGTCACTATCTTATGCCTATTTTTCATAGTAATGTTTCTCCAGTTGTGATATACTGTGAGCACTGCACTCTGTACCTTATGTGATATGTAACATACAGTGAGCACACCACTAAACTCTAAATATTGGGACATCAACACAATTCTGACCTTTTTGGCACTATACACCACTACAATAGATGTGGATTGAAACCATGTTTTAATTCCTGCACCGTTCACCTGATTTGGATGTAAATACCCTCAAATTAAAGCGGTCAGTCTGCAGTTAAAGCATATGTACCTCCCACTTGTTAAGGGACCAAAAGTAATGGGTTAATTAGCTTCCCAGCTGTTCCATGGCCAGGTGTGTGATATTCCCTCATTATCCCAATTACAATGTGCAGATAAAAGGTCCAGAGATTATTGTGCTATATGCATTTATAATCTCTTGCTGTCAAGATGAGATCCAAAGAGCTGTTACTATCAGCGAAGCAAGCCATCATTAACCTGAAAAAACAAAACCCCATCAGAAAGATCGCAAAAACATTAGGCGTGGCCAAAACAACGGTTTTCTTAAAAAGAAGGAACGCACTGGTGAGCTCGGCAAAACACCAAAAGACCCGGAAGACCACGGAAAATAACTATGGTGGATGATCAAAGAATTCTTTCCCTGGTGAAGAAAAAAGGGCAACAGTTGGCCAGATCAAGAACACTGCAAGAGGTAGGTGCATGTGTGTCAGTCAACAATCAAGAGAAGACTTCCCCAGAGTGAATACAGAGGGTTCACCACAAGATGTAAACCATTGGTGAGGCACAAAAACATGGGGGCCAGATTAGAGTTTACGACATCTAAAAAAAACCTTCACAGTTCTGGAACAATATCCTATGGACAGATGAGACAAAGATCAACTTTGATCGTGGTGCTGCTCGTGGTCCTAAGCATACCATCTCATCAGTGAAGCATGGTGGTGGCCAATAGAACTGGTTCTCTTGTATTAATTGATGATGCCACTGCTGACAAAAGCAGCAGGATGAATTCTGAAGTGTTTCAGGCAATATTATCTGATTTTCACATTCAAACAAATGCTTCAGAACTCATTTGACGGCACTTCAAAGTACAGATGAATAATGACCCAAAGCATACTGCAAAAGCAGCCAAAGAGTTTTTTAAGGGAAAGAAGTGGAATGTTATGCAATGTCCAATCGCCTGACCTGAATTAGACTGAGCATGCAGACCAAACTGAAGGGAATATGACCCAAGAACAAGCAGGAACTGAAGACAGTTGCTGTAGAGGCCTGGCAGAGCATCACCAGGGATGAAACCCTGGTGATGTCTGTGCATTCCAGACTTCAGACTGTAAAGGCCCCATACACGCCCCGATTTTCCGTCCGATGGATTAAAAACAATCGATGTTTTCCGATACGAGGATCTTTTAGATTTTTGCCGATTTTACCTACTTCGATCGAACATTTTCCATCGATGATATTGTCGGACGATTTTATGTTTGATCGGAAGTGAAAGGGTTATGGCAGGGATCAGCAGCTTGAGGCACACAATTGTACCACCCGAATGGGAGTTTTGGCCAGAGCCAGGTATCTGTGGGTGTCTGTTCTGGGGGTGGGGGGCTTATTAAAAAATTTTGTGAAAAAAATCTGGGGGTGCCTTTGATGGGGATGGCTAATCAAAACAGGGTCTCAACTTCAGTTTAGTTCACATGAATAAAAAAAAGAAAAGAGAAATACAGGAGAATGTTAAAACATATATACATCCTAGCACAACCTGGCAAATGATTTTACACACACCACAATGTTTAAAACAGGAAGTAAAAGTATGATGATTGGTTAGATCGGACCTAAATTGGTCGGGTCATAAGAAATAGTAGCCGATTGAATATAATTTAGATTCGATCGAGAACATTTTTCCAACATGTCCGATCAGAGTCACTCCCATGTGGGCATTGACCGATTTTTGGAAGACTGATGCAAAAAATTGATTGTTTTTAACCGATTGGACGGAAAATCGTGTGTATGGGCGTGTATGGGAGCCTTAATTGACTGCTGATATAAGCAATGAAGAGAAAGAAAGATGAACTCGCATCTCTCTGTCTCTCCCTGTGTGTGGAAGCTGCGCCCCTCTCTTCTCCTAATTAGTGAGGAAGGTGATGTGTGTGAAGTGATAGTACTGTTGCTAGTGGCTGAAAGCAATGATACTGATTTGAACACTTAAAAAAAATCTGGTTTCCTGCTCTATAAACTAAGTGCGTCTTATATTTCGTTCACCTAATTTGGATGTAATACTCTCAACTTAAAGCTGAATGTCTGCAGTTAAAGCACATGTGTGTTTCATTCCAAATCTATTGTGGTGGTATATAGAGTCAAAAACCCTAGAATTGTGTCGATGTCTCAATATTTGTGGACCTCACTGTATGCTTGTACATACTTCTCACTAACATTCATACACTTAACGTTTTCTGTAAGAGCGAAGCTAAATCTTGAATACTGATGTGATTATTGCACACAGCTGCTTTATAATTGTGAAAAAAGCAGAAAAAAAGAAAAGCATCGACATCTGATGGCCATTCTATATATCACATAAAAACAGGCAGTACGCAAAGGCGCAGAGTAATACAAGCGTCACTACGCATTGCTATTTTTTCCTGCGTACCAGTTATGTGCACCCTGCTTATCAACTTTTCAATGTAAAATTTCAAATACGGTCATGTAAAGCACTACACTCTGGGACAGCATTAACCTCCCTAGCGCACTGCACACTGCAACTATCGATACGCCCGAACTGGGTTCGGGCACATTGTGGGAGCTCACCTGCTCCGCCGCCGCCATCTTCTCTCTTCTTCTCCATCTTCTTCCGAGTCCCGGAGTGACGTGTGACGTCACGGAGGCGGGACCCGGTCCCCGGTCTTTTTTTAAATCTGTTTTTTTTTTACTTTTGAGCTGGATTATAGATATGTCTTTCTATAATCCAGCGCAAAGTGGATCCCGCTAGCAGAAACGTTTGCGCTGAGCGTTCCTGATAGTGGGATCATCTTCGGCTGCACACGAGCCGTTCCGGAAATAGCCGAGGTCTCCGGCTATCTCCGTGATCGGCTCTCGTGTGCCGATGACGTCATCCGGCGGGCGGAAGATTTAAAGGTACAGAAATTTTTTTTTTTTCATTTTTTTACATTTGTTTTTATTTTGATTGGATTGGGTAAATGTTTTATAAATGTTTTATCCAATCCAAATCAAAAGAAAAGAAAACAAGTGTAAACTGTACCTCTGAAGCCGGCCATAGCGCTTTATTCTGTGGCCGGTTTTGCGAATGATCACCATGCGCATTCGGGGTAAGCGCTTGGTGATCAATTGCAAAATGAACGCGCCCACCTGGAGCAAGTACTGGCGCAGTCTGATCGTGAATCAAACTGCGCCCGTGCCGGAATCAGGCGCAACCGCTCTGTGTGCCTGCAGCATTTCTACAAAGCTGCAGGCACACAGAGCCTTTCCGCCCCTATCGGCGTCATCGGTGACGCAGATGGGGGCGGAAAGGCAAAACACTGTATCACTTTTGGTACAG
This sequence comes from Ptychadena robeensis, assembly GCA_036250615.1. Taxonomy (NCBI): domain Eukaryota; kingdom Metazoa; phylum Chordata; class Amphibia; order Anura; family Ptychadenidae; genus Ptychadena; species Ptychadena robeensis. The sequence goes on along the minus strand of CM070035.1, from coordinate 112,868,691 downwards.
AAATCTGCACCTCAGTGAACCGCCAGGGAGGTTAATATGTTCTGTGGAGTTAGCTCAGTGCTTAGCTGCAGGGGGTAAATGCAGGTGGTTGCATGTTCACAATATAGGACGTTCCCTCCAGATTTCTTGGGAAACAAGTGTATATTTAGTGCAAAAACTACGGTAACTAAATGTTGTTTTATATGTATGCTAGTGCCATTTAGCATTATTCTATATTGTACACCTCTCTGTAGGCCTTTACTCTGTCTAAATGTGTTATATCAACAGGAATCAGTGTTGGAGCGAGAGAGTGACTTCTGGATAACGGTCTGCTGTGAATTCAGTGCCTATAATCAGCTAGAAAGTGTTATAAAACTTCTGAAATTTCTTGCCAAGTTACCAGAAAATAATAATGAAGGTAACAATTTTTTTAAAAAAAAGCAGAATATAAGAATAATATATATAGCAGATTATAAAAATTTAAATGATATATCTTTTTATATCGATCTCTCTAGATTGATAGCTAGCCGTACACTCTGCGATAAAAAAAATTATGATCTATTAAAACCGACCAATGTATCCCGACGACGGGATCGTTCTTTTCGGTAAAATTCTGCCACATGGAAAATCCAATTTTGGATCAATTTTTCTGGTTTTATCGAAAATGTCATAGAAAAAAATCGCTGTTTATATCGGACAATCAGGATTTTAAAATGAATTTAAATGTAAATAATAAAATAATAAATATATATATATATATATATAATTTTAATTCTATATACATAGATATTAGATAGATACATATTACAGATAAACAATATATAGAGATATATATTGATATGTTTACAGACAACAGATATATGTGTAGTATACTAATAAATTTGAATAAAATTGTAATATATCTTTACATCAAAACCTATAGCTAAAAAACTAAATCTTGGGAATTTATGAATACCATGTCATTAGTAGGTGCTACACTGAATGTATGTGATTGTAAAAAATGAATTTACTATCTAATATCATAAAATAAAATATACACTTCAACTTTAAAAAACCTCTCCGGTCAGTTCAAGTAAACTATATTTATTAGTGTGTGTGTGTGTGTGTGTGTATATATATATATATATATATATATATATATATATATATACTTCTACATTGCGACAACTAGTACGTTGGCTGCTATGCTGAATAGCCACCATGTCAGCAGCAGCAACATGCCCGGGCCGGGAGTCTTAATATGCTAATAAGCATCATCGGCACTAATTGGTCGGTAAAATACTATGAACTTGCTCGATGTTCCCAGACCAATAAAAAAATTTCAACTTGTCCGATGACTTTACGACCGAAAAAAAACGTCAATTAGAATCGTATTTTATCTGTTGTACCATGTGGACATGCACAGAGTCATGCCGATAAACTACTTTCATTGGTCGGTTTTAATAGATCGTAATTTTTATCGCAGAGTGTATTGCTAGCTTAACTCTCTATATCCATCTATATCATAATGTCCAAACACTATGTCATAGTGTCAAACACAGGATTTAATACCACAATGGAGATTAGATCAAAGGGTGTTGTGGTTCAACCCATACTCTTATGCAACAATGCATGCATGCATCAAACCTTGATAATGGCCGTCAACAATTACATCTTAAAAGCAAGACAATAGGTCATGTTTATTATCTGAACTCTGTTGTAGGCATCGTAGGTTAATTCACTGTTCACTTTGGTTTTTTTTTTTCTCTCTCTCTCTCTCTCTCTCTCTACTTTTCTTCCAGATTTATCCCAAAAGATTAAAGAAAAGACACATACACCTAAACCTCAGCAAGATCTTGAACATTTTGATTTGGAAACTTATCCAGCTAAACAACTACGTCACTTTAAATTCTTATCTTTGTCCTTTATTGCACAACTATTGTCTTCTCATGGCTTTGTTAGCAAGGTAATTTAGCTATAAGCTATAAAAAAGACATTTAATGCACAGGTTGCAAAGTGATTACACAATGTAATATTCCAACTGATGCAGCTCAATTACTAATGGGAAATCCCCATGCCAACGTGTTAACCACAGTGCTAAACGAATGTCGTTCTCATCATCTCGATGGGTCCCCTGTCATCTATTACACATCTTTAGATGCAATAGCAGCATATGTAGTGAGTGAACTGCTCTCCCTGGTGGATTGTATAAAGTAGATCCGACGGCCAGGGGAGACTCATTTTAAAGGGAGGCTCAACTCAACGGGACACCGACATCACTAAGAGCTCGTCACCTGCAACCGCTGGCGTTTTGCGACGTGTTCACATGTAGATGCATTTTTTTTTTTAAATGGTGAAACAATATTGTTTGCTGCAACCGGTCCTGATCGGTCCATAGAGAATGAATGGACATGGTTAAATATTGCATCCAAACGCGTTTTTTGACTGCCTCCATTCATCTGCACATTGTAGTTTGGATAATGAGGGAATATCACACACCTGGCCATGGGAAAGCTGAGAAGCCAATTGTCCCATTATTTTTGGTCGCTAAACAAGTGGGAGGCACATATGCAAACTGTAATTCCTACACCGTTCACCTAATTTGGATGTAAAACACATTGTGTTTCATTCCGAATCTGTTGTGCTGCTGCATAGAGCTAAAAATGATACAATTGTGTTGATGTCCCAATATTTATGGATCTGACTGTATATGTACTGTATGTAAGAGACTTTTATGTCACGAAGTTGCCAGTATATAAAGTTAAAAGTTACTACAAAAAAATTTTTGTTATCCAAAACACTTGCACACAAAGTTACTTGCAAAGGTTTCCTGTATATAGTTGGAGACTATGAATATTGGTGTACATCGTTTGTCATATACCCTTCAAGTTGAAATATAGAATTAAAACAGTGTCTCTAGCCCCCCTAGCAGTCAGCCAGTTCTGTGCCCTTAAACACTGTGCTCTGATGGTGATCTCTGCCTTCCCTCCTTACCTCTACACATCAGTGGTGATGTGTGCTTGGAGCCCCTTCACTATAATTCAATAAGTCCAAAACCCAGTTCATCCAGAGTTTGTTTTGCAAAGAAATTCTGGACGAACAGGGCTCGTCTCAACCGCTAGGGAGGTTAAGAAACTATAACTATGTACAAAAGAAAATTTGTTGGATTATTTTATTTTAATACCTAGATCTGAAACTCTTATTTTTTTCTGAAATTACAATTAAATTCTTCACACCAGTCTAACTTGGTGATTGGAAGCCATGTTCCTTTTGAACTTGTTAAAGTTTAAGCCTCACTAATTATTATTTAGACCTGTGTATGTACAGGTTTCATTCAGGTCCCTAGTAAGTACCTCTCTCTGAAAAGTTTGTCCACTAATTTTTTATTGCCAACATTTGAATGTCCCCTGTCTTATCAATATTTTATGTGTAACTGAGGCCTTCAAAACTATACACAGTATTCTAAGGGCTTGCAACATTAGGTATCCATCGGCCGTTTTTCAGGCTTTTGCCCGATATAACGGTCACAGGGTCATTATCTAAACAAGCAGCAAATGACTGCACAACTTTGTTGCCGCTCACAGCCAGTAGCACCCAGTCGTTTCCAGGCAGCCCAGGAATCAACCATGTAAATGTAACCTAGAAGGTCTAAAGCTAGACATAAACGCAACAATTTTTGCTTGATCAATCTTAAATTTGATCGGCTTGTGCAATTGAAGTATCACCTTTCAGTCTTATATCAATCAATTGTACTACCACACATTGTGCTCGACTCAGACCCCATCACATCCTTTCCCAAGCATGCTCCATAGTATCATTGGATACAAAGTCGATTGAAATAACATGAAAAAGCCATGTGATACTTGCACTATTGACGCTGCTTGTTTTTTGATTTTGGTCAATCCAGTTCAAAAGAAATAGGTTTTCAAAAGATCAGCTCAAATAATCATTTTTTATTAGTATTATCTGAACTTGCTCTCCTGGTGATTCCTCTTGTGATGCACTGTTTGTGTTACCCACTGCCTGCTCATTTCATCATCTGAAACTTCTCCCAACTTCTTCCTTTGCAGGTTAGGTACTCATTGAAAATGCTCTTCAATGTATTTGAATGCAATAAATAAGAATTAAGCACTCAAAGACATTAAAGAATTTTCTAGCAGTGCAAGATTGTGTTAAGCTGGCCATGAACGCATAGTTCTGCGGTCAAGCGTCTGTCGATCTGACAGGGAATTGCTGCGCCCCAGTGGTGCACATCGATTCCCATACAAAACATTGTGTGGGGACCCTGGTACTGGCGATCAACCAAAGAAAAACGGACGTGAATTTTTCTGGCCGATCGCTGTTTCCATATGGGCAGCTTCGGTCTGCGACCAAACTTTGCCCATATGATCGTGCACAGCAATCGATCGCTGGTGGATTTATGCATGTATGGGGTGCTTTAGAAACTGCGCACACACCTCGTTTTGGATATCTGCTATTTTACTTGCCTTTAGTCCTATCAAACCTTTTGTTATATCAATTGACCTCCTGGGCGTTGCGCACGTGGTGTTGTTTTTTTTTAGAACGGCGCCATGGGCAATCACGACAGAGCACAGCATAAGCATAACTCCGGCTTGAAAAAAAGGTGGTAGCAATATGCAGGTGCAGCAATTTTTTTTTTTGATGGAAAATGACAAAGATTTTTTCCAAAAGATTATTCATACCTTTCTTGATAATCAGTAGAAAAGCCTTTATTGGCTATTACAGCAATCAAATGCTTCCTGTAATTGCAGACCAGTCTTTTGCATGTCTCCACAGGTATTTTTGCCCAGTCACCTTTAGCAATGAGCTTTAAATCTTTCAGGTTGGAGGGTCTTCTTGCCATCAACCTAATCTTTAGCTCCTTCCACAGATTCACAATTGGATTCAAGTCCGGACTCTGGCTGGGCCACTCCAAAACGTTAATATTTTTGTCTGCTATCCATTTCTTCACCACTTTTGCTGTGTGTTTTGGATCATTGTCGTGCTGAAATGTCCACTGGTGCCCAAGGCCAAGTTTCTCTGCAGACTGCTTGATGTTGTCATTGAGAATCCTCATGTATTGCTTTTTCTTCATGGTGCCGTTTACTGTGATTCCCTGGTCCATTGGCTAAAAAAACACCCCAAAGCATTAGGTTCCCACCACCATGTTTGACAGTGGGGATGGTGTTCTTTGGGTTTAAGGCTTCTTTTTTATGCCAAATCAAGGAAACATCATTGTGACCAAACAATTACATTTTTGTTTCATCTGACAATAACACAGAAGACCAGAAGTGTTCTTCTTTGTCCAGATGAGCATTTGCAAAGGCCAAGCGAGCTTATGTGTGCCTTATCTAGAGAAGTGGTGTCCCCCTTGGTCTGCATCCATGGAACCCAGCAGTGTGCAGTGTCCGTTGGATTGTCTGCCTGGAGACATTGCCACAAGCAGAGCCCAGGATGGCCATGGATTAGTTTTCACCTCTCAATGTCCTCCTGGCCAGCACAGGTGTCACTTTTGACTTCCTACCATTTCCTCTGAGAATTTCCACATTGTGGAACATCTTGTATTTTTTAACAATACTTTGCACCGTAGCCACTGGAACTTGAAAACATTTAGATATGGCCTTGTAGCCCTTTCCTGATTATGAGCAGCCACAATGCGCAGCCGCAGGTCCTCACTGAGCTTCTTTTGTCTTAGCCATGACTGTTCGCAAATCAACTGCAGAGAGCTGCTGTTTTTTACCTGTTGAGTTGATTTAAAACATCTCTTCCCAATGAATCAGTGTAATTAGTCTGCTTAAGAACAGCTTGGTTATTTGTAGTGGTATAGGACTGTGACCGTTTGTGAAGGGTGTGAATAAGAAAATAATAAGAAAATAATAAGAAATTACACTTTTTGCTCAAATGTAAATAAAAGCTGAGGAATGGTTTTCCACAAAAATGTGTATAAAGTCTTATTATCTTTCGAAACACCTATGTCATTTCCCATAAACAAAAACTTGCTGGTTGAATAAAAGTAATTCAGGTCAAAATTTTCCTGGCGTATGAATAATTATGGGCGCGACTGTATATATATTTGAATATATTATATTTTAATGGTGTGTTTTTTTGTTTTTTAGGTTGTAAAATGTGAAGCTGCCGAGGACTTAAAAAGTATTGAACAAAGGTACATGACTTTTATGTAACACAGTAATGCTCTGTCATTGATGCATCAATGTTTATAAAAATTATTGCCCGCTTGGCTTTTTCTTGCTACGCGACCCTGTAAATAGAATGCAATGATAAGGTCTATACTCTCCATTTCTACATGTAGCTTCCATTTTTTTTTTTCAATTACTTGTCACCCATATGCATCCATACCAAGTAAATCACGGTTCTTTTTGGAGAATGGCATAATGCTGATGTTTTTAAACTTTTGAAGTAAAACATTTTTTTGTGATAGGTTATTAGAACAAGTACTTTTCTACATCAACTTAGTCGTGGGTTCTGTGGAAGCAAATGCTGCCAAACCTACAGCAAAATTCTGGCGAGCACTTCTTAACAAGACTTATGAGGTGCTAGACAAGGTGAACCTACATTTCATTCTTTTGCATGCATTATGTGCTTCAGTATGTTAAATGGGTGTCTTAATTTGCTTCACATCTTTTTACAGGTTAATGGTTTACTGCCTCCTGAAATGTTTATACCAGTGTTACGTGGTCTTTTGTCTAATCCGCTGCCATCCGTAAGAAGGAAAGCATTGGATCTACTTAGCAACAAATTACAACACCACACACAATGGCAGAAAGAACAGGTGGGTGTTTACTAATTTTCTATTATCATTTCAGAATATTCACCCTATTTAGATTTTTGTAGCCCTTGCAACTTGCTTTATGACGATTGTTGTCCATATAAAAACAGCCAAGGCTTTTAGTGTTTACAATGAAAGTACATTTTTGTGTTGCCCCAAACATATTTTAATATACTAATGCTTGGCTGTTTTACCACCTTTGCTTGTAGTGCATGCATGCATCCAGTGTTAGTTGTAAGCTATGCTCCAGCCAGTTTGGGGCCATGTTCAGCAATGTACCATCTTCAGAAATGTAGCTGCATGTTGTAGATTTTTTTTTATATATTTGAATGTTTCAGTTATGCCCCCTCTTTGTCTACTTTTCTCCAGGCTGTACATATTAACCTAATGCAATGTGTTGATGTGTTTTTTTTATTTAGGCCCTTAACCATTTTGTTGCTAGTCTCAGCACTCTTTCTATATTTTGCATTTTGTGGGGGTTAAATAGAACAAAGGATTTTAAATGAAGTCTGGTAAAGATCTATATACATTAAACAGTACATCCTTCCTTATTGTTATGTACCCCAGAGTTCTGTTTTCTTTACCCACTGTCTAACCACCATTTGCCTACCTTGCCATCTTCTGAAATCAGCACCACCAAATAATTTCCTGTAAATACTGTACCCCCGATACAGCATTCATTGAGAGGATGGTTATTTTCATTTTAGAACTGTAGTTTACACTGTTTTAACCATGTATCTAGTAACATCTTCCATACTCCATACACAGGGACATCTATCATTACGTACCTTTGTCATCACCATCAAAACAATGCATATCCAACTTCATCATTTACTTAGCTTTATGGTACCCCCTAGAGACTTGTCTCTTTTCTGAATGCACTCCCATTATAACACATTAATGCATCTACTTTAGCCAACTGCTTTTCTATCTGACTTTCCAAGTGTTTATATGTGTTGTGTGTAACCTTTCTGCATTTGTGAAATATTGCATTAAGTAATTCTGCCATCATATGCCTTCTGTAAAGCCATGCTGCCTTAGTTAGGTTCAGCAAGTTGTGTGTTTTTATATGGTGGTGGTCTTGTGTTTTACAAGCAATTCCTTTAACAATACTATTACAGATGGTAAAATCCATGGCCTTTAGTTGCCAGCTTCTTGCTTGCTATCCTTGCTACAAAATTGATCATCTAACTTGTGTAACTACTGATATATATTGATCTGATATATCAATCATGTTTCACTCAACTGTTCCCAGTCTTTTGTTCTGTTCTGATACACATACAAATGTTTGTCCCTATACCAAATAGAAGCGGGTTCCTTTTCTTTTTCAGCCCTGGCAGCCCTTTTATACATTTGTCTCTCTGATTTCTTTTTTTACAATTCTACAGTTGGTTCCATAAATAATTGGACAGTGGAAACTTTTTTTTTCTTGGTACTGTACGTTACCAAAATTAATTTTAAATGAAACAGATTGGATGCAGTTAAACTGACTTGCAGCTTTAGTTCAGTAGATTGAACAAGAAGATTGTGTTGAAATGTGAAGACCTACCATATTTTTGGGACTAGAAGATTGCTTTTTCCCATTAAAATGTGACTGGAACAGTTAAAAAAACAAAACAAAAAAAAAAACAATAATATCTATATTTTTTCCCTTCTCTCCAGCCTAGCCAAAAGGCCACTTCCAAGAGAGACCTTATACCTGTACCAGCACTAGCGTTGACTATTCTATAAACACACTGACCAATGGGGAGTCACATAACAACTTATTTACAACTTATAACAATATTATAATAATATTAACAATATTATGATATTGTTTACATATGAGAGGAAATATTTGTCTGTCACACTTTTTTTATTGCAATGCAGAATTTAAATATAATTATACTTAAATAAATAAAACAACTAATTCTATTAATAACAGCTATTACTATTGTGTGCTGTGATATAGCTGACTGGATGGATCTATTTAGATGGCATGAGTTGTGTACTTAATTAACATTCTGCATTTCAATAAAAAAATCCTCCCATAAGTAGATAGGTGCTCATGGGTAAGTTGTTAGATTGTACAACTTATGGAGAGTCACATTTTACGGAGAATAAATCCAGGAACACATGGCTTGATATGAGCCGTTCGAGATGATCAGGAGAAGCACCATGATGTCATTGCGCTGCTGCCCAACATCGAAGGAGCTGGAAGCGCAGCACTGCTGTCATCCAGCTCCGACGATGCTTTGCATGGGGACTCACGGTCCCCATGCAAAGCAATGGACATCAACCGTGATTTACGGTCATGTCCGATATCCCTGTTTTCAAGCGGGATTGATCCTGCTCAAAAACAGGGATAGCCACATTAGATATGAGCCAGATAAATGGCCGTGAGTGCGCACAGTACTCAAAGCAGCCATCGATCTGGCCCATATCTATGTGTGTTTCCTGCTTAAGCAATGCTAATGAATAGGTTGTGAATGGAGGTTGATGAATAGAGGTTGATTTGCAGGGTAAAGTGGAGGAATTCTTCAGAATGGAGACTAGGGGTGCTGTCAGTGGTTCAGGTTAAATGAGCCATAACCATATAGAAGTGCATTAGAGCATATTTATCAATGGAGAGAATGCCAGGTTGAGGACCCGGGTAATATGTGGGTTCTATTTTTTTTATTGTTAACCTTCTTGTTTTTTTTCCCCTTTTCATTGTCAATATGTGCCCCTCTGTCAAAGAAATGCGTTAAACATTCATTTGTTTGACAAAGTTATGATGGGTTAACACCCCTTTAATGTTTGTTTTAGTTATATGTATTCCTATTCAGAATCTTTCATCCTACTTCCTTAAACAGTTGATTCTCACTTTTGCAGTTATGGAAGTAAAAATCGGTGATGAAGCCACAGTGGAGACATCTTGCTTGTAGTAGATCAAAAAAGTTTAGTAATTGAAATGTAAGCATCTTAACAGTATTAATACTCTGACTGTAATTTTTGTCACTGTATCTTAACAGATAGAATTACTTCTGGGACTTGTTGATGAACTCCTGTTTGTTGCTCAACGGAATAATAATCTGGAAAAGGAAGAACATGCAATAAACAGACAAACTGCTTTATACAATTTGAAGCTGCTTTGCAAATATTTTGGTTCTCAGAGACATCATGTGTTTGTTCCTGTAATGAATGTGGCTATAGACATACTTGCAGAGGGGGAAAAGGAAAAGAATATATTGGGCAGCGCAATGCTGTGCATTGCTGAAATTATTGCCACAATCAAGGCCCTGGCTATTCCTCAGCTTCCCAGGTATAACTCTCATGTTTCAATGCCTGTGCTCCCCTTTTTGATATATTTTACTTGTAACACATGGCTCTCTTACTTTTTATTTCCATTTTGATGGGGATCTCTATTGTTACAATTTTCATGTTCTCTCATTTACCATATTTTTTGGACCATAAGATGCACCCTATTTAACGTAGCGTCCAATGTACGAAATATATTTTAGCTTTCTCCCACTCAGCTGGAGCTCCGTGACAGCAGAACTGTTTGTGAGCTGGGCAGCTTGAGCCTAACTTGCATACAGTACAGGTGAAAGCCGCCCGCAGGCATCTGCTGCTGTGTGTGAGCTGGACTAAAAGTGTCTAACTCATAGACCATAAACCGAGAGCCGCAGGAAAGATCTGCCGGACTGGCTGCTTGTACAGTGTGGAGTCAACTTGGGTTTTTTTCTTCTGGCACTGCCACTTCATTGTTTACAAGGTTCCACTAAGATCAGTGGATCTTCTCGTCTAAAGTTTAATGATCTGTTCTTTCATATTTACTCATTTCTAATGACTTTGTTAAAATATCCCTTGAACCTGATTTATTTTTTTTACGTTTAGGGCTTACCAGGTTCTTGTCACCAAAGCTGAAATGGCTTGATATGTTTTAAAGATGGATGAACATTTATACTTTAATAAAATGTTAGGTATCAATCAACTTAATTACCTATTTTTTTCTGGGGGGGGAGAAAACCCCACAAACCACAGAGAAAAATATCAATGTTTAGGCTTTCAATATGCATTAAGGATTCGCTGCGTTAACGGATGCAATTAAATGCAACCCAAGCGCTAGGAATCTGTCAGGGATGCATCAGTGACGTGTAATTTTTTTGTGTTCGTTTTTTACCCTGAATGGATTGATCAACACATCGAAAAACTCTTACCATTTTTCCACTGACTCAATAAATTTTATCGTGGTGCATCAATGTAGCCATAATTCCGTTGACTTGCGTTACATTAATGTCAACGCAACACATTCTTTTATGAATCACACCCAAGGATGTGTAGACACATCCATTGACTTTTAATGGATGCATCAACATCCCTGCATTTGACATGAGTCAAACGCAGGGTTTTAGGGCATAGTGGAGTCAAAGCCTTAAGGATTTTAAAGGGTGTCGGTGTTCACGTGGCTCTGGTGCCACGTTTGGGGGCAGGCCCGGAAGCATGGGTGTACACACCGATGCACAGAATCGCCGGGGGCAGACAGGTAAGTTTCTCCAGAGTTAATTTGGGCTAATTTTTATGAAGGTTAAACCTTAAAAGGTTAAATATATACTAACATGTGAATATTGTGAACATTTAGAATATTCTTATGGTAAGCAATTACACTGTAAAATGTGCTGGAAGACCCTTTTTTGTCTTGTGAATATTTTAACTAGTTAGAAGTAGTACACATAGAAATTCTTGATAACATGCTAAGAAGTTACATTTCTGCTAACCAATCAATCAATTTCCAGTTTATTGTCAGTTTAAGTTTTTTCTTTGTTTAAATGTTCAGACTGATGCCCGCTCTCCTCGCAACATTAAAGAAAAGTAAAGGGCTGCTTACAAGTGAGATTCACCTGCTCAGTGCATTGACCGCTCTACAAAAGGTGTTAGAGACACTTCCACATTTTGCCAGTCCCTACTTGTATGAATCACTGTTACAGGTAATTGCTCCTGTTCATTTTAATACTTTAAAACCAGATGTCTTTGTCTTGTTGCTAGGCAATGTTTAGAGCTGTACAGCAAAGTAAAATTAACGGTGTGGAAATGTATTTGTTTACTTGTTGGAATGTTGCAGGTGTGTGTGTTCATTCCCATTTCCCCAAAATACAACATAAGATTGGCCCTCGGTTCACATCAGGTTGACCCTGTTTCTCTGGTGGCCCAAGTGTTTTAGATGTTTGGACTGCACACAGAACCTTCTGATATAGATAGTTTAACACTTCTATCTGGTTAAATTTTAAAGCAGGTTACATCTCCTTCAATAGTTTCTCTAGAATGTTTGGCCCTTCCTGTCACTTAAGCAGGGTACACACATGAATCTTCCTTGGCTGTGAGTGCACATGGCGCGCTCACGGCCATCTATCTGGCCCATATCATATGCTGCCATCCCAGTTTTCGAGCGGGACCAATCAATCCTGCTCGAAAAATGGGATATCGGACATGACCATTGAGTATGGCTGATGTCCGTTGCTTTGCATGGAAACCGCGGGTCTCCATGCAAAGCATTAGCTGAGCTGGAGAGACAGCAGAGCTGACAGCAGCGTGATGACATCATCACATTTCTGCAGGGAACATGGGATGGCTCAAATTTTGAGCCGTCTGTTCCCTGCTTTAGTCTCCAGACACCGATCCAGTGAAAAAAAAATAATATATATATATATCTTTTATTGCAATTTTTCTTCCTCTTCCAGACGGTCTTTCTGTTGAAAGGGTGGATAGTGTCTTCTTGGGGAGGAATGACAATGTAGGCTGTGCTGTAATAGATCAAATTAAAAGAACTCTTGATATTCTCCCCAATGTGGCCAAACCACATCTGATCTGCACCCATTGAAATCAAAGGACAGTTCGGTTGCAGCACAGTGCGGCTCCTCTTCAAACTCGTTTTCTTTTCCGCAGCCATTTCTGTGAGGACAACCCGAATCTCACCCAAACTGCCCCAGAGGAGCCTTATGTGGTGTATAGATAGAGCAGTGGAGCCGAACCTTCAGAAGGCCAATAGCCTAAATGGAAACATATCCCACTTTTTTATCTTAGGACAACTTAACCTGAATGCTGAGGTTTAACCTCCCTGGCGGTTCACAGAGGTGCAGATTTCTGTACCAAAAGTGATAGTGTTTTGCCTTTCCGCCCCCATCGGCGTCACCGATGGCGCCGATGGGGGCGGAAAGGCTCTGTGTGCCTGCAGCTTTGTAGAAATGCTGCAGGCACACAGAGAGCCAGCGGTTGTGCCTGATTCCGGCATGGGCGCAGTTTGATTCACGATCAGACTGCGCCAGTACTTGCTTCGGGCGTCCAGGTGGGCGCGTTCATTTTGCGATTGATCACCAAGCATGTGCATTTTGCGATTGATCACCAGATCACCTGAATGTGCATGGTGATCATTCGCAAAATCGGACAGAGATTGAAGCGCTATGGCTGGCTTTAGAGGTACAGAAAAAAAAAAGTTTAAGTTTACACTTGTTTTCTTTTGATTTGGATTGGATAAAACATGTATAAAACATTTTATCCAATCCAATCAAAATAAAAACAAATGTAAAAAAATCTCCCGCCCGGCGGATGACCCCATCGGCACACGAGCGCAGATCACGGAAATAGCCGGAGACCTTGGCTATTTCCGGATCTGCTCGGGTGCAGCCGGAGATGATCCCACTAACAGAAACGCTCAGCGGGAGCATTTCTGCTAGCGGGATCCACTTTGAACTGGATTATAGAAAGACATTTCTATAATCCAGCTCAAAAGTAAAAAAAAAAGATTTAAAAAAAGAAAAAAAAAATTATTTTTTCTTTAAGACCGGGTCCCGCCTCCGTGACGTCACACGTCACTCCGGGACCTGGAAGAAGCCGGCGGCAGAGCGGGATTGCGATGGTGGCGGACCAGGTGAGCTCCCACGATGTGCCCGAACCCAGTTCGGGCGTATCGATAGTTGCAGCGCCCCTTTGCCCGAACTGGGTTCGGGCATATCGCTAGGGAGGTTAACCTCTCACACATACATTGATACTGATAACTATATCCAATAAAATTTTTAAGTAAAACAAAACACATTTCCATTTGTAATAAATATTATAAACAAAACATAAATACATAGTGTTTTGAAATCTTTCATACCAAATAAGTATTTAAGAGATTCTATCACACACATGATACTTTTTATTTATTTATTTTTAAATGTATTTTTTTTTACATAATTGTGTGTTTCAAACATTATCATATTCAGGATGTCTACTAGACCCTTGTACGGACAGATTTTGGGACGTTGCAGGCCTACAACATAAAACAAATTCCATTCGAGTTTATGGTGCGATTTTGGTACAGAAATCTGGACCTCAGCAGTGCACTAGGGAGGTTAATAGGTTTAAAACTATAATTTTCATATATAGGTTTTACATTTTGCATAGTTCAGAGAACCCCCTATTCTGCTGATCTTTAGTTAGTTGTAAGGCCAATGTTTTTAATAAAATTGAAAAATGGCATTACATAGCTTTGCACATTACTATAATTATAGCATATAATTTAAACAACTCAAAAATTACTTTATCTGCTGTAGTGGCACACTGGGCTCTTGAGGACCATTTCCTACCTTGTCAGGGTTTACAAGCAAATGGCTTTATAAACATTTAGGAACCATGGAAAAACTATAAGCAGGAATTCATTTTGGTTCCAGAGTTAAGACAAAAACTTTGATTGGTAACATAATCATATTGTGCAGTCAAAAAACCAGGACAAACAATTATGCAAAAATAGAAATTTATTTAACAAATACGGAGACATAAAAATATTGAAGATCAAATAAAATGCAAGAAATAACCGTAACACCACAAAAGTTGGATGTCACCAACATAAGATGTAACCGTTCTCCTTCAACACATACAAGGAATTTCAGGAATGTGCACTAAGTTCACAAACATAACTTAATGATGATAAATAGTACAAAATTTAAATTTTGCAAAATCTATGGCAATTCTCAGATAAAAATGAAGTCATACCCCAACTTTATAAATTAACTGGTCTGGTATCCGCTAAGAAAAAAAAAATTCCAGTCAGAATATTAAATTTAAGTCAATAAGTCAGCTAGGAAGCATGAATTCTGACAATTGACAAATTAAAACCAGCCATTCTGGCACCATTTTGACAATATCATGATCAGTGATATTTATGTGCAATAAAGAAAATAATACAGCCGTTTCTTTTCTACAACATACCATATATCCACTAGCTCTCATGAGTACCGTTTATGATTTAAGCCAATGTAACATTGAGTAAGAGATAGCATTGCTGCTAAACACACGTTTGAAATTGTGTGGTTTTTTTTTATATATAAAAACAGTGACCTAAATTTCCCTCAAACAAGGATTGAGGAAATTGAGGTTTGTGGCGGTTTTTTCCTCTAAACTTTGTGTTCCCCTTTGGCCATATTTCTTCTGTGTCTTTTAACATGTGCGTTCCACACAGGGAAAAAGAAGCAGAGAGGAAACTTCCCATCTCTGCACCACTTTGTTTAGAATGTAGAGTACATCGCAGCGACATGCTTTTCCTCAATAAAGCTGGCCATAGACGCTTCGATTTCCCTGAGATTGATTTGTTCGATTGGGACATGCAGTTGAGTCTTCGATCATAAGTCATACATCAAAAAGTTCACCATTTTTGGGATGCGATTTTATTATTGATCATGACGTAAGTAAAGATTGCCTACACAAAATTTGCAATCAGAAATAATGGAAGTGCCTGCATGGGTTGATTGATACAAACCATAGCATGTCTCTAATAACGTCCCTCGATTCCTGATCAGCCGACCAAAAATTACAGACATGTCTGATCTTTGCCCAATCGGTCAGAAATCGTACGAAAGATCGAACCATCTATGGCAGTCTCTGGTCTAATGCAATCAGTATGTTGGCTATTCAAAGGAATATAAAATTGTCTAGAATACAGATCCGTGAAGAAATGTTATGTTTAGAGGTTGAGGTTAGTTCTGTGGTCTTCATTTACATTATGTAAGCCTTTTGTATTTTATTGCATATAATGCAATGTTTTGGTTATATAGGTTACCCTTCTTGATGAAATTGCCATGAAAGTTGGATCGACTTCTCAGATTTCTCTACGAGTTACAGATCTGATAACAACTTTGTCAACCAAGCTGGCTTCCAGAGTTCTCCTTCCAGCAATCAGCAAATGTTACTGCCAAGTTGTGGAGACACAGCAGGTACATATGACATTGTTTCAGTATTGACTCTTTGCACATATATCTTTTGTGCATTTAGCAGTTATACACTGTACACATATATTAACACAATGAATGGCCCCTTCTACTTTAAAACATGAACTGCAGAGTAAACCGGATGTAAACCCACTACATTGAAAGGTATGCAGTATATATTAGATTCATTTAAACCTTAAATTTGCATTCTTTCTCTGACATATAACATTCACTGCATAGAATTAGCTACTTGTGAAGTATATACATGCTCAATTTCTGCAGTTCCAGCTGAGTGTTTTGGTCTTAAACAAATAATGTGTCTATACACTAGCACTACCTGTTCTCTGAACGCAGACTTCTACGGTATATAAATAACCTTGTTATAGCTGGGTGCATTGAGGGTATTTAAATAGCATGAGTTTTGTTTATTTACACACATTTGCTACAATTTGAAATGTTAATGTAAATAGTCTCATCACTTTTCCTATATAAACATAGCTGTTAATTAACAAGTTGTTAATGTCTGGTTAAAGGTAATTCTCAATTTGTTCAGGGAATGATGTTAATTGCACATGTAGTGGCACATGGGTGCTCGGGCTGTGAGGTCTATATATACATATACATTTTTAATGGCACGAAACGCCATTTTACCCGCAATCAGTGTACAGTGTACTCCGCCGTGCTTGCCGGCTCTCCTCCCAGCCCTCTACACACCTCCGGTGTCAAATAGACACCGGCGGTGTGTGGAGAGGAGAGCGGCGCCCCCTCCATTAACATGGAGGTCTATGGCGCCGGTCACAGATGACGCCAAAGACACGGGGCCGGAAGGGCTGTAGAAGAGCCGCCGGCACACAGAGAGGCGGCGGTTGTGGCCAATCCCGGCACGGGCGCAGTTTGATCAGCGATCAAACTGCGCCTGAACTAAGTTCAGGCAAACCGCTAGGGAGGTTAATATATAACTATAATGTAAATGTAAAAAAACTGTAAAACAAAATTTTTAAAAGCTTTCGGGATATCACAGATCCCTTCTTCAGGCTTGATAAAATTCTGCCTAAGCCAGAAAATATCTCTCTCACAGGTTTGGATTATTTGTCAGTGCCACACCTTCATAATCTAAACCCTCCATAAAATATAAGAAAGATGGGCTTTTAAGGCATTTTATAGACTTGCACCACACAAATATGCGTTAAAAGGTCTTTATTACAAACATTTTGAACCAATCATGAAAAATCTAAATACATACATTAGGCAATTCATGATGTTTACATAAATATTTGGTCTATTGCAATGTCGACCCACACGCGGATGGTCAATGTCAGGGATGCGTTGCCCAGCTTTCCAACACGCTGTTAAGTGTTGTTACAAGAAACCCCTGAGGAAGCCTGAATAGGCAAAACGTGTTGGATCTCTTGGGGACACGCCAATTGTAGTTTGCAAATTGCAAAAGACCAATGATTGGTTCAACATGTTTGTAATTAAGATCTTTTAACAAATATGTATGTGTTATATATTGCCTTAAAAGCCCACCTTTTCTTTCTCCAATTCAATGCCAAGAATCTTATTTTGAGGGTGAAGCCCCCTATTATTAACCTTCCTAGCGCACCGGCCGTCGGTCTCTCCCTCCCTCCGGGGCTCTTCTCGCAGCCGGTGTCATAATTGACATCAGCTGCGTGAGTGGGAAAGCCGGCGCTCCTCCATTAACATGGAGGTCTATGGCGCCGCCCCCTTCCGCGTCACCGTGACGCGATCGGGGCGGTGCCGCAAACCCGGAAATGCTGCAGCGATGTAGACAATCGCTGCAGCTTTCCGGGGAGGCATAGGGTCTCCCCGATGCTGGCTTCCCCTGTGGTTGAGACAACCCTGTTCAGCGAACGAACAGGGTTCGTCTCAACCGCTAGGGAGGTTAAATTATCAAATAATTTTATTGAGTTTTTGAGTGTAACAAAAAGCCCAAATTTCTAATGTTTTTTGGGTGGTCTGGTTTTTGAAACTCACATTTATGTCTGACTCCACCTCTAATACATCTCCATGTGCTGGCTTCCCCCCAGCAGAGCTGTAATCAGATGTCAGCACACAGAGGAGAAGGCACTCTGCCTATATGTAAAACCTCCACTGGACGTACATCTCAGACACGCTGCCAGTGCTCAGCAGTAATTTGTCAGTCCTCTCCTCTGTGTGCTGACATCCACAGCTCTGTTGGGGGGAGGGGAGGAGTACACTGTACTCTGCTGCAATTGCCGACTCTCTGCCCAGCCCTTTACACACTGCCAGGAGGTCTATGGCTTCAGGCATAGCGCCAAGTAGATTAATGTAATCCTGCTAATATTTCCTCCTAGGTGTTGTGGTAACTATGGCATCGCACTTAAGTGTCCATTTTCTGTTTGGTTGATTTTAAAATATAGGTAACTTAAGTTGATCAATAGGAAATAGTTACATTTTTTTACTGAATCGATTGACCAAAAGTGACCACAAACCAGCATAAATCAAAAGAACCATGGTTGGCCAGGTTGTCGAATCAGATGGGTTTTTTAGATTTTTCTGATCAACCTGTATTTGATGTTATGTAAGAGCATGCGCACAGACCTTTTATTTGTTTAAAGTGTAGGTCTTTCTTTTGAAGAGCTTGCGAAGAAAGTCTTAACTGGGGGAAACTCTGGCAGACCCAAAGACACAACTGCATCAAAAAACGTGTTCATTTGTAAATCATTTGCGTGATTGGTGGCTTACAGGACCTGATAGTGGTTACTCCTGTAAGCCCATGGTGAAATCCCAACCACAGGCTGACAGGAGTACAGGATGACAATCACTGTCTGCACTGCCTCAGTGGCAGCAGCGCCACGGTATGGGCAGCGCTATAGCACCAGGGGGGTCAGTGCACCTACCTCCCCCCAACAGATATACCTGTATGTGTGAGACCCCCCTCCCAGTGTCACTGTCCTAGCCTTCCCCTCTGTGCCCCCTGTCCATAGCAGAACGAACTGTGACACTGGGAGGCTGATCTCCATGTGCTGGGAGGATATGAACAGCAAGGGGAGGCTGATCTTGACGGGTCCCCCCCCCCCCTTCATCGAGAGAGATCACTCCAGGGGGGTCAGGGAGCAGGGGACTCGTCAAGATCAGCCTCCCCTCACTGCTCATACCCTCCCAGCACATGGAGATCAGCCTCACAATAATTTTAATAGAAGGAGCCTGGAGGTATTTTAGATTTTGCAAATTCAGTTCGCAGACATCCATTGTGTATGTCCTCAGCAGTTTTTTTTTTTTCCTGAGGCTTTTTAATATTGTCCATATCGATTTTGGAATTATATTTTATTGACCAAAACTAAGAAATATATTGTGATATATATTATTGCCATATTGTCCAGCCCTAGGGGGAGAGGTTATTGTTAGCGATCTGGGATTCAGTTGAAGTTGTAGTAATACATGAAGTTGTTGTCCCGGTTTAAACCGTATGTCAGAGTTAAATTTTTGTGTAAATTTGCATTCCCATTCCAGCCTCTCTTTCTGTGATTTCAAATTCCCCATCAGTACCATCTCCCAGTTAGTCACATCCTTGAGATATGCCTCTGATGTACACTGATCCAGATACCACTGCAAGGTAGTACTTGGCAGCAGTTCCAGCCGAGATCAACAGATAATAGAGGGCCTCGCCCTCAAAATAGGATTCTTGGTATTGAATTTAGAGATTCATGTGGTGTTCGTGAGGAGAAGATCCCTCATCTGAAGCGCCCCACTATCCTCAACAATTGCATCGCCTTTTTAACCTCCCTAGTGGTTTAGATGAATCCTCATCATTTGCCTGTTCATTTGCCGTTTGGGTTCGCCCCAACCGCTAGCGTAGCGGGTGTACCCGATACACCCACGGAGAGCTGCAGCGATTGTCTTAGACCTCCATGTTAATGGAGGAGCGCTAGCTTTCCCGCCCACACAGCCGGTGTCATTAATGACACTGGCTGTGTGGAGGCGGGGGGAGGGTGGAAATAGCAGGCAGTGTACTTCATACACTGCTGTGATTGCCCATATGGGCAGACCACTAGGGAGGTTCAAGCAGAATATGCTGGAAGCCGTGGCCTAGTTAACCCACGAATGGGTACTAGAACTCTAACTGGAGAAGGTCCTTGGGGTACCGAGTAATTGCCTTTTATTCTGATTGTATATTCACCATTGTCTACTCCTGAGGAAGCCCTGTAAGACCCAGAGACTTGGATATCGATTGTAGTGGGCCTACAGGGATCCATCCAACTCCTAAAATTGTTTGAGTTGGTGGACTTGGTATCCCCACTCCCCTGGGTACCCTCTGGAACCATTGAGGAAGCGAGGGACCGGAATCGGCCGATATTTGGTATGATCGGCCCAGATCGGTGACCGGCCGGTCATGGGTGCGTCTGCCAACCGGTCAGCTGGCAATAAGAGGATAGCGAGTGTTCAGTGTCACTGATTGTTTCAGCATGCAGCCGGGAGCTAGTGCTGGACTCCTGCCAATTCCAGCCAGCCAGGGAGGCACGCCCTCTGCTGCCTCTGCAACCAATCACTCTAGGGGGATGGGCTGTGAAGGAGAGCTGTGGAATCCACCCCTGCCTTCCCGAGAGAGATGGGGGGGGGGGGGGGGGGGGGGGGGGGTGCGTGTGTGTGTGTGTGTGTGTGTGTGTGTGTGTGTGTGTAACTCAGAGGTCTGCTGTAGATGAATGTAAAGTAGTTTTTTACTTAAGATAGGATGACAGTGATGAAAGACAGTGTGGTATATATCTATTGCTAGGGATAAATGGGAATACAAGGTGTTCTGTTTTTTCATCAAGTGCTGTATGTAACTGGTTAGTGTGGCAGCAGAGCCAAGGTCCTGGTATTAGAACTTTCTCATAGCACATGTAGAAGATGTATCCTTTGCATTTAAATAGAATTTCCTCCATCCATTAGTTGGCATAGAGCAGAGGATTAAGGCTGGCCATACAAGGGTCGATTCCCATGTGATCAACGAACATTGGATCGCAACATGGTGATGCAACTAAATGGCAAACATTTTGAAGAACGATCGTTGGGTGATTAGTTGCGTCACCATGTTGCGATCACCAAGCGTGATCATTGTAAAGCTGGGAATACACAGGTAGATTTCCGTGCAATCGACCCACGATCACCACTCTGTGATTTATCTCGGGTCAGTCGAACAGTAATCAATGTGCACCAAAGTGCACAACAATTGCTGTTCGATGGGGACACTGGACACATGCAGAACATGCAGTTCCTGTGTTGTGAGAGATATTCTGACAACATGGCTGACAGCTGCATGAGGAGAGAAGGCAGCCCAGCCAGCATGGCCCCCCCTCTCCTACTACATAGAGCTGTGACAGCCCCCCTAGCTGATCACAGCTTGTAGTCTGTGCTTCCATTACTTCGGAGGGAGAATCAAGGACAGTAATGGACATTGGCCGTGATTTACAGTCATGTCTGACATCCCTGCTTTCAAGCAGGATTGATTGGTCCTGCTCAAAAACAGGGATTGCTGCATGGGCCAGATAGATGGCAGTGAGTGCGCACCGGAACTTATTTTATACCTTAAAACGCATTTTTTTTTTGTTTTAATTATTTTGTAGTGAGAAGATCCTGTTACATTTAATAATTTATTTTCTTTTAAAATAAAGTTAGATGCATGTCATATACTTTCATTTCTGTTCTTTAAAACAAAAATAAAAAATCGGAATCGGCAGGTCACACTTACTGTAAAATCGGAAATTGGAATCGGCCAAGAAATTTGCAATTGGTGCACCTCTACTTGTGATGTTTTTAGATGTATAATGTAATGTTAGTATGAACCCCCAATTCATTTTCATGTATAGGGATAAACAACCATTTTTTATTAGTTTCACTTATGGGTGGTCAGCACAAATAAAGACCATTTTTAGGCAAGCTTTATTTCTTATATCACATGCTTCAAACACAATAATAGAAACAGATCATTAAAATTCCTCATTCATACTATTGCAGTTAATTCACGTACATACGTTCATTAGCAGATGAATCCACCCTTTATATTGTCACAAGTAATTAACTGATGTACGACCCCCCAACTTTTACAGTTAAAATATAGAGTTTGTTATATACTCGCCGTATAAG
>CM070035.1:112829126-112840938 GCA_036250615.1 Ptychadena robeensis | reverse complement strand
CGAGTATATAACAAACTCTATATTTTTACTGGAAAAGTTGGGGGGTCGTCTTATACGCCAGCATATACGGTATTCTTTTATTAGATAATTAAAAACAACTGCAAAGCAGGATATTCCCTTTTTGTACATTATGTAGTTATGATATTATGCAGGTAGTTATAATGTTATATGTCCATACAAGAATATTTCAATACAATACATATTGCACAAACTGATGCGTTTTGCGGCAGTCCGCTTCTTCAGGGGTTTCACAGTGCTGTATACAGTATCTAAGTAAGATTAAAATAAATGGATACAAATCAACACAGTATAGTACAGTCAACAGTCATGATATAAGTGTAAATCCTGTATCTACTCACTCAGTTTAAGATAAATGTATTATTGTTGTATCTAAATTGACAGGTTCCAGTTGATTCAACATGTACTGATATGCCTATATTAGTAAATTACTAGTTATTACATTAAGTATAAAAGAGTATATAAAGTACCATAACTTATAAATTTGGGTATCAAAAAGTGTTGTGTCTGAAGTATAAGGCTCAATGATCAAAGTATAAATAAATATACTGACCACCCAAGGTATCAGGTTTCACAAATGATAAATCATGTCTAAGCCCAATTAGCATATACAGACTAAGCTCGATCACAGTTCCTCACCTCTGTCTGCATGTGTAAAATATGACACCTTCGTGTCTCACTGTCGGAGACCCGGAAGTTTTAAGATGGACCTATGTAACCCCCCGTCGTCACCATGGTGATCAACACCAACAATGTAAATATTGCCGGTGATACAATCACCTGTGCAACGTACAGATGCACGCAGGCTCTCCTATCACCAAGCTCCACCTCCCAGGGAAGCATGACTGGCAGGGGGGAGGCAAGGCAGTCTCGGACATGTCAGCCTGCTACTAGCGCTTGCGCAGCAGTGGCCGAGCAGTCCAGAGCTCTCAACCTTGCCTCAACCCCCCACCCCCGGTCACAAGCAACGCCCCATTTTGTGAGCCAGAGGACAGGATTGCCACAACAGGCTTTGCCAAGAGAGCCAAGCCATATGGCATCTGTATCTCCGGTGTCCAAACCACCATGCCATCATAAGGAAGTAAATACAAGATTTAGACCTGACTGCAAGTACCATCATATAAACAGAATCATAATTCATATATTAGTTGTAATAAACAGTGTATACAATTCAGGTTATAAGTTGCAATATTAAATGTGTGTATGTGTGTATCGTGTATGTGTGTAACGTCATCACGCTGCTGCAGGGTACATCGGACAGCTGAAATATCGAGCCATCAGTACCCTGCTTTAGTCAAGGTTCACGGTGGGCGCTGCGTTCCCTGCAACAGCGGAACACAACACAATGGAAAGCGGTGCCGCGCCTTAACTGTGCATTATGTCCCATTTAGTGACGCATACAGTCAGTGTGCAGCATGCTTCATGGTCATGTGACGTGTTCGCTTTGCGGTAATGTTTTGCACTACATGATTTATTCTTACAGCAGAGAAGTCGTTCAATACGAATTTAATTGTGAATTGGGACATTTGAACTTTCATAATTTTTTTTATCCCCATTTAAATTAAGTAGGAGTCGGAGTAGGTTCATTTTTTGCCGACTCTGACTCAGACTCCAAGTACCCAAAAATGTCTCAGACTCCTCGACTCCACAGCCCTGGTTTTCCAGGTAAGTTTTAGCGTCCACCAGATTCTTGAAGGTGAGGAACTTACCTCCTGGAAAGTTAATACTGAGGGTGGCTGGATATGGCAGTGCGAATCTCATTCCGTGAGAAATTGGGGTCTGGCAAATGGGAGAGAAAGCTCGACATCGCTTGGTTACTTCAGCAGAGAAGTCTGCAAACACAAGAAGCTTGTGGCCCTCCACCTGTAACTGAACGTAATCCAGAAAGCAAGCTTATGCTGGGCAAGGCCCTTTGACATCTGGTTTAGCAGGGCCAACTCGGTGAGCACGTTCAAGACGGCATGGCTTCAGACCCAGCGGCTTGGGTAATGGTTACCGCACACATCTTATGTAAATCTGCCCCAGGAATTGATTCAGGTAGACAAATGAAACTGAGATTATTTCTCCTCGACATATTCTCTTGGTCGTCAATTTGGCCCCTTATCCGTGCAATTAGGCCATCCTGGGCAGTCAGTCTCTTCTCCAGTTTGTCAATTGGATCAGCCTGTTCAGCTGATTGGACTAAGATGCTCATCAATTGCCTCAGCTATAGCTGCTTTGATGTCCCCTTTGAGGAGGCCTGTCATTTCAACAGCCAGGCATTTGTAGTCTGGTGGTGGGGGGGGGGGGGGGGGGGGGGGGGGGGGGAGTTTCCCCTTGAGACTATAGCTTCAGATAGTAATCACTATAAGGTGTGAGGCCATGAGGTCTGCTGTGTGTCTCTGCGCTGCTAGCGAACTTGCTTGCTGTTTCCAACTTTGTGACAAATCTTTCAATGCCCAGTCTCTGGTTTCCTCGGGGCATGAGGGAGTCACAATTACGGCGTTGCGTGTCCCGGAGGAGCGATTGGGAGAAGACGGAGTGCCGGTGGTGTGCGTCTACTCCAGTTGCCAGAAGTGTGCTGTTACTAAGTGGCTCTGGGAGACGGAGCTTCGTTACAGTGCTGCCATTCCCACCGGCAGTGGCCATGCCCCCCCCCCTCATATGATTTTTAAACAATTTATTTGTGTTGCGCTGCTGCACATAAGTATTTGAACACCTGAGAAAATCAGTGTGAAAATTTGGTCCAGAAGCCTTTGTTTGCAATTATAGAGGTCAAACGTTTCCTGTAGTTCTTGACCAGGTTTGCACACACTGCAACAGGCATCCTCTATACAGATCTCCTCTAGATCTGTCAGGTTTCTTGACTGTCGATGAGCAACACAGAGTTACAGCTCCCTCCAAAGATTTTCTATTGGATTTAGGTCTGGAGATTGGCTAGGCCACACTTGACCCTTGATATGGCTGTGTGCTCCAGGTCATTGTGATGTTAGAAGACCCAGCCACGACCCATCTTTTAAGGAGGTTGTTGCTCTAAATATCACAATACATGACCCCATTTATCCTCTCCTTAATACAGTGCAGTTCTCATATCCCCTTCGCAGAAAAAGCATGTTACCACCTCCATGCTTCACAGTAGGCATGGTGTTCTTGGGATGCAACTGTTGTTAGACCAAAACATTTTACTTTGCTCACATCTGACCACAAGACTTTTTCCTCTGGATCATCCGGATGGTCATTGGTAAACTTTTAGACATGCCTTGATGTGATGCCTTCAGCAGGGGAACTTTCCGTGCAATGCAATATTTAAAACCATGACGGTGCAGTGTTCTACCAACAGTGAACTTTGAAACTGTGGTCCCAGCTCTCTTTAAGTCATTGACCAGGTCCTCCTGTTTAGTTCTGGGCTGATTCCTTACCTTATCAGTGATACCCCACGAGGTGAGCTCTTGCATGGAGCTCCAGTCCGAGGGAGACTGACAGTCGTCTTTAGCCTCTTCCATTTTCTATTTCTCCAACAGTTGATCTATTTTGACCAAGCTGCTTGGCAATTGCACTGTAGTCCTTTCCGGCCTTGTGGGGGTCCACAATTTTGTCTCTGGTGTCTTTTGACAGCTCTTTGGTCTTGCCCATGGTAGTAGTTAGAGTTTGACTGACTGTGGGGTAGACTGCTGTCTTTAAAGAGAGCACAGATAAGTGCTACTAATTTAGATTAGAGTAAGGGCTTGTTTCCACTGTGTGTTTTTGTGCGGATGCGGGCGGTCGAAACCGCATGCACGTCCGCACGAAAACGCATGCCATGCGTCTTTGCGCGTTTTTTGGGCGCACATTTTTTTCAAACGCGCCCAGAATCCACATGCGCTCTATGACCGTATGCCATGCGTTTTTGCAAGTTTTTGACCGCATCCAATGCTTTCCTATGGGTGCGTTTTTGTGCGATTTTGGGATGCGGTTCGAAATGCTGTAGGGTAGCGTTCACAACCACACCCTAAACCGCGTCCACATCCATCCGCATTCAAACACACACAACCGCACCAGTGGAAACTATTGAGATTTCCAGTGGATGCGGTTGACTGCGGTTTCGGCCGCGCGGTTACAAACGCACGCAACCGCACAAAAACGCACCAGTGGAAACAAGCCCTAAGGCTCCATGATTTCGAAGGGGGAGAACTTGCAGAATCGCAGGGTGGTTAAATAATTATGTTCCTCGCTGTATTTGGATGCTGGAGCTTTGAAGAAAGTCCATGGTAGTTGGGATCGATCATGGCATTCTATTATTTTTAGTTATACAAACAGATAAGAGGTGAATTGGAAATTCTAGGGGTACAGGAATAGGCAGGACACTCCTTAGATATAATCCTTGGTGTTCTTGAGTGACCATTATCATTCACTGTTTGGTCCATGAACATTCAGTATCCATGAGCAAACTGCATTCTTATTTAAGCTGCTCTTCATATACCACAGCCTGACTTCTCCATGATTTTTGTTCTAACATTTGTAATTGTTAATCCCTAAAGTACCACATTCTCATCTAAGGTTTGTTTTTTTTGTTTTTTTTTTTGTGGTAATAGCTGAAGAATTTTTTAAATCCGATGAGAACAATGAAAAAAGTTGCCTGCTATTGGAATTTGCTCTCAACTGCCTGCATAAAATTTTCCTGTATGACACGAAGCACTTTCTCAGCAAGAAAAGAACTGATTCACTGATGATGCCTTTACTGGATCAGGTATTGTATTTCTTTACTATAAAAGTAGGCATCTGCTGTAAATATTATTCTTCTGTACATCAGAAAAAGGTAAAGAAGTAATGAAAAGGGTGACAGTGTGAAGACTGGGGGGATGTCCCAAGGTAGCAGTTTGTGTATTTTTTTTACCATTTTGAGTAACCGCATGTAGTTTTCTAAAAGTTCAAAATCTATTTAGGTAAAGTACTGGTATACCAATCTCAGAATACATCATTTTTATTATATGAAATATTCTTACTTACAGATTGAAAACTTGCTTGGTGGTGATGACATGTTCGAGTTAAGAGTGAACAAGAGCTTGGTCCCCTGTATTGCACAGTTTTCTGTTGCCATGGCTGACGATGATCTATGGAAACCACTTAACTACCAGGTTCTGCTAAAAATGCGGCATTCTTCTCCAAAGGTAGGAAACTGTAGAAATCGATGGATAAGACTCTCCTAGATCATTTTAAATGGATAGAGGATAATGTATTCTCCTAAACCACCTGCTTAGCTCAAGTGCAGCTCTGTGTATGTATGTTTACGAACAATACTCACCCCAAGCTACACTCTGGCTTATGTAGCTGTCCTGAGGAAGCCTGTGGCATCCCTCCATTTCTGCGTCCCCACGATACTTCTGGGTCTACCACTCTGATGTCATCAATGATGCCAAATAGGAGTGTGGCGGGCTGTGCCAGTGACCTCCATGTTTTGGAGGCAATTTTGGGGGGTTGTCCCTCATATACCTGGCATCATCTATGGCGCTGGTGAAGTGAAGGGGGAAGAAATTAGGGCATCTATAAAAGTATTGGGTGAATAAAGAGAAAAATCCACGTCATGTAAAGGTATGTATCCATCACATACTGTATATATTATACAGTATCTCACAAAAGTGAGTAAACTCCTCACATGTGGTAAATGTTTTATAAATATGCAGGGGACAACACAAGAGATATGACCCTTTGATGCAATGTAAAGTAGTCAGTGTACAGCTTGTATAAATATGTTTGTTGTCCCTCAAAAAAACTTGCATATTAATGTCTAAGCCTCTGGCAACAAAAGTGATCACACCCCAAAATGAAATATGTGTTAAATTTCCTTTCCATATGTCATGCATCTTGTTAGTGTTACAATGTCTAAGGTGTAAATGGGAAGCAGGTGCGATACATTGTGTTATTATGTGATAACTCTCTCATACTGGTCAGTGAAAGATAGCGTATGGCAAATTGACTCTAGGAAAGGAAGTGTCTACATGACCCTCATGTCAGAAGGAAGCCTCTTCTAAATATGATGCTCAATAAAGCTCTCAATCAGTTTCTTGAAGGATAATAGGGCAGATCGGAGGTTTAAAAAAACTGGGTAAAAACTCCTGCGACGCTCTGCCCCTCTAGTGACATTGGGACATGGCCAGCTTAGGATGGAAGGGCACTTAGGAGCAGTGATATCTACCGTCCCAAGTCCCCTTATGTCTGGTAGCCAGCTTGCTTGTTGAAAATGCACCACCGGATTCAAATTCTGATTGAGGGGCGTGAGACCAGAGGAAAGACATGCTGGAGGAAAAGCTACTCCAGATATGGCAGCAAGGAAGAGGAAATAGGTAAGTTAAATCCTTGAGAATCCATTTGTCCGGATAAATACTACATGTTGGTAAGTAATGTGTATATAGTTTTTTTTGGGGGGGTTACAGTTTTAAAACAATGCGCAAATATTGATATTTGGACATTCTCACTTAAGGGTTTACGCATCTTTTTGCCACATGTTTAGATATTAATTGCTGTGTGCTGAATTATTTCGAGTCGACAAAATATTTACACTTAAGCTGTAGACTAATAAAATAAAAGGGTTTAGGTTTGAATGAATGTAAAATGTATTGGGCTTTGGAAATAGGCAATGTCCCAAACAATTATAGTAAACAGCGTAATATATTCGTTTTAAATATGAGGGATGATGCAAATGATAAACATTTTATTTCTGGCAATAACTTTTTAAATAACAGGTTTAAAAATTACCTATTAATTTCATAGGATAAAATCTCAGAGCCTATTGTCTAACTGAACCCTGCGGTCTCTAGGCAAAGCAACGAACATCGGCCGTATTTAACGGTCATTTCCGATATGGCCGTTTTTTGAGTAGGATTTATTGGTCCCGCTCAAACAGCCATGGCCAAATATTATATGGGCCAGATAAATGGCTGTGAGCACGCATAGTGCTCGAAACAGCCATCTATCTGGCCCATATCTTCACGTCTGTACCCTGCTTTAAAAAGGACGCCTCTGCTTTGCCAAGTTTAATCTGGATATTTTCAGAATGTGATCTGAGTCAAAGGGAAATCATATAGTGCCTGAAACATTGCTTGCTTTTACACAATATATAATATATCAGATCCCATGAGACACCAAGACAATATCTTCACTGAAATTAGGTCTATAATTCTGTGTGTCATGTCAGGTGCCTGGCAATAGCAGGCAAAATCAACCTGATCAAGGTAAATATATTTTTATAGAAAGATCATATTGGATGCAAGTTTTGTAATGGTTAAGGATCACCACTATGGTGGGTACTTTGTCTGGTTTCGGAATGACACCAACATAGGCCACATTGTCATTAGGGGGTATTTCACCACTTTGATACCATATGAGGATTTCACAAATCCTTTTTAGCAATAGTAGAGTGTTGTACCGTGTTAGCCATCGATAAATACAGCAAGTTTGGAGTTCAAGTGATACCGTTTATTGGCTAACTGAAGTCATTAGAGAAGCAAGCTTTCGGGATATCGCAGATCCCTTCTTCAGGCTAATCCAATTCTGGTCTTTGAAACTTACATTTAATGTAAGTTTCAAAGACCAGAATTGTATTAGCCTGAAGAAGGGATCTGCGATATCCCGAAAGCTTGCTTCTCTAATGACTTCAGTTAGCCAATAAACGGTATCACTTGAACTCCAAACTTGCTGTACAAATCCTTTTAAAATAATGCTAAAACTATCCTATTTGTGAACATATGTTAACAGCATGCACCCAAAAAATTTCAGTCATAGTGTTCATGTTTGATCAACATTTTTTGCATATTTACATTTTGACAACTTTTACCTTTTGCTTTACTAGGTTCGCTTTGCTGGCTTGCTTGTATTAGTTGGTTTGGTTGGAAAGTTAAGAGAGAACTATTTATCGTTACTTCCAGAAACTATTCCTTTCCTTGCAGAACTAATGGAAGGTAAGAATATGTCCTGTAGGTAATGAGGTGTCCATCAGTGATGTGTTATGAGTAGGAATGTAGCTGGCTGAAGAAGAGCATTCTGTGAGTAGGGGTGGGTGAGGTATCCAAAGATGACACTCTAAAGGGCATAAGGGAGGTCTTAGAACAGTGGTAGGCACCTGAGTTGATATGGAGGCCCACAAGTGCGGCCCTCAGCATCATTAAAGGGCTGCACAGAACATTTTCAGTCTATACTGAGTCGTATAAGCATTTTTAAATAAAAAATTACAGCAGGCATAGCTAGAAGCCATTATTTTTTCATTTTTAAATGAATTTAAATTATACTGCAAGCTTGAGGTAGCACTGTAGTACAGTAATGCACCTAAAGCGACCCAGACAGCCCCTGAGTAAGGAACAGGTGAATTCCTATGCCCTATACATTATCAGGTGTTGGGGTCGCAAGTGGAGGACCAAGGGGGACCGCTGAAGAATGCCTAAAGGGCCGCAGGTTGGGCACCTGGGTCTTAAAAATCAACACACTGTGTG
The DNA here is from genome assembly GCA_036250615.1 of Ptychadena robeensis. NCBI lineage: Eukaryota > Metazoa > Chordata > Amphibia > Anura > Ptychadenidae > Ptychadena > Ptychadena robeensis. Next base: position 112,832,479 of record CM070035.1, on the reverse strand, counting down.
CATAGAGGGATGTTCTATCAGGTAAGGGAGATGGTTGAGGGTGCAGATGAACCTTGAAACTTAAAGGAATAAAAAGTATTATCTGGATTATTGGCCTAGGCAGAAAAAAAGTTTGGCATAAAGAGTCTACCACAAGTGCCTGGGCATTCAGTCTAGTTAATTTTGATCCTTTTTTAACCACATGGCTTCAGATTATTTAAAATGTAAGATAACAGGTATTTTTATCTAACTTTTACAGGCCTTTTCCTGATGTTCTAGGATACGCAATCTAACTAAAAAAGCTTGCAGTACCTATTCAAATACTGTCTCCTGTCTCCCCCCCCCCCCCCCCCCCCCCAGCTTGGCTCTACCATCTGTTAGACTTCTTTTCCTAGCTAAGCAATCTATTGTATGTAAAAATATTAATTTACCCTGGATCAGACTCTTTCACCCCTCCATGCTCAGGGATAGCCTTACCTACCTTTAGTCCCGTTCCCCTTTTGGGTTCGAGTGTGTGGCTGTGGAGGCTGCTTTCCGCGTAGGGAAGCTTGCGGCCCCTTCCGGACTTCTTTTCTCTTTCTTTCCTTGCTCTTCCTTTCCTCCCCTCTTTTCTGTGCTTCCTTTTTTCTGCTACTTTTCCTTTCCCCAGTAAATTGAGAAATTTCTTTTTCTTATTACTGAAGTTGGCTATATTGCCTGTTGCCAGGGTGTGTAACCCTGGTGCTCTCTGGCTCCAGGGAAATATGTTGCATTTTTTGTTTGTGTCTGCTGCAGGCTGCTGGGGCGGCCTTCGGAGCCCTGTTTATTCACCATTGTTTTATTTATGGTTCTTTAATGTACCGTTTTCGGTGTGCAATGGACGTGAGTCCTTTTGTTTGCTTTTATGTTTTGTAAAAATGTCAATAAAAAACATTGAAACAGAAAAATATTAATTAAATTCCTGACTTGGTAAAGCACCAATTACATGTGTGCTTTCAGGTATGCTGACATGTTATGCAAGCATAGTTGCTTTTCCTCCTGTTATGTTAGGGATATAACAGAGAGATCACACAGGTACTTAAAGTTAAATACACTGCTCAAAAAAATAAGGGGAACACAAAGCATATGTCAACATAAGATTTGTAGGATTTTTGTCAGCAAATTCAATATTAATGGAAATCAAATTTATCAACCCATGAAGGTCTGGATTTCATTCTGTTCCAAAATGTTAGTCTTCCGAATATAGCAATTATTATTATTGTCTCTGCTATAGGCAACATGAGTCCATATTTGGCCATTCAATGTGATCACAGTCAAAGCATCAGTGTACAGTGAAAATTTTTGTTCATAAGCTGACATGCTCAAAGAACTTCCACCTGTCATGATCACAGATGCAAAGTCAGCAGATTCACAATTCAACAGTCCATAAGATAACCAAGGACTGTGCAGGTACTGCCTTTCTAGTCAGGTAACAGCAAACTGATCATTGGGCTCTTAATAAATCAGTATGGGATAGAAGGCATAAACAAATTTAAGTACAGAATGCCGATCCCTTCTATTGGGACTATAGTACAAGTCTATCCATATTTCGAACAACATCAGCTAAAATAGGGATCACCTTGTTTAGCCCTCATTAGAAGGAGATGGTTGTGCTCACCCTCTCAAAAGCTTGTCTGCCACATCCCAACACAAGTATTTAGAAGAAAAGAGATGGTCTCCCCACTTCTCATAAAAGGGTGAGGATAATGGGATTTTTAAGAGGCAGTACAAACCAATTGGTATTTATTGTAAATTGTTTTTAATAAAATAGTATATTTAGGTTAGCACATTTGTTTTTTTATGGTCTGTAAGGACACATTAGAATATAAATAAACATCAGAAAATAAATAAATAAATGGTTACATCACCACATTATGTATTGCAGTGGTACAAGATAGATAACCTGGTTTTCTGCAAAATAAATATTAAGTGGAAACATATATACAGTATTTTTCGGACCATAAGATGCACTTTTTCACCCCCAGAATTGGGGGCAAAAATTGCCTGTGTCTTATGGTCCGAATGCGCGGACCTTGGCATCCCGCCAGCTCTCCCGGCACGGAGATTAGCCGGAGGAGCTGTCAGTTGAGAGATGCGGGCGATGCCGGCTCTCCCATTTGAACTGTGTAATTGCCTATGCCAGCCCTCAACTGGCATAGGCAATTAGGAGAGAAGTGTAGATGAACTTGCATTTACACCTATCTCTCTGTCTGTGGGAACAACAATCACTCTGCTGCCCCACGGACACAGAATCCCCCTCCCTTCTCCCTGCTTCTGACCAGTGTGAAGTTCTGCTGAGAGTGTACTGCTGCTAATGACCCCTGCTGGCTGAATTGAATATTGCATCCATTAAATTCATTGCATTAACCCAATTAATGTGAAAACGTATTCAATCTTTTTTTTCTGGTTTTCCTGCCCTAAAAACTGGGTGTGTCTTATGGTCCGGTGTGTCTTATGGTCCGAAAAATACGGTAATTCTCATGATTGTATTTTAAAGTTAGCAATAGTGTAAGAGTGGCATTAAGGTGCTAGCTTATTCAGTTTGATTGACTATTTAGATTTCCTTGCAGGGGTTCTTGCTGATGCAGGTGATGGTGATCCCCTTTAACATGCCAGCATGATGGCACAGCTTCCATATGTTGATGGCAAATAGGGCACAGGGGGCATCCACAGTGTCCTAGTTATTTAAGTAACAATATAAGGAGAGAAATCCGTATAGCAAGGATGTATCCGCAGATTATAATTAGTTGGGCCCTAGGAGTAGGGTAATGGTGGGTGTTCTAGAAATGTGTGTGCAAGATAAATGTGAAAAAAGTCCAAACAAAGAAAAAAATATTTAAAAATTCAAAGACATCAATTGGATGTTTAGCCCTCAATTGGCTGTTGTCAGTCTTTAAAATCAAGAAGGCTTCTTTACTGGAAAATTGTTGTTCTGAAAGAGTAGACGGTTGATCTGAACACCCCTGCTTCCAACAAGGCCTGAATAGTCTTTGTAATGTCTTTATATCCCCCTGAGATGCAATGTTGCTTCAGATGAACTGGATGCTCCAGAGGTAAATAGACTGAAGTGCCAAAAACATATCCCAGACATGGCATGTATAATTTGCCCCCGAAAGATTTCCATTCCTAATTTGTGATCTGGCAATTCAGACTCAAGTACGTTGATATTAAAAGCCAGGGTATCTGCTAGGGCTGGACAATAATTCAATATCCATACCATCGCGATATAATTTTTTCAATAGCAGTGATACAATTTGATACATTTCTGATATTTCAATATACATTAGCATTTGTCACTGAAAGGCAGGGGCGGTCCTATTGTCTCCCTGGACGAGCACTCCCTCTGCCGCCGCCCC
>CM070035.1:112750550-112764405 GCA_036250615.1 Ptychadena robeensis | reverse complement strand
ATAGCTTGTCCTGTTTTAGTGTATGCACAATAGTAACTTCTATGCCGTTCAAATTACTCGGGAGGTGTTGTTTTGTCTCATCTCAGGAACATATAAATATCTTGAGCTTAACAGTTTAAGTGATAGTTCCTAAAGACTCTTTTTCTGTTGGTTATGAGTCACTGACACGCTCCAGCTCAATGGAACGCCCTAATAGCTTTTAAAACTAGCCTGCACACTACACATACTCCACTCCAGCTAAATGAAAAAACTCAACTCCACCTCTCACTTCCTCAATGTGCAGTGCACAGGATGGAACGCGGAATTTCCACCCTGAGAAACACATGCCAAACACATGTGCCCATGTGGTGATCCCTGATCATCATCATCATGCTGTGATTGATCAGGGATCACCACATGGGCACATCGATTCCCATAGCATCATTCTGCCACCACCATGCTTGGCTATTAGAATTAAGCTAGCCATACACGGGTAAATTCCCGTGCAATCGACCCCCGATCAATCACAGCATGATTACGTCATCATGCTGTGATTGATCAGGGATCACCACATGGGCACATCGATTCCCGTTCAATGGGGACCTTTGGGTAGCCGTTTCTCCCCAGCTTCCAGCATGTGAATCAAACACGCTAGAAGCTGGGCAGAGAAATCCATCCGGTCTGCTTCTCCCCGTACAGCAGTGCCCGAGTATGAAGAGTGACTCCGCCCCCTTCATACTGAGCCAAAGCTGTTTCTATACTTTGCATGAAGATTCTTCATGCAAAGTAATGGAGATTGAACAGGGTTTTCCAACATGTTGGAACCCAGTTCCTTCGAGTGGGCTCTATTGAACCCGCACAAAGGAAAGCACACACAGGTAGGATTGTAAGCAGATTAGAGTACAATCAATCAATGTGAGCGCGCACGTTGATTGATTGTACTCAAATCTTTTTACAAATCTACCCATGTGTAGCTTTACAGTTGGATTGGTGACAAGCATTGCCTGCCTTTGGTCATGATATTTAGAATCGAGGGTTATTCAGTTCTAGATTTCATCAAACCAGATAACAGTATGAGATTATTAACTTGTATTTCTATATCACTGACATACATATTATTAACTGTCTCTTTGAGGAGCTCATAATCTGAATAAGGGTATCCTTGCCATAGTCATATGTAACTGACAGTACATTTTTAGGGGGAGGGTAATAATCTATGAATATGTCTTTGGTGTGGAAGACCGGGGTGCCCAAAGGAAACCCATGAGAATTGAACCTAGAATTTGCAAGGCCAGAGTGCTAACCACTAATTCACTGAAACAAACAAGATAACTCAAGGTTCTAGCAATGTTTTGTTTTCAGTATGATCGGATCGGGGGTCGATTGCACGGGAATTTACCTGTGTATGGCTAGCTTAATTCTAATAGCCAAGCATGGTGGTGGCAGAATGATGCTATGGGGATGAAAAAGAAACTACCCTTATTCAGGTGTGCAAGGCTAGTTGCATCATACGTAAAGACTTTAGGTTGTAATTACAGCCAAGTGCTACTTGGCTAAAGGCCTGAATACTATAAATGTGGTATTTTACCATTTGTTTTTCTTGTAGAACATTTTGGAAATTTATTTCAAATTCAGTTTTCACTTTGTCATTATGGAGTAGTTAATGTGTCACTCAACTGAAAAAACATTTGTTTGAATGTTGAATGGCAGGGTTGTGGTGATAAAATACAAAAGCTACATGAAGCCTTACTCTCGCCATTAACGTAAAATAAATGAAAAAGTCGAAGAAAACTGCTAGCATTATGTGAACAGTTAATGAAAAGAAGGAGTATGAGAGGAACTTATTATTACACTGAATTATTCCTCTGTACTTCTCTTAAACTCTTACAGAAGAGCAGCTTTGTTCTACATGCTGCCTTTAAAAAACGAAAAGCCGTGTTAGGACAGAAGCAAGATGAGAGAAGCTAGATTTAGGATCAACATTTTTGTTTCTTTTAGATTAAAGGCTAGAGCTAGGCTTTAAGAAAATCAACAAAAATAATTACCATACACAATTCTAATGGGAACAGTTTTAGATAAATGTACAAACTTTTGAAGAAGGATGCCACATTTGACTTTTCCCGAGAATCTTTTACCTGTTTACAAATCAAAATAATTTGAGACAACTGTAAAAAAATTTATTTTTATTTTATTCTTACAAAAAATTAATTATCCATTCAAGGCAGGTGATTGAAATTATGTCCATAGCTTGGTCCACTAGATGGCTATGCAGTTTCAGAACACTCTTGAAAATGGCAGAAAGAAAACCGTTATCCATAATTAACGTATTTATAAACATCAATATAAAAAGTCTGACTAATAATCTGTACATTAAAAAAAATAAATTATAATCTAAATGGTGTGTAATGGAGGTGTAAATTAGTGTCAGAGTAAAAACAAGTACAAAAAAGTTATAAATGTGCTTCTTTGTAGGGGGATGATTCTGTCACTTGAGAAGCAGGCATCGTTGATATACAAAAAGAAGTGCTCGCCCTGCCAGAAGTACTATTACAGTTATATTCATGGTTCAAGGAGACAAATTCTTGTCGCAGTAAATTTGGTTGATGAGTACTGGAAAAAGAATAGTCAACAGAATTAGAACATCCAGGTATTTGACATGAATAGTGTGGACTTTGAAAAAGAGAAATACTTGTTTCTTCAGTGAGCTTCTTCATCATGCCTTTGAACAAAATATCAGTGATAAGAACCTCTGATAATAGCCTTTGTTTTTCATCCATTTTGCGTAACTTTGCTGCAACAGTAACACCAAATGCATCAAATTCATCTTCCTTTTGGTTGAGAACTGCAGTTGCTTCATTAAGTAGTTGTCTGCTTAGTTCCTCATTTACTGTCCTCCGTCTTTTCTGGTTTTGAATTGGCGGGAGCTGCTGGGGCATTCCAATTACCTCCTGGATCTAGGAATTAATAACAACACACATATTTATAGACAGACACACACAAATATACATATATATATCCCCCTTTGGAACATCTTTATAACATCAATGGAAAAAAAACTAACACTAATAAATAATCACTAGACACCATCATGATGTTAAATGTGCCCACAAAGTGCTTATAGCAGTAAATCCCAACCTGGGGTCAGCACTATCTGACTTTGAAAGTTAATTACCCAGCAATTGCTGGAGATATAAACCAAGGTTGTATGCACAAAAGTTAGGAGGAAGGGAACGTTTCCCTCGGGAGGGAGGATTGTGATGTCACGTCCAGGAAATTTTCTTTTAATGTGTGTATTCATGTAGGAGTTGGGGTGCATGGCTCGTCACAGGCAAGACGGGGCCTTAAGAAAAAAAAATTGTAATTACTGTTAGCGTCTGCGAATATAGTGGTTTTCTGTGTTTTGGCAACCTTCAAATATAGTAAGTCACATACTTATTTCCCTATGCTCTAAGAAATATGTCTGTAATTAAAATTATTTACAACTGGTCCTTTTTTAATCCACGTATCTTACTATCGTGGGCCATGGTACACTACTACTTACAAAATACTCTAAGTAGTCTGTGACTAGTCACATATTTTTTTATGTGCAACTTGGGAAATTAATCAGAGAATCGCTCCAGGAATTGGAACAGGATGAGCAACCCCAGGAAACCCATCATCAAGCATCAAACCTAAATGATCGCTTTAAGATCCACTTCTGGATTTCCATTGAGTGGCTCCTTACAAATGATGAGCTGAGGGTAGCACTGTCATGAGGAGTACCAGGAATACGGAAAATTGTTACCACACTTACCATAATTTTCCTTTCCTGGTCACTCCTCATGACAGTGGTAGTTCCCACCCAGATTTCATTTTTTCGCTTGGTTCATAACGGAACATGGGGGCAGGGCTGCAGCCAACCTTTAAAGGCTTGAAGGAGGTCCTACGTGGGGTCCTGGACCCAGGGTAGCACTAAGTATGTAAGTATGGTAACAATTTTCCGTAATTCTTCCTGCTATTCCTTTGAGGTTACAGAATTATAAACAGCCTGAACTATGTTTTGATTTACTGTGGATGGTTACAAAGTGCAATAAGGCAAAGTTGTTTCCTCCCTGTGTTGCTGTACATATATTAAAGTGAAATATATTCACTCCTCAAGAAACAAAGGTACCTTTACTTCCCACACTTTTTCTTATCCCAAAATATGCAGTTTAAGAAAACATAGTGTTGTTATTATTTAATAAAAAAATGATAACTATAACTTAACTACATTATGTAAAAACACAGTATAATATATAAAAAAACACAGTATATTATATATATATATATATATATATATATATATATATATATATATACACACACACACACACACTGTGTTTCCCCAATAAGACATCCCCCAATTTTTGCTGAAAACTTTGAAATAAGCCACCCCCTGCAAATCAGACACTCATCGCAAATAAGACACCCACAATCCTTGCCTGAATCTCCCATCTAGTACCTCCATCTGGGCTGGCTGCATAGTAGAGCGGAGCAGGAAGTAACTGCAAAGGCTAACGCACGCACCCGCACCAAGCTGCTTAACTCTGCCTTGCCGTAACAGAGTCTGTTACCCAGCCGGTAGAACCCCAAAAAAGTGAATAAGACATCCCCTGAAAATAAGACCTGTCACATATTTTGGCTTTTAAAAAACTATAAGACAGTGTCTTATCATCGGGGAAACACGGTATATATACATATTTAAAACTGGCAACAGTACCAATTGTTTAATCTGCCAAATATGCTATGCCTTCTTCGGTGCAACATAAAGCATACTAGTTATGCTTGTGTGGTGTGACAATCCATGGGCAATAAAGGAACACAGGCTGAGTAGGGTTTAATAAATATGCAATGACCAATTGTAAACCTACAAAGTGAGCGCTTTATGCTAAGAGGTATCTGTGAGTGAGTAATATACTCCACTTCTTGTTAAAACAATGTAGGTCAAATGTTTTATGCCCGTTTTAATGGTCCCAACAGAAGGATATGCCTTTATGCCAGCTGCCAACATATAGCTTCCTTTTATCATAAAGATCATAATTCACCTAACATTACTTAACAGTAGCACTTTACCTTTTTTTTTATTGACAGCACAGAAAAATTCATGTGCTTCTAAAGTTCAGCTGGCCTTAAAAATTCAGCAACAACAGTTGCTTATTGCACAATAAAGAGTCCCTTGCATACATATATACACACACTTTGCTGTCCATTGTACTTTCTGGGAAAAGATGAAGTAATTTCTTCAACTTTAATAAATAAAATTGTGTAGCCATTACACAAATTATTTTACAGAATTGAGATATTAAATTCACACATTTAATATCCATATATAAGGTAAATTTTACATTGGACAGTGTGTACCGTATTTTTCGGCATATAAGACGCACCTTTTCACCCCCAAAATTGGGGGGAAAAAGTGCCTGCGTCTTATACGCCAAATGCGCGACCCCCGCGGCCACTCGGCCGCCGGTGGTCGCACCTTGGCTTCCTGCCAGCTCTCCCGGCACGGGAGATGGGAGAGCCGATGTCTGGCTTATAAGGCGAAAAATACGGTATTTACAAATTGCTGATGATTATACATATGTGAAACTGTTAGCACACACTTAAATATATATTATCATTTATCATGCCTAACGAATTCTAGATTTCATACCTGGGAAAAGTTTTTACTTTCTCCAGTACTTTCTAGGCTATCATTTGTATTTTCTTCCTCTTGCTGCATTTCATACGTGCCAGGAAAGAGGGATACTGATGGAATGGGTACATCCTGGTTGATGGTAAATTTCAGAAGATCAAAGTACCACAGACGTGGTATGTAGATGTCCTCACCAGAAGCACCAGTTTTTATTGATGCCTCCACTTTCTTTAACTCCTTCTTGAATACCGTTCGCAAATTTGAAATTTTATGTTTAACAAGTTCTACAGTTGCTGTGGGACAAACTGTTTTACAAAAATCAACTAGTCTTTCATATGCCTCTGCTTTTTTCTGCCTATTAGAGTAATTAGAACATTTTACTTTCCACAAGCAAGGTAAAGATTTATACAATTCAATAAATTCTTTCAAAAACTCTGGGTTCATAAAAATTTCTGTTGACGGTTTCTTCTTTGCAAGAACCTACACAAAAAAGGAAAACAAAAATACAGTTTGTATTGTGGTACTGTTAGACAGTTCACATTAATATGAAAGCCAATACCCTGAATGAAAAACATGTTTTTGGCACTCATTCTTTTCAGCATGTTTTTTTTTTACTTTTATAAGGGAACTAAGCTATTTAAAATAAGGCAACACATTACCCCAAAAATGAGAATTCAAATAATAATAGCAGTTAACCAAGTAAAAAGGTTAAATCAGTGATGAGAATGAGATAATCCATGTTGATTTCTCATAACGTAATCAATAAAGTCCGTTTGTAAAGTCCATGATTCGATATAAATTATTATATTATATTATCAATGCTATAGGTCTATTGGCTTATGCCAGTCCAAAGCAGAGCTGCATAGGAGGAACGAGGGGCCACATTGTAGTGGTTAGGTAATCTTTAATAGGTGCACATGTCTCAAGAGAAGTTCACAGAAATAGGTTAGAATGAAGAGATGAATCACGCCCCTTCCAGCTTCCCCCGGTGCACCTCTTGAGGAAAAGGTGTGTAGAAACGTGCATCGAGGTTGTTGGAACCATGCATTAATCTTAAACAGTTGAATTGGATATTTCTGGTATTGCCTAGTTCAGACAAGCACTTGACACTTGTTTTTATCGTTTGAAGATTAAAATAACCTTTTTATATCAAATCATGGACTTTACAAATGGACTTTATTGATTATGTTATGATTGAGAAATCAACACAGATTATTTTATTCTCATCTCTGATTTAATCTTTTTACTTTGTGAACTGTTATTTTTATTTGAATCCTCATTTTTGGGGTAATTTGTTAAAGTAGGACGGCCTTAGAAAGTCCCTTTGCTCTGCCCCGGCAGGGAAAAAAACTTAATGGATGGATAGACTGGGATCTCTAGTCTCTCCATCCATTAAACCTTTCTTGTGATATTGTATTTGGGATGCTGGCCTCACATCTACTAGGGAATTGTGGTAGTCCTTCTGTATCAATTCTAAAAGAATAGTTAAGAACAAGTATCTGGTAGGGTTCAGCTTTAATCTGATCACTGTATATTCATCAGATCATAAGCCATGACTTTACAAACATCATCCCTAGTTTATCCGGATGCTTACAGGGAAGCTAAATGAATGCAAACTTGCTACATTAACCTTAACTAGTCCTTAATCCTTACGCTACTCTAAAATGAGCTCAGCTTTAGCGCCTCGTGAAGCTGCTTTTAACAATGTGCCACAATGTCCATGAAAACTTATAGGGAAATGGCATGAAAAGGATGTGTGAGTAATTGTGGCTTAAACTCAAATTGGAGATTTAGCTTTGAGCAGTGCTTGAAGCTTTAGTATAGAAAAAGTTTTTTTTCTTATTTTTAGCAATATAAATTCTCCTGAAGCTGGGGGGGCGGGGCACATTCTGATATATCCTTGAGTGGGTGGTAAATAAAGCCTAGACAGTCACACTATAATTTAGCTTTCGATAGCTTAATTTTAGAAAATAGCTACCTGCCAACAATATTTTCACAATGGACATATTTAAATATTAACACCCAGTGTGTTTTATTATAAATATACAAAATATGGAAACATATAAAATGCCCCTCTTATGAAAATTTACAAAACTTGCACAGATGGGACTGCTGCACATATTTACATTAATTTATGCAAATAAATCCCAAATTTAGGGACATCAGAAATATGCAGCTTTTTTTTGCATGTGGAATGCAAAAAAACCTCTCCTCTATCTTTCCAATCCAAAATTAGTTTGAATATATGGCTCATATGAACTCTTCTCAAGATACAGTCCATCCGGAAAGTAGTCATAGCAATCATCATCATAAATGTTTCCACATTTTTGTTAGAGCCGTATTCCAAAATGAATTAAATACATTTATTTTCCTCAGAATTTTTCACACAACCACCCATAATGACAATGTGAAGAGTATACTTAAGGTTTAGGCAAAAAATCACATGTACATTAAAAGTATTCACAGCCTTTGCTCAATACTTTCTTGATGCACCTTTGGCAGCAATTATGCATTAAGTCTTTTTGAATATGATACCACAAGCATGGCACACCTATCCATTGCCAGTTTCGCCCATTCCTCTTTGCAGCACCTCTCTTTTACTAAGGAGTGGTTACATCTGGCCTCTCTACTACACAGGCCTGATGTGCTACAAAGATGGTTGTCCTACTGGAAGATTCTCTTCTCTCCACAAAGGACCTCTTTAGCTCTGACAGAGTGACCATCAGGTTTCCTGGTCACTTCCCTGACTAAGGCTCTACTCCCCCAATCACTCAGTTTAGATGGCCAGCCAGCTGTAAGAAGAGTCCTGATGGTTTTGAACTTCTTCCACTTACAGGTGATGGAGGCCACTGTGCTTAAAATAGCTTGACATTTTTCTACTACCTTCCCCAGATTTGTGCCTCGAGACAATCCTGTCTCAGAGGTCTAAAGACAATTCCTTTGACTCCATGCTTGGTTTGTGCTCTGACATGAACTTTCAACTGTAAGATCTTATATATAGAGGTGTGCGCATTTCCAAATCATGTCCAATCTACCAAATTTACCACAGGTGGAGTCCAAAAACATCTCAAGGATGATCAGGAGAAACAAGATGCAGCTTGAGCTTACATACCAAGCTCTGGCACTACATAGAGATCAGTGCTCTGTCAATAAATGGGAGTGGGGACACTCCTTTAACTCCCAAACTGCCAGATGGATACACAGAACTCTCACAGAGACAGTTTTTTTAAACACTTTTTTTTTGCTCCAAGTAAGACAGTCCGGTTGATCTTATAGGGTTCTTTTTAAATTGTTTAAGGTTATTTTGTTTGCAGGCATCAGTTTATACACAGTTCACTTGCTGCAGGCACCTTGCTGTCAGCTGAATAAATGGATAGACTGAAAGGTTTAACACCACTACACACATCATTCGCCTCCTAGATGACAAAAGAACAATTCTTCCAATATGATGCCACAATTCTATTCTTAACCCACATGTTATAGTGCAGATTGCAAAATAAAACAAAATAATTAGGGGAATTCTGGTTACTTGACACAATATAAGAAGGAACCTTGAGATGAAAAAAATATGGAGTACGCTACACTGAAAAAAATTATATATGCAACACTTTTGGTTTTTGCTCCCATTTTGCATGGGCTGAACTTAAAGACACTTAAAGAACTGTCAGACACCATCTCTTTTGCATGCTTATCGTCCTCTTCAGGGTCTGGACCGGATTGCAGTTAGTCATTGTAACCCACTTGAGTGGGCAAATGTTCACATTCAATGGCACCTGCAACATTGGAGAGACGTTCTATTAACGGATGAGTTTTCACTGTTCAGGGCAGATGGCATATTGAAGGCATTTTGAATGCACAGATACTGTGACGAGATCCTGAGGCCCATTGTGGTACCATTCATCCACAGACACAGCTGCCCGCAGAAGAATCGATCTGGAAGTGGCTTCTCTTCCCTTTAATTAACATGCTGCCACCATCAGTGAAAACATGAAGAAGGTAAGTAAGTTTTATTTGTCTTTTTGTAGCAATTTTACAGGATCTGAACTGCTGACAGGTAAGTAATGTGCCTATTTTATGTATGTGTTGTTTTAGTTTAAAACCGCTTTAATATCAATCAAACTCTGTGTCCGATAGCAGGTATATCATCTAGTCTACTTATATTAAATTATATATACACAAGTGTGCACGCGTACGGCCATCTATCTGGCCCGTATCATATGCGGCCATCCTAGTTTTCGAGCGGGATCAATCAATCCTGCTTGAAAACTGGGATATCGGACATGACCGTCCATGCAAAGCATCAGCTGAGCTGGAGAGAGAGCAGAGATGTCATCACGCTGCTGCAGGGAACATCGGACGGTTCCAATATCGAGCCGTCTGTTCCCTGCTTTAGGGTCATGCCACAGCATTTCAATCGGGTTGAGGTCAGGACTCTGACTGGGCCACTCCAGAGGGCGTTTTGTTCTGTTTAAGCCATTGAATGACTTGTATGCTTTGGGAGATTGTCCTGTTGCATCACCCATCCTCTGCGGAGCTTCAGTTGGGCAGATGGTCTAAGGTTTTCCTGCAAAATATCACGATAAACTCTGAAATAAATGTTTCTATCAATGACAACAATCTATCCAGGCCATGATGCTCCCTCCGCCTTGATTTACAGTGGGGATGAGGGTTTGATGTTGGTGTGCTGTGCCTGTTTTTCTCCACACATAGTGTGTTTTTTTTCCCCAAACAACTTAATTTTGGTTTTATCTGTCGACAGAATATTTTTGTGGAACTTCCAGGTGCACTTTTGCAAACTTCAAATGCTGCAATATTTTTATTTGGTCAGCAATGGTGTCCTCCCATGTACTCCATTCTTGTATAATGTTTTACTTATTGTAGATGTCAACAAACATACCAGCATATGCCAGAGATTTCTGAAAGTCTTTAGTTGACAGGATACTTATTTACCCAATTAAGCATTCTGTGCTTTGCTTTGCAGTCATCTTTACATGACAACCACACCTAGGGAGAGTAGCAACAGTGCTGAGTTTTCCCTATTTGTAGACAGTCCGTCTTAAGCAGGCCATACACTCTGAGATAAAAATTAGGATCCATTAAAACCGACCAATGAATGCATTTTATCGTCCTGAAATCCGCACATGTCCACATGGTACAACCGATATATTACGATCGTAATTGCTGTTTTTTTACGATCGTAATTTATTTGACAAGTTCAAAAATTTTAATTGGTCTGGCAACATCGGGAAACTTCATACTGTTTTCATAGTGTTTACCGACCAATTACTGCCGAGGCTTCCCCTTTAAAAAAAAAAAAATACATCACAATAGCCGATATAAACGGCGATGAATTTCAATGACATCCTCGTAAAAAAAATAAAAATATACGATCCTAAATTGGATTTTCAATGTGGTAGCTTTTTTGCCGAATATTACGATCCAAACCGATACCGCCGTTGGGATACATTGGTCTGTTTTAATGGATTCTAATTTTTATCTTAGCATTACCGTGGAGACATGAACATCAATGCTTTTGGAGATACATTTGTAACCCTTTCCAGCTTCATGCAAGTCAACAACTCTTAATCGCAGATCTACTGCATCAATACCATCACAAATGCTAACTAAAAAGCATGTGCAGCTGATTTTCTGCAATGAACTGTCCGGCCCTAATTTATCATCATTTATCATATACAAAACAGAACCTCTCCTTGTTATAGAACTTTAATTGAACCCACCTATGTATTTCTTTAAGATTATTATAATCATCAAAAAAGATCTATAAATATCTAAAATCTATTGTTTTAAGGTGTAATAGGCACAATACAAGATGTATTCCTGCTTCTGTTTAAATAAGTATTATAAGCGATGATACAGTGCATCTGGAAAGTATTCACAACACATCACTTTTTCCACATTTAGTTTGGTTACAAAACATAAAAGGACTCCAGAGGTTGTATGAGGAGAATCTTCTAGAAGGACAACCATCTCTGCAGCAATCCAACAATCAGGCCTTTATGGTGGAGTGCCCAGATGAAAGCCAGTACTTTGTAAAAGGCACATGGCAGCCCAAAAAGTCACCTGAAGGACTCTCCGACCACAAGAAACAAAATTCTCTGCCACAGATTGAACTCAACATTGCTCGAGATGTAGAGAAGGGTTGTGGTAACATAGCATGTATAGTTTTTGCATAAATTTAGTTTAAAGTTCCACCTGACTTTAAACTTAATTTATACCCTGTACCCTTCTTTACATCTCCAGTAAGTTTGGTGATGATCATGACCATGTTCAGGGGCTTTGCAATCAAATCACAAAGTTGAACTGGTCGAATTTTCGAGAAATCTCTAGATTGTGTGTAGAATTTTGAGGAAAAAATAAATTTAATCAATTTTGGAACAAGGCTGTAACAACAGAATGTGGAAAAAGTGATGCGCTGTGAATATTTTACGGATGCACTTTATACACAGGAACACACAAACGCATATCCTTAAAAAAGAAGTAGGTAAGATATGAAAATTTAAGGAAAATTTTCCTGGCAAGTAAAGCTGGTATATAACCTTTAAAATTAA
Organism: Ptychadena robeensis; assembly: GCA_036250615.1. Lineage (NCBI taxonomy): Eukaryota > Metazoa > Chordata > Amphibia > Anura > Ptychadenidae > Ptychadena > Ptychadena robeensis. The sequence continues at coordinate 112,752,204 of CM070035.1, read as the reverse complement.
AGTATTGTTACAAAATGCTATTCTATAAATTTTTGAAAAAAATATTACACAGGATAATTCAAGTACTTGATTTTTACATTCAAGTCTACCAACAGAGGTGTAACCATATATCACAAAGCATCAACATGAAACCTAGCGCACAAAAGTCAGAGATTGAGGGTTTGATATATTATATATCCTATATTATTTTGACAAGCACAAGGTTTTATATATTTTTCAAGGTTTCTTAGAATTAGACATCAGTAAACAGTTTTTGGGCAACAAGTTGATTTTCACCCTTGTTTGCCTATATGTATAGAATGAGGGGTGATTGACAGACCACCTCCTGCACTAAATTAACCTAATGTGACCACTATGGTTGCCAATATGTATCGAATGGGGGATGATTATATGGTGGGCTTGCCCAATTATAACACCATACTGGTCAGAAGATCAATGAAACTATTTGGGTTGGAAACAAACTCTGCACGTTTTGCATACTCTCAAATGCTAGCAATGCATGCAAGCAGCAAGCATTTTTCATGCCTTGTTCACAAAAGCAGATGTGCAATGTGCAAAGCGCAAGCATTTTTTTTATATATACTTAACGCACATCTTTAAAAAACACATATAGTGTGAAAGGGCCCTAAGGCTTCATTAACCTCCCTGGCGGTTCACTGAGGTGCAGATTTCTGTACCAAAAGTGATACAGTGTTTTGCTTTTCCGCCCCCATCGGCGTCACAGATGACGCCGATGGGGGCGGAAAGGTTCTGTGTGCCTGCAGCTTTGTAGAAATGCTGCAGGCACACAGAGCGGTTGCCCCTGATTCCGGCACGGGCGCAGTTTGATTCACGAACAGACTGTGCCAGTACTTGCTTCGGGCGTAACACTAGGGAGGTTAAACCAGCCATAGACGCTATGCTTGGCGGGCGTTTATCGAACAATCGGCCGCAGCATGATGAAATCATCATGCCATGGTCAATCGTTCGAAATACACCATTTACGATTTGACAACCAATACTTTGGATGGGGACCATTGTCCCCATTCAAAGTACTGGCGATCGACCAGAGAAAAACGTTTGTTCTCTGGCTGATCAAAGTTTTGTGCTAGTACGAACGGTTGCTCCAGGTGGGCGCGTTCATTTTGTGATTGATCACCAAGCGATCACCCTGAATGCGCATGGTGATCATTCGCAAAATTGGCCACAGATTAAAGCTCTATGGCCGGCTTTAAAGGTACAGAAAAAAAAGAATTTTACACTTGTTTTCTTTTGATTTGGATTGGATAAAACATTTATAAAACATTTATCCAATCCAATCAAAATAAAAGCAAATGTAAAAAAATGAAACATTTTTTTTTTCTGTACCTGGCCCGGCGGGTGACGTCATCGGCACACGAGCGCAGATCATGGAAATAGCCGAAGACCTTGGCTATTTCCAGATCTGCTCGGGTGCAGCCGGAGATGATTCCACTAGCAGAAACGCTTCTAGCGGGATCCACTTTGAGCTGTATAATCCAGCTCAAAAGTAAAAAAAAAAAAAAAAGATTTAAAAAAAGAAAGAGGGGCGTGGCCTGGCTATGGCAATGTGAGGACAGCTCCCGCCGCCGCCACTATAAACTGGCCATAAACGGACATTCCACACATACCAACCCGCACCAAAATGACCTCCCGC
>CM070035.1:112727598-112743783 GCA_036250615.1 Ptychadena robeensis | reverse complement strand
ATATATATATATATATATATATATATATTACATTCAAATTACTATTGACACCTGGTTTGAAATGTGGTTTATTTCCCACTTGTTTATATTATTTTTTCATAGCTTTGTCTCCCTGAGGAAGCCCAAATGTAGGCAAAACATGTTGGATTTTCTTAAATCTATACTGTATGGCCCTTTTATAATATTGAATATAAGAACATGACAACATTGGTCTCCAACCTTGTTGACTAATGTTATGTATCTTGAACAATTGTGTTAGTTTTCTAGATACACTGCTCATAAAAATAAATGGAACACAAAAAGAAGACATCTTAGATCAGAATGAATGAAATACTTTGTTCTTTACATAGTTGAATGTGCTGACAACATAATCACACATAAATTATCTAAAATAATCAAAATTTATCAACCCATGGAGGTCTGGATTTGCAGCTACACTCAAAATTAAAGTGGAAAACAACACATTTCAACAGAACTGCAGACACACAGAGCCTGGTGTCCTGAGGGATCTCCTCCCACAACTGGACTAAAGCAAAGAAGGTTTGCTGTGTTTGTCAACGTAGTGTGCAGAGCATGGAAGCACTACCAGGAGACAGGCAAGTACGTCAGGAGATGCGGAGGAGGCCGTCGGAGGGCAACAACCCAGCCATCCTCCTTTGTGCAATGAGGAACAGGAGGAGTACTGCCAAAGCCCTGCAAAATGACCTCCAGCGGGCCACAAAGGTGCATATGTCTGCTCAAATGGTCAGAAACAGACTCCATGAAGTTGGTATGAGGGCTCGACGTCCACAGGTGGGGGTTGTGCTTCCATCAAGATCGACAAATTCGTCACTGGTGCCCTGTGCTCTTCACAGATGAAAGCAGGTTTACACTGGGTATGTGACAGACGTGAGACTCAGGGGAGGTCGTGCAGGCCAACACCTACCATTAAAAACTTTAAGTTAATGTTCAAAATATTTTTTTTATTTAAATTACTGTATTTTCCTTTCATTTTTTGTATTACAAATAAAATATGTGCAGTATGCATGGGAATTCATTTGTTTTCAGTAACTAGCCCAGCCCCACAAAAGTACCTTAGGGGACATGGAGACTTAACAGACCAGTAATGTATATTCAAGTGAATTTTGTCTCCAAGTAGTTCATTACAACCAATTAAGACATAATTAGTTAAAACAGCGCCCCCTCGGTCCTATACTTGCGCCCCCGAAACCTTAACGTTTTTGCATAGGGCATAGGAACTCACCTGTTTGCCAATCCCCTGCTGACAGGTCCTCGTCTGAGAACTTATGACACAAAATGTACATTACCATACTACAATGTTCCCTAATGCTTGAAGTATAATTTTAAAACAAGTTTTATTTAAAAATGTAAAATGTCTTCTAGCTCTGCCTGCTGTCATTTTTCAGTAAAAATGCTTGTACAATCAATATAGGTTGAAAATGTTATGTGTGGCCCTTTAGTGATGCTGAGGGCCGCACTTATGACCCTCCATATCAACTCAGTTGGCCACCACTGAGTTAAAAGCTCTAAATACATTTCTATCATGGCATTGCATTCCAAAATATATTTTATTATACATACAAAAAACATTATACGCGTATTTTGAATGTATATCACATAATTGTTTTTAACAATGTTCAAGCTTAAACCCCAAATATGTGATTCCCAAATGGTCAATCGTTGCAAACGGCGATCAATCAGGAATCAAATGAAAAATCGACTTATTTCTGTGGCCAGCTTGAGTTCATTTACATGTATCCCCCATGGCAGAAAGCGTTAATGATGCTTTCAAATATAGAGATCTGTAAAACCTGTTCAAAAGTTTTAAAGCTTGAAATACAATTGACGAAAAGAGACATGCAAAGTGCTGGAGGCACCCTGATTAACAACAGTCTATTTTGTGTTCTTTAAAAGCTCTGCTTTCAAGCTCTGCTTGACTTCAATTTTAAACACTCCAAACAAGTTGCAAAACATCCAAGAAATTGCTGCATTATCAGGAGTGGCAAATCTTCAGTTTGGTACAGCCTAAGAAAGAACTAAAGCACCAGGGAACTCAGCAACACAGAAAGACTTGGAAGTCCATGGAAGACAACAGTAGTGGATGACTGCAGAATAATGCGAGTAGAAATCCCTTCACAGCAGCCAACCAACTGAACAACCCTCTTCAGGAGGTAGCTGTATCAATAAAGAGAAGACTGTATAAATGTAACTGGCGGGTACAAGCCACTCATAAGCCTCAAGAATACGGTAGAAAGGCTAGATTGCATTCTGTTAACAAAAAAAATAAAGTTCCCAAAATTAGAAAACCTAGCACAGTTCTAGATTAACATTCTTTGCACAAATGAAACCAAGATCCACCTCTACCAGAATGATGGCAAAAAAAAGTATGAAGAAGGCGAAGAACATGATGCAGAGAATACTATGATCTATGATTCAGAGAATATGTCATCAATTTTAAAACATGGCAGAGGAAGTGTGATTTCTTGGGTATGCATGTCTGCCAGTGTCCCTGAGACACTATTTATGGACGATGTGACACAGGACAGAAGCAGACGAAAGAATTCTGTGGTTTTCACAGACATACTGTTTGCTCAAATCCAGCTACATCCAGTCATATTGATTGGGAGGCATTTCATAATTCAGATGGACAATGACTCATTATTATTGTTAAAGCAAATAAGGAGAATAATCTTGGATGGCCAGGTCAGTCACCCGGTCTGAACCTAACTGATCATGAATTTTACTTGTTGAAGAGAAAACTTCAGACAGTAAGGCAGGATTAACACATTTGTTTGTCAGTCTGCTAACAATTTGGATGTTTCCAGACACCCATGTGAACAGGCCTGGCCAGGCATTACAAAGGAGGAAACCCTGTATCTGGTGACGGTCATAAATTCAAGACTGCTGAACGGGCTGCCATTGCTAAGTATGGGGTTTCAGTGTCCAGCTCGAGCTACCAAAAACTTGCAGAAAATTTGTAATCCCGAGCTAAATTCGGGCTGGGGTGAAATGTAAACAAGCGGCAATGACATCTTGTGGGTGTTTTGCTATATCAACCTACAAATGGTTGCATTTGCTCTTGAAATTGCCACTCAGTTAATTACAACGCTCCAGAACATGGTATCATCCCCAAAATTGCTGCAGATTTTGCATAAATTAAGTTCAAAACCAGAGATTTGTATTGAAACTTTGATATTGTTGCAATCTTTTTGAAATTGATTGCAACAGCAACCATCTAAAGGTCCCCATACACGGGACCGTTTCCCAACGGATTACGGGACGATCGATTCCGGGCGCATGCACGCCAATCGATCGTCCCGGAATCGCATCAAGGGGGAGTTGCCATTTGTGAAGTAAGCGATCGGACACAGAATCGTCCAGGAATCCGTGGGACAAGGTGGTATGTAGCGATCTGACACACTTAATTGGCCAATCGATCGGACCTCCGATTCCTGCTGACATCGCCGGAATCGTCGGATAGGTGATCGATCGGCCATGGAATCCGACAATGTATGGCTAGCTTAAGGAGGTACCACGAGGCTCCCCTGCTGCTATTTCCCTTAGCCCGCAAAATCACCTGATGGCGGGGGCATGAGCATAAATGTTGGACAATTTTTGAAACTCTGCTGACCTTGGACACTGAGGGTGAATCCAAATAGTGTGGACACATGGGACATTGTCACTTCAGGAGAAGGCAAGGTGGAGTATACCTTTTGATGTCTTATTTTCTTACAGTTTTATCACATATTCCAGTCTATGCTTCGTTTGAAGGCATACGTTTACGCATATATACATCTGCGTTTTGTGAACAAAGCAATGAGAAATTGCATAAAAAATGCATACAGTGTGAATGTTAAAATTTTTTCAAAGTCAAAATTCACACGATATCTCCAACAACTGCACCACACCCACTCTTCCAATCCCACCCTCCTGTAGCTCCTTGCTCACTTATTTTCCTGTTAGTCTGGAGGAAGTTACTCTCTTCCTTTTCTTTCCACCATCTGCCCACTTGATCCTATACCTGCTGTTCTACTTAAGACCCATTCGACACCACCCTTGCCCCTGCACTGACAGAACTATTCAGAACCTCTCCCGTGGTATTTTCCTTCAAACATGCCATAGTCCTCCCCATACTGAAGACGACTCTCTACCCTCTATCTATCAACCACTCTCTCTTCTTCCTTTTGCTTCTAAACTGCATACAAAAGATGCAATCATAAAGTCTCAATCCCAGAATGAGCTAGCCAACACCCCATAATAAATCACAGAATAGGTTAGACTAGGGGGGTGACGAACAAATCAAACCACCGAGTCTGAATATCCTCTTTAAAGACAGAGGCAAGGGGACTTGTATGTGGCTATTTTTGTGGCAGATCCTCTGGGGCTTCTGAATGCGCATGGTGATCATTCGCTAAATCGGCCAAAGTTTGAAGCGCCATGGCCGGCTTTAGATGTAAATGAAAAAAAAAAATTCTTAACATTTTTTGTTATTTTTTATAAGTTTACATTTGTTTTCTTTTCTTTTGATTTGTATTGGATAAAACATTTATCCAATCCAATTAAAAACAAATGTAAACTACCTTATATACTCGAGTAAAAGCTGACCCGAATATAAGCCAAGGTACCCACTTTTAAAAAAAAAAATCTGGAAAAACTGAATGACTTGGGTATAAGCCTAGGGAGGGAAATGCAGCAACTAAGGCACAGAAACACACAGCAAATGTACTTTTGTTTTGAGGTGTAATTATTTAATTTAGCAGAATTAAACTTCCCCCTGAACATGATATCATCACTGACATTGCTGGAGATTGCTAGAGAAGGGATGTGGGAACATTGTAAAGAAAAAAGTATTGCTTCTAGCATATCAAGTTTTTGCACAAAGTAAGTTCAAATTTGACTTGACTTTGAACCAAATTTATTTAAAAACTACATATGCTAGAGCAATAATTTTTCCCCACACCCCTTTTCTACACCTCCAGCAAATCTGGTGATGATAGCATGTTTAGAGGCTTTGAAATTCACTCATAAAGCCCACCTTCAAAATGCCGTGATTTTCATTTTTTTGTCCCGAATATAATTTTTTTGAGCATTTCATTTTTTGAGCACATTTTAAGTACTGAAAAATTCAGCGTATATTCTAATATATACGGTAATAATGTACCTTTAAATTTTAAATCTCCCGCCCGGGCCATGACGTCATCGGAACACGAGTGCCAATCACAGAAATAGCCGGAGAGATCGGCTATTTCTGGAGGCACTCGGGTCCAGCCTGAGGTGGATCCAGATGTAGGAACGCTCCCGCTGGGTGTATCTGCTAGCTGGATCCACTTTTGAACTGGATCAGATAAAGACATTTATCTGATCCAGTTCAAACGTAAAAAAAAAAAAATATTTAAAAAACGAAAAAATACATGTTTTTTTCATGGAAACCGGGTCCCGCCTCCACGACGTCACTCGGGAACCAGGAAGAAGCAGGCAAGGATGTCGCTGGAGGCGGCAGCAGGACCAGATGAGCTCCCGCGCCGTGCCCGAAGCAAGTTCGGGCGCATCATTAATTGAAGCGTCCTTTTGCCCGAACTGGCTTCGGGCGTATCGCTAGGGAGGTTATTCAAATGAGAACTGGTTTATGGTGAAGATTTCTTATGTGCTCTTAAAACCCACATATTTGATGTTATGCATGACTCATGAAAATTGAACATGAGTCGTGCCATTGGAGTCTTTTCCAAAAAATATTGGATTGTAAGCCCGATTGGGCAGGGTCCTCTACTCTTGTGTCATAACATGTAACTGTGCGTTATCTTGTGTGGCATCTCAACTAACTTATTTTACAGGGCTGCGTAATATGTTGGCGCTATATAAATAAATAATAATAACATTGGTTTTCTACAAGAAAACGTAGTACTGTAAAAATGTGAGCGTTACAAAAATGCGTGTGTTTATAAAAACAAAATTGTTTATAAAAACAAAAAGGGCATTGGTATATCCTTCTTTTGGAGGTGGCAATTCGGGTTTTGTTTTCATTGGGAGGGGGTGGGGGGGTCATCTGATCCTAAAAAGATATTTAGCAGGTTTTAGGCAGGGTCAACACGGGGTTAGCCTGCCAATCATCTTTCAGGCAATTAACCTAAGTTTTACAGGGGAAGTGAGAGCGCTGGGACACTCACCCTCCCTTATTCGTGTGCTTAACATGCCATTAGATTTGTTGATAGTGTCACCTTATGATCTTGGATAAAAAAATACTTTAAGAACATAGAATGTGAAGGGGCTTAGGACCTCCCAAAAGTGCACCAAGTTCTTCGTTGTCTGCAACGTTTATGGGCAGATATACCTTTACTCGCTTATCGAGCATGGATCTTCAATCTTTATGTACATTTTGAGTGGGCAAGGTTTTAGGGGCACTGATGGGCGGGAGTGGACACCCTGATCCATAAGTCTCATGTATGTAATACCAAGGAGGACAAATGGTCATTTTCTTAGATACGGACATCAAGAGATCTGTGATAAGGAAAGCCAGCACCCCCTTCATAATACTGACATGCCAACATGAATAGAAACAGAAACTGCCAGGGAGGAACTGTTATCCCCAGGTTACTAGGACTAGGAAACTAGGAGATATTGAACATTGATTCAACCCTTATGAATTATGAATTGTATAATTTTCTCCAAAATGTATATTTCTGTAAACCACCTGCAACTCTAGGCGATTATTATGTACAGGAATATAGATATTGTGAAACCAGAATGAAGCCTGTACCATGTCCCCAATCCCAGATCTCCCCTTCTAAGGCTTGGGATAAAAAAAGCACCCATATTTGGTACAAGTCTCCTCCAAAAATTTAAGCGGGTTCAGCATCACATGTATTTCCAGGAACATGACAGATCTAGATTTAGATGTCACTTTTATGCCACCTCTTCCCCTTCTATTGAGAATGCGGTCATTTGATGTCTAACAACTTTGTTCTTCAACTGCTAACCTCAATTGCTTTCTTTGGTTCCGATACCCTCATCTACATCTCCAGAACAGACCTCTGGATACACTCCCCTACCAGATCCAAATTGTGACTTTGGGCTCACAGTGGATGGGATCTGGATGGTGGCTGTGACAAAGGGAACCGGACTGGAGAGGGTTGCGACAGCACTAATGTGGATAAAGGCCCGTTTTATGACACCATTTTACAGATGCGTTTTAAAAATTACAGAACCATGCCTCTTGTGGAAGGGGGAGATTTTAACAGTCTAAACTCAATGGAGGACAGGAAGGGAGAGGTGGGCAGAATTGAGCCTCAACGCCTGGTGTTGGCACAGGATGCCAACCTTTAGAATAGAGGTAGTTGGTGGATCTATGGCGATATTGGCTCCCGGTGGACCGGGAATAAACCTATTCACACTTGCAACAGGTCTTTTTCCGTATTGATAACTTTCTTTTTTGTCCCCATTCTTGACCGATATTTCCTCTGCAGAAATTACATTGGTAGCAAGTGGGTAGTAAGATTGAGATTTACCACGGTCTCCTGGTTTGGCGATTCTCTGCACATTTGTCTAAAGATGTCTAAAGATGTCTTCAGCCGCACTTTAAAGGTTGGCAGTATAAGTATCAAACGTGTAATATGTCCCATCAGCAAGAGAACCCAGTACTATTTTGGGAAGGCATGGTTAAGGGCCAAAATTCCAGCTGACTCCACCTTAAGAAAAAAATTATTACCTATTACAAGAGGGCTTGCCAAAAAGCATTTGAAGACTACACTTCGCAATTCTAGTACTAGTAAGCCAAGCAGGTGTGTGATCATTGAGTGTGCCAATACTATCAACGTATCTGCTCACATAAGGAATTGGTATTCTTCCTGTTTGGTAACAAAGTGGAAAGATGATGGCAAATTTGGCCAAAGGGCAACAGCCTCATTCTTAAGTTGCAAGACAATACAAGTCATTATATCAAAACATTACAAAGGGTTCACATACTTTTTCTTGCAACTGTAGATCTACCTGCACTAGATAAAAGCCAATTATTGATGCTAAATGCCCCGATTTCCCTGCAAGAAGCATGTGATAAGCATTTTCGGATGGCAAAGCCCCAAGCCTTGATGGGTTCACTAATGATTTTTATAAATTGGCATTCAAGACCATACCCTAACAGTGACATTTCTCAACTCCCGTGGATTATATACATTCTATAAAATGGCAAATTGAGGACATCCATAAACCTCTTCACTTTTTGTTCAATTTTGTGCTCTCCTGGCATTCTTTACCTGATATGGGTAATGCAGCCATTATTATAATTCTACCCAAAGGATTCTTACAACGAATCCAGGGAAGGATTCTTACAACATAGCTCATACAATCTCTTTCCTAAACCTTGGCATTAAATATCTGTAAAATATATTGGCTAATAGATTGGCAATGGTTCTCCCCATCTTGATATCAAAAGAGCAAGAAGGTGTTTTGCAGGGTAAAAATGGGCTTTACACTATAAGAAAGGTTTTGGCAGGGCTGAAATACTATAAAGGGTCCCATAAACCGGTAAATTTTTCACTCCATTTTTGCCCGATCGATCACTGCACGTTCATGGCGATCATTCGAGTGATGCCCACCCTGATTGATCGACCAAGCAAAATCGTTGGTGAACCCATGGCCCCCTATGCAGCAGCCTTTTCGAACAATGGATTTTCTGAAATCACCCATTTTGGCGACAGGCTCCTCAAAATTTACCACAAATCAGATTCCCAAGGTGGTATTCCATTGAATCCAAAACAACTGCCAGTTGAAAGCCAAGCAGGTGTGATCATTGGCCGAGCCAATACGGATCTGCTCAGGTAAGGAATTGATATTCTTCAAGTTTGGTTACAAAGCGGTAAGATGATGGCAAATTTGGCTAAAGGGCAACAGCCTCATTCTTACAGTACGAAGTTGCAAGACAATACAGGTTTGCACCACACTAATAAAATAGCAAAAGAATGACCGAATCGGGAATCGACTGATGACAAATTGAGTCTATGTCTAAGTCTATGGGTACCTTTAGGTCTATAGACTGGACCTGCCCCCATTGGCTTTGGTGTCCCTGGATGCAAAGAAGGCATTTGAAAACATGGCCTGGCCCAGGTTGTACAAAGTAATGGTGTATTTAGAAGCATTCTTTAACTATGTGCATGTAACTCTACACACACAGCCAGGGTGGATTTGATTTAAATCACGATTAAATCACTAGTCAGTAAGGCTTGATTTAAATCAAACTGATTTAAATCAATCATTCTTGCTGGTATAAACTTTAAAATGCAAGTAGGTGAAGATTTAGGTTAATCATTCATATTTAGACAACTCTTCTGTTGCACTTAGTTATGAGAACTGCAGAAGTAAACCAAGCATCTGTGATAATTTCTTGTAGGCAGAGAAACTGCCTAATAATCTTACAGAAACAGACAGAAGTTGATGATAGCATAAGCACATCACCCAAATTTCCCCTTGAATAGACATGGTTGAGGGGGACACAAAAACAATACATTTATTATACACAGTGCAAAATATGAAGGAATGACCATCATATCAATCAAAAGCAATGCACAATGTTCACATCTGTACACGTGCTTAGACAATTAAAATAGTCCAAATGGTGCAAATTGCACACCAACGCACGTTTTGTTGAAGACTCATTAAAGGGAGTACGATATGTAATTTCAAAGGACAAATCAACATAAAAGTGGACACAGCCCCTCAGGGGTTACTCACGTCCATAGATCAATATAGGGGGAAAGACATGATTTCTCAAGATGGTGTCCCCGCTGGTGATCTGCTTAACAAGACTGACCCAAACCATCAACTGATTACCCCTGAGTAACCCCTGAGGGTCTGTGCCCACTTTTATGTTGATTTGGTTATTCAATATGACTGATGTTGGCTTTTTAATGTAGATTTGGCCTATGAAATTACATATCGTACCCCCTGAAGGAGTCTGCAACGAAATGCGAGTTGGGATGAAATTTGCGCCATTTGGACTTTTTTAATTGTCTAAGCACCTGTACAGACATGTAAATTGTTGATAAGATGGTCATTACTTCATCTTTTGCACTGTGTATAATAAATGTATTGCTTTTACATATTGAGTGGCCCTTAAATTCCCCTAGCCCCTAGCATTTTGGGTGATGTGTTTATGCCATCATCAACTTCTGTCTATTGTTTTTGGGATGTTGGTCACTATAAATGTGAGGTTTGATTATAAAACCTCTGGAAGAGCATGACATTGTGACCTCCCACAGTAATAGAATTATTTAGTCAGAACAGCACATTTTCAGGGCTGCACATACATTTGGAAAAGAGTGATTTTGTATGTGGATCATAAAACTGGTCATGAAAAGGGGAGATGAGACTCTTATCTAGTTCAAATTCAACATACAGCCATTAAATATTTAGGCATTGTATTTCCCCAACAGTTGTCAGAACTTTATGTTAGGAACTATACTCCTGTCATTGCCAACCTTTTAAGGAATTAGAGGGGTGAAATAATCTGCCTATCAAAGCGCACCTAAACTCAAAAATAAAAAAGCACAAAAAAAATGTTATTACATTACATTTTTAATTACCTAAAAACTGTCCCAATAGCTTAAAGGTGCTCAAAAAACAAAAAATATTAATTTAGCAATCCTGCCGATGCCTGTGGGAGCCGTCATTTTAGATTCAGTGTTTGATTCCAGGCTTGCATGAGTTGAGGCTGCAATATCGCCATATACGTGCGTGTCAATGGACACAAACAGAAAGTAAAAATAAATAAATCAACGTGAATAGCTCCAAAACGTCACGGCGGCTGAGGAGATGCTCACACAGAGGAGGGGTGAGGGGGCAACTTTACAGATATCTCCACACTGGTAACAATTTTTTATTTTCATATTGCCCCAATATTCAGGGGTTGGCTAGCCAGGGGGAAAAGTTTGTCTGGTGGGTTTAGGTGCACTTTAACAATGAAATTGATCAAAATGATCAGCTTCCTCAGGCTATTGTACCTGCTGAAACACTGAGATGTCTGCAAACTGACTTCAGCCTTTAATACTTTTATTTGTTTAGAGAAGAAGGATTAGGATTGCACTGGGGAAATTGTGCAGACCTGTTAAACATGGGGGCCAGCCTGCCAGACATTTGCCTATATAATCTTTCAGTATGCCAGAGATTGGCTACATGAAACCTATTACTACTCCACACACAATTTGGAGTCTGAATAAGCCACTGGACTTTAAAGGGTATACTTAACACACCATGGAACACAACAGGTCATATTTCAGATATGGGCGGGGAGGGGAGTTGTGACAACACAGGGGTCTATAATGCCCCTTTCTCTCTTGTGTTCTGTTCTTGGTCCCAGGCCACGTACTGTTTAGCCTATGCGCAATAACATCAATACCTGAGAACTCACCACCAACCATGTGACAATCTATATCAGACTTTTACCTGAGATTGAGGGTAGCCTTGTCTCCTGATCCTTCTCAGACATATCATGATAATCATATTAAAAAATGGGCCGAGGTATTGACAATGCCTCTGGAGGACATGGATACTGTAGTTTTGGGAGGCTGGAGGGCTGTACGAAAAGCTATTGTCAGTGAATCATGGAGGGAGATGCAGTTTAAAATTTATCACCAAGCATACATGGACCTTCAGTATGCACTTAGAGCCTCCTACTCTACATGGATAAAAGGTTGTCCTAAATGTGGGCAACATGGTCCCAATTTCCTGCATCTGATCTAGAAATGTCCAAGAATAATAATTGTTTTGAGGACAAGTTCTCCAGTATATGAACAATATCTCTCAGCAAAGAAGGTCATTATCATTTGGAATAGGTTTATTGCACATAGTGGGCCCGATTTAGCAGAGGGAGAGAAGGACTAACCACTTACTTTGGCAGATGTTTTCAACAATCTCCATTCAGTGATGCTTATGGAACAACTCTATGTGCAAAGGCAGACAGAAGAACACACAACAGTCTTTTGCAAAACATGGAGAAAATTCTTACTTGTGAAACTGAGCTCTAACCAGATCAAGGGCGTTTGCATTTAAAAAAATCAGAATGGAACCACCTGGAGAATTTGAGGGGAAGGTTTGGTATGTCCAAAATTATTCATACCCTTCTCAATAATCAAATGGCTATTACAGAAATTAAACGCTTTCTTAAATTGCAGACCAGCTTTTTGCATGTCTCCACAGGCATTTTGGCCCATTCATCTTTAGCAATGAGCTGCAAATTTTCAGGTTGGAGAGTCTTCTTGCCATTACCCTGATCTCCCTGTACAGATTCTGCTAACCATTTTCTTCACCACCTGTGCTGTGTGTTTTGGGTCATTGTCATGCTGAAATTGTCCCAAGGCCAAGTTTCTCTGCAGACTACCTGATGTGGTCATTGAGAATCCTCATGTATTGCTCTTTTGTTATGGTGCCATTTACTGTGATTTGGTTCCCTGGACCATTGGCTGAAAAACACCCCCAAAGCATTAGGTTTCCAACACCATGTTTGACAGTGGGGATGGTGTTCTTTGGGTTGAAGGCTTCTCCTTTTTTATGCCTACAGTAATTAAGGAAACATCATTTTGACCAAACAATAAAATTTTAGTTTCATCTGACCATAACACAGAAGACCAGAAGTCGTCTCTGTCCAGATGAGCATTTGCAAAGGCCAAGCAAGCTTTTGTGGCGTCCTGCTTGATCTGCATTCATAGAACCCAGCAGTTTGCAGTGTCAGTTGGATTGTCTGCCTAGAGACATTGCCACCAGCAGAGCCCAGATTGACCAGGGTGGCCTTGGTTTTGATCCTTGGATTCGTTTTCACCTCTCTCACTATCCTCCTGGCCAGCACAGGTGCCACTTTTGGCCTCCGACCACGCCCTCTGAAATTTTCCACACTGGAGATTATTTTTTAATAATACTTTGCACTGTAGCCACTGGAACTTGAAAACATTTAGATATGGCCTTGTAGCCCTTTCCTGACTTGAGAGCATCCATAATGTGCAGCCGCAGGTCCTCACTGAGCTCCTTTGTCTTAGCCATGACTGTCCACGAACCAACTGCAGAGAGCTGCTGTTCTTCACCTGATGAGTTGATTAAAACAGCTGTTTCCAATTAATCAGGGTAATTAGGATGCCTGGACTATTTGGGAAAATCCAAAGTTCTGTACCATTCCAGAGACTGACAGTTTGTGAAGGGTATGAATAATTTTGGACATGACACTTTTTGCTCAAATGTAAAGACAAGCTAAGAATTTTTTTTTCCCCACAAAAATGCCTCTTGTACATTGTCTTATTATCTTTTGAGAACACCTATGTCATTTCCCCTCAAAAAATAACTTGCTGGTTGAATAAAAGTTACTTAAAGTCAAAATTTGCCAGGGATATGAATAATTATGGGCTTGACTGTATGTTGAAGATTGCACTGATTTTAGCGGTTAGAGGTATAGTTAATTGAGTATGTTTGGTTTTCTGTGTACCTGGTTTCTTCTTGTAATTTGGGCTCCGATTGAAATGTAAAATGGTATGCTCATATTTGGTTTATATAAAAGCAGAAATGTTTTCAATAAACCCTCCCCCCACCTGCAGTTTCAGGAGAGATATAGGCATATACACTATGACACCCCAGAAACTATGGGGGGCTTATGGGCAAGTCGGCATGTCCATAGCACACGCCCACTCTGTTTCAAGATGTATAGGGCACGGTATTCGCTATGTGGGCAATATCGTGTCCTATACATTTCTATTACCAAACCGTGCCCAGAAACACAACACGGGCATGGTTTGCATGCGTCAACCGTGACACGGCTCCGGATCCACAACGCCTGGCGTTCTGAATCTGCTGCCATGCCGCCCCCAAACACGGTATAACCACACAGAAATCCATGGTGTAGACGCAGCCGTAGGAAAAAAAACTAAAGGAAAGTTGAATGAAGCAAAAGCCATGAGGGCAAGAGGTAAAATATGTATATGGATTGTTGAGAGAGAAAAAAGTTAATTGAGGTGAGGTTACAGGTGAAATTCTCCAGGGAGTGGGTGTCTGCACACTTTGTGCAGCCACATTTTAAACTTATGGTGCAAGTGGACAAAATTGTTTAAAGATTTAAAAAAAGCCCTATTTATCTAAAAAAATATAAATAAAAAATGAATAATATACAGAAATGGACATTTGTAGTCATCAGAAATCTTTATGGCAAGGTGACAAAGTAGGAGAATAACTAGGAAACTGGTCTGGACCGAATGGACTGGACCGAGTATTGTCACCCTATAAAAAAGTTTCCTAAAAGACTGAAGCTGCCTTTTATAGCTTTTGTATAACTACAACTTCCAATATGTTCTGCTCAAATTTATATTGCCTTCTCTTGGTCTGCCTTACATACACACTATATACACATAGTGTAAAGCCCCATTCCTCTGACTTACTACTCATTTATCCCCCAGTCTTCTGATTGTTTGTCAGTGCTAGGGGAAGGTGGGCATTGGCAGAGGGAGAAAGAGAAGTGGCAGCCCAGAGAGCCGGTAAGCTGAAGTTCTCTGCTCTCCCCTCTTTGCCTCTGTTCTGGCTGATAAGCTGCGTGCCTAGAGAGTGGGCTAAATGCCACCTCTGGCATGTGTCCATAGGTTTACTACCACTGTCTTATACTAACCTATTTGCATAAAGCTGTTTCTTTTAATTATGTATGTCTTATAAATTAAAACGTTAATTGAAAATAAGAATTAAAGTTGAATACCTGGGGTTTTCCACCTTCACCAGCACTTTCCAAGCTGTCATCAGTGTTTTCCTCCTCCTGCTGCACCTCAAAAGTATCAGAAAACCGGGACATTGATGGAGTTGGTACATCCTGGTCAACAGTAAATTTCAGAAGGTCAAAGTACCACAACCGTGGTATATAAATTTCATCACCTGAAGCGCCAGCATTTATTGAAGCTTCCACTTTCTTTAATTCCTTTTTGAACACAGTTCGTAAATTTGCAATCTTATTTTTAACAAGTTCTAGGGTTGCTGTAGGGCAAATAGACTTACATAGATTAAGAAGTTTGTCATATGCCTCTGCTTTTTTTTGTCGATTGGAATACTCTGATGATTTTAATCTCCACAAGCATGGTAAAGATCGATACATTTCTATAAACTCTATCAAAAAATCCGGATTCATAAGACATTCTGTTGACATTTTCCGATTTATGGTTACCTATAAAAAGAAAAACATACATAAAGCAAATGAGTATGTGACTTATGAAAATGTGACTTTTTTTATGTATCTACAGGGGAAAACTAAAAGGGTACCATTAATGCTGGCCATACACTCTGAGATTAAAATTACGATCCATTAAAACCAACCAATGAAAGCATTTTATCAGCCTGAAATCCGTGCATGTCCACATGGTACAACCGATAAAATACGATCGTAATTTTCGATATTCGATAATATTACGATCGAGTGTATGGCCAACTTAAGTGTAGTTTTACCAGTAGACTAGTTAGTCTGTTCTAGAGTTCATGATGTAGTGAAATAGGATCCTCATAGGTCTTCTTCACAATTAATTCTGGGGAAAAGGATGAATGCATGTTAAGTCATCCCTTACAATGCAAAGTCAGCAGACTTCAAGGAGTGTGCTGGCCGTTAATGGTAAAGGACCATTTAACTTTTGAAAGTCCCACTGTATCCACAAGCGGACCTTTCATTTAAATAAAATAGTTGCCTACACACCAAAACAAATATATTTACAATAAAAAATAAAATAAAAAATATATTCACCCACTACACTAAACCAATATGCCCATGCAATTGGCTCCAGTGAATTCTCATGGTATTTTCAAGCCTCCAGCTATCACAGGAAAAGCACCCCAATAAATGCCCTGTATCAGCACTGGCATGTTGTCTTTTGATGAACTAAAAAAAACACCCCCATTACAAAAAAAAAGATTTTTAAAGCGGACCTACCACATTGTAGGTCACTTTGCACTATCGGCATCAGGCTGCCAATAGATAGGGCAATCACTGTCCAAAAAGAAAAATAAATAAATCTTACAGCAGGAAAGACCGTTTTTCCGAGGTAGCACAACCCATGCTGTGACGTTGAGCCGCAGCGCCGCCGAGGTCGCTTGTTAGAGCTAAGACTGCCGGGAAACATCAGCTCTGAGTGGGGACCCATAATGCATCGCTCTGCCTCTGTGACGTCACTATCACAGCGTGCAGCCCTGTGTCTG
>CM070035.1:112717300-112727498 GCA_036250615.1 Ptychadena robeensis | reverse complement strand
GAGGAAGTGAAGATTGTAAGTACCTTTTTTTTTTTCTCTGTGTAGCAGTTTTCACAGATGGAACTGCTGACAGGTGTGTAATATGTCCATGTCATGTATGTGGGGGATTTCTTTTTTGAGTTTACTTCCGCTTTAATAGACAGAAAAGAAAGACCAGCATAAAAAATCCATTAGAATTTAAAAAGAACTTAAAGTGCATCATAAAATTTTAAGATTAGACATTTTTTTCCCGAAGAGTAAATTTATCCTGTTTTACCATACTAAATAATATATAAAAGAGACAAAGTAGAATGAAACCCTCCAGATTAGGGACTTTAACCTCCTTAGCTCACTGCTAAGGTTATGTACCAAAAACGCACCATAGACTTGGAAAAAATATTTATGTTGTGGGCCTGTAACTTTCCAAAATCGGTCCATACAAGGGTCTAGTAGAAATCCCAAATAAAATAATTATGTAAATATATATTTAACAAAAGGTTTAATTTGAATGATAAAATCATTAAAATAATTATTTTGTATAATAAATTTTAAAACAAGGGATAGCACATAACCCAACATCACAATCAGGGCAGTAGCTGCGGGTTTCCTTGCGGACTCTTTTCCCAGCTCCACATGTCTTAGAGCCGCACACCACACACAATCTTATAGGTTCTTGCTTTCTAGGTGTTTAAGGAAGAAACCTGGAAAAATGGCGAGCAGTCCAGCGTACAGGGATCACCAAGTATGAAGCCTGCCGAACTGTCTCCTGTGGTGTCAAGTATTTTACACATATGGCTTAAGATATTCGCCAAATAAAGGCATCATGCAATACAGGCCCCTTTTGCGCAGCACAAAGACGTTCCGCAGGCACTGCTCCAGGAGATGGCGAAATATTTATTTTTTATAAAACTTCCACTGCTGCTTCCTGACAGCAGGATAAAATGTCATTGCCTAATCTGCTCTGTGAACACCTCCCATGGTCAAATTGTAATCCACCACAATCTGTGGCCTTCGAATGTCTTGTCCACTCCTGGTTCTGGCTGGAACCATGGCGTGTTGTGGATGGTGTGTAAACAGCAGGGTTCCAAATGTATCCGGATTTGGACTCACAAAGGAGAAAATATTTGATCCCAAATGGCGTTCTTTTGGAGGCTATGTATTAGATTCAGCTCAGCCCCCCTTTATATGCCATCAGGCTTTTTGAGTAATTGGGGCGGAGATCGCTTCCAGCCAGGAAAAAAGCATTTAGGTGTTCGGAGCCGCTGCTGACACATGGAACGGCAAGTAAGCGCCGCAGGCCTCTGGTTTGAATTGCACTGAAAACTGTTTTCAGGGTGATTTTCATTTAAACTTCCATCCAGAAAGAGTCATTCTGGTGATAGGAGCCGCCGTGTCAAACACTAGGGAGGTTAAATTGGTCCTCAAGAAAAAAAAAAAATCTTCAAAAAAAAAGTTTAATTTTATTTCAATCAATTAAAATATATATTTTATAGAGACAATACATGATCACAGAATAGACAAATTTATATATTTAGGTTCAAAAGAAATCCTGAAGTAGCAGGATATTTCAATTTAATACAGCTGAACTCTTACTACAGGACATGAAATACAATGGTTTTTCAATATTGTTGCCGTCAACATGTTTCCTCAGGTTTATTTGAAGTTTGAGAGTAGGGGAGCAGGCCCAGGGTGGATAAAAATCAATGATTTTTTTAATTTAAATAAAATTTGAAAAAAATATATTACCATCCCAAGGTAATTCTGTGATGAAATATAGATTAGTTTTTAATTATGTAGAATAAGGCTGTATATGATTTATTTGGTAAATAAATTCCATGAATCCATTCACAATGTCACGCTCTTCCAGAGGTGTTTGTAAGATTTTATAAATCAATAAAACTACACTCTCAGATGTATAGTGGCCTACACCCCAAAACAGAAGTCGATAATGGCATAAACACATCACCCCAAATTTCCCTTTGATTAGACAAGGGCGAAGGAACTTCAAGGGCTACTCAATATGTAAAAGAAATACATGTATTATACACATTGCAAAAGATGAAGTAATGACCATCATATCAATCAGAAACAATGCTCAATGTTGCGCAGGGCTGTGGAGTCTGAGACATTTTTGGGTCCCTGGAGTCGGCAAAAAATGGACCGACTCCGACTAAATTTAAACGGGAATTACATTTTTTTTTTTTTATTAAAATAAAAAATTACTTCAAAATGTCCCAATTAACAAATAGTCATAATGAACATAATGACTTCTCTGCTATAAGAATAAATGCATGCAGCGCATAACATTACAGCTCCCACTGTGACCCTGGCCTAAAGGCCCCCACACAGGTACCGAGTGGGGGCCGACAGACCAGCTCAGATGAGCTCTAGAGTGCAGAGTGATGACGTCATCACGCTGCTCTCCAAAGCGGACAGCAAGACACCAGTCTGAGACTAACAGCATTGGCCAGAGATTATCAGACATGTCTGTTCTCTGGCCGGCCGAGCTGTGGGGTGACAGCGATCTGTCACCCCATGTGGGCTCCCCCGATCGGCATACACACACGCCCATCGGTCGGCCTTAACTCTCGCTGATAATGAAGTAAATGTTTGTTCCCGGACTAGAGACGCTTGTATAAGTGAAGGGAATGGATCGCCAATAGTTCAGGACTGAAGCTGTAAAACATTTGGAAAACAGCTGTCATTCAGCTGAGGCGACAAATACTTAGATTATTAGCTTCAACTTTACACATGACTATGGGATTCCAGGGAAATCATGAATCATGTTTGAAGTGCCCCTTCGCCTTGCCTTGCCTTCGCCTTGCAGAAGATCAGAACACTAAAGCTTGGCACACACGGGTAGATCTGTAACAAGATTTGAGTACAATCAATTAACTTGCATGCTCACGGTGATTGTACTCTAATCTGTTTACAAACCTACCCCCGTGTGTGCCTTACTTCGGGCGGGATCAATAGAGCCGGCTCAAAGGAACATGATTGAACGGGGTTCCAACATGTTGAAAAGACCCCGTTCAATCTCCAATACTTTGCATGGAGACATGAGTCTTGCCTCCTCCACAGCCGTCGGCTGTCAGTGTGAAGGAAGCTGGGTGAGACAGGCTGCTTCTTCCCAGCTTGTGGCGTGTTGTAAATCACACACTGCAAGCTGGGGATAACGGGTCGCCATTGAACAGGAATCGATGTGCCCATGTGGTGCACATTGATTTCCGTTCAATTGATCCCCGAACAATCACAGCGTGGTGCCTAGCTTAAGGAAAAAGCAGCAGCATCTTCTGCCTGACTCCCTTTCTCTGCTTTAATTGGCCATTACAGTGTTGGTTTCCTAGCCAGTAGTTCTGTGGTTAATGTAGGATGCCTTCCTTTCCTTCAATGGATGAATACAATACATTAGCATATTTAATACAGAGGAGTCGGAGTCAAGGAGTCGGAAGAATCTAAAACTGAGGAGTCGGAGTCGGGGAATTTATCGACCGACTCCACAGCCCTGATGTTGCGGATGTACACAACTGTACACGTGCTTAGACAAAAAAAAATTGTCTAAATGGCACAAATTTCACCCCAACGCGCATTTCGTTGAAGACTTCTTCAGGGGGTATGATATGTAGTTTCATAGGCCAAATCTACATAACACAAACAGCCAGCACAAGGGATCAGTCATAGTGAATAACCAAATCCACATAAAAGTGGACACAGACCCTCTGGGGTTACTCACGTCCATAGATCAATAAAGGGGGGAAAGACCAGATTTCTCAAGATGGTGTCCCTACTGCACCGACACCAGTGGGGAACGGAGAGACAGACAGACTTTAACCACATAAATGCCGTGGTGATCTGCGTACAACAAGATCGATTTTTTAATTCCTTTACTTTGGTAAACATGATCAGTTGATGGTTTGGGTCAGTCTTGTTATGCAGATCACCAGTGGGGACTCCATCTTCAGAAATCATGTCTTTCCCCCTATATTGATCTATGGACACGAGTAACCCCTGAGGGTCTGTGTCCACTTTTATGTTGATTTGGCTATTTAATATGACTGATACCCTTGTGTCGGCTGTTTGTGTTATGTACTTTCATAGGTCAAATCTACATATCGTACCCCCTGAAGAAGTCTTCAACGAAACGCGCGTTGGCGTGAAATTTGCGCCATTTGGACTATTTTAATTGTCTAAGCACCTGTACAGATGTGTACATCCACAACATTGCGCATTGTCTTTGATTGATATGGTGGTCATTACTTCATTTCTGGCACTGTGTATAATAAATGTATTGCTTTTGTGTCCCCTCAACCATGTCTATCCAAGTGGAAATTTTGGGTGATGTGCTTATGCCATCATCACCTTCTGTCTGTTTTTGTAAGATTATTGGGCAGTTTCTCTGCTGACAAGATATTATCACAGATGCTTGGTTTACTTCTGCAGTTCTCAAAAGTAAGTGCAACAGAAAAGTTGTCCAAATATGAATGATTTACCTAAACTGGGGATAAAAAAACTAATATAAAAAGTTGTTATTCTAAAAATCTTCATCTACTAGCATTTTAAAGTTATACCGGCAAGAATGATTGATTTAAAATCAGTTTGATTTAAATTAAGCCTTACTGACTAGTGATTTAAATTGTGATTTAAATCGGTTTGATTTAAATCAAATCCACCCTGGGAGCAGCTATAAAGAAATTGCACATACTTAGCACATCTTACCACAGTCTGTAGTTTAGACTTGTCTAGTGTGAACCGGGGAGATGGGTGCATCAACCAATGGAAAGGATCAAATAAACATGTGCTCATCCACAGGGGAATTAGGAATGGTGGGAATAGAAGGGATGTTAACAATCGAACTTGTTTTCTTAGAAAAGCATGGGCTCTAAAAGAAACATAATGAATAAATTTAAAGCAAAAAATATTTTTATCCCTTTTGGGATACGTGGCTTGGTGCATCTCTGTGAGCTCTGCTAAAGTGAGCCACAATCTGACCCCATCCACCCAAAATCCCAACATTGCAGACTCCTACTAAACCTGCCTGAGCCATAGCAGGTCTCATTGCCGGGCTGGGCCGCACGCTCCCGAATCCGGCCTCTGGTTGTTGCTATAAAAAATCTCCTACCCAGAACCAGCACATCCCCAACTGCGAGGGATACAAGACTGGTCCCTGGTAAGAACTTTACCACCCCGGTGGGCCATCTGAACTTATCGGGTGACGGCCAAAAATTTCAGCCGAGGCTCCAGCCTATATCACTTGCACTTCACAGCCTACCCATCTTGTGGCTCTTGGCCTAACTTGAGAATGGTTCACTTCAATTGGCCTATCAGGGGCATCAACACAGACTAAAGTACAGTATTGCGACCTTCATCTGCTACTGTTGCAAAATTGCACAAAGATACTCTGTTGATGCAGGCCACCTTCTTAAGGTAGCCATACACAGGTCGATTTTCCACTTAATCGGCAGTCAATAGGTTTTGATCACAATGCCCGATCGACCCAATAAAATCGAAATCAAATGTTGGTTTTTTGGTCGATCATTTGGCAATCGGAGTACATTGATGGACCCAAATAGTCCTGTGCAGCAGCCTTTCCGATCGATTTTGTGGAATCGGCCATTTTGGAGATTGGCTCATGTCTAAATCAGCCACAAATCGGATTCCCAAGGTGGTGTTGCATTGATTACCGATCCAATCAATTGCTGATTACTGATCGCCTGGAAAGATTGGATCGGCAATCAATCGGCATTTGATCGCTGACAAATCGACCTGTGTATGGCTACCTATAGGCTTATGTGTAGGTTCCACCACCTACCCTACAACTCATCAGATCAGCTGTGACCCTTACACTTTGTGAATCAAAAGCACCTAATATATGATACTTTTCTAAACTCACTCTGCACCAAGAGGAAGAACTAAGCAGGGTGGATAACAATAAATGATTTTTTTTATTTAAATCGGATTTTTAAAATTAAAATGCTTTTTGAGGAAAATATATTTCCATCCAAAGGTTATTCCATCATAAAGTAAAGATTCGTTTTTTTAAATTATGTAGAATACGGCTGTATACGTTTTATTTTTTTATTAAATAAATGTAATCCATTCACATGGTCATGCTCTTCTTCACAGCAAAAATTTAAGAACATGAACAGTCGTGAGAAAAATACCTTAATGCTATTGCTCTACAAACCTATGAATATGGAATCAACCCCTTCAGTGCTAAGTTTCATCAAGAAGTTCAGTGAATATAAACAATATTTTTCTGATTGTTTGGAGTGGAATAGATCTGCACAAGAAGAAAGTGAAACTAAGTGTGGGAGGGAGGTTAAGAAGCAGCCACCTCCAGCAATGACGACCTGGACCGAAGATCTCAGAGTCCAAGAGATTCTGTTCTGACTTTAAATCTTTTCTCTTAGAGATTAAGACAATAAAGCAGCATTATCCTCGGCCATCTCGGACCTCAAGGCCAACATGCGGTCAATCTCCTCACATGCTACCGCTATGGAAGCGGTTAGTAGCAGACATGATGCAAAAATACAGTCTATATGTGATACACTCAGTTCCCACAACAACCTCATGATCCACTCCAATAAATACATTGAGGACTTTATTATTCTTTGAAAGGGCATTACGCCCAATGAGAAGAGAAACTGACTCCCCAAGGGAGGTTGTGTGCGGTCTGCCCGACTACCGGCTCAAATATTCGATATTGCTAAAAAAAAATTCCCAGGAGACCCTCACACTGAATAGCAGCGAAATCACTATTTTCCAAGACCTCTATCCTATCACCTTGCACCAGCATTTTTTTTCTTAAATTGTGAATCTCCTCCAAGAGTTCTTCTCCTGTATGCTTATTCTGTGTGAAGACTTTAATGTTCCACCGAATCCTGCACTAGATTCCTCCTCTGGTTTCTTATCGCTCAAATTTTCGGCACGTCAACACATCAGAGCGAAATTACAGTTGCTAGCCCTCCATGATATATGGCGCTTCTTGCATCCTAACACAAGAACTTATAATTTTTTCTTATTTCAGAAAGACCTCAACTCCGTCAGGGAAGCATCTTTTGGCTCTATGACTATCCCAGACAATGCACCAATTAGATTCATGTTCCAACTCAATCCTGGTCCTCCCTCTAAAAACACCTAGAGGCTGGAATCCTTGTTATTGGTGGACCAAATCCTTTTAAAGTTATTTAAAAAAATAAGTTACATAGTTTTTCTGGACTAATACAACCCAGAACAGAGGGCACTATCAATCTAGGAATCACATAAATGTGTTATGCGAGGAATTTTTATTGAGCACTTGTCCTGTAGGAAAATACAAGCTCAAGCCTCCATAAATCACATTATCACTCAGATTTTGGTCACAAGCAACTCAAATTAACAGCTTTGAGAAACCAACTAAAGGAGAAACTTAACATACGCACCAAACGTTCTTACCTGCTCTCACAAAAGTTATTTTATAAACACAAGAACCAAAGTGCAAAATTTTTGGCAAAGTCCCTTCAAATGAAAAAATCTCACTGCACCATTCAACACATTTTAGACAGAAAAGGTCATGCACATTTAGCTTCTGATAAAATAGCTCAGCAATTCTCATCTTACTACAAAGACCTTTATAATCTTCCTCTAACCTAGTCGATAAGCAGGCGTTAACTGATAAAGGACTTTCTTAAAATTTTCTCCCATTCACAATCTCGAATACCCTAGCCTAGGATTTAGAACTTCCTATTTCAGAGGATGAGTTTCGCAGTGTCTTAAGCTAGCCGATACATGCACTGAGCGGTGCCAATATTGCAGCCGTATGGTGGGCGTGCACACTCGCGGACGTCTGCACAATCGGGGGTGCCCACATGGGGCGACAGATCCGGCCGATGCTGTCAGCTCTGGCATCCTCACACTGCATTTCAGAGCTGATCTGTTCTGCTCTGTCAGCCCCCACTCAGTACGTATATGGCGACCTTAACACTCCCTGAAAGCAGGTAAATCCTCTGGCCCAGATGGCCTGCCAGCTCTCTACTAAAAAACTTTTTCAGACATTTTGGCACCACACTTACTTAACTTAAACTCTATTCGCCAAGCTGATTTATGCCATTGTTGGAAGCACATTTATCTGTCATTCCCAAGGAAGGGAACGATTCCATATTTTGTAGCAACAACAGACTGATCTCCTTACTGAACGCCGATATAAAAATCTATACTAAAACTTTTGCTGCTAGAATAGGCCCTCTGCTCCCGATGCTCATCAAGCTGGATCAAATGGGATTTGTCCCCAGCAGGGAAGCCAGGGGTAATACCACCACAGCCCATAACATCTTTCACGAATCCTCCAGGATCTTGGATGAATGCCTCTTTCTGTCAAGTGATGCAGAAAAGGCATTCAACAGAGTAGATTGGGAATACATGAAAGAAGTTATTGAAGCCATAGGATTTAGAAATACTATGGTATCAAGAATCATGACTCTATATAAATGTCCATATGCTAGAGTGAAGGTTACCGGTACAATATCAAACCTGTTTCCTATGAAAAAATGGCACCAGACAGGGGTGCCCTTCATCTCCTCTAATTTATGTATTGACTTTAAAGCCCCTGCTGAGACAAAGTAGATCAAATCCAAATATAAAAGGCATAACCATACACAAAAAGGAGAAGATAGCTGCTTTTGCAGACGACCTTCTCTTTTTCCTAACTAAACCAGACCAAACACTACCTTCCCAATTGATGGACGGGTAATCATCCCACCCCAACCCACTGTGAAGCCTGGGAATCAAAACTAGAGAGGAATGGGAACAAATCAATCTGCTGACAATTAAAGGTGGGGTAACACGTGTAGATTTTTTCTTCAATCAACTGCCATTTAGATTTTTTTTCGATGACGGTGTCAAACATCGTTCATTTATTGAATGTGGCATTGAATTTTTTGTTAGTTTATCACCGATATTGAATAAAAATACATTCAAAATTGCGACAGGTAAAAATGTATTAACATTAACATGTTTGATGACCTTTCGAACAATTTTTAGTTTTTCAACCCCAAAAAATTTTCATTCTTTGTTTATCAAACAAAAAAATCTACATGCGTAAACCCACCTTAACCGCCCTAGTGGTCGAGACGGCAACATCTCGTCCAGCGCTGCTACTGCTAGTATAGCACTGAATGAGATGGTGCCGTCCAGTACACATTGGGGCTCCGGCAGCGCATACTTATGGTTTTGCGCTGTCCCGGTGTCCCTGATGTGACATGCTGGCAGAATATCCGCCGGGGGTTGTGATTGGACATTTGAAAAGTAAATTGCATGAAAGCAGGTTAGAGAGGGTTAACTGCAAATGGGCACATCTGGGGCACCGGTGACTTTATTTGGGCGATGCTTAGTACATAGCAGCATAGTTTTGTGCCCTGATGTTTGTGTTTTTTCATTTATTTTATTTAAAAAATTATTTTTATTTTACAGAATTGTTTGTTTCAAACATTATTATATTCAGAATGTCTATTAGACCCTTGTACGAACATATTTTGGGAAAATACAAGCCTACAACATAAAGAAAATTTACCATTGAAGACTATGGTGCACTTTTGTTATTTAACGTTTCTTGGTTACATGACATTCTCAAAACCTGGATTGTCTCCATATAATAATTTTGTGAACACTCTTATGTTTGGTTGCCACCTCATGGTGCTTTCCTTTTTTTCTTCCTAGTCATATGTTTTCATGGTTTTCATTTCATGGAATTGTTGCATATAATCTCGGACATACAGAGTTTGTTGATTTACTGAGATTCTGTAAATCTCTATTCATCTAGTTATTCTTTAGTTTCACCATTTGTTAGTGTATGCAATACTTCATTCTGATACTTATTTGATAAGTTTTTCAGTAAAAATTACTTAAAGCAGACCTACCACATTGTAGGTCACTTAGCACTATCGGCATCAGGCTGCCAATAGATAGGGCAATCACTGTCCAAAAAGAAAAATAAATAAATCTTAAAGCAGGAAAGACGAGTTTTTCCGAGGTAGCACCTCCCTGTTTTCCCAGCAGCCCTTTCAGCTGTGTGTGGAGCCCCATAATCCTCTGCTCTGCCTCTTCTCTGTGACGTTACTATCACAGCAGATTCTCTCTGCAGCTCCTGTGTCCTGTGTGCTCTCTCCTCTGTCAGCAGAAAACACCCCCTCCCTCCCCCTCCCCTTCTCTGTCTCGGAGTTCCATTCATGATCTGGATGAATGA
>CM070035.1:112663017-112680057 GCA_036250615.1 Ptychadena robeensis | reverse complement strand
TCTATGGTGCGCTTTTGGTACAGAAATCTGTACCTCAGCAGTGCACTAGGGAGGTTAAAGCAAACTACAGTCTGGGTTTCCGCCACGGATATGGGTGCATATCCTTTCGAGGACCAGTGTCTTAATGGTACATTTTGCATAGATATGTGTGGCAACTATATGTTTGCCACACGGGGAACCAAGGTCTCCAATTTCCATGTCATGTAGATGTTCACCCATAGGGGGCGTTTTGGTTTTGGCTACGTAGAAGGCGCCACAAAGAAATGTCATTAAATAGACAATCCTTTGGGTCCTGCAGTTAGCAAAATGTCGTGGTTTTAAACTTTCCCCATTGGGTAACTGGATGTCTATCAGTATTCATGTATGGGCAGTACTTACATTTCTGCTTACCGCATTTGTAAGTGCCTCTCCATGCCTCTGTAGATCTTTGTTTGTTGGGTTGGTAATGACTTGGTACCCATCTGTCCTGTAGTGACCTGGCAAGTCTTAGTGTAAATTTGCAGGTTTTCGTGTACCTAGACTCTAATCTTGGAGTCATCTCTGAGCAGATGCCAGTGTTTAAAGAGAATTCTCCGTAGGTCCTCGTGTTGGCGTGTATATGTGGTAATCATTTTGACTATAGGTGTGGTCTCGATTTGTTTAGGTTTAAATAACAGATCAAATGTGGATCTTGGTTTGGCAAGATTGTCTGCCCTCTTTAACATTTTGTTGATGTACCCACGTTGTCGTAATCTGGCTCGTAGTTGGTCTGCCTCGATCTTATATTGTTTTGGTTGAGAACAGTTGCGTTTGAGACTCAGATATTGACTGAACAGAATACTCCGTATCAGTGGCCAGGGGTGAGTGCTCTTGGCATTTAGAATTGTATTCCCAGCAGTGGGCTTTCTGAAAAGGGAGGATCGTAACACATTGTCAATGTCCTTGTATATGTTAACGTCAAGAAATGGGATTAATCTCATCGTGGTTACATGCGAATTTAAGGTTCAACTGGTTGTCATGTAGTGCTACAATAAAATTGTCTAGATCATGGTTTGTACTTCCCATAGTATGAATGCTCCTGTCCTAGCAGAGCAGACTCGACTGAGGCAACGACTAGGAAGCTGGCCACCTTAAACAAAAAATGCCGACATGCACTCTATCAACTGTTCTCTGGGTGTGCCAGCTTCCAGGTGTGACTTGGGACAACTAAAACTCCAGAGCAGAGCTGGCTTAAGGTTATACAAGCTAGTCTCCCAGTTGGGTTTCAGCAGAACATCCATCCTTTTATCCATGGTGTCTTTGAGAATGCCCATATATTGAAAGGAAAGGTCTGTTGACTTTGACACCTGGGAGAAAGTGCCATATCATTTGGGTAACTTGGCAAGATACCATTTTTTGCAGAAATTTTTGCAGCAAAGCATTACTAAAGAAAACTTTGCGTTCCAGAAACTGCCAGTCCCTCTTAATGGATTCCGTGAACAGATTTGTGCGATGGTGGAGGGACCAGATGACCTTTTCCTCCTGGCCCTTCTCACACCCCCCCCCCCCTCCGGGCTTTGAAAGCAGGTGTAAGTGTCCTATAGGCTCACCTGAGTAGGCGGAAACCAGGCTGGAGGAGTGGAGTCCAGTGGCAAGGGCAGCAGGAGGCGTAGTCGTGATATAGCAAGCAGGGAGTCGAGGCAGGCGGCAAGCAGAGTAGTCGGACAGTCCAGGTCGGCAGCGGTAAACGTTCGGATGAAAGGACAAGGCAAAAGAATGGTCGGTAGCCGATTCAGGGTCGGCAGCAGGAGTTCAGTACAAACAGCAGAGAGGATTCAGGAGATGCAGCTAGATCAGAGTCCAAAAGGTACAAAAATCAGCAAAGAGCTGGTACAGGAGGCTGGATATAAATAGAGGATGTGGCAGGTGCAGGTGATCAGGGCAATTAGCTAGGCAAGGCTGGAGCAAGGCAGATGAAAGAGCTACAAGGAAAGTCCAAGAGGGCAGACAGCCTAGTGGGCAAGGCTACTGTCCAGAATGCTGTTGGTCACAGGTTCGAGACCTAACAGCAGGAAAGGGGAATGCAACACTCAGACCTCTTGCCTCCATGGCACTCCTACTTGCACTAGCCGACTCCACTGCTGATGAGCCTGGCCCCATAAGTCTGCCCAGGCTGTAGACAGAGGCTGAAAAAAGCTGCCAGCGTCCAACCAAACAGTACATGGCCAGCAAGATCCACCACTTCTCCACGCATAATCCATGGCTGGACTCACATCCTATGCCAGCAGCAGCCCTCCTCCATTCCAGATTGACGTCAGGCGTCAACCAGGAGGAGGGATCTGCCCCTCCCCAACACTGCAGCAGAGCTGACTGCCTGAGAGTGGGAAGAGACCAGACTCTCGCCAAGCATTGTGCGAGAGAGAAGGAGGATGCCATGCCTGGACCCGCATTGACAGCACAGAAGGTAAGCCCTGGACCTGACACCAGGACAGTGCCCAGATGGAGTAGTGGGCGACGTTCCCCTTCAGACGGAGGAAACAAAGACTGGCTAAGCACGGTGGAGAGGGAGATTTAAACTTCTACTGGGTGTTGTGTTTCCTTCCTCCAGGGGTGTAGCCCCATCTCTTATTGGTGCGAAAAGACGATTGGGAAAACAAAGCTACACTGCATCCATAAAATGGAGGTCAATGCCAAGCCCCCACCCCGACACCTCAGACCAGAAAGACTGAGGAGTATACCCAACATTGTTTTGGGTGACCATTGTTAGGAAACAAACTCAACCCAGAAATAACTCAGGCTAACCACTCAGGGGGTAAAGAACTTGTGCATGTTAGTGATTCCTCCCACTGGTGGCATATGCGCAATAGAATATAGTCAGTCTAACATTGATCATTCATACCACTACCCAATGTAATCAATTTATTATCAATCGATTCCTTTCCAAAGTCCTGTACACAGGCTTTATCAGATACAAAATCACTCAACATATATATATTTTAAAAAACTGCCAGGCGGGGGAAACGACGGGTGTATCTTACAGTGAGAATGAGTGACCCCCAAAAGCCAAAAGATTATTCAGAGTTTAGCTGGGGGGAGGTGGTTAAGGTGTCAGCTGTGCCTCTGCTGTATCTGTCAGACCGACATATTGAGCCTGGTTCACATACAAACCAGCATGTTTATGTGAGCACGGTTCAAGCTGCCCTTTCATATTCCCACAAAAAATACCTGTGGGTTTGGACACTCAGATTTATAAGGGGCAACTTCTAAAACAGTCAAGTCAAAAACTTTTTTTTTGGGTGGGGGTTATAGAGCCAGTCACCATCATTCCAGCTCAGAGGCAAGTCAAAATTGTTTCCCAGGATATATGCAGCTTAATACTTTAACACAAATTTAACAAGTAAAAGTTATTTACAGTTTAAGCTTTTGACAAAAGAAGAAAAAGAAGAAGAAGAAGAACAAAAACCATACCATCTGCATTTGACAACGCCTCCATGACTTTGACAGGTAGAGATGATCCAAAAAGTTGAACATTGTAGTTGACTGTATCAATAGGTAATGGATGCAGTACTGCTTTTGTTGATGTTGGCCTACACATATGGGAAAAAATGCAATTTGTAAGACAAAAAAAAATAAGCTATATGTCACAGCAATTATTAGTAAATGTAAACCGAATTAGAAGCTCTATAAAAAGGTGCCAATATATTCTCTATGGCAATTTGATTTGACTAGGAGTGAGAAGGTTCCACTGCATATTATTGAAGTCTCTGTCATGTAAAAAACCTGGACCAAACTGATAAAGTTTAAAAATGACCAAAACAGATGCAAGTTACTTTATTGCAACAATTGCCAAACAAAGAAATAGAAAGTCCCCCGCAGTTACTTTCTGCATGTAGCTAGTGAATAGCAAAGGTTAGAAGTTCTTATCTAGCAGTTCACCAGTAAGACAAGGTGTTTGCATGTTTTGTGTGGAGAACACAATGCATGGATGATGGAGCTTGCCACTGCTGGACAACATCACGGTCATCCCAAGGAGAGGGGCGTGATGGATGGACTAAAATTTTGATAATCATAAGTGAGATAAGTGACTGAAGTCACAGCCTGAAAAAGTTAAAGCTGTTTTTGTTTACTCTAGTAGAATTATATTACTGTTTGATATCCTTCCCCATTAAAATAGGTGTAAATGCCAACATTCCAATATTCATGCATGCTTCCAACTTAAGTTGACAGCAATAAATCGTACACAGATCATACATGTTTAATAAATGAGGTTTAAGAGACTGTGCAATAAGATACAATAGTAAATTTGATATGAGATAGGAGGATCAACAACAATTTTAATATATTCCATTCTGTGTTTGTAACATTCCCTGACGCATTTTGCAGGCTTAACCAGCTTCTTCAGGTGGTATTATACTATTAAATAAAAAAAGGATTGTAAAACACAATATAATATATGCACATTACCACTGTATAAATAGTATCATATATTTAAGGGGAACCCCAAGTTCTACTCACAAATGCATACTATATTCAATAGCTAATTGACACTCCTCTATGCCTGTTGGGAGGAAGTATGGGGGTCCTAGGCCGGGACACATTGAACCTAATTCTGTGCAAAGAATAAATGAATAAATATGCGATTAGAATTCTACATAGATCTAAACAGGATATTTGACAGCAGCTACAATTAACATGCTTAAACGTAGCCTTTTAATTTATATGTTAGAGCACAGTGCTCTTTTTTCTAGATTGCATAGTAAAGACAAAGTATACAATTTTAACCAGACCTCAGCATATAAGAGGAAGTGGTTGGAATAAGAGAGAAACTGAAAGGTTTCCAACAACACAGAAGTAGCACAGGGCTCCTTGCAGATCACTAGATTCCAGGGTGGATAAAAATCAATGATTTAAAAATAAAAAATAAAATAATCAGATTTTTTTATTTAAATCTGTTTTTTTTAATTTTAATTGAATTTTTCAAAAATAAAGTGCTTTTTGAGTAAAAAATATATCCATCCCAAGGGTAATCCATTATTAAATATAGATTAGTTTTTTATGTAGAATAAGGCTGTATATGTTAAATAGGTAAATAAATTCCATTGATCCAGTCACAATGTCATGCTCTTCCAGAGGTGTTTGTAAGATTTTATAATCAATTAAACTACACTCTCACATGTATAGCGGCCAATATACCAAAAACCATAGACAGAAGTTGATGATGGCATAAACACATCACCCCAAATTTCCCCTTGAATAGACAAGGAGACGGGCCACTCAATATGTAAAAGCAATGTATTTATTATACACAGTGCAAAAGATGAAGTAATGACCATCATATCAATCAAAAACGCGCAATGTTGCGGATGTACACATCTGTACATGTGCTTAAACAATTAAAATAGTCCAAATGGCGCAAATATTACCCCAACGCGCGTTTCGTTGAAGACTTCTTCAGGGGGTACGATATGTCATTTCATCGGGCAAATCTACATAACACAAACAGCCAACACAAGGGGATCAGTCATACTGAATAACTAAATCCACATAAAAGTGGACACAGACACTCAGGGGTTACTCATGTCCATAGATCAATATAGAGTGGAAAGACACGATTTCTCAAGATGGTGTCCCCACTGCACCGACACCAGTGGGGAACGGAGAGACAGACAGACTTAAACCACATAAATGCCGTGGTGATCTGCGTACAACATGATCAATTTTTAATACATTTACTTTGGTAAACATAATCAGTGGATGGTTTGTTACGCAGATCACCAGTGGGGACGCCATCTTCAGAAATCGTGTCTTTCCCCCTATATTGATCTATGGACGCAAGTGACCCCTGAGGGTCTGTGTCCACTTCTATGTGGATTTGGTTATTCAGTATGACTGATCCCCTTGTGTTGTCTGTGTTATGTAGATTTGGCCTATGAAATTACATATCGTACCCCCTGGACTATTTTAATTGTCTAAGCACGTGTCATTTTTTAGTTTTTTGCACTGTGTATAATAAATGTATGGCTTTTGTGTCCCCTCACCCATGTCTATTCAAAGGGAAATGTTGGGTGATGTGCTTATGCCATCATCAACTTCTGTCTATTGTTTCTGTAAGATTATTGGGCAGTTTCTCTGCCTACAAGATATTATCACAGATGCTCGGTTTACTTTTGCAGTTATCAAAACTTAGCACAACAAAAAAGTTGTCCAAATATGAATGATTAACCTAAACTGGGGATAAAAAAACTAAATATGAAAAGTTGTTATTCTAAAAATCGCATTTTTAAGTTATAACAGCAAGAATGATTGCTTTAAATCAGTTTGATTTAAATCGAGCCTTACAGACTAGTGATTTAAATCGGTTTGATTTAAATCAAATCCACCCTGCTAGATTCCTGTGCATTACCAGACAAGTGTGGAGTAGATGTCAAGGGACATCCCAACACGGTAGCCCCAATAAACCACAACATGCGTGCCTCCTGAAAAAAACAAGGCAGTACCATATCTGCCTCACATTGAAAATTGTATGCTACCTCAAAGAGGACCACAGTGAAAAGGAAAGGAAGAGGTCCCTACAATAAAGAAGGGATGTAATGAGGGGACCCTGCTACACCCTCCCCCCCCCTTCTTTTTGCCACTCAGGTACAGGGGCGATCACGAGTGTGGCTCCTGACCTCTGCAGACAAATCCTTTTTCCAGGAGTCTTTTCCAGCAC
The DNA here is from genome assembly GCA_036250615.1 of Ptychadena robeensis. Taxonomy (NCBI): domain Eukaryota; kingdom Metazoa; phylum Chordata; class Amphibia; order Anura; family Ptychadenidae; genus Ptychadena; species Ptychadena robeensis. The sequence goes on along the minus strand of CM070035.1, from coordinate 112,673,387 downwards.
AGCACTTATGAGAAAAGGCTCCACCGTCGGAGGGAGGAAACGAAACACCCATCCGACCCTAAAATTGCCAACTACTCCTCCTCTGGCAAGTCTTGTATCTGAGAAATCAGGAGAGCAAAGTGGAATACACTCAATCAGAACCATTAAAAACCAGCAATAACCATAGGGAGGGAAGGCTGCTGTCCTGGAAAAAAACTCCTGGAAAAAGAGTTAAAACTTACCAAGGTTTTCCCCAAGCGTCTTTTCCAGGACAGCACATCTGAGGATAAGCGAGCACTCACCTCCTAGGGCGGGACAACAGCCTGAAGCACCTTGTGCCCAAAATGACTGGTCGGTCAGAGATACGCGGTCCAGGCAGTAATGTTGTAGAAAAGAGGACCAAGTTGCTGCCTTACAAATTTGGTCTGGGAAGGGTCCTGCCTTCTCCATCCAGGAAGTTGCCAAAGCTCTTGTGGAATGGGCGGTGATGGACAATAGACAAGGCAACCCCTCCTTGGACTAGGCATTCATGATAGCCTGCCTAATCCACCTAGATATGGCAGCCTTAAAGGCTGTCCATGTCTGGGGGGCCCCATCTCACCCCCAAGAGCTGGGGATTTAAACCTGGGGATTTAAGGTCCATTCTGACACCCGGAGCAGATGGCGACTTAAAAAGTCTTTTCAGACAACCCTTGAGGTGGACTGCCCTCAGAGCCGAGAGAACCCTTCAGCAGAGGCCCAGCGGCAAATCCTGCCTGTTAGTCTCCTGAGAGGAAAATGGTACCACCCTGTTTGTTCAGGTAAGATATTGTAGTCACATTGTCCAAATAGATCAACGCATTGACCTCCTACCTGCTCCCTAAAGGTTTGAGAGAGCATACTAGACTACTAGCCACTTGCGGTAGTTGGAGGACCTGTCTGAAACCTGGACATCACAAGCTCCCTGGGCCAAATGACCCCCAAAATAGCAGGGCTGTGGAGTCGGAGTCGAGGAGTCGGAGACATTTTTGGGTCCCTGGAGTTCGGCAAAAAATGGACCGACTCCGACTCCTACTAAATTTAAATGGGAATAATTTTTTTTTTTTGACATTAAAAAAAAAATTACTTCAAATGTCGCAATTAACAAACAGTCATAATGAACATATGACTTTCTGCTATAAGAATAAATACATGCAGTTTAATAACATTACAACAGCCGCCCACTGTGCCCTAGCTTAAGGCCCCACACCGTACCGAGTGGGGGCCGACAACCAGCTCAGTGGAGCTCTAAGTGGCAGAGTGATGATGTCATCACGCTGCTCTCCAGAGCTGACAGCAAGACGCCGGTCTTCATTGAGACTAACAGCATCGGCCGGGGATTATCGGACATGTCCGTTCTCTGGCCGGCGAGCTGTGGGGCGTCAGCGATCTGTCACCCCATGTGGGCCTCCCGCGATCGGCATACACACACACGCCCATTGATCAAGCAAAATCTGGCCCGTCCGCTCGGTGCGTGTATGGCGGCCTTAACTCTCCCTGATAATGAAGTAAATGTTTGTTGCCGGACTAGAGACGCTTGCATAATGCTTGGCATACACATGTCAATAAGCGGCCGATTTTTCACCAGACCAACGTGCGTGCGCGCTCGCGCCGTGGTCAGCGAAAAATCGGACATGTTCCGTTCGGCATCTTCATTGGAGCTAATGGCCGGCACACAAAGGGTGCCGGCTGAACTGAAGGGGCCCCATATGCACCGGGTGCAAACGTCATCACTTTTGAATCTCGGTGCATATCGGGACTGGTCTGCCTGCACACCATCGGGTTGTTGTATGGCAGCCTTAAGTTGAAGGGAATGGATGGCCAATATTCAGGCTGAAACCGTAAAGCATTTTGAAAACCGTTGTCAATCAGCTGGGCGACAATACTTAGATTGCTATCTTCAACTTTAATCATGACTCTGGGATTCCAGGGAAATCATGAATCATGTTGAAGTGCCCCTTCTCCCTGCCTCTTCTTAGAGGCCTTTCGACTGCCCTATCTTCAGCAGAAAGATCATAACACTAAAGCTTGGGCAACACACAAGGGGAGATCTGTAACAAGACTTGTGTACAATCGCACAGTGATTGATTGTACTCTAATCTGTTTACAAACCTACCTGTGTGTGCCTGTGTGAGCCGGCTCAAAGGAACTTGATTGAACGGGGTTCCAACACTTGAAAAGACCCCATACTTTGCATGGAACTAGTCTTCATGGAAAGTAATTAAAACAGCTGCAGCTCTTGCCTCCTCCACAGCCGTCGGCTGTCAGTGTGAAGGGACCGAGCCAGCACTCCTCACTTGGAAGCTGTGTGAGTGAGGCTGCTTCTTCCCAGCTTGTTGGCTTGTTTGTAAAACCCTTGCAAGCTGGGGATAACGGGTCCCCATTGAACAGAATCGATGTGCCCATGTGGTGCCCATAGATTCCCGTTCAATTGATCCCCGATCAATCACAGCGTGGAGCCTAGCTTAAGGAAAAAGCAGCAGCATCTTCTGCCTAAACTCTCCTTTCTCTGCTTATTGGCCATTACAGTGTTGGTTTCCTGGCCAGTAGTCTGTGGTTAGTGTATGATGCCTTCCTTTCCTTCAATGATGGATAACAATATCATTAGCATATTACATCACAGAGGGTCGGAAGAATCTGAAACTGGGAGTCGGAGTCGGGGAATTTATCGACCGACTCCACAGCCCTGCAAAATAGCCCCTCAGCCCCCATCGCTGGCATCAGTCACCAGTAGAACGGATTGGAAAGGACCAAGGGAGACCCTTGGCGATACATAACACTGTGTCCACCACCACAGCGACCTTACTTACCTCTGGCTGGGGCAAGTCTAGGGAGGAGGGCTCAGTTAGCCCAATGAGCTAATACCTGAAGTGTCCTCAGGTGTGCTTTTGCCACTGCACTTGATGGGATAGTATAGACCATGAGTCCAATCATTCATGGCCTGCCAGATGACACTGTCCTGGTGTGCTGCAGGTCGGTCACTGCCAAGACCAATCTGAGACACTTCTTATCTGGGAAAAACAGCTTCTGGGCTCCGGAATCTACCAGATTCCAACCTGTATGTCAAGAGTTTGTAAAAAAACCTTAAGGAGGTCGTCCGCCCCTTCCTGGGACAGTCATAACGGGTAACCTGAACTAGAGGAATCCCCTTCCTCACCTACTGACTCTGCAGCGGACAGATCCTGCTGCAAATCCTGGTAGTCTTCCTCACGACCTCTGCCCTTGCCAGCTGGAACACCATACTGATGATGAACCAAGAGGCCGGAGGCATGGATGAAAGGCCACCAGACCTGTTTAAAAGACAAAAAAGATGCGCATTTTCCTTTCATGGTTGCAAAGAGTTTCTTGGCTGAGCCCTTTCTTTTTAGGGAGTCTATGCACTTAGCGCAGAGGGACCACAAGGACTGGCCAGAGGCGGGAGACGTTCAATTTAAAGATCAATGGGTGTTGGTGTTGTTTCCTCCCTCTGATGTGAGCCTTCTCTCATAAGCACTGTGCTAGAAAAGACACTGGGGAAAAAAATAATAAAGGCAAGTTCAAATGTCCCAACTCATATTAACTACTTCTCTGCTATCCTTACCTTCCTGGTTGCTAATTACCGTGGCCGCTATGCCTGGAGTGCCGTACCGCAAGGCTCCACGATGGCAGAGCAAGACACTTCCGATCTCACGCCATCCACCTATCTGCATCGAAATGGGTAATTCCCACCCTCCACGTTACCCCGATTCAGAGGCGGCCAGCACATAGGGCAGTGGTGGCCAACTGAGTTGATATGGAGGGCCACAAGTGCCTGCCCTCAGCATCACTAACACATAACATTCATCTATACTGACTTGTATAGCAGGTTATTATGAATAAGATAGCATGCATAGATAAAAGTTTTTTGTTATTTAAAATATCTTCTAAATTATCCTTCAATTCATTAGGAACTTGTAGTATGGTAATGCACATTTTGTGGTCATATACATCGTCATAGGTTTGATGGCCTCATGGATTTCATCAAAGCCTTTTATGATATCTATGGGGCACATAACATTTGATTCAAGTATATGCCCCGTTTCTCGGTTATGTGCCGCAATATATATTATACAATCGGTGGAAAGTGGGAGCATAGGCACTCACCAGTCTACTGACCCCCCCCCCCAATACTAAGAAAAGGAGGCGATCTTGTGTGTTCTTGATTGGCTTTTCGTACACCTATCAAGTAAGTTTATTGCCTCTCTCTTCCAGCTTCTAATATAATCCCAGGCTAGGACCTGTCAGCAAGGGATGGATGACAGGTGAGTTCCTGGGAGTGCATAGGAACTCATGCAATAACGTCAGGTTTGGGGGGCTGAAATGAGGAACAAGAGGGGCTGCGCCGATAAACACGCAAACGCAGGTTCCCTTGGGGCATAGGGACATGGTAAAGGAGACATCAGAAGTGACATCTAATTCCCTGTATCTCTTGGGACTGCCAACGGCGCAAGTCACCTTGGTGGAGCATCACAGGATTTTTTTTTTTTTTACTTTTGACCTTCCATTTGTTTTCTTTAATGAACATAAGTAGACAAAGATGTGTTTAAATGACAAACCATAGAGGTAGACAATAGATTAATGCGTGAATTTTCAACATGTGGAACGGTTGTGAATCCTCCCAAGTGCCTGCCACACAGTGTGCAAAACCCAAATAGCATGTATATTCACCCTTAAGCTTCAGCTTTTTTGCTCATTGGATGCATTGACATCGTGGAGCCCTAGCCTTTGAGTAGGGCTACATATGTGCTTGCATGTGCTGACATCAGCATGCATGAAACGAGTGTAAGCCCTCCCTGTTTTGCCATGTTTTCGGCCATGCAAACGCTGCCCCTTTAAATCAATAGCTTGACCGACAATAACACATCATACCTCAAGCCTCTCTTGCATTCATAACGTGATGGAAGGCTCAGACAGACAGATTGGAGCGTATGAAGGGCTCCTGTAGACAGCCCCATTACCGGCTTGTGCACTGCCCTTTAACACTGGGATTTTAGAGCATGTGAGCCATAGCCTCACTCTAATATTGTAAAAAAAAAATCTTTAATGAGGTACAGCTACAATTTGGAATGGTCATTACCATGACTATAACCAAAACACGAATATATATACAGATCACACACACCCGTCACAATACGTTTTACGTGCTATGTAGAATGGTAATTAAAGATCAACATACTTTGAAATTAGTAGAGAAAGACATACATAAAAATATAGAAATCATTATGTTGCCGTCTCTTCTGGTACACCAACTAACCACCGGGTACCACTAACTACAACAACTCTGGTTCCCTGAAGGAGAGAAACTGGGAAGGCAAGTGATAGCAGAGACGGCAGGTCCCAAACTCTTTCTCCCAGCAGGGACCCCGCCTCGTAAATGGTCGCCGAGCAGTCATTCCGATCTGAGAACGAGGAGACGGAAACATGGCGCCAAATCCGTTCAGCAGCACCGAAGAGTTTATTGTTCGCGCCAAGCAACTCGTTCCGGACCTCGCGTGACACAAGTATGACCCTACCGGCCACTAGTATGACGTCCGTGCCGCCGCATCTACTTTTTTTTGCGTTCATGTAAATGATCGATGGTGTGTTTGGGCGATCCAGCTTGTTTTGTGCGACTCTACAGAAAAGAGCACGGAGAGATAATTCGGTAATTTCCGTTATTGTATTGTATCGATTTTGTGGGGTTTTTATGATGGAAACTTTTAACCTCCTCACCTAGAAACCACAGTTTAATATTTTCTTCGCGTTAGCTCCATTCTAGGGCCGCCCATGCTAGCAAAGAATTTAGGCCAGCCCTTTCAGTTTATGACTTGTGCAGCCCCGTAACTTCTTGGGGTGGGCTACAATTGCTGAGTGGCTAACGCAGAAGCACAATACGAGGTATGGAGAAAACAAATGGAGCGAAAGATGGCAAGATATTGTAAAGGGGACGCCAACGTGGGTTTTGGGTGGAAATTTATACAATGCAGTATCGTTGTGTTGTGGAAAGTGTAGGTTGTGAGCATATGATTTTGTGAAGCATTGAAAATTTGATAGGACTGTATACTCTGTAAAGTTGCATTTACAGAAGCTTTCAGACATTCTGGCTTTGAATTTAGCAGTCGAATAGATAAATGCTCCGCTTTTTGGTCTTATGAACACAAAGATCATGAGTAGTCCCTTTGTGCTCCATGTCCCATATGAAATTCCATATACAGTGGACACCTGACTTTCGAGCGTAATTGTTTTAAAGCTTGGTGTTGTAATCAAGACTATCGTTGTCTTAAGAAATAATGAAAGCCATAATGAGTCTTGAACCTCCCAAAGCACCCTCCTAATAAAAAATAATAATTGTATATTATGTGTAATTGAGCAAAAATGCCAGAAGTACCTAATGTTCTTACCATAAGTTTATCATTGTGCCTAGCCTACCAGAAGGAGGTCCTCTCCCATAAGAATGTCGGTTTCTGGTTCTGTGGTGCCTTTTTTTTCTTTCCTTCAAAGAGTCTAGCCTTTTCTGAGATGGTCCATTTTGACATGAAGTGTAAGAACACCACTCTTCTATTTCTTCCTAATTTCCTGGTTTTAAATTGTGATTTTCTTTACCTTCTCTTTCTCCCTTTGTTTTGTCTTTTCTACATATTTTGAGAAATGTCCTAAAGCGGGGAATAGACGGTAAGATTCATTCCCGATCCCAATTTCGGCACTAGAGCGGGCATCCCAGCCAAACTAATGGATCGGTTAAAATTTACCTTCCTTTTGGATAATTGTGCGTCCGACAGGATGGCTGATTTACGAGCCAATCCTCGTTATTTGCTGCATGTCCTATTCCTGCACGACTCCGATCCCATAAGGGATAGCGGGAGCGTTGCACTGGCATCGGATCGAGAGGTGTGATCGTGCAGGAAATCGGAACGTCTATGCCTAGGCTTTATAGTCCCCTCAAACATGTTGTATCTGGTTTCAGAGTGCAGCTTACAAATGCTTCTCTCTAACCGCTCCCAGGTCCTTTATTTAACAACCATAAAAGTGGAAACACATTTGTGTGGCGACATAATTCTGGTTGTTAAAGTCTAGACTTTTGGTTGTAACTCGAGGTTCTGTCTTGGGTTAAGAAGGTCAATTGTTAACGTTAAGGTCCCAAAGACTGGCTTTAGTCTTCCTTCCAGAAAAAAAATTTGATTCATAAATATCAGTATATTCCATAAATGCCATGCCCATTCATGCTAGTCAGAAAAAAACAGAATTTTCTTCTTGGTCATGTCCATTTCCAGGTGCTCGTCTGTAGGCAACCTTGGCACCCCCCTGCAAAGTGTGTGCTTGCTCTTGCATGAACCGTGTGATTGCGATTTTGGTTATGCTGCCCATGTCATTAACCTGAAACCGACTGTTTAAATGGACCTCAAGTTGGGGATTTTTAAAATCATTCCTTTTTTTACTGAAGTCGATCAGTGATTGGACATGTTTGACATAATCATTCCAGTATCTGATGGTTTTATAGTATTTTTGAATCTATTTGTTTTCCATCTGATGGTACTATGGAGATGCGCACATGGTTGGTGTGAAAGGAGCAAAAACGGTTTTGAACTGGTCACATTGATCAACTTACAGCGGAAGTACAACTCACAAAAAAAATCACCACAATACATGACATGGACATATGCCAACCTGTCAGCAGTATACATCTGTGAGAACTTCTACACAGAAAAAAAAATAGGTACTTACAATTCTTCTTCCTCATATCCCCTCTGTTGAGTACTGGCGCCTGAAGCTACTTCCGCCCATTCTGTTGGACATTACTAAGGTGCCCCTTCCCCCTGCAGACATATTTACCAATCCCACAGGTTTGGTCATGGGCGCACAGTTCTGGTCCATTCCAGAGATCTATGTGCTCCAGTTTGCAAGGAGACGAGTGATGCTGAGGAGGACACTGTAGGCGACAGGAGAGATTGAGACTGAAGTGTGGTGAAGGTGTTCAAGTGTGCAGTGCTATGGGGGTGACAATGGACTTTGGGGGGCACAACACAGGTAGGCTGAGGGGTGTAAAAAGCTTATTACTTCCTCTGCTGCAGTCCCAGCAATGTCTCCTCTACACTTCCCCTACATCACGCTCAACCGATACACTTTCCCCTTCCTGTCAGAAGGTTCTCATTCATCCAATCATGGTATATGGCAGGATTGAGGACGACATGACTGGGTTACTGGTGTATCTAAAATATCTTATTTCCTCCTCTGCTGCCAGTCCAGCAATGTCTCCACTACACTTCCCCCACAATCACCTTCACGATGAACTTCATTCCGGAAAGGTTCTCATTATTCAGTCCCGATCATGGTATAGGGAGGATGATGAAGCATGAATGGGGTTACTGGGTGTGTATCTTACATAATCTTATTCCTCCTGCTGCCAGTCCCATCATGTCTCATCTACACTTCCTCCACACTCACTTCAACAGATTGACCTATCCATTCTGGGAGGGTTCTCATTCATCCAGATCATGGTCTAATGGCGGATGAGGACCGACATGGACAGGGGGTTTACTACTGGGTGTTATACAATATCTTCTTGGCCTACCTCTGCTGCCAAGTCCCAGCAATGTCTCCTCTACACTTCACCCCAATCACCTCAAGATGACACTTCCATGTCTGGGAGGGTTCTCATTCATCCAGATCTGGTATATGGGATGAGCCAGACATGAATGGTTACTGGTGTGTTATATACATATTCCATTGCCTCCTCTCTGCTGCCTGTCCCAGCAATGTCTCCTCTACACGTCCTCCCCACAAATCACCTCACGAGACACTCGAGACAGGAAGGGGGAGGGGGGAGGGGGGGGGAGCACACGACCCAGCACACGCTGGGATAGTGACGTCACATAGGCATAGCGATGGCTTCTTGGTCCCCACTCAGAGCTGATTTTTCCCGGCATCTTAGTTTCAGCTCTAACAAGGGACCTCGCCTCGGCAGAGCGCGGCTCACGTCAACAGCCTGGGTTGTGCTACTCGACAAACGGTCTTCCTGCTGTAAGATTTTTTTTTTTCCTTTTTGGAAAACAGTAGTTGATTGCCCTATCTATTGGCAGCCTGATGCTGATAGTGCAAAGTACGCTACAATGTGGTAGGTCGCTTTAAAATACTCCGTTTAATGGGAAAAATCAAACCCTGTCAGAACCTATCAGGTAACTGATGAAAAATTGGACAAACTCATTCTCACCCAATGTTTTATATTTATATATAATCTATATATATATATATCTGTAAAGTTCAGGGGAAAGGGGATCACCAGCACCACCATATGATGAACCAAACAACGGTTTAGTTTCACCAGAAACACAAATGAAATTCTTGCGGCATTATAAAGGAGGATTGCCTGCAGCACGCATTCCACGTACATATTTCATTGCAGTCCGTGATTACAGCTCACCCTGACCTTCAGGAAAACGTCCAGCATCCTCCCAGGCCCTTCCTTCCACCTTACACACTGTGCGCCAGAGAGAGAGTTTGTGGACGTTTTCCACACCCCGCTACACACCTGATCTCAGCCCTCCACCCCCTCTCTGACATCAGAGCTTTTTCAAACCATCCTTTCTGTCTGGCGAAATCAACATCAAGCCTGGCCTGTATCCGGGTGAGTGGGAAGGCCCACCCAGTTCCTTCCCTCCCACTGAGTCCGAGACCCAAAACTAACCAATGCAACCGTAGTTCGCCATATATTTTCCCCCGGACATCCTTACTACTCCGATTACAAGCTGGACCACAGCCCATATTGGGGAGATATACTTCCCATACCGGATCACCCTTGGGATCCTCTACAATATAAGAGACTAAGCTGGCCATACTCATTGATCATATCGATTGACAGTTGATGTGTTTATGGCCACCTTTACAGTCCCTTAATTTGTAAGGCATGTAATCGTGCACCCTAGCCATCCGATTTGATAATGTAAATGTCAAGAAATATGTAAAAATATTTTAAATCTAAAAACCCAAATTAACTTTTTTCAAAAAACAAAACAGCACCAAATGTGCTTGTGGTGTCTGAGCATCCTACATAGGTTTGCTGGCATGACAAACTCTTAACGTTTTAACAACTCCTTTTGGTGTAAAACATTGTCCGTGATTTCTGCTACATTGGATGATGAGAGTCTTTAAAACCATGCAGTTTGTCTTTTTGTTGTTATGCAAACTCATGTTTAAAAAAACATTTCTATTTTTGACAAATTCTACTATTTAAGCAAAACAGAGTAGAGTCTGTTTTGTCGAAAACCTCAAAATACCGTTTGTTCTAATTTACTGAATTTAAATATAAACCTAGGTTAACGTATTTAGTCCTTTCACTTTCACTGAGTGTACACAGTCATAAGATATTTGGCCTGATTGTC
>CM070035.1:112634418-112645598 GCA_036250615.1 Ptychadena robeensis | reverse complement strand
TGTAATGTTTTGATATTAGATTTTCTACTCCATAAACTACCTCCTGAGGAAGCCCTAGTCTGGTGAAACGTTGAGGTCGCCTTTGGAGAAATATCTATCATGAGTATTGTCTTGCAATTCAATGTATACTAGCCTTAGTTGGCATATGTTTTTATCTGCACCTTATATGGATACTTAATTTGGTAATAAATGTGATTTATATATATTTTTTCTAAAATCTCCGTCTGGTGTCAACCTAATTTGAATCCCATATCTTTTCTCTTATCTCCTATTAAATGTATATTCTCATATGGGATCTAGGCTATACACCATAATATATTCTAAAATACCAGCAACAGCCGCCACTATATTTTCCCATTTCAAGAGCTGTTAACCATGTTTGAAGAGGATTTGGCCTCAACCTTTTTCCTCCTTTAAATGTGTCCTACAAGATCTCCGTCCCCGTCTTCCCCGGGAGCTACCCCTTCTTCTGTTATTTTGATTAGGGAGAGTGATACGGAGGATCAAGACTCGCTGGCAGATATTTCAGCTATGGAGTCAGGTGTAGAGGAAAGTAGAGAACAGGCTTAGCACCCAGGTATAGGTGGTCCCAGGAGGGGGTGGATTATTTCCTTAAAGCAATCTATGACACCCTGGACATCCAGGAAGGAAGGATGGTCTCCTCTCTGCATGACAGGGTGTACCAGGGTCTGGGAGGCCAAAAATTATTTACCCTGGAACAAAAATTTCTAACTGGATGCGCCCTTCTCGCAGGTCTCAAGTCCATGGATCTGTAGTTTGAGGACATGGGGGTCCTCAAAGACCCCATGGACAAGTGAATGGATGTTTTTCCCTACAAAAAGATGGGAATCAAGCCTCTGTAGCCTCACGCCAGCTCTAGCTTCATCCTGTGTAGCGCCCAGAGTTCTGGCTGGCACAGGTCCAAGCTCACCAGGAGGCAGTAACTCCCAGGGAGCAGCTGTTGGAGGGAATGCCAGCTTTGTTTAAAGCAGCAAAATTTCCTAGCAGATGCCTCAGTGGAGTCGGTTAGGTTTGCTGTTAGATCAGGGAATCTGGTCTAAGTCTGGACCAAACAACAGATCTCCTGTGGAAAGGAGCCATTGCAACCAGACGAGCCTGGTGGCTCAAGACCTGGCCAGGAGTTGCGGCCTACAAGGTAAGGCCGTGTGGCCTCCCTTTCACAGGGGATCTGTTGTTTGGTCCAGACTTGGAGCCGATTCTGGTTAGAACAACGGACAGGAAAAAGGCCTTCCCAACTAGGAAATCTAAGCTCCCGCCCCAAGCAGCCCTTTTGGGGTGGCAGGGATGCTAAGTTCAAGGTGCCACCACATCAGGGCAGTTCAGGCTCATTCTGAATGTGGCGATTGGCAGCTTTTGGGCCTGTTTAACTTTGAAAGGACCATTAAGGCCCAGTGCTGCCAGCACAATGGACTGACGGAACTCGTGTACGTCACTTGGCATATAGGACTCTGGGAGCCTGACAGTGCGAAGTTGTACCTACGGGAATGATTTTTCAGGTCATCCATCCTCCTAATGTGCACATAAAACCACTTTGTCAGCCCTGGTAAGTTGGGTTGCGCTGGAACTGGAAGTCTGTGGGCATTTTTTTGACAAGTTGTTAGATCATGGTAATGGTTTCATATGTATACCACCCTGAGTGCCATTTCACACTAGCCATGCTACAACTACGGTGTGTTACAGTACCACAGCAAAGCTAGAGTCAACCTGTCACACTGGCCACGCAAATGTAAATCAAATGTAAATTTGAGCGTGTTACTATAAACTCCCTGCTGCACACAGTTTTATAGATAATTCTCTCCAATACACTAGTATGTGATATGTACATGCAGTGCAAAATGCTGTTTTTTTTGGCAATAACTGACACCATAGCATTACAGCTAGCATGAACACTACCAGCCAGATAACACATATATCAAGTGTGATATGGCTCTGAATAATCTAAAACGCGCTGATTTTTTGTTTTGTATGTTTACCTTTAGAGAGGGCATAAAGAAAGAGCTACACTCCTTCATTGTTACCTATATTGGGTCCATCCCGTTAGGGTTGGGTGACTGCGCTACTACCCCTTGTTTCGCTTAATCTGTCCCAGCTGAAGGGTAACTTTGGTGGGTGATTTTAGTAGACCCAAAGTCACCTAGAATAATGTTATGATAAAAAATATATTTTAACCTTTTTCATGTTCTCAGACAAACCAAGTGTTCATAGCCTCTATCTTCTAGAAGCCCAGATCACAACGAAACATGTAGAAGTGCAAGCACTGCACTATTTGAGGTTGCTTTTTGTATCACCCTTTTTTTTTTTTTTTAAACTAAAGGCTGCATCTACACTACAGAAATCTGGGCAATTTTCCCGCCCGGGCCTTAGGGACCGGGTGTGTCCCACGGCTGCATCAGAGACACATACCGCACCCGATGTGTTTCCGAAATGTACAGGACATGGTGTTGCTGTGCCAGCAATACTGCTCCCTAAACAGTGGATGTGCACTATCCACGCGCCGACGTGCCCATAACGCCCCCCACGGTTGCTGGGGCGACATAGTGTAGACCCAGCCAAAGGGTAAGATGACTACAGCTATGTTCAGAGGCATTCTGGATGAAAACCTGCTACAGCGAGCTCTTCAGCGATACAAGGACCCTAAGCACACAGCCAAGATATCAAAGCAGCAGAAAAAACTCTGTGAATGTCCTTAAGTGGCCCAGTCTTGAATCTGAATGAACATCTCTGGAGGGATCTTAAAATTGCTGTGCACTGACCCTTCCCATGCAGCTTGATGGCGCTTAAGAGGTTTTGCCAAGAGGAATGGTCAAAACTGGCTAACGATAGGTGTGCCAAGCTTGTGGAATTATATTCAAAAAGACTTGTGGCTGTAATTGCTGCTAAAGGTGCATCAAGAAAGTAAACTTCAAGTTAACTCAAGTAAATTTTTTTCACATTGTCATTATGGGATGTTATATGTAGAATTCAGATGGAAAATTAATCAATTTTGTAATAAGGCTACATAAATGATGCGCTGAGAATACTTTCTGGATGCACTGTATATATAAACTAACAAAAATCATGGAAGAGCGAGGAAAAAAAAATAACAATTTGCAACATACTAGGGAATTACCAGAAAAGTTTAACTGCTCTCACGGTTGTTGATTTGTGCCTCTGATGTCATAAAGGGATGAAAGGTGTGAAAGTTTCACAGATTTCTTATGAAAATTGCTAAATTGTCCGTTCACCCTGACACCTGCAATTCTTGCCTATTCTCATCTTTTATCTAGAGCTTAAACCATAAAAACATAAAAGAGCTGTCTTACAGCTTCTTGAAGACATGCCACAGAGAACTGGTACCAGCTTGAAGTTTGTTGCATTAATTCATAGCATTGTTATGGTCGGACTCCATTGATTTGTGCTGCTTGAGCAAAACTGTTAGGAACCTGAGTTTATCAAACAGAACTCTATAAATGTAAAAAGCAAATGTTGACATTGTATAGGTTTTGCCCCTTCTGTTCTATTACTTGGGGGTACATATATTTCAAGGGCTTTTTAATCCCCCCATGCAGTTGAGATGAATCCAGTTTGTCCGGAGTTTGCGCACCATTCTAATGGAGGAGCGTAGGTTTTCCAGCCCATGTCTCCGTTCCGTTAATAACGGCGCAGTAGGGGCTGACGCTAGGGAGGTTTAAACATTTTTGTGGTGCCATTTAATTTTTATGTTGATTCTTTATCTTTTATATATATATATATATATTTCTTTGTTTACACACACAACACCCTTAGCAAGTAATGACCTTGGTAGTGCTAGAATATATAATTTTTCTTTATTATTGAGATTTTATTTGTATTTCTTTTTTCTATTTCAAGTTGGTATGTAAGGAGTTGCAGCTCCCACCTAGTGGATTAACTTCGTCTGCAGAACTGGTAGCTGTATCTCTTCAATCGGGTGATCCCTCGTCTGCTCAGGTAACAATTTCTCTTCTGTGGTGTGAGTAAAAGCAAAAAATGTATCTGTTATTTCCACTGTCTGTTTCTTTGACCCTTCATCTTCCACTCTGAGGGTGTCAGGTCTTCCACAATGCCTAATTAGCACTAGCCTATGGACGTACATCCTAGAAAGCTGAGCCAGCGTGAAATAGGTACTATGTCGAATTTTTTATTGGATCGGCCTGTCCTGTGTGGACACCAGGTACCAGGTAGGAAAAGGAAGACTAACATACATCCCCCGAGTCCTCATCGAGTGCAGGCCTATCCACCTGCCAGGTTCTTCTACCCCTATCCAACAAGGGATGGGGCGTCTGTATGTCCAGGGTAGCAGAACCAAACTGTGAATGGAAAGCATGTTTTAACTGCAGATCTATAAACACATAGGTTAAAGGCAGGCCAAACTTACTCTGCAATCCGGAAAAGGGTGCATGGAGCCCTCCACCAAGAGAGACACATGCGTAGCCAAGTGCAATGCCAAAGTTAAGGGCGTCATTGCTAGGGCAAACAAACTGGGGGAAAGGGGATAGCCCTGGCTGGTGTCCCTGATGAGGAGAAATAATGGGTGACATCAGATCAAGTGGATCACTGCCACAGGCTTATATAAAATGGAAATCCATTTTAAGAAGTTTGGTCCAATCAACCATGTCAAATGCTTTTTCCATGTCCAAGGACACCAGTACTTTGTTACCGGTGAAAGGAATAGTAGAGCTCATGTGGGAGAAAACACGTCTCAGGTTGGTATCGTGGATTATTGTGGCATAAACCCAGTCTGCTCAGAACCTGAGAGGAGATGTAGGACCTGGGAAAAGCTTTACAACAGAGCCTTTGTTAAAATCTTTAGATCCCTACTGTGAAGAGCTCTGTGTCTGTAGGAAGCACAATAGTGGGTGGGGATCCTTATCTACCTTGGGAAGCACCACAACATGCGCCATATAAGGATGAGGGGAGGAATGGCAATACTCAATATTTGTAGCTCTTTGTCCTTAGACTGTTTGTACTACTCCGCTCTCCAGCTCCTCTGATATCTGACAGCAGTGTGGTGACGTCATCATGCTGCTGCAGGGAACATCGGACGGCTCAAATATCGAGCCTTCTGTACCCGGCTTTAGAGAATGGGAAGCAAGCCACCACTAAGGTAATCTCGTATTCTATTAGGGGCTGGAGTGAGATAGGATGGGGTTTATAAGCCCAAATAAAGTTCATTAACCTCCTGGGCATTACGCCCGAAGCCGTAGCTGTGGATGGCTCAAATGAAGAAACAGATTAGAGGAGCATCGGGAGCCATGAGAGCGCACCGCACCCAATTACTCCAATCTGTTACTTCATCGAGCCGCGTGTGGCAAGCTTGAAGGTGGGTTTACACGTGTACATTTTTTCGTTTGATTAGCGAAAAATGAAATCGAACAAAAAATCTATTTGTGTAAACCCACCTTTTTATATAGCTTCCTAAATTTGCCTGTGCAGCATGCCTTTCTCAGGTGATTTACTTTTTGGGCCAGAATTGTAATCCATTCTTTATCGGACAGCCGATAAGAAAAAGGCTTTTCCGGTCAAGGAGCCAACATTTTCCAAACCTCCAGTCCAGCCCACGGCCAGCTAACTCAGATCAGCCGATGTGGGAAAGATTAAGTCGTTTTTCCAGCCAATGGCAGAGCCTTGCCCCAAACCCTTTTGTACAAACGTGCTGAGTTGTACAGTTGTTGTTGTATCACCCTATGCTGCATATGTTTCAGATACACTTCCAGTTCCATTTCCAGCATAGCGTGTCTGTCAATGCATGTAGTGTGGTAGTATTATGTTGAGGTACATAATTTTTTCAATTTTATTTTTCCAGTCAGTTTCAGTAATGGCAGCTACAAATGAAGGCGCTATACGTTACTGGCCAAATCTCTTACATGAAGAATTTTACCTTGAATCATTTGTGGATTTTGGTGGCTCTACTTGTGCTTTCCTCACGGCTATAAAGGTAAACTATTTTGTGAATACTATGTATCCATTAAATTTTTTGTAATGTTTGCTTATGTCATAGTTTACTGTATTTTTCGGACCAAAAGATGCACCTGACCATAAGACGCACCTGTTTTTTAGAGCAGGAAAAACATAATTTTTAATAAGTGTTCAAATCAAATGAATAAATGCAATGGATCAAATCAATGCAAGGCGTGTCATCTTCCTCATATCGGGGAAGAGGGGGCCTTGGTGGAATGGCTGCAGATGTCTCTCTATGACCCGGGGTGCACATAAGTGGTACTCGAGAGAACAAAAACTAGCTATGCGCACCTGCATTATTGTTACAAAGCTCATATGCTTACGAACAACTTGGAGGCACTCTGTGTCAATTTTTTTCAAAGGTTGACATATGGACAGCAGGCAGTCTCAGGTTATTAACTAAGCCAGAAAATGTCAGGGTTGCACTATTACTGAGGTATGAGACCTGGGGGTTAAACAGTGTTCTTCTGTGAAAGTTACATGTGACCCAAAACCAGTTGGTGACTTGTGGATGGAGATGGCTAATTGGAGGCTCAATCAAGAACAGGGAGGTCCATCTGCAGCAGAATCTACCATGCAGAAGGCTGATGTAGAGGACAGTGAGGGAGACCACATATATATGGGGAGAGAACCAAACACCATCTCCTGGTACTCATCTGAGGAGCAGACTAAAAATACCGAAGTTAGACTTACCGGTAACTCTTTTTCCAGTAGTCTTGTCCAGGACAGCACTTATGAGAGAAGTCCCACCCACGGAGGGAGGAAACACAACACCCCCAAGACTTTAAATCTCCCACTCTCCCGTCTCTGGCCAGTCTTGTATCCGAGGAACTGGAGCAAGAGCTGAAAAATACTTAAATAGACTAACACAACAGCAAAAAAACATAGGGAGGGAAGGCTGCTGTCGTGGACAAGAATACTGGAAAAAGTTACTGGTAAGTCTAACGCCGGTTTTCCCTAAGCGTCTTGTCCAGGAAAGCACTTATGAGAGGATAAGCGAGCACTCACCTCCTAGGGCGGGACAACTGCTTGAAGCACTTTGCGCCCAAACGCCTGGTCAGACACTGAAAGTAGGTCCAGGCGGTAATGCTGAATGAACGTGTTGAATGAAGACCAGGTAGCCGCCTTACAGATCTGGTCTGGGGAGGCTCCGGCTCTTTCTGCCCAAGACGCGGCCGATGCTCTGGTTAAATGGGCAGTGATAGACAAAGGACACGTCATCCCCCCCTTAGAGTATGTGTCTGAGATGGTGGCCCTGATCCTCCTGGAGATCGTGAATTTTGTGGCCGCCCTCCCCTGTCTGGAGCCTTATCGCCCATTTTTTTTAAGCCTAAAACAACAAAAAAAACAGATACAGAATTAAAAAAACCCAACTGGAGGAAAGACTGCACTTAACCCCAAAGCCAGTGATTCCTAGTACTCCCAAAGAACCAGCAACAATACCAAGAGGATTAAACCTAAAGCTGGACGTTCCGCTGCCACTGGCTCCCACCGGCTCAGCCGCCGTTGCCGCTGCTACCGATGGAGCCTCCATGTTCAAATTCATAGCCTCCTTCCGGCGCCTGCAGCTCACTACTGCGCGCCAGAAGTCGTTTTGATGGGCAGCCGGAAAGACCCCCCCCACCGTCGTGTGCAATGTTGGCTGGCTCCACAGCCCGCCCCTCTCCTTCTGGATGATCGCGTCACACAGAGGCGCCAAGACCGTCCCCCATCAAGCTTCCATGCGTGTCTGCGAAGCCAGGGAGAGCAGCTTACCTGCCAGGAGAGGTTTTGGACACGCGACCCCATTCTCGCCGAGCTGACACGACGGAGGGACGACCTGCATCACCTAGTTCCCCACCGGCTGCAGGATTACAGGTAAGGTTTGTCCTTTGCAGGACCGGACACTGTTAGTGCCCAGGAGCCTTAAGGGTGAAGGTCCCCTCCGGACGGAGGAAACACAAAGACTGGCCAGAGACCGGAGAGCGGGAGATTTAAAGTCTTGGGGGTGTTGTGTTTCCTTCCTCCGTGGGTGGGACTTCTCTCATAAGTGCTGTCCTGGACAAGACGCTTAGGGAAAGACCCCTGTCTATGGCTGTGTCTGTGGAAGCTGCAGCGGGAGTGCACCTTTCACACAGACAGATATAGATAAGAGTTCATCCGTCACTCCTCTTCAATGCTTATATCATTAGAGCTCTGCTGATATGAACAATACAGTTCATCTGACAGCTCCTTCACTTCCACGGCTAATCTGCTTGCCGGGAGAGGTGACACTGGTCGCGCAAGTGTAGGATGTGTGTTTGTATAATATATGTATGTGTATATGTGTATGTATGTATATATGTATGTATATGTGTGTGTGTATATATATATATATATATATATATATATATATATATATATATTAATATATATATATATATTAATGGCTAAGGATGGCTCGGCGGGTCGGGAACCCGCCGCTTTTGGGACGGTCGGCGCCCCCTCCTTGGTGGGGGTGCCGATCTGCTGGCCTGTCTGCGGATGGGCTGAACACAGGCTCTCCTTCTCTCCTCTCCCTTTCAGATCAATGTAGTGTGTTCAGCTGACAGTGTACTGCTGCTAGTGACACCTGCTGGCTGTATTGCATCCATTAAATTAATTGCATTATCCCAATTGATGTGAAAACTTATCAAAAAAATTTTTCCGGGATTTTCTGCCCTAAAAACTGGGTGTGTCTTATGTGAAGTTGCGTCTTATAAGTTGAAGAATACGGTATATACATGACACTCTTCATATAATCGTTTTCAACATTAAATTACCCAAACTTCATTAGGAAGGTGGCAACTAGATCTAACCACAGAAGTGATACAATATGCAATAAGCTATAGGAAGACCTATAAGACAACTTAAATTGCCACTTTGGCTGCATGTGAAATCTTGTACAAACTGTCCATATTGTGTTAACAAAATCATTGCAGACCAATTAGAAAAACAAGTATCCTTGAGAAACCTTAATTTTATAACCTAGACCTTAGGTCGTAGAAAGGATTAATCTAAATATGTAAATTTGTGTTTACTTGGTAAGAGGAGATCATTTTTTTATTCATCTCTTTACGTTTTGAATGAGTTCATAAACTAATCAACAAACCATTAAGCAGAATTAGGTATGTATGTGTAGGAATTGAAGGCATTTTTAGTAGCTGTCCTACTCAAACAAGTGAAACATAAATGCAGTGCTCTCTTCTTTATATTTTTTCACCACACAGAATGGGAGTTTCATGCTGTCATCGACTAACAATCAGCTTGTGCGATTAATGTTGGACTCTGGGAAGATTGTCCAAAGATTTTTGCAGCAAGGACAAAGCATGCTGTCTGGTATTGGCCGGAGGGTATCCTCACTATTCGGCATTATGTCACCGACTGTGGAATCTACTGTAAGTTCTGTGTGAAATACATAATGAAATGTGTATTTCTGAAGAAACTGCCCCAAGCTAAAAGAATGTATGTTTTGATACCTGAGGCTGATGTCTTGGTCCTTTTTAAAGTAATTTTGAGCTAAATGTTGACGTAGCCCATCTTCGTCCACAGTAACATGATAGAGGCTGATGCTGAGAGTAGATGTCAGCACATAGTGGAGCCTGGGGCTAAGATGAAAACCAGAAAAGTCACTTTAGGTGGCAGTTCACTGTGTCATCATTTATGGCTTTCTTAAGCAAACTGCTCTGCTTCCCACCCTATGATTCTATGCTACATGGGTGAGGCTTAAACAGTAAGGCTGCGTTTCAGAGGTTCTATAGTTTGCAAGTCACCTAATCTATAATCCTAGGTATAGCATTTGATAATCATGGCTAGACAAAGAAAGCACATATTTTATCAAATTCAATTACAATTTATGTAATTGATATATTTATGTATGCAGATGTATACAGATACTGTATAATATACAATTCTACTTTCACCCTTTATCGTATAAAAAAAGACTGGGTATCATAAATCAGAGTATTCAGATATACAACTTACATTATAGAATTGATGCCACCAATCTGCCTGCCAGGCCAATAAAGTTGAAGTTGTGCAAGGAGGAAGCGAATATGCCTGCTCTATGGCAAATACAGCATTATCTATTAACATGGGTAAAGTATCTTTCCCCAATCGTCTTTTCCAGGACAGTGTAACATGAGATGCTCCACCCCCAAAGGGAGGAAACACTACACCACTAGATCTTTAAATCTTCCGCTCTCTGACCCATTTCCAGTCTTTGTGTTTCCTCCGTGTGGAGGGGAACCTACACCTCCTGTACTCCGTCGAGGCAATTAGGCTGTCCCAAGCTCTTAGGGCTAGTCTGGGTGTCTGGTCCGGTTTGGACATTAGTAAGGGCTTACCTTCCATTCCGCCGGTGGTGAGCTAGGTCAGGAATGGCGTTCCTTTCCCGGTGCTATGCTCCGTGAGAGTCCGGCCGCATCCTGCTGCTCTGACTGCATATTGGCTGCTGAGGGTGGATCCCATCTTCGTCAGCGGTGCAGAGCGCGCTGCATGCTGATTGCAGAGGGGCGGGGTGACAGCGTCAGGCTGTGGAGTCCAGCCTTGATGACGCACTCGGAAGGGGTGGGGTTTCTGTGCACCTGGAGCTTCCGGGGCCCAGTGGGGTCGCTGGAAGCATGCTGCTATTTTAAAAAGCCAGCGCTGCCATTGCAAACCCGGGCAGCAATGGAGTCAGTGGGAGCAGAGGCGACCATACATCCACCGGGACCCACCACAGGCCGTGGGAGGAGACGTTCTACCGTACTATTCTACCTATGCACCTCCAAACCTAGTACTCTGCTTTTATATGACAGACGGTCTCCAGCCCTACTGCCCAGCCTTGGTGATCGTGGTCATGCTCCCTGGAGTGGGAGCTCCCCGTTCTACCACCCAGGCCTATGCCCCTTGTCTGATACCATCTATATAATAACCCAGCTTATAGTGACGCGTGACGCTAACCTGCACAGTAATCCATTCTTGCCTCAGTTACCATCCACCCCCTGAAGAAGTTCCATCCGAACAAAACGTACGTCGGGGTGTTCCAAACAATCTGTTGCTGTGTGGCCTGTCTGGGCTAATGACTGAGGCTCTTCATCAGCAAATGTTCTGACCGTGCAGCGTCATGTAAACGCCAACCATTACTAATACCTGGATGCATAAATTCTGGATATATTTGATACTATGGACTATTAAACTGATTGTTTTATCTTAAGACTTTT
>CM070035.1:112603653-112614363 GCA_036250615.1 Ptychadena robeensis | reverse complement strand
AATTCCTGAATTAACGAAGGGAAGGCAATAGTTGGATTAGTAATTTAAAGGAGATCGTCCACATATAGTCCAATTTTGTTATGAAGAGTGTCCCTTTTGAATGCCAATTATTGAGGTGTTATTACAGATTGCCGTGGCCAGGTGCTCCATGGCCAGGATGTACAAGTAAGGGGCAAGCGGGCATCCCTGTTGTGTGCCATTAGCGATAGTGACTGAGGGAGATAGGGTGCCGTTGATGCAAATTCTGGCCGTAGGCGAGTCATATAGTACTCTGATTTTGGCAAGAAATGGCTCAGGTAGCCCAAGTTGACGTAGGGTGGCGAAAAGAAACAGCCAGCTAAGGCGATCGAAAGCCTTTTCAGCATCAGGCATAAGGGGATCTTACGTTGTTGGGCAAGCGAGATCAGGTTCAATGTTTTGATGGTACTGTCCCTCGCCTCTCTACCCGGGACAAAACCCACTTGTTCAAGGTGCACCACTGAGGGAATGATGGGGGTTAATCTGTTGGCCAGTAGTTAGGCGTAAATTTTCATGTCAACATTGATCAAGGAGATGGGCCTATAGTTAGAACAGAGCGTGGGGTCCTTCTCTTCTTTATGGATAAGGGTGATATGGGCAGTTTGTGCTTGAGGGGGTAATTGTACTTTGTCCGAAAGTGTGTTAAATAGGGAGAGTAGAGAGGACTTCAGGTTCGGTTCCAAGAGTTTATAGAAGGCATTGCTGATCCATCGGGACCAGGGCTTTTTCCATTAGGGAGCGAGGAGATCACTGCCTTGAGCTCATCATCAGAAAAAGTGGCAAGTAAGCCTTCGAGTTTAGCCGCGGGTATGGTGGGCAAGGCAGTCTGGTTAATGTAGGCCTCTAAGGAAGGGGGAGAAGAGGTAGAGGGAGGGGAGGGAGTAGGCAAGTTGTATAGATCAGTGTAGTAGTCATGAAACGCTTTGGCTATGCGTGTTGAGGAGTGAACAAGGGTACCGTCCCGTGTTTGTATTTTGGGTATGTATGTCCTAGAGTGTTTGGCTCTTATAGAGTGGGCAAGGAACCAACCACACTTATTGCCATGTATATCGATGGAACGCAGCAGACAGTCTTTATGTTTAAGCGATTTGTAGTCCAGGAGTTTTTGTAAAACCAGACACGTGAAGATATGAGGGGAGAGAGGGGAAATTATACAGATCAGTATTTAGCAAATAAATCACTGAGTGTGCAAACATAGCATAACATTCTGATCATAGCAGTACATATTAAACGGATAACGTTATCAAACGAGAGATGTAACAAGCAGTCCATCGAGGGACAGAAGTAGTGCGCAGGAAAAATGATAGCGCTACAGTTCAAAGTTCTTGCAGCATTGTCCCCCTCTCATGAAATCTTATGAGAGAAGACGCCAATGAAGCACCAATTTGAACAACAACCACCTGGACCCAGAAGGCCAGGAACAAGGCGCAGTACTGCAGCAGCAGCAAAGGTCTGTCAAGACCAGAAGACAGATAAGAGCATGTTATCATGTACCATCAACCAACAAATGACATAGGGTAGGGGGAGCAGAGCAATAACTGGAACCAAGAGAGATGCGGTAGATGACCAAGGCAGGGACTGAGTGCAGGAAGCATGGGAAGCAAGGAAGGAGGAGAAGATAGGTGCAGAGGAGAGAGGTAGCATCAGGGAGAGAGACTCCTAGGCAGAAGGAGAGGAGGGAAAGTCAGAGGAGGTAGAGAAAGCGAGGATGAGATTAAGTTATGTCAATGGGGATATGTGTGTGGGGAAAATGAGCAAGAAGCAGTAGATGATAGAAGAGAGGGGTAGGGAAGAAGAGGGCTGGGAATGAGAAGAGGATGGAAGTAAGCGGAGAAGTCGAGTGGAGAGATGTTGGAATAATAAGAAGGGCAGAGTTTCATGCAGCATGGAGGAGTCAATACTTGCAATAGATCATCAGTGCAGAGGAAACGTGGTTCTCCAGAGGATTCTGGCGAAGTCCTTTTATAGCAGGGATAAGTCCGATGAAGCAATAATCAGCAGTGGTCCGAGGAGAACAGGTGCAGTTCATGGAGGGGTATAAGGAATCCAGAAGTAGTCAGGAAGAAAGTGGCGAAGACTGTTTGCCATCAGAGCATCAGGGAACGTCTCTGCAATAAATCATCAGGGAAGGGTTGATGGTGATGTACAAAAATGAAGGCTCATGAGAAGGTCTGCCGGGTCCTGGTCCAGGCATCAAGGGTCAAAAAAAGGCTTGAGTGATGAGGATCATTTTGGCGTCGGCAATACAGCTCCTGATCTCCGTTTCCTACCGGGAGTGGCGACCGTAGCCCAGGGTAACAGATCAGGCAAGCAAGTGAGGGTGGGAGCCAGTGGGTCTGGCCAGGGGTCCAAATTGTCTGGAGCTGGAGGAACTTATCAAGGTCATCAGGGGATCTCAGGATTACAGATTTTCCGTCCTTTTTCACCCATAAGTAGAAGGGAAACCCCCAGCGGTATTGAATGTGCGCTTCTGCAAGTATCTTGGTAAGCGGACGCAGGGCCCTGCGTCTGGCTAGTGTGCGCTTGGGTAGGTCAGGGTACAACTGGATCTGCGCACCGTCAAAGTCCACATATTGCTTGGGGCGATATCCTTGAAAGATTTCCTCACGTTGGCGATAATAGTGGACTCGGCAGAGTACATCCCTTGGTGCTGTGTTGTTCGGGTTGCGAGCACCTGGCACCCTGTGTGCTCTATCGATTTCAAGAGGGGGTGTCCATCGGTTGATCGTGTGCCAGGTTCAGAATGGCACGGACAGAGTCCAGCAGGTCGTTCTGTCCAGTCAACTTAGGAAGGCGTATGCTATTATTCTATTGCGATCTTCGGAGTCATCCTCCTGGTACCTCATAGATTGTATGGTCGCATGTTGTTCCTTTATGACCACCTGCATTTCAGTGGTTGCTTTATGCATAGTGGAGGAGGATTCTTCTGCTCCATCCACTCGGCGGTGAACATCTCTGATGTTGTCTTTGAGTTCTGCCATTTCTAGGCGGTGAGCAGATTCAATGTGGATCACCAGGTCCTCTATATCACGTTTAGTTGGAAATCGTGCCAGCAGCAGCTGCATGGATTTAGGTATGTCAGCCATCTCTGATTCAGCTTCAGAGGCTGAGGAATCTAGTCTCCCTGGCGAGTCCCTGTCTGGGGACGCTCCACGTGTGGTGGAGGACTGGGATCCCCTGGTGCTGCTGGCCGCCATCTTAGATGTCCTGGAAGATGCGTGTGAGAGGCCTCTTGTATCTGCATCTGGTGGTCAGATGAGTCTTATTGTCCTAAAAATACGGTAACTAGTGTTAATTGTCACTGTAGATGGAATTTTGTGTACAGACTGCCTTTTCAGTATTTAGGTTAATTTAATTAATTTTTATTTGAGTGGATTTTTGCGTTTTATAAATAAAAATTTTAATAATTTCAAACTTAATCATATTCA
This sequence comes from Ptychadena robeensis, assembly GCA_036250615.1. Taxonomy (NCBI): domain Eukaryota; kingdom Metazoa; phylum Chordata; class Amphibia; order Anura; family Ptychadenidae; genus Ptychadena; species Ptychadena robeensis. The sequence continues at coordinate 112,610,917 of CM070035.1, read as the reverse complement.
GGATGTCTACTAGATCCTTGTTTGGACATATCTTGGTACGTTTCAGGCCTACAACATTTTGTTTTTTCAATGAAAAACAGTGTAATGTTTTAGTTACAGAAATATGTACCTCAGTGAAAAGTTAATGAGTGGAGTAAAGGTGGACAGGCAGAGTAACAGGTCTTTGAGAGTGGATTGCCAGGTATTAAAATACTCATGTGCAGCAGTACAATACAAATAAATTCCTTAATCATGCAATGTGTTTTTTATTTTTTTTTAAATGCTGTCTCTCATAGTGGGAATGTACCTACAATGTGAGTTTCAAACCCCTCTATGATTTCTAAGTGGGTGAACTTGTAATGGGGTGTTTGTTCGACAGCTGTAGGCATAAAGTACATTAGGTGAGTTTAGGCGTTTTTATTTGAGTAACTGCAGTAAATGCTCATTTTATAGTATTTCCTTACAATGTTTCAGTAATTAATGTAAATGCATATTTTGTTCATTTTACGTTTTGTTTACTTCTGTTTACAGTCTGAAGATATGTTGATTTCTCATCTTGTGGTTCCCAATTTTGCCAGCCAGTACTCTTACATATATACAAAAGAAAGAGTTTTCATCTGTTCCACGGGATGTAAGGAAAGCAGTCTGACACAGGAGACCATTTCATTTGAAGCACAAGGTATAGTGCTAGAAGTTACTTTACTGAATAAAAATGCTTTCATTTTGTGGTCATGTTTTTGTATTATTCTTTGTATGTGTGATAGACCACACTTTGTTCCACTTATATCAATAAAGTGCAGCTGAGGCCACAATTTGTACAGACTGAGGCTAAGTCCCCCATATGCCTTACAATCTTAACATACAATTTCTGTACAATCAAGTTGTAAAATGGACATCCTTCTACCAAAACCAACTAATATGAGGACCTTTCTAAACCTTCCAATCACTATGCATTCTATCAGGGAGCACCTGACCTACATAGTTGTTGGTAGATCTAAAGAAAATTGTATGGAGTGATCTAAAGGTGTATGGGGGGCTTTACACATATGTCGTGGCTTGGTTTCAGGCTGGGGGTAGTGGCATAGGATGTATTTTTGGGACTCATTTGGCCCCTTAGTACCAATCAACTATTTAAATGCAGCATTCTACCTTTGTATTGCTACTGATCTTGTCTAACTTAGGAGTGCCCAACATCGGATGGGTAGCACACCATGTTTACAAAGCTGAAATCTCTAACTAGCTTTAATATTTTAATCTGGTACTGTACAGAAATGTTTTCCAGTCATCAAATCTCAGTGGATTGGATTTCTTGGAAATAGGATATTACATCCTTGAGAAATACATTGACCATTTTAAGTGAGTCTTTGCGTTTAACATATATGTTGATTACAAATTGGAGGCACAAATGGAGTAATGTTAAGTACTAAACTGTTGTCCAAACTGCAAGAATGTGAGATTGGTAATACCCAGGGTAAATTCTAAGGAATTGAAGACCTGTCACGTATTGGCAAAAGTTAACTTTGGGTTTGGATTTGTTTCTCTTCTTTGTATATCAACAACCACCATATCTAAAATGGCTTATTCTGGGAAGTTGCATTAAAGCAGATCTACCACCTTGGTATCTGCTTCCTATTATCGGCACTAGAGGTACCTTACCAAGTCCTCTTGTACCCTGCAGTCAGCCAGATCTGAATCCAGTGATGCTGGAGGTTCAGATGGTTGCCTGATTCAGATCTGGAAAGGTGGAAGTAACGAGACCGGAAGAGTTTCGTTCCTCCACCTTTCATTTTAGCCTGGGTCAGGACTCATGTTGTTAAGTAATGTTTGTTTCTTTGGGGGGGTTTAAGTTTAAAACCGCTTTTATGACACAGTTCTTAATGGAACATCTTCATGCATACTGGAAGGATCTAAAATGCAGAGGCTCAACGTACTCCACTACGTTCAGCCTTGCATCGGTGGAACAGCTCAGAGCTGTGAGAACACAGCATCTGCCGAGCAGGTAAGTGAATGTGCTCCATTTGAACCTCCCCCAAGCAATACTCGTGTGTGTGTGTGTGTGTAGGGGGCATGGCCAGCAGGGACCCAGCTCTGCCAGAAGAGAGAGAGAGAGAGGGGGGTGGGTTGCCTGCAGGCTGGCTGCTTCTCTGGCTGGGGAAAGGAGAAACCTGGGGGACCAGGTAACCTGGTCCTCATTGTATGGTAATTTGATGTGCCCATGTGATGCACTTTGACTACTGTACGATTGACCCCCAATCAATCACAGTGTGGTGACATCACCACGCTGTAATTGATCGCCAGTCAATTGCACAGAAATGTACCTGTATGTGGCCAGCTTTAAGAATAGAAAGGATAGATTCTTACTCAAAAACACCTTTAAAAGTCAGCAGAGTTAATTCTTTGGATAGATAAAACCTCTTTCAGAATGATGGCAAGAAACAATATAATGATGTGGAACAGCTCATGACCCAAAGCATATCACATCTGTACAACATGGCAGAGGCAGTGTAATTAGACATTATAATATGGCTACTTTGCCATGCGCCAGCAGCATCTGTATCGGGTGACGCGGAGGGGCAGAACGATTCATAGGTGGATGGAGCGAGACAGGAAGAGTTCTAAGTCTTGAAACCTGGAGGTTTCTTTTTAGGAGTCGCTGTCACTGGCCGAAGACCCAATGTAGGTAAAGTAATGTTTATACATTTATTTATAAAAAAAATTTTTAGTTTAAGTCTGCTTTAACACCTGAAATTGATAGGAAAGTTTTTTTTTTTTTTTTTTGTGATGGATTGTACTACCACACATTGAGATCTATTTTAAACCCATTCCTCTGTCATTAACGCACAGACAGCAAACATGAGAGACAGGGCTCATTCCAAACAACAAAGGCGACCGCGAGTGCTAGCGGTGGCATACAGGTAAGGGACCTACGGTAAGGGGACCCAGGGAGGGTAGGACAAGCCTTGTTTAGGCCTTGTTTTTTTCTGAGCCCTTCTACCCTGGGTATCCTAACAGCAGGAAAAATCCTGGCTGAACTGTGCTTTGCCTACATTTGCTTCCCATCTTTCCCAATTGTGTGGTGGTAGTGTGGCGTAAGGGGTTCACTTTAGTTTGATCAGTTTTTTTCCTTGCTCCATAGGCCAAGACAACAGTTTAAACAGACAAGGTAGGCCCTGTCCCAAAGAAGTGTGCCACTTGTAGCATTAGACTGTTGGATACCACCAAGCCCTTGTGCCCTAGGTGTCTTAACGCACTTATCAGGGGGGAGGGTGCTTCAGCTGCGGCTGCTGCAGGGAAAGAGCTGTTAACCATGTTTGAAGAGGAATTGGCCTCAACCTTTTTCCTCCTTTAAATGTGTCCTACAAGATCTTCGTCCCCGTCTTCCCCGGGAGGTACCCCTTCTTCCGTTATTTTGATTAGGGAGAGTGATACGAAGGATCGAGACTTGCTGGCAGATGTTTCAGCTATGGAGTCAGGTGTAGAGGCAAGTGGAGAACAGGCTTAGCTCCCAGGTATAGGTTGTCCCAGAAGGGGGTGGATGATCTCCTTAAAGCAATCTATTACACCCTGGACATCCAGGAAGAAAGGATTTGTCTCCTCTCTGCATGACAGAATGCACCAGGGTCTGGGAAGCCAGAAAGGATCTACCCTGGAATCTCTAACTGGATGCGGCCTTCTCGCAGGTCTCACCCCAGCTCTGGCTTCATCCTGTGTAGCGCCTAGAGTTCTGGCTGACGCAGGTCCAGCTCACCTGGAGGAGGAACTCCTAGGGCTGTTGGAGGGAATGCCAGCTTTGTTTAAAGCAGCAAAACTTCCCCCTCCAGGGGCCCTGGCCATTGCAACCAGAAGAGTCTGGTGGCTCAAGACCTGGCCAGGAGTTGCGGCCTCCAAGGTAAGGCTGTGTGGCCTTCGGGGTGGCAGGGATGCGAAGTTCAAGTAGCCACAACACAAGGAACTGTGGCAGGCCAACAAAGGCAAGGAAGAGCGAGGTATCTTGTTTACCCCCCCTATCCAGGCCGGCAAGTGAAGCTTACTCGCCAGGTCTAGTGTGGGCAAGACTTAGCCAGTTCAGGACAGCTGAAGGGAAAGACCTGGCATTTCCAGTTCATGGCACTCCCTTTTGGTCTATTTTCAGCACCCTGAATCTTCATGAAAGTGATGGGAATCTCTTGCACTGCTCAAATTAGGACAGGTGTTGGTTATCCCCTATTTAGACAACCTGCTATTCTTTTCAAAGACAGCAGGAGGTCTTCAGACATGAATTGGAGCAAGTTCAGTTTGCAATCAGTACAGTCCATTCAATTCGGATAGATTCTATGTCCCATAAACTATTTCTCCCAGAAGACAGACAGCTATAGCTAGTGTCAGCGGTATGGAACCCTACAGCATATGCAGGTCTAGTCTAGATACGCAAGGCCATGAGGGTGATAGGGGACAGGTGTCAGCCATCCCGGCAGTGCAATGGGCAAAAGGCCCACATGTGCGAACTTCAAGCGCAGGCCCTTTCCACCTGGGACAGGCGGGACAACGTCCTTAGATCAGGAGTTTCATCCTTTACCCACAGTGCGGAGATCCCTAGGGTGGTGGAGGCTTGAAAGGGTTCTCTCCAGGGCTTGCTTGGACCTTTCCCAACCAGTGTCGGGTGGTCACGGACGCCAGTGTCTGGGGAAAGGGGGCCCATTTGGAGAACCAATTCTCACAAGAGGTACCAGATGCCAACCACTTAGGGTACTGGTGGGGCAGACAGGGAATCCCCCTGTCTGCAGTTCATCTCAAGGGGGTACTAAACTTCAAGGCAGACTTCCTCAGCCGACCCGAGGTCAGGGAAGCAGCATGGGGTCTCAATCCACAAGTTTTCTTATCCTTGGTCGATCGGTGGGGATATCCGGAGATACATCTCTTCGCCACCAGGGAAACCTCAAAGTTTCCAACTTCTTTTCCTTCACCAGGGAGGACTTAGCTCAGCCCAAGAGTGCATGGTTTTCCAAGGTCCTGGAGTGGGTGGCAGGACATCTGGTCTAGCTTCGGACCAAGCAGACCTTCTAGCACAGGGGCCGCTTCAGTCAAACCAGGACAGGGCTTGGCACCTGTCAGCATGGCTACTGAGGCACACATCCTGAGGGGAAAGGGGTTCTCCCCACATCCTGGCCAGCTGTATATTGTCCACACGTACCATCTACCAGAACGTCTGGAAGTTTTTCCAGACTTATTGCTCAGAGCAGCAGGTAGAGCACACCTTGCAGGCCGTTTTGGACTTCCTGCAACAGGGAATTGATTTAGGGTCATGAGTAGGTACACTGGGAGGTACAAGTGTCTGCCCTAAGTATCTTCCTAGATCGCAGATTAGCGGAAGAACCTCTGGTGGGAATCTCCAGATCCAGACCTGTCGCACCTTTTCCACAGTGGGATCTGTGGGTACTGGCTCGGGGTTTCTCCCCAAGGTGACATTCCGGTTCCATAGGTCGCAGGAGATCGTGCTTCCCTCCTTCTGTCCTAACCCATCCAACCCTAAGGAGTCTGCATTCCACCTTTTGGATGTTAGAGAAACAGGGTTGGAGTACATAGATAGCACCTAACCCTTTAGATCTACCTCCTTGCTGTTCGTTTCCCATTCGTGGGTTAGGAAGGGGAAGGCGGCCTCCAAGGCCAGTCATTGATTCGCCTCATCAGGCTATATCTGTATCTTACTAAGAGGCAGGTTTACCGTGTCCTGTAAAGATCTCGTCACACTCTACTAGGGCTTGGGCCACTTCATGGGCAGTAAGGGCAGGGGCGACCCCGGATCAAATCTGCAAAGCTGCTACGTGGTCGTCCTTCAGCACCTTCCTTCAACACTACTGGTTGGACCTACTATCGGTCCAGGATCCAGCTTTCAGCAGGAAGGTCCTGCAAGCGGTGGTCCCACCCTAAGTCTGGTGAGTGCTCGATTATCCTCTCATGTTTGCTGTCCTGGAAGAGACAACCTAAGGGAAAGTCTAGAGTTAGACTTACCGGTAACTTTTTCCATTAGTCTTTTCCAGGACAGCAGACTTCCCAGCCTTATGTGTTAATTTTTGTTGTTATGGTTTATATGGTGGTGTTTTGATGAGTCATTCCACTCCTGGGTTCTCAACTTAAGACTGCCAAGGGATCAGGAGGCGGACTATTTGGGGTTTTGGCTGGTATTTGCGCTTCCTTTTTCTGGAGTGGAGCCCTGTCTCTCATGTTTGCTGTCTTGGAAAAGACCCAAGATCTCGTCCGCAAACCCAGCTTTCTGACACAAAATCCATTGGTAACCCTATGATTTCATGATGCCTTGCACAAACTGTAGTCTTGCTTTTTTATGTCTGTCAGCAGTGGGGTATTCCTAGGTCTCCCATAGCGTTTCATTTTAATGTTGACTGATCATTCACACGGACGCTCCCTTAGCCTGCAGGACAGCTTGAATTTCTTTGTATTGCATTAAAAAAAAAAACTGGAACTTATTTGGGGCTGCTTATTCACCGTCCGTACTATCCTGCGTTGACACCTTTCATAAATTTTTATCTTCCTTCCATGGCCAGGAGATTAGCTACAGTGCCTTGAGTTGCAAACATCAGGATAATGTTGCGCGTTGTGGACAAAGGCAAACCTACATCTCTGGAGATGGACTTTGAGATTGTTGATATTTTTCAACAATTTCGGTTCTCTATAAGTTCTATGGTTTTGTCTATATACCCGGTAGGTATTTCTCCTATTTTTGAGAGATTGATTCTCCAAGTTTAGGGGAATTTTTGCTCCTCATCCCAAATTCGTATTATACATTGTTTGGTTTATACTCTTACCATTCCTTGGTGTATAGACCAAAGGGAGAAGGATTATAGGTTAAAGTGGGTACCCTCATACCCTGGGATTTTGTGGGAGCTGGAGAATAATACCCCTTAATACATACTTTTGTTAAAACCACATCGGTGTTCTCCCCAGAAATTTTTTTCAGCCGGGTGGCATGAAAAAGTAGCCGGGTGGTGAGGGAGGGGGAAATTTCGCGATCGGGAAAAATTAATTTTTAAGGAAATAAATCATACAATGCTCTTAAGGACATCCATTTTAAAGGTTTGACGCTCATATTTAAGGCGAGTTTATAAATAGACGCGAGGTATGAATAATACAACAGAGGCAATATAATCCAGAAAGAAGGAAAATGATCCAAGATCCGCCATGGGGAAGGCTGTGGCGATGGAAAAAAAAAAGTGTTCTGATTGAAGTTTAGCCCCCCCAGCCACCCCAGCGCCAGGCAATTTTGCAGAATGACAGCAGAACGTGCAGTCTC
>CM070035.1:112557039-112580839 GCA_036250615.1 Ptychadena robeensis | reverse complement strand
TATAAGACAACCCCTCTTCCAACGCACACCAAATAAAAAAAATTGTCTACTCTGACTTTCAACCCACAGATCTCCCATGAAGCTGTCGCCTAGGGTGGCTGCTGTGCCCATGACCCCTCAGTCTCCATCGAGATGTTCTCCCTGGGACCCTTGAGCAGTGGCTGCAAACCTCTCACCTACCGCGGCTACTGTGTCCAGGCTCCCTGGTCTCCATAACCCCCCCGTCTCCATGCCCTCCATCGAGATCTGCTCCTCCTGTAGCACACAATGTCATGCGGGAGGGGTTGCATGAACTTTGGTATGGATGGTGCGACATAGATGGGGGGTGCAGCCAAACACCAATACGTCCACAGATATGCATTCCCTGTGTCACACCATCCATTTCAAGGTTGTACTACATAGGGTTTTAAAGATCTGGGTGTTCATTCAAACTAGGTGAGTGAGGGGATGCATGCAGCAGAATAGGCCATTCTAGTGTTATGGAAGCATTATTTGATTTGAAAATTCTTTATAGGAAGGGTTGAAGCTAGGGGCATTAAATTTTGCATGGATGTAGTCTCAGGGGTTAGCTGGTAACCCCCAAAATTTCAAGGTTCTACCATGCAGAGTTGTTAAAGATTCAAGTGTTTAAATTAGGATAAGTAAAAGGATGTATGCAGCAGAGTAGTGTTTTATTCTCATAGGGAAGCAATATTTGATAGGGGGCTTTTAGTAGGAAGGATTGTGTTCAGGGACCTGAATTTGCATGGATATAGTCCTAGGGGATAACTAGTAAACCACAACATTTCAAGGTTTTACCATGCAGGGATTCAAAGATCTATTAAAGTAGGCAAAGTGGCAAGTGAAATGTTGCATATAGGAGTATAACCCTCTGGTGATGAAGAAGCATTATCTGATAGCTGGACTTCAGTTGAAATGAACTTATAAGCGTTGTAGCTAGAGGGGTGAAACTCGGAGTGTCAGTAGTAGTATGGGAGCATTACTGACCCTGAAAGTTTCATGATTATACTATTAAACTTTGAACATTCATAGCATGAAATCCATTAAGTGTATCACAAGTTTTGGTTTTGTTTCTAGAGCAGAGCTAGAGGGGGGATGGGTGTGTTCTCTCTTGCATTTTTATTGGCTGGGATGCTGCAGAAGCATCCCATAGCCATGGTAACACTGCTGCTGAAAGGAGTGGAGAGATCTCTTGCTCGTTCGTTCCCGATGTCTCTCTCCTTCTGCTTCTGTCGGCCAGCACACAGCCCAGGGAGCACAGATCCATGGAGCAGACCTATGGGCTCCCCTAGATGGTCCCCTGCCGGCGGCACCCGGCGTATAAGACGACCCCCGGCTTTTGTACACATGTTCAAGTTGTCTTATACACTGGAAAATACGGTAGATCTGTTTATCTCTTGGATAGTTTTGTTGATATTTTTACAAATAGAAAATGTATAGCTGGCATCGAAACACCAGATAACATAAAAGTAGTTGGTCTTTTTTTTTCATTTTTGCCTAGTGTCATAGTTTTATTGCTTGGTTGAATAAGCTGCAAAACATCTATAGTATTACAAAGCAACCCTAGTTTTATGTTTCTCAAGAAACATGTACATCTTGAATATTTGCATATTACCCTCATGCTGTAAATGCCTTAATTTTTCACATTAAATTATCCCTGGCAAGTTCTCCCTTGCTGTGGGCTCTCTTGTTCCAGTTGGATCTACTTTTTCAGCCTGTAGTTGGTTCACCAGTCTAGTGTACATGTGGCATGGACCGCTTTGTGATAAGCACAGGGGTCTGGGAAAATCTTGGGGGCAGAGGCAATTTGTTTACATAGCCTATGAGAGGAAGAGCCGCACAGGAAATTAAGAAAGCAAATTGCACCCTGATGACCACAGGAAAACACCACTTCGGTGGGACTATAATAGGCAAAAACGTATATGCATAGCAAAAAATATTTATTTATGGACCAAACAAATAATCTTTGGGCCCATATTTGTTTTAATGGAATTAAATCCAGCAGTAATAAGGCAGATGAACAATACAAATTAATGTTATTGTATAAATGAGTACATATGCTTTACTTGATGCGTTTTGCGAGATTTGCTCGCTTCTTCAGGAGAAAGAATGCACTAATAGCCGTGTGTAACTGGGGATATAAACAAACAATTACAAATTATTAGCATAAGTATCAGTAATAAAAAAAAAAGTATATTGAGAAATGCCCGGGGGAAGAAGCCCGCTGGGAATACCAGCTGTTCTGCTAAAAACTGGATTCCAGTTGGCCCCAGGCCGGCACCCACTGTCTGGAGAATCGGGAGCGCACGGTTAGTGAGAACCTCTCGTGTATGTATTTGTGAATTAAAGTGAGCCATAAATTAGGTCTGCTAGTAAACATCGAGGAAAGTTAAGAGAAGAAAAAAACCCTCAGTTAATCTAATTACCCTAGTGATGAAATGTAAATACACACAGAAAACCAACACTGCAAATGACGTGGACTAATCTAACCCCTAGATCCCCCATCCTAATGTAAGTGTGTATGTGCTAGTGGGAATATAAAGTGGTAAAAATTCCCAGTGAGAGGAAGAAAGAAGAGAAAGATCTACATGCATATCCCCAAATTGGGGGCCGCATATAGATTTTGGAAGGTGAGAGACAGTCCAGTCCAGTGTCAGAGGTGGTTAGATAAAGTGTGTCATAGTGGTGCTACTACTTGGATGTGAAATCTAGGGAAGGCTGTGAAGGTGTGAGATAGTTCTGCATGGCGAGTCTACAGTTGCATGGTGAGTGTACAGCTACAAGAAACATGGGTGTGCGTGATCATGAGTTCCCAGTGTACCTGAGAGCAACCTGTGAAAAAGGGAGGAAAAGGTCAATGATGTGAAGGGTAGTGTCTGAATGCATGAAAAAGTGACAATGTGCGAGTGTGTGAGCATAACTGTACGTGAAAAAGGTTGACAGTATGTGAGTGTGACACTAGTGACGTGTGTGAGTGTGACCGTGACCATGTGCATACATGGGTATGGGTGATGTGAGGTAGTCAGTGTGAAATGAAGAGATATGTGGGGATAAGTCAAGAGTGAGAGGGTGGACTATAAGTGAGTCCACAAAAGCTTCCAGGCTAGCCTTGGTCTTGTGCCAGGGTGTGTTCCCAGCTGACCCAAAATAGTGTTTTGCCTGGATACATAGGTGAGCATTAGTATATATCAAAGTCACAGTGTGAACAATATAGTAAAGCGAATCCAACTGAGCATTCAGCCCGCCCCCCGTGTGCACGTAACCGCTGCGGGCGCCTTTACTCCACCTCTACCTCCCCGTGCCCCGGCTACTGCTATACAAGCCAAAAGGGGACTTCTTATGTAAAGAAAATTAACAATAGGATCATTGTGCTTGCAGAGAACCAAATTTTTAGAGACAGCACTTAAAGTTAAGACCTGGATGCATGTTGGCTTTGAGATGGTGGATCCACCTCAGTTCTCTCTGTAGCCAAGGTATGAACTCTAATCGAGGGGTGCACTCTGTCAAGTACCAAGAACTTAATGTTAGACAGGATCCTATTACCTGCTGTCTCCTTGTGGAACAGAGCTGTCTTGACACATCTATGTTCATCTAGAAAGATATTTATCTAAATTTTCCCTTTTGGAATATCTAGATGAACACCTCAAGACAGCGGAAGTGGGCAACTTATGTACGCTAGTAGGCAGACATATCGCCCTATACCACACATGATTTTTCTAACATTAAGTTCTTGGTACTTGACAGAGTGCACCCCTCGATTAGAGTTATGAATCGTACCTTGCTACAAAGAGAACTGAGATGGATCCACCTTCTCAAAGCCAACATGCATCCAGGTCTTAGCACTTAACTTTAAGTGCTTTTTTTAAAAATCGGGTACCCTCGAAACCCGCATGTGGTTCTCTGCAAGCAAAGTCATCTTATTGTTTTCTTTACATATTTTTATTTTTTATTTTTTTTTATAGATTTTTCAGAAAATAAGTTACAAAACAACAGAAAAAAGTGCATAAATTCACACATGGTTTCATTACTGTACATCAATGCATTAGATTGCGGCAAACCACCTCGGTAGAATGGCAAATGTCCCTTGGATCTGCAGGTCTTCTGACCAAAGAAATAAAATACTGAGGAGATAGAGAGAACAGAAGATTCAAATAGTCAAAACTCTTTGCTTTTGTTAGTAATTGCCATTATCCCTTATTCATGTTAAATTAATGGGGCTAAAACCTCTTCGAGGCTGTAATTTAATCATTATGGCCAAACCAGGAAAAGTACATTTTACCCCATTTGAGAAGGTCAGCGCACACAGAAGTCAGAAATTGTGGTAAGTTGGTGGAATATGTCAAAGGAAGGAAGGATGCAAATTTAAGGTCCCCTCCCTCCCCTTTTTTTTGTTTTTTTTTTTTGTTTATAGAGGTAAAAGGCCATTGGAAGGGGAAATTTAGTTTGTGGGTTGAGAGGGATTTATAGCCTTAGATTTGTTAACGTTAATGTTGTAATTGGAGAGAACTGTAAAGACTCTCTGCAAAGATGTTCAGGAGGGAGATCTCAGGCCTAGAGACAAAAAGCAGGAGGTCATCGGCGTACGCCACCACATTATGTTGGGGCAACTAAGCTGTTGTGCAAAAGATGTCCTTGTTCGCTGTAATGGGTCGCAAAAAGATCTCAAGCTTAAGGATGAAAATGAGGAGAGAGGGGGCACCCCTGCCTCCTGCTGTTGGGTATAGGGAAATTATCGAAGATAACTGCATTTATTCTAACTGCAGCTTGAGGATGGGAATAGAGTGCTCCGAGCCAGGTTTTCATTCTGGGGAGAAGTCCAAGGTGAGTGAAAACACCTTCCATAAAGTGCCAACTCCCGGACAACACCTTCCATTGCGTAGTCTGCAAAAGTGATATTGTCAATGGCAGTGAAGACATGTTTTGTAAAAATGGCTGCTAAAGAAATTAATGGTCATTGCCCGAGTATATCTGGTGGAGGAACGAGAAAAAGGTGTAATCCTTAACAGTAGGGTGGGAAATCCTCCAGGCATCCACAAACCTGTCAATCTGCAGTTTTCATTTGAGGCGCTTGAGACATCTGTAGGAGAGGTCAGATGCCCCACTCGAGATGTCATAAGAGGGTCTAAGGCCGGGGTACTCAATAGGTGGACCCCGGTCCAGATCCGGACCCAAATAGGGTCACATGTGGACCGGCGGCTGCGGCTCATTCCTCCCCTCCTTCCTAGTGAGAGCCGCTGCTTTAAAGGGAAGGAGGAGCTAGAGTCTGTGTTGTAGCAGATACGTCCTCCCAGCCAATCAAAACGCAGGACAGGATCACACCCTCTCCCACATTAGCTGAGCTGTAGAAACTAGGCTAAATAAACCTGCATAGCATGAAAACCATTCATAGTATAATCAGTAATGTTCCCCTACTACTACTTACACCCTGAGTTTCACCCCTGCTAGTTGTAGGGGTCCCCTGCACAGGAAGGTTAATAAAAGCTTGAATTTATATCAATATTTCCTAAAGGAAGCTTTGTGAGCAGAGAAAATGGCCATCCCAGGGCTCCTCAGTTCCTGCTACCCCTTTCACCCTCCACTGACCCCTCAATATATACTTGTGAGGTGCCCCTTGTCTAGTAATTAATTAATTGTGTCCTGTATAGACAATAGGGAGAATATTTATATAAATGTACTTGACTACGTCAGAGTTCTGTTTGGCGGACCGGGTCAGCGCCGTGAAAACTGCCGATCCGCTGGCAGTGCACGGTAAAATTCCAATCTCCGGACCTCAGACTGAATGGAAATTTAGTAAGTGGACCTTTCAAATTTACATTTGAGTAGCCCCGGTCTAAGGCAACATCGAGGTCACCCCGGAAAAATCATCATGCCGTTGGCAGTGTCTCGCAGTGACCTCAAGGCACTCTCAATGAGATTGGAGTTTGATTGGAGTTGGGGTGTGACCAGATGCCTAAAATAGAGACCCTTAACAAATAGGTAACGACTCTCTTTAATAAATATAAATATTTTTCGCACTACGGACCATAAAACGCACCCAGTTATTTAAGCAGGAAAACCAGGAAAAATATTTAATAAAGAAGTGTTCACATCAATTTGGTTAATGCAATTGGTTTAATGATTGCAATATCAGATTCAACCAGTAGATGTCACTAGCCGCAGTAGTCACACACAGCACATGACTTTACCTCTTCACTGATCAGAAGGAGGGGGGCAGGAGGCTGCCCAGTCCTCTGTTCTCCCTTTGCCGATCTTGCTGTTCCTGTGTCAGTGGGAGCTGCAGTGATTGCAGTTTCCACTTACAAGAGAGAGGGATAGATGGGAATCCATCTATCTCTCTTCATTGCTTATGCCAGCAGGGCTCTATAAGCAATTATACAGTTCAGATGGGAGATCCAGCCGTAGGCTTGTGGAAAACAAAATCTCTGCTTTTATTTACCTTTGAGCAAAAAGTTTCTTGTCCAATGTCTTTGGCATAAAAAAGGAGAAGCCTTCAACCTAAAGAACACCATCCCCACTGTCAAACATGGTGGTGGTAACCTAATGCTTTGGTTTGTTTTTTTAAGCCAATGGACCAGTAAACGGCACCATGAAAAAATTGCAATACAAGAGGATTCTCAACAACCACATCAGGCAGTCTGCAGAGAAACTTGGCATTGGGCACTAGTGGACATGTCAGCATGACAATGACCCAAAACACAGCAAAAGTGATGAAGAAATGGGAAGCAGAAACAACATAATATAAAATAACGTTTTGGAGTGGCCCAGCCAGAGCCCTGACTTGAATCCAATTGAGAATCTTGTAAGAAATCTTCTGTGATTCTATATCGCCTGCAACATAAATTCTCCTGCTAGAGCCGCTGGTCCCAGGAGAGTCGTCCCTTACACACAAAGAGAATATGTGTTGAAGACAGACTCTGAAATCTTTATTAATGGTGGTTGTATTTATACAGAAATACAGTGATGTCATTACAAGCATTAGTCCAAGCTTATAACCATATTAGAAATACACCATATATACATTACATAATAGTAAAAAGAATTCACGTTACATCACTCAAACCCATCTGTTTATAATTTACCAATGGGAGGAAGGGAGTAGCATACCATTACGTAATCCTACATATATATATATATGCAGAGAACTTCTAGCTAGGTTAACCCCTTCAATCCCCTCTTAAGAAATGACTTATTTTCTTCCAACATAGAAAGTAAATAGCATCTTTGTTTGGCCAGATCTATTGACTTCGGACACTAGTTGCGGATGTTTGTATAAGGGCATGAATACTTGGATACAACAAATAAAATAATCAAAGAAGTCAATAATGATTACAATCCTTATAACTAATGTTCTTACCAATTTAAATCTGGGTACAACAGCTCACAACCATGTTCCCTCACCAAGAGGATGAACCAATATCTTTCTTTGATAGATAGTGGCAATGTCATGTACGATTGAATATGGGATGGATTGATTGGGAGTGGTCAGTAATAATTAAAACGCACACATTCCTTAAAATCCTGACACCCTACGTTATGTTTAAGGTAGACAAGTGAATCTACAGCAAATCTAGTTTCTTAAGGCACAGCTCCTCTTACCTTGTAGCTCTAAAAGCATGTTCTGCTAAAGCGAGTAGGAGAGTATGATTCAGAGAGTTTAGCCAAGTCACATGCAATAGAGTTTATAGTGACGGTATGTATATAACGCCACTCCAGGGGCACTCCCACTATAGAGGGCCCAGACTTATATATTCTGTTTGGCGGAGTAGGGGGTGAAGGGGGAGTGAAGGGCAACAGTCTTCTGATAGGTCTTGGTAACCGATCTGTAAGTGCTCCTGGCACGGGTGCTTTCTAGGAAGAGCCCACAGTCAGCCTGGATAATGCACAGGGGACCTCCCACAACATAAGCGGATATACTTGTAAGTGATGGTTTACCCATGACAAGTAACTATCCCTTAGGGAGGTCTTAATATAGATAAAGCTAGGAGTCACAATTGGTCTTATTACAACCCATGGAATTTCCTAGGGGGGGATGGAACACTGCTATCTGTTCTTTTTAACAGGTGTCATCAATATAATCATTTACTATTCCTTAGGTAATCCTCATTTTTGTGTTTCTAATCCTCACTAATAAAGGTCAGATCTGGGTGTGAACAGAGTTAAAACGGGTCTCTGCTGCAGTCACAGTTAATGTAGTTATTCTAATATCATCCCAGCCAGTCCGTACTTTTGGACATTTCGCACAGAGTCATACAAGGGTATTATAAGAGTGTGTATGTGTTAGCCGGTAACCACACTGGTCAAGGAGGGGGATTCCTCGGGGGGGGTGTAGGCACAGCAACGAACACTGTTTCTTGATAAGATCCCGTGTGCTCTGTAAGTCTCAAGGCACGTGAACGAACATTTAAGACCCTTGCCATCCTGGACTATACTATTCCTGGGCTATTCCTGTCCCGGATGAAGGAAGTGTGGGAGCAATGGGATCTTGGTTCTGAGGTCCTCTTTTGGATGATGGGAGTGATTCCCAGTGTACCCCACATAAGGAACTAATCTCCTCTGGGAATGATAGATACAGGTACTATAGCGCCAGTATGGCAGGAAAGATGTCAAATATTAATAAGGTTATGAACAGACCAATCGTCCGCAGAGAATATTGTGGGGGTCAATCATCTCAGCTTGTGCAAGGCACGCACTTTTTTCAGGGATTTTCACAGCCTGCTTTCACACCCTTGTCTCTTTGTCGATGCTGGAGAGAAGCCTCAGGTGCCCTTTTCAACTGCTGCTATCTGGAATCCAGATTGGAGCTTCTTTCTGTGAGGATGGCTGTTCTGGTAACTGCTACCCAACTGGCCGGGTGGGTGGTCACAAATGGAACGTCGTCTTTTTTCCGCCTTTTGCCAGGCAGCTGGGACTGGAGCACCACATCTCTGGTTGAAAAGGATGCGTTGGTTCCTGTGGAGGAGAAAGGAGAGGCACAAGCAAACATTGTTTCCGTCAACTTGACTAAGGTTTCTACAAAGTTTTCTTCTCACGTATCTGCCTGTACTACCACTAAATCCCCTTTTCTCTATCACAGGGGCCTTTGGAAACCCCAAGGGGTGGGGAAAGGTCTTCCCATTAGGACCTCAAATGTTGGAGTTAGCAGTATTCTTGTTGGGATGCATCCCTAATTTCTTTCTGCTAGAGCTAGGCAAAAACGTTTTCCAATTAGTAAACGTACCTCCAGTAATTTTCCTTCCTTATTTGTCCTTTAAATTGTTTCCTATTCATCCGTTCTACATCCCGACCTAGTCCCGGAACTCTGAGGGGTGCTGTAAGGGAGGTGGAACTTCCATTCTATCCTAAGGAGGGCTTTGGGAAGAGCTCCTTACATACCCTGGATGCAAAGCTGGGCCATTATCTGAGTTAATTTGAACAGGGCATCCCCATCTGGGGATAATTTTCTGTAACAAATCTTTAACCACAATTTGGCGTGGTTTCACATTTGTAGTAGGAAAAACCATCCGGGCTCCGGCCACCTAAGAACATATCACATCACAGGTCCATACTCTTGCTTGTCCCTGTCTTTTGGAATTGGTAAAATCAATTTGCAGGTGATGAATTGCGAAGTTGGTAATCCAATGCTGATGTTTGGGCCTCTTTGAGTTATTTGGATTGTTTTCTGAGACTATAATACACCGTGAAACCTAGGATTGTACCTTTGATCTAGGCTTGGTATAAAGAAATCTCTCCTAATAGGTCAGTGGTTGCCTGTGCACCCTTATGGCCAAGCCATGAGAATTGTGCAGTTTAAACTTGGGGGGGGCGCTTGCATGGAATACCGGGTTTTCCCCCCTCTTTGCAAGATAAGACCTGTAATCAGGGTCTTTACTGCACCTACCCCGACTGCATTCTAACTCTCACTACTTGTTGCCACATCCTGACGCTTGATAGCATAAATTTGTCAGTAAGGGTTATTTCCTGGGACTAGGAGGGCATTTGAACCATTGCAGCCTCCCTAACAGCAGCATCCTTTTGCTGCCTTATCAAGCTAGGGCCATTTCCCCTTGCTATGTCATCTGAATACCAGTGGTGTGCTCTACATGGATGATAGCGCTTTGTCTTGGTAAACTGGATGGAGGCTAGGAGATCATGTACTAGGGTAGAATAGTGAGATTTTGTTTTCCTCTGCAGCTATGAAGCCTCTTCTCAGCCAGAAATCCACCCCTGATAAATTCACACCCAAATGCATATTTCGAATCAATGTATATATTTACAATCTTTCCCTCAAAATACAAAAGCTCTAGTGAGGGGCATCCGTTTCAGCTTGCTTGGGCTGACTGAAAGGTATGGATTAATTCAGAATAACATAGGAGTTGAATTACACTATATATCCCGCATGATCGTGTTTTCATTAGGGCGGGACAGGATCCGTCCACAAAAACATCACGGATTCCCCTTTCAATGGTTGGATGTAAGTCGGTCTAGGCGAATTGTTCATTTATGATTTCCAGAACAGTCCATGGGGAGAGGCAAATCTCCTGCTCTCTCTCCCTACTTCCAAAGTAGGACATTTAGTATAGGCCATTGGAGTGGGTGATGAGTATTAATATGAAGTTGGGGGTTATATACAACCAACTTTCATAATCCACTCAGTCTCTGTCTGACTAATGTTGCGTATGATGTTTTCAAGTAGGGCAAACCATTATGTGAGGTTTGGCAGAGTATTGGATGACCTCGGGTCTAGGCGTCGCCACTCTCACCAGGCCACTCATTGCACGGCTGCCATACTCCAGAGACCCAGGCATCCCTGTAAACTGTACTGGGAACCACTTTGAGAAAAATGCAACAGGGGCCGAAATTTTGCCGCCATGTTCCTGCGCCATGAACTCCTGCCATGGTTTTACAATTGTCCCTGGCAAAAAGTGAAACACATGCCCCTAGTCGGGTAGGCCCAAGCCATGACTTGAAACATCGCACATTTCAAATGACCAAAAGCTTGTAACCATTTCCATCAGGACCATTTTTTTTTTTTCATATAATCAGGCATCTCAGCTTAGTGGCTTTGTCTCAGAATATTATCATAGTAGGGACAATCCTCTATCCATTGGCGGCAGTAACCAATCAATGCCAAGAAAGGTTCACATGTCTTTCTTGGTTTGTGGGCGAGGCAGACCCAGTTACGGCAGTAATTTCTGGCATGTCTGATTTTTTCCTCTCACCTTTCTGAGAACAAAACCCAAGTAATCAACACTTTCATACCTATTGTAAGTTTTTTTTTTCCTTGACTTTATGTCCACTTCACTAACCACAGGAATAAACTACCCAGTCTGCCTGGCAGGCCCCGAGTAAAACTACATGTGGAGGAGGTTGTCCACAATTGTAGAGGACAGAAACCATGGGGGGGCAGTCCCGGGGCGTCAGTGTAGCTTGGAGGACAATGGAGTGGACTACAAGAGAATCTACATACCCTGAGGGCATTCTACACCAGGTATACTGGCGATGTTGAAATGTACAGGCAAAAAGAAAAGTGGCCGTGTCTCTTTGTCACCTGGGACAGAAAAATCATTGACAGAGAACAACTCTGCATGGGCATGACATAGCTTGAATAGCAGATATGGCACTCTGGAACCACAGGGGCTATGGGTGTGATCTGAGCATTTACACTACTCTACGAGCCGGACAAACCTGAGGACCGTCAGGCTTTCTTACTGGTTGATATTGTATTTATAGGGGGAGATAGTTTCCCTCACTGACCACCCACCCTTAAGACTTCCAGGACCATAGACTCCACCCCGTTTCCTTCTCTGGGGAAAGTGGGTATTGTTTTAATGTAACCATGTGCGCGCCGGGCTTAATCATTGCCTTGGATGGTGTCCAAGAGATCAGGCCAACACTGTCAGTAGTTGCCCAAACTCGGGGGGAACCTATCAAGTAGTGGATCCTGTGGGCTTGGCTGACATCCCAAATATAAAAACAGTCTATTTGGGACATTGATGGGCAATGACTGAGGTGTAACATGTCGGTGTCCGCTTTGTTAACCCCCAACTGTAACTTTAACCGAAACAACATCTCTTCCTAACCAATCACAGGACCAATTTTGGAATATTTGAAACGGTGGTGTGACATTGACTGGTTGAGTGAATGG
Source organism: Ptychadena robeensis (assembly GCA_036250615.1). Lineage (NCBI taxonomy): Eukaryota > Metazoa > Chordata > Amphibia > Anura > Ptychadenidae > Ptychadena > Ptychadena robeensis. The sequence goes on along the minus strand of CM070035.1, from coordinate 112,568,715 downwards.
ATGCTGGCTTAGAGAGAAGAGTTCTTTAAGATTTTGTAAGTATCCCGCCATTAATTCCCACAGAGCACAGCATTCCTCTTGGACCACTATAATAATCTCACATAAAGTGCTACAAGTAGCCCAGCATCTACAACAAGAAGGCAGAGTCCATCTATGTTTAAACACACTTCAGTGGTGACTCCTTATAGTGTTTGTGATGAGAGTGAACTCTGGGATAGTGTCCCCGTCCCCGGGCATCTCATTGTAATTTTTGCTGTCCCCAAGCTACAGGGAATCGAGGGGTGTTATTCTGGGGCTGGGGCTGGCGGCTTGGGAAGATTTTGAATCGGTGGCGCTCGTGGATATGTTGGGGATCTTGAGCCTGAGTATATTAGGGGCAATTTTGCTGAAGTGGGTAGGGGCATTGACTGAATCCAGTGGTCATTCTACCACAATTAAAGCACCTGCAGAGCGCCGTTTTCTGCTATTACCAACCCCTTACCCCCTCTTTCGAATATAAACCTCTACCCCTTCCTCGGCCCTTCCCCTTCCCTGGTAAACCTCCTCTGTTAAACTGATTTGGGGGGCTTCCTTTCCTGAGTCTGATAATGGACTTCTTGGGTTTTGCATTTCCCAAAACAGCCAGCCGCATCTTTCTCCATTATTTTGTTTGAAACGGATCTTATTAACCTAGGCCATTCGGATATCTTTTTTGCTTACCATTAACTGGCGATGTGGCTTTACAATTGGTGAAGGAAGGTCTGAAGAGCATAGAATGCATATTAATCTTGAATACCTCATCCCTGCTTCGAGTCCAAACCTCATTAAACCTCTCCAGTCCAGATCAGACTCTCCGGTTTTGTTTACAGGCTAACAAGCTTGTAAGGCAATGAGGACCCCTTGTCTGACAACCCCTGCCTCATCTCACGCCTTATTTCTTCCAACCAATTGCATCTATATGCCCCCTCAGTATTTAAGTTTATAATTCTCAGCAGATGTATTTGGGGGGTTCTAATAGTACTATAGAGGTAACTTTACTCCCATCCCAGGGAACTGTGTCCCACTATCCACTATTATGAGACGCATAATATATAAATGTATAAATGTATATCTTTGTGGAGGGTTCTCTGAACGAGTCACTGTGGGGGGATGATTCTTTTACTAAGACAATCTTTGGTATTGCATGCCTAGGAGACCCCTCCGACACCCTTGTTCTGAGTCATCAATCTGACCCTCTTGTCTGAGATGAGGCAATACTAACATGTTGACCGATTTGTGGTACCTCAGCTCCTAGTTGAAGGGGGAGGGGCGTTAGCAGGATCAAGTGGCATATATCCTGCTAATAAACAAGATAGTCTTTGGCAAAGAAAGATATATCTTAGAATTTTCCTGACTAAGTGGGGGGGGGGGGGGAGTTTCTTCTGAAGGTGCACTTCTATTCACACTTCTCTCTCTAATTCATTGCTTTTTTTTTATATCCCTCCTGCTCTCTGGCTTCTGTTCTTAACCTTTTTATTGGTCTGTCATATAACCATTATAGTACATAATGACCAATTCAACTCCTCCTCCGACTTCATATACTGCATGTCCCACTGGGGTCCTGGACCATAATAATGGTCGCTTCAGTGTCTCCGTCTCCTAACCAAACCCCTTACCCAATGTCCATATGGTAGTATCATTAGCTCCGTCCTGAGGAAACGGACTTACACTTTTCATTCCTTCTTCACATTTTGGTAACATTATCTACCCAGGAGAAACAGATAATTTCAGACCCACAAACCGAGCTACTTAATTCTTTAACAGGTTTCTCCTACACCTGGAGGGGGTTGGAAATTTTTTCCCTGTTTTGTACCCATTTCCTTGTAACTTATTGAGACGGAAAGCCAGCTAAACTCCCCCAGGACTGGCCTGTACGAAGCCGTGACGGCTCCGACAAATCCTGTCACCTGGGTGCAGCTGCTAATGTCTCTAGCTCAACTTTCCTCCCCAATTGGGGTGTTAGAATTATTCCCTTAGAACAGTCCACTTGCCGATCACAAATTTCCTTGGTCACAGGGTTTACCCATCGCCAGAACAGTGTGGCGTCTTTTCTGTTTCTCCAGGACACACACCACGCAATAAAGTTAGTACATTTTTTCCATAATACTTGTTCATGTTCAACTCTCCAGCACAGAATGCCATTAATTAATATTTCATCACAAAAGTGGATTGTGGTCCGCCAGAATTAACTCTTGAATATGTAACTGTTTTGTGTGACTTATATTCACCGATCCTATGGATTGGTGACTTTATTTGTTTCTACAAATCCTAAAACTCCTAAGAAATCCAGGCCATAATCCTATGGTCCCAGGCTTATATCAATTTAACTATCATGTGAGGGAGTTTTTACACTATGATATTTGTATCTAATGGGTTTGTAGGCAATCATTCGTGGTCAGAATCCCAAACACAATACACATATTCTCTAATCTCTGGAGATTTACAAAAAATCAACACTTTGGATAAAAATATAAATCACATAGACAACGCCAATTCAATGACCCTGGTCCTACACTTACCAACTGGACACAAGTCAAACAAACAAGTATCTTATACTTTTACGCAACAGTGAATTAACTTAATTGTCATAACTCAGAGTCGAAAAGAAAGGCGACAGTTAGAAGCCAATAGAATTGGCTCACAGGAGAATTTCCAGGGTGCAGCAATAATGTAAACAGCTCTTTTAATCCGTACCTAAACGGATTTCTCGTTATAATCCTACCTACCGGATTTCCCTTACCAAAAGGATTTATCTATAGACTTGGCTATTAGTCTATTATGGTGCTTACCAAAAGTCCCCTCTATCTTACCCAAAGATAGCTCCTCTTATTGGCTTCCCAAAAGCCCAATATTTCTTACACAGTGTATCTTAAGTAGGTTCAAATAGAACTAAGAAAATTTCAGCAGAATCAGAATGTCTTTCAAGACCTTTCCCTTACTTACCTAAATCCTGTACGCTCTATCATCCGGAACGGCCCCAAACTGTAATAAATCTTCTGTGATTCTATATCGCCCTGCAAACATAATTCTCCTGCTAGAGCGCTGGTCCAGGAGACGTCCCTACACACAGATAATATGTGTTGAAGACAGACTCTGAAATCTTTTTATGGTGGTTTGTGTTTATACAGAAATACAGTGATGTCATTACAAGCATTAGGTCCAAGCTTTATAATAACCCATTAGTGATGGCTCGACCCCGGAACTTTTAACTTCGCCGTACAAGTTCGCGAACCCGCCATTGACTTCAAGGGAGGCGAATTTAAAAACAAAGGGACCCCTTTCTTGCCACAATAGTGTTGGGAAGTTGTTCAAAGGGTTCACACACCTGGACACTGACATGACAAAGGAATCCCATGAAAACTCCAAGAATTTTTTTTTTCCACACTATAAAATCCGCACCAAGGATTTCTGCAATGATGGTCAATGGGGAAAAAGTGAATGAGTGATTACCCTTAGACCGTGTTTGAGTTGGACCTTATCCTCCTGTGTATGACCCCTGCCACAAACCTGGACTTTGCATCTGTCACTTTTCGGAACTCACTCCCTAGAGGGGGGTCTTTGTGGAGGATTTCACCGGTCTCATTTCTCTTAAGGTGAGGTACCTTGTGCGATGTAATTCCCTGGGGGCAACCGTAGTTGGGTATCCCAAAAACATACGACAATTATTAAACCGATCGCTTTTGGTCTGATCACTGGAGACATCGCCTTCTCATCTGGGGTGGTGCCACCCTGGCCAACACCCGTCTTGAGGTGATTGCTTCCATTGTGAAATACCAACCCCTTCAAAACCAACGAAGCACGATCGCCGAAAGGGAATGGCACATGATGTGCCGTTTTTTAAAATAATGCAGCCACAGCCGAGGCCAGAAAATTAAGGCAATGCACTCTTGCCATAAAAATTTGTCATGTACATTTGACAAGAAAAATTAGGTTGGTAGCAGCCGCTGTTTGTTAGAAAGCGGCCAGACAAATTGATTTTTCCAGGCAGAATGGAAAAATTAAACATGCGTCTTGAACCTAGTTTGGTGGCGGAGGCATTCATTCAAGTCGGTATGCGGTATAATGCAAAAAAAAAAGCGTGGGACCATTTTTTAGCCAAGGCATGTAATCAGCCTTTGCAGGCACACGTATCCCCACTTCCGTCCCCTTCGGGATCCATGCCTCAATTCATCTTCAGGAAGGTAGGTGCCCACACTTTTTGTTGACCGAGGCGACTTCGCTTCTCGTCACTAAGCCGCCTGCAGCACGAAGGTCCTTTCTGACAGACACTAGAAGCAGGACAGACGAAGTTCAAGAGCAAACTGGGATCGCTCTGACCACAGGTCAGTCTGCACACCAGTAAGTCAAGGGGTTCATCGCTTCTCATCAGCGTGTCAATATCTGCAGTTAAGGCACGGTAGTCCTTAAAAAGCTAGGACTTAAAAAGCTCCGCATGCCTCCCATCAACAGGCAACATCTGTGAACGCCCTGTTTTCTTGCCGGCGCGGTCCGTGGTAGCAGAGGATTAGTGTCACTCTCCTCCTATTGAGTCACGTTGGCTGTGACTCAACCCTGAAAAGCGGTGTAGAGCAATGTTGTAGCCTAGCTCTCAACTGCTTGCATACCTCTCAGACTGCGGGAAGCCGGACATTTCCACTACTTTTTCTGCGTGTTAGCGGGGGCTAGTAGTGTGGTGGCCACCCAGTACAGATCGGTCTCCTTCAATCCTTTTGATACTATGGTCCCTCAAACAGGTCACGACGCATGAAAGACCCCCATTCGCACAGGATGGAGCTGAGCTACTCAAATGATTCCTCCTCCTCACTGATCTCATTGAGTGGTCTGTTTTCCTCTCCCCAGCCACGTACACGACCACGGTCCCAGATAGGGGACCACAGGAGCCACCGTGGGATGTGCCTGCTGAGGTTTAGTCTTCCTCCTCCTGAAAAGCCACCTCCTCTCAGACTCCTCTTCCAAAGCTTTGCCGCAGGTCCGGCAAGCGAGGCCTGCTAAGGGTGGTTTTCTGGTGCTGATGGGGGCCCATAACTCTAACCTCTCCTCTTCACGCACATCCCAGCCTGATCCGCCTCTTCGCATGCCCGCTCCAGGAAGAAGGCATGGGATGAGGTCGCTGATTGTGGGGCCCTTTGCTGCGACTGACCCAGTTTGTCCCCATTTCAACAGGACGCATGAGCCTACCCAGGCAGTGCGGCACTGAGCGTCCAGTACTATGGCAAAAATACCGCGCTCCGCAGAGGCTGTCCTAGCACCCTGGGTGAACAAAAACTCATTGACAGTTTCTCTTGTTGGACAGGTGGGTCAAGCTGTGGAGTGTGAATCCAACGCGTCGTACTGGTCGCACATCAAGCGCCTCACCCTCAACTGGTGGCATGTTTCTTCGCTGCTGAAATTTCCTGAAAACTCGCCATAGCCGTTAGGAACGCCCTGAATGGGCACACACCTGCCTAGCCTGCTTGAGGCTTCCTGTAAAGCCTGGTACTCTGTGCCACAAAGCGTTGCACATCAGATTAAGCATGTGCCATGCACGGCACATGTTGACAACTTGCCCAAATTCAATGCCGCAACATATTGGGGGTCTTCCGTTGTACACACCCTTTTGCCAATCCCCAGTTGGTGCGGGGTCAGCCACTAGCACCTGTGCATTCAGGGCGGCAGGAGTGCTGTCCGGTGTGGCTCTCTGCTTTCAGGCAGTCAGCCCAAGACGCGTTACACTGTCGTATCCGGGATGTGGAATAGCCCCTGGGGAGCTGCAGGGATGCAGATGATTGGATGCCAAGACGCATCAGAGAGAGGAGTCAGCCTAGGAGGATGGAGTGGAGGAGAATAGGTTGCAGCAGGCCTGCCTGCAAGTCTTGGCGGTGTCACAACTCGGCTGCAGAGCCAACGCTTCCCAGGCTGGGCAGCTGTCAGCAGGTTTACCCATGCGGCCGGGTACGTGATGTACCTGCCTGACCGTGCTTTGCAGACCAGGTATCAGTGGTCGATGGCCCTTTGCCCCAACCGGTATGCTATAGATGCCATTACTTCTTTTATCCACAAGGGAATAAATATTGGGGATTGCCGTTTTGTGAAATTTTTTTCGACCGGTACCTTCCACTGCGGTGTCCCAATAGCCCCAAATTTTTTGGAGGCCCTCAAGACTCCACCAGCTGGTATGGTAAAAGCTGGCGGGCTAAGAGCTCCGTCAAAACGCTTTCAGACGCCGGGCAAGGGGGTGATCTGTTGACAATTGTTTTTTTTTGCTCAAACATCTCCTTCCTTCATGACACCTGACGTGGCCAGATGAGCTGGGACTGCTCAAGCGAGAGGCGAAGTGGCTGGTGGTTAGAGGGGCAAGGAGGACAGCACGAAGATTTTTTTTCATTTTCCTGAAGATCTGGGACAGGAGTAGGAGGGTGGCGTCCGAGGTGTGGTCCTGCTTGTAAGCCATGTGTTGATACCCCAAAGGCGGTTTTGTATGCGAGATCATGTGCCCTTCTCAAGCAGTTTGTACCGAGGTGGGTTTTGGACTTTCCCACGCTCAGTATCTTATTGCACACATTGCAATGGCATCGCTGCTATCGAGCGGCAGAACACCACAAATATGCCACACTGCTGAGCTTTGCACTGACGGCATACTGGTTGTGGCAACACATGGGTTGATGGCGTGCTGTCTGGCGACCCCAGGTGCCGATACTGCTGCCCTGCACTGTGCCACTAGCTCCTTTGCATGACCTGCCCCTGATTACACTCGTCTCCTCCTCCTCTCTTTCTCTCCTCTGAACTTTCACCCTGTTCCTTCTCTCTTGGTGTGGGCACCCCCGGGGAACATCCCCGACACTGTCATCGATCATCTTCAACTTCAAAAACCGCTTCACTTGTTCTGACACCTCAGCAAAGAAGCAGCAGAGTGTACAACTCACCATCATCACACATCACCCACCGCAACTCATGTGTGTAATGCTACCTGTCAGGCATGTCCATGTCATCTACATGCTCTAAAGAAGGGGAGGAGGTAGCGTCAGTGGTAGGATCCCTCCTTTTATTCGCTCCTCTCCTCTCAAAAGGATGTTGAGAACAACTCCTCTGATGGTCCAATGTAGCGGCTGTGGTGCTTTATTGGTAGGCGCGGGCAGGTGAGTGGCAAGCTTGAGCGGTGTCAGCAGCCGAGCATGCGATGATGGGGTGTCCAGGGTCAGAGTGGGTGGATGTGGAAGAATTGGGGTGTCCCCTGGTGTAAACCAGTCCAAACTAGTCCCCAGCATTTCTTGTGTTGACTGTAGTGTCCTCTCTGAACATGAACTCATTTTCTAGGGCCAAAGGAAATTTTCACCACCACGACCCCTGCGGGATGGTCTGCCCGCTGCCCTGTCCTTTTATGTTTTTTGCGTACAGGCCCTGTGGCAGCAGATAACCTCTGGGTTGGCACTGGTCGGTTGGCACAGGCTGTAATGGACGTAAAGCATGCCTTTTTATTAATACCCTTTAATGGATAGGGTGAAAAAACTTGCTTGGTAATTACCCTTCCACCAGAATTGTGGCTGGGCACTGGGCACACACAGTTGGCAGAAGGCTGTAATGGACGGAAAGCCGTGCTTTTTTATAATACCCTTTATGGATCGGGTGAAAAAAATTGCTTGGTATTCCCCTTCCACCAGATAACTGTGGCTGGGGCACTGGGCACACACAGTTGGCACAAGGGCTGTAATGGACGGAAAGCCCTGCAATATTTATTAATCCCCAATAGGGTGAAAAAAATCCCCTGGGGTAACAAAGTGCCACCAGATTAACTATGGGGTGTGCACTGGGCATTTGGGCGCACACACAGTTGGCACAAGTCAGTAAGTGGTGAAAAGCGTGCATAGCCCTTAAAATAGGGTGAAAAAAATCCCCCTGAGATTACAAGTGCCACCAGATAACTATGGGTGGTCACTGGACAGTGGGTGGGCCCAAGCGCACAACAGTTGTCCCAAGGCTGTAAGTGGTAAACAGCAGTGGTCAATAGCCCTTAAAATTGGTGAAAAAATCCCCTGGTGTTTACAGACGTGCCGACCAATATGAGCATTGAGCACTGGCAGTAGGCACTGTAGGCTTGAAAATCACTGGTAGCAGCCGGGCATGCCATACAGCCGGCAACAGGATAGCAAAAAAAATTGCCCTAAAAAGGGCTTTTGGGGTCTTTTTCAGGACTCTGTCGCTGACAGCAGACTAAGAGCACTGTAGAAGAGTAGAACAACGAACACTGCCTAGCTTAAACGTTCCCTATGGCAGCAGCAGCTCTCTTATCTAACTTCCTCCACTCCCCCTCATCAATCAGCATGTCAATGTGGCGTCTCTCCTGTGCTGTGCTATAGGGGGTGGGATGGTCCGAGTGGTGGGTGCTGAATTGCTGTATTGTGCCTGCTGACTGTGACTCACAGGGTCAAAGTTCAATGACAAAAGATATGGTGCGGGTCGAACTCGCCGTATGTTCGCGAACACGTGGCGAACGCGAACAGTTCGCCGGCGAACAGTTCGGTCCATCACTAATAACCATTTTAGGATTACACCATATATACATTACATAATAGTAAAAAGAATTCACGTTACATCACACAAATCCATCTGTTTATAATTTACCAATGGGAGGAAGGGAGTAGCATACCACTACGTAATCCTACATATATATATATGCAGAGAACTTCTAGCTAGGTTAACCCCTTCAAATCTGTGGAGGGAGCTAAAGATCAGGTTGATGGCAAGAAGACCCTCCAACCTTGAAGATTTTGCGCTCATTGCTAAAGATGAATGGGCAAAAATACCTGAGAAGACATGCAAAAAGCTGCACTGCAATTATAGAAAGTTGCTGTAATAGCCAATAAAGGCTTTTCTATTGAGGAGGGTATAAATAATTTTGGACATTTTTGCTCAAATGTAAATAAAAGATGAGAATTTATTATCCACAAATATGCCTCTTGTACATAGTCTTATCTTTTGGGAGACACCCATCAAAAAATAACTTGCTTATTGAATAAAAGTAACATTAAGTCAACATTTGCCAGGGGGATGAATAATTATAAGCTTGACTGTAGGTATTACTGGTTCTATTATGGTTCTTGCTGTTTCTATTTAAAGGCCTTTAAATCACCCCTAAAAATTAGGAAGTCAACTGTTGCTGGTGGCTTGTCCCTTTAGGGCGGTGGTTTCCAAACTGGGGGGCGTGGAGGTATTCCATGGGGGATGCAGCTGGGGGGTGATGGAGGGACAAGCAGGAATCCAATCATGGAGGAACTACCTGCAGATAGTGAGTAGAGTGCATGTAATGTGTGTGTCAGTTAGTCTCTATAGAGTCTATGTGAAGAATGTTCTGTATGATTGGTATGTATATACAATACAGGTCTCTGCATGATTAGTATGAAAACCAAATAAAGTTGTAAGAGGAGCCATTTCACACTAATAACACAGCTAGTGTGAAATGGCCCTCAATGTGAAACAGTGTGTGGATGACTCGATAATGTTCATGTCCATAAAAGGTGGACCCTGCAGGGAAAGTTTGGGAACCAATGCTGTTGGCTGTGTTTCCACGGGGTCAAGCGAATGTGAAATGCAGGGATGTTGACGCATCATTTTAAATCAATGGACTTAGTACACACATGCGTTGATTGCCTGCGTTGGGTTGCGTACCTGTCAACGTGAAGTCCCCCGTCGACATCATCACAATGCGACACAGGTATGGGTGCGTTAACACACCCATAGAGATCTAATTGAACGTGTCAAAAACGCATGGGTATGGGTTTTTGACACATCAGTCAAGAGAAAAATGTTTATGGAAAAAAAACAAAAAACAAACAATGGATGCATCAATAACGCATCCTTGATGCTTGTCCTAATGCAACCCCTGCGTTACAGTAGATACGTTAATGCAATCCGTCCCTTAACGCCGTGGAAACATAGCCTTAGGGATTCTTTTCTGTTACTGTATTTGATTTTTGTTCTTATTTTAACCTCCCTAGCGCTTCTGGCGGCACCATCTCGTCCTGCACTTGCTTATGCAGTATTGCAGCTGATGAGATGGTGCCATCCAGCTAAGCTCAGATCCTCGCAGCTGCACATTCTGCTCTGTGCTGTCTGGGGATCTGAAGCTTGCTTCATAACTAAAGCAAGCCGGCTGTGTCACTTCTTTCCCAGCCTAATTTGCATATGAATGTGCCGTGGCCCCCGCCCCCACGCAGGGGGGGGGCGGGACATTCATATGCAAATTTGGACATTCATATGCAAATTGGGACATCTTCAAAGAGCACACCTGGAATATCACCCCCATTGTCATTCAAGATGTGATCTTTGAAGTTAACCCTTTCAGAGGGTTGCAAAATACAGTGATAACTGTATCCAATACAATTCAAAACAAAAACAAAATAAAAATGTTATTATAGACAAACATAAATACTGTTTTGAAATCTTTCATACCAAATAAGTATTCAAGAGATTTAAGCATTCAAATGATACATTTTATAATTTTTTTATGTACTTTTTTATAATTGTGTGTTTCAAACCTTATTATATTCAGGGTGTCTATTAGGCCCTTGTACGGACAGATTTTTGGAAGTTACAAGCCTACAACACAAAAAAAAAATTCCATTAGAGTCTATGGTGCGCTTTTGGTACAGAAATCTGGACCTCAGCAGTGCGCTAGGGAGGTTAAATGTGCTATGTTTGTACACAATGTAAAAATGTACACAAACTTTAAAAATAGGTCTTCTGTATCCTGTTTCAGGGGATGTCATGTTGAGGGGGCACTGCATGTTATCTGATGGGATTGCCTCAAAATAAGACTGTACGTTTGTCTAATTGAAATTGCTGTCTTTCATTTTTATGGGGCCAAGTTGGCCTTTGTGTTGTGCACGTAAATGGCCAAAATAACCTGGTTGCACAGCATGACGACTGCATGGCAAAATTTTAACATGTTCGGACCCTGTGGCTTGAATACTACCATAAACAGGGTCTGGAAACCCGTCTCTTCACTATTTAGGGGTTTGTCTATGAACCCTTGCTACCTTGGAGGTCCTTGGGGTTTTAATTTGGGTTACCCACTCCAGAATACCTGCTCTCTTTTTTTCTCTATTTCTGTTTTCATCTATTTGGTTGGATTATCCTACACTTTGCAGGATTTCAATAGTTGAATTTTTTAGAGTTTTTCTTGAATTGTTTAACCTCCCTAGCGATACTGTCGTTTCCGGCATCTCGCCGGGACTCTACACGCAGCTGTTGTCATTACTGACAACAGCTGCGTGTGAGAGAAAGCCGGCGCTCCTCCATTAACATGGAGGTCTACCCGGAAACCCGGAAATGCTGCAGCGATGAAGACCATCACTGCAGCTTTCCGGGGAGGCATAGGGTCTCCCCGCCGCCGGCTTCCCCTGCGGTTGAGAGGACCCTGTTCAGCGAACGAACAGGGTTCGTCTCAACCGATAGGGAGGTTAATATGGTTTAGACAGACCATACAGATTCTGTTTTGTCTGATAGATTTCGTATTTCTTTAGTGTTATTTTATTTAACAGCGCTTATTATAGGCTCAAATGTCCTGAATCCTAAAGGCCCTTGGCCTTTTTGAATGTACTGCATCACTTCTTGTTAAATCTATTAAATTATTTGTTATTTAAAAGTGTAGGTCTTGCCTGTAGGGGAAACTGTGAAAAAAAT
>CM070035.1:112514658-112534078 GCA_036250615.1 Ptychadena robeensis | reverse complement strand
GCTTAGATTCCCTGCTCCTGGTACCCCCGTGCTAACCCAGGACCTGCAGCATAACAAGCTGCCCATTCACCCAAAAAAAAAAAGTACACATCGAACAAACACATTCAAATAAAAACCTTTTTCTTGAAAAAGACATATATACAAGGACTCAAAAAAAGCTCAACCTTTGTTTAAAATGTAACTTGTTTTGACAAGTTAACTTTATTTACTTGTTATTAAAATGTATACCTATTATTTTTTTTGTGCATCTTTTGTGCATCTAGATTGAATATACGTTTTTTTTACTTCAGTATACATATCTGAATATTCTAAAGGTATATGGCTATTGTACTAGTCTAGTTTTTACATTCATCAGATCCCATTACAACTTAATTCATCATTTTGTCAAATTAATTGAAAAATAAATTAGAAGTGCAATCAATGGAAACGCAAAAGATAAAATGGAACACAAGTATATATGAAGTTTCCTTAAAATCCCGTTTTATATATTTATAAACATTCATATTGTAAAGTTCAGGGGAAAGGGATCACCAGCACCGCCATATGATGAACAAAACTATGGTTTATTTTCACCAGAAACACAAATGAAATCTTGCGGCAAATATAAAAGGAGGATTGCATGCAGCATTCACATACATATTTTCATTGCAGTCAGTGATTACAGCTCACCCATGAGATTCAGGAAAACAGTCCAGCAAGCCCTCCCAGGCCTTCCACATGAAACACTGTGCTCCAGAGAGAGAGTTGGCTACACACCTGGTCTCAGCTCCTCCACCCCCTCTCTGACATCAGAGCTTTTTCAACCAGCCTTCCTGTCTGGCTGAAAATCAACACCAAGTCCTGGACTGTACCCCGGGTGGAGTAGGAAGGCCATCCAGTTCCTTACCTCCCACTCGAGTCCGAGACACGAAAAAACTAAACAAATAGCAACCGTAGTTGCCATATATTTTCTCTGACTCCTTACCTGGAATACAGCTGGGACCACAGCCCATAATATGGGGAGATATACTTCCCATCCAGGATCCACCCTTGGGATCCTCTACAATATATACATACATACTGTATTTTTCGGACCATAAGACACACTTTTTTACCTCCAAAATTGGGGGCAAAAAGTGCCTGCGTCTTATGGTCCGAATGTGCGGCCGCTGGTGGTCGCATCTTGGCTGCCCGCCAGCTCCCCCGGCACGGAGATTAGCCGGGGGAGCTGGAGGAACTGTCAGTTGAGAGATGCCGGCTGGTGTCGGCTCTCTCAGCTGTACTGTAAGCAAGCTTTGCTGGCATAGGCAATGGAGAGAGAGAGAGATGGACTGCCATCTTTCTCAGTGTCAGTGGGAATCGCAACTCGGCAGTTCCCACAGACACAATCACAGCTGATCTTCCCAGCTGTTTAGAGCAGAGAGGGAGAAGACTGCAGATTTCTGCCCCCTCCCTCCTCCTCCCGATCAGTGATCAGTGTGAAGACGCTAAGCTTGAGAGTGTACTGCTGCTAGTGACCCCTGCTGGCTGAATTGAATATTGCCTTCATTGAATTCATTGCATTAACCCAATTGATGTGAAAACTTAATAAATCTTTTTTTTCTTCTGGATTTCCTGCCCTAAAAACTGTGTTCGTCTTATGGTCCGGTGCGTCTTATAGTCCGAAAAATACGGTACATACATTTAGTGTAGGTACAGTTGAATAATGGTATAATGAAGATGTATATTAATAGATAAAACTGAATTACATTACAAGTCCATAAGTATACTTGAATAATCCCATAAATAAAGAAATATGGATAGGTAGATAATTTATAGGTCCATAAATAGAATTAGATATTACTTATTAATACATGGATATAAGAATGAATATATACAGTCAGGTTCATAAATATTGACATCAACACAATTCTAAAATTTTTGGTTCTATACACCACCACAATGGATTTGGAATAAAACAAACACAATGTGCTGTGTACATGCATGCTGTCAGCTTTAATTTAAGGGTATCAGGTGAACGGTGTAGGAATTACAACAGTTTGCATATGTGCATCCAACTTGTTAAGGGAGCAAAAGTAATTGCACAATTGGCTTCTCAGCTGTTCCATGGCCATGTGTGTGATATTTCCCTCATTATCCCAATTACAATGTGCAGATAAAAGGTCCAAAGTTCATTTCAAATGTGCGATTTGCATTTGGAATCTGTTGCTGTCAACTCTCAAGAAGAGATCCATTGATGAATCTTTTTCAATGAATTGCTCTTCTTTTTCAATGAATTGAAAATGTGTGAATCTGTAGTTAAGTCCTTGTGAGAATCCTAATTAACAAGCTATTACCACATCATGGAGCTGAATTACCGTATATACTCGAATAAACCGACCCAAGTATAAGCCAAGGTACCCAATTTTATCTACAAAAACTGGAAAAATGTATTGACTCAATTATAAGCCGAGGGTGGGAAATGCAACGTCAGATAGGGGAGTTTTCTAAATGAGTAAAATATAAGGAAAGCACCATTGCCACTAGGGATGAATCAAACAAGATTAATCGATGTTCCACAACCTCAATAACACAGGTTTTTTGTTATTCCAGGATGGAGTTTCAAGGCAATTGTTATGTTCAAACATGTAAATAAATTTCCATTTAAATAGTTTTTATTATTATTATTATTGCGACAGATACATGAAGTGGAAACTTATTTTCATTTTTGAATCCTAGGTTGTAGAATGTTATCTCCAGTTACAATGGGCCACCAGTTACAGTAACCAGCCACCAGATGGCAGTGTGGAGTTTGTTGTTGTTGTCGAGTGGTTAAATTTCCTTCAGAAAAATATCTCAATTACTTTAATGATAATTGATTAGATTAATTAATTAGATTTTTACGTTTTTCTTTAAACTTTAAGGGCCTAAACATGCCTAAATGCAGCCATAGACGTGGCGATTCCCGGCAGTAGTTGCAGGCAATCCACCAGCGTGTGCGCTCACGCAAAACACATGGTGGTCGGTCGCCCTCAACTACAGGGGTGCCCACCTTGAAAATTCAACTCAAATAGCCCGCAAGTTGGATCGCACGGTGATCTGTCCTACCGGTATTTATTGTGGCCGATCCTGTTGTAGTCAGGTAATGTGGAGGGGGAGTCTCCTGCCCCTCAAAGTTTATTGGCTACAATCTGCCGGGAATCCCTGTGTAAGTGGAGCACACAGGATTCCCATCAGTTCTGTAGCTGACTCATCACAGCGTGGTGACGTCACCAAACTGTAATGAGTCTGCTACAAGCTGGCCATGGATCGAGACATCTATGACCGGCTTAATGTTCTTTTGCTCCTCGCTGTTAGACACACCATTTTATGAATGATCTGTCAAAAAAAGATTAAAAATAAACCTTACCTGTAATTTTGTTCTTTTTTCCTTTGCCATTAGTTATGTATTGTTCACAAAAAAACTAAAAACACATCTATATTCAGATCTTAGTCAACAATTTAACCTTCTGGGCGTTTCGGGCTTTTGACACTTGGGATCTCATTAGCATGTGGTATGCTATATTAGGTCTGCCTCCCTGCCAGAGAAAGGTTGTAAAACTATTTTGCAGGCATTTATCATCCCCATTACAGAGCAGCAGTGGCAACATCTGCAATAGGTAAAGTAGCTTAAAAAGCTGGACATCTTTATCAGATGAGCCCTACGAAATTGTGATAGCCCTACTTGAATAATTCCATAAATAAAGAAATATGGATAGGTAGATAATTTATAGGTCCATAAATAGAATTAGATATTACTTATTAATACATGGATATAAGAATGAATATATACAGTCAGTTGACCTGGCAGTTGACAAGCATCGGTAGCCCTGAGACCCCCTCTAGTACCCCAGGGGCTCTCCAATGCCCACAAAGCAGCATACTTCAACTCCCTCAGACCGCAGTCAGAAATCACACGGGGGGAGGTCTGCCGCCATCTTGACATCTCAGCCCTCCCTGTGCTCCGCTACGCAGACTGACCCCTGGCTGCTGGCCCCCATGGACTCTAGCCAAGGTACCTCTACCAGCTCGGCTGGCGATTCGCTTGGCACAGACGAAATTCTTCAGGCCATTGAGGCTAGCAAGCATGCTATGATTGCGTGCATGGACTCTCACTTCTGAATGTGGCCTAATACGGCAGCACCTGGATAAAATCAGGGTCCGCATAACGCAGACCGAGTCGCGCATCTCAACGGTAGAGGACACTACGGCCTCCCATGCCGTGTCACTGTCTGAGCTACAGCACAGGGTTCATTTCCTGGAAGCCCGGTCGGATGACTACGTGAATCGTCAGCGGCGCAATAATGTCCAAGTGGTGGGACTGCGGGAGGGGTCTGAGGGCGGTCGTCCTGCGGAATTTGCAGAGACCTTCAAGCAGGTTCTGAACCTGTCCTACGTCGTGGAACCGGCTCATCGGGTACCACCTGGTCGTCGGGTGCCTGGTGCACCTCCAAGGGCCTTTTTGGTCTGTCTCCTCAGCTACCTTCCTTTGGACGGAATCTATAAAGACGGTAACCAGCGCTGTCACGATTTATTTGTTTTTACTTTTATCTCTCTTCAAACATTTCTTGCTCCTGGTGCCTTGATGATGTATCATTTTTATGACTGCGGGTTGTTTTTCTTTGTTCATTGCACCCTTTCTCCAGTGCTATAACCTCATGGGTATATAATGTTGCTAATTGCTGACGTGCTTCCCTTGTCTCTCTCCCTGTTCCCCCCTCTTCCTCCCCTTTACCCGCTTCCCCCCACCCCCTCATCCTTGTAAGCTTTAACAGTTTTAACTGGTTTTGGATGCCACTCCACGGTGGGTGGTCGGAGCTGTGGCTGGGCGAAAGTTTGGCCTGGTTGGTGTAGGTGAAGTTGGTGCTCCGGTTGTTTCTCCTACCCTATGTTTTTGGTTCTCCGCGTCTGTGGTGGAACCGGGGTAGGTGCCCCCACCCTATTGTTTCGGGCAGTCAAGCTGCGCTATTTGTTTTTCGTTTTGGATTCATCGCCTTCTGCGCTTAACGTGGGGGTAGATAGTGTACCAGGGGTTTTGTTAGTTTTCTATTTTATTAAGTGGATGTTTTCTAATGTTTGGTTGTGGCTGTTGTTGGTATGGATGTGTGGTATGTGTTACTCTGGTACTGTTGACTCCTCTGGGATGAGAAGGTGGGAACAGGGTTGGTGGTGTGCTTGCATGTTGCCCTGGCCCTTACCAATACCCCCTCGCTGGTGGGTTTGTTTTTAGATACTCCTTCTGTGCATTGGCTATCCTTTGGTCATGAGTCAATACGTTGAGATTATGTCCTGGAATGTGCGTGGCTGTTACGCCTCCACAGGGGTGTTCACAGATCTTACCAACGACAGAGGGAGGAGTCTGTGTCCGTAGAGCCTGGTCTTCAACCCAGAGCCCCCCTAATGGGAGATGGGCCGATGTCCTTTGAGGGGGCACCGGTGGTCGTTCTGCGGCAGGCAGGACAGGTCTCCCCCTATCGCCAGTACCCCTATGTTTGACGGAGATACGGGTGAGACTACCCCACTGTGGAAGTAGTATGAATACGAGAATGGTCAAGACGGGTTCCGAGGTCACTAGGGCAGGAGAGGTCAGCGAGGTCGGGACGAGCAGAAGGTCAGGGCAGGCAGCAATCAGAGAGTGGTCCAGTAAGCTTGCTAAAGTCGGGATTCCAGAGGTCAGGTCAACGAGAAAACAAGCCAGGGTTCGGTACACAGGAGGTCGATCAAGAGAGGGGATAAGGAATCGCATAAAGCACTTGGAACACAACTGAACTGCAATCAACAGCACTCTCTCTATGTTGACACAGATCTTATATAGCCAGTACTGATTACCCACCCCTCCCCTCTACAGGAAGTGACTGCAGAGAGGAGGGGTGTATGTCCCTTTTAAATCGTGCACACTCGTGCTGCGTGCAGAGCCATCTCCAGGCTGGGGGTACCCCATGGCAGGGGTATACCCCCACTACCCCAGGTAAGCATCATCCTTGGGGAGAGGCCGCGCTGCCCGGGGACCCCATTAACCATACTGGAGACCCAGACGGCGCCGCACTCCCCCCAGGGCTATCCGGAGGCTGACAGTGGCCTGAACTCCAAAATAAAGCGCTCCTTGGTGTTCCAATTTAAAGAAACATAACCCGTAAATTGTAATTCTCCAGGAGATGCATTTGATGGGGAATAATATTCTTTCCATGCATAGGCCCTGGGTCCAACGGGTGTTCCATGCCATGTACTCTACCTATGCTAGAGGGGTATCGGTACTCATCCATCGCTTATTGCCGTGTGCGGTCCAGCGGGTGATTACTGACCCTGGGGGGCAGTTTGTTATACTGCTGCTGGAGCTCTATGATGCAACTCTGGCCTTATGTGTTGTATGCGGTGCTGCAGAGGCTGGCTCCTTGCATGCCGGTTAAACTTCTGATATGCGGTGATTTCAACAACATTTTAGACCCTGCACTGGACACATCTAATCCGCGTCGAGGGGGGGGGGGATTTGCAGGGGTGGGCTCAGTTTGCTGATTTTACAGAACTGTGACACTTGAAGCACCCATCCACCAGGTATTTCTCCTTCATTTCCTACAAATACAACTCTTACTCCCGCATTAATCTGGCATTTGCGAATTCTCTCCTGCTGCCCTCGGTGGTAGTTATCCAATACCTACCTGGGGGTATTTCAGACCATAATCCTTTGCAAATTGAGTTGGAGATGTCCCCTCAGGCTGCTTCCTCCTCTTGGAGGTTAAACCCATCCTGGATCTCTGAGCCCAATGTGGAAACCATTGTTGCCCCTGCCCTGACTTGTTACTGGGACCTCAATGAGGGCTCTGCTTCGGTGGATGTAGTGTGGGAGGCTTTCAAGGCGATCACCCGTGGAGAATATGTGTCAGCCATCCGGGTGGCTAGTGCTGCTCAGGCTTCGCACCTTCAGGAGGTGGAGAGGGAGTGTGTGCAAAAGGGGATAGGAATGGAAAACTTCTGGCCATGCTGGTGGCTGATTTTCGATCACAGACTGTAGTTACCTGTGTTTATGATGTTGGGAGTTGTCTGCAGACTACCCCTTCTGCTATTATGGAGGTGTTTGTTAAATTTTTTGAGAATCTGTATCAGCCTGTTCCGCCCTATGCCTTGTCGGACCTGGATGACTTGCTGGCTTCCCTCCCCGTGCCAAAACTCCCAGTGGCAAATCAGGTGTGGCTGGATCAGCCGCTATCAGAGGCGGAGAGTGCTAAGGCAGTAGCCTCATTTCCCAATTCCAAGTCCCCCAGCCCAGGCGGTATATCTGCGGAGTGGTATAAGACATACTCAGAATTGCTGGTTCTCGGTTGGTCGCACTCTTTGAACATTGCCATGAGGCGGCATCCTTCCCTTCCTCCTATTTTTTGTCACATTTAATACTTGTCCCTAAGAGGGGTAAGGACCCCTGCTTTTGTGTATCCTATAGGCCCATTGCCCTGCATAACATGGACCTTAAGATACTGACAAAGGTCCTTGCAAATCGCCTGTCCCAAGTTATGCATATCCTTATTAGTTCGGATCAGACGGGTTTCATGCCTCAGATGTCGACATCAACTTACGCCGGGATTTCTCCCACCTGAGTGGTAAGTTCCCGCATACAGAGTTGGAGGTCCTGGTGTCCCTGGACATGGAAAAGGCCTTCGACTCAGTTGATTGGCAGTTTTTGACGCTTACCCTGCGACATATGGGATTTGGGCCCTCCTTCCTGAAGTAGCTCTCCCTTTTATATGAAAAACCCATGTCTGCCATCTGTATAGGCACAGATCTTTCTAAGTACTTTTTACTGGGAAGGGGGACCTGGCAGGGTTGCCCCCTCTCCCCCAGCCTTTTTGCTTTAGTAGTGGAGTACTTAGCCATTGCCCTCCTGTCTTCCCCTCAGGTGCGGGGTATCCGGGTGGGCACCCTGGAAGAAAAGGTGGCGCTGTACGTGGATGATCTGATCCTCTTCCTCAGGTGGGCCCTGCGGGTGCTGGACAGGTTTTCAGGCTTTTCTGGCTTACAGGTCAATTGGAATAAATCGCAGATTCTGCCTCTACACAGGCCCCCCCCCCCTGCGGACATCCCCCTTCAGTGGGTGATGCATTTGAAATATTTTGGGGTTCACCTTACGGCGCTGACCTCTGACTTTATACCTCTTAATGTGGCTCCACAAATTCAGTCCCTAAGATAATGGCAATTCAACACGTGCCATTATCTGTGATTGGCAGGATTAAAAACTAAAATGAAGATCCTGCCTTCTTTGTAATATATTCTCCGCAACTCTCCAGTGTGGATACCTAGAGCAGTTTTTGACCGAATTGATTCCCTACTGATCCGATTCCTTTGGAATGGAGGCCCACCTAGGATAAGGTTTGCCACTCTCCAGCTTCCTTGGTTGGAGGGGGGGTTGGCCCTCCCTAATTTCTCCTGGTACTTCCTTGCTGGCCAGCTGGTGTTCGTGCATCACTTGCTGGTGGAGGAAGAACGGGACGCGGCGGCGACACATCCACCACTTAATTTGCTCTCGTCTGGGAGGAGTGGACGTTCCAGAGTGTGGTTGTATGAATGAGAGTTTGTTTTTTGTCTATGCTGTACCAATTGGTAGCCTCTGCTGTACTTGACATTATGCATATTGAGTCTCTTGAGATCTTCACTCACTTCACTTGAGATCTTGGCACTTGTTCATGTGTATATTGCAAATGCAATGTGTGTTGTCGGTCACAGTGACATAGTGGCAGAATGTGAAACAGCAGCTGCAGTGTAATCACCACATGAGACAATACTCATAGAAAGGATTAATTGTGAGAATCGGCACACTTTACATGGGGATATTGTGAACACAATGGATGGTACTATGCTCAGAATCTCGAATAATCCACATTATGAGATTTTCGTGAATTTGTAAAGATTTGAGATTCAAGAATACTACAAGCAGTGTGTAACACCATGGAAAATTCTTCATCAGTAAATAAGGGGGTTGGGCAGTGCCACAGTAGGACAGCATTGTGATGTCTAACAGAACAAATGTCTATAGATGCATGATCCAAACTCACTAAATCATAGGAAATGAAAGAAAAAGTGATCAATTCTTAATAGAGAATCAACAAGAACAACATGAACAAGAGTAGTCCTTTCCAGGGGCTGATGTAACTTCGAAATATCAGTAAACTGTAGTGCCTCAGCAAAATCTGCCAGCAGGGAAGGGGACACACTCTCTTGAGAACAGTGGGCGGTGTGTAACCATGAACCAGGCCATTTGTTCTCGATCATTGTGTTCATGTCATCCCCCAATATAACCATAGTGTGCACGTTAGAATTAATCCAATCTGCCAACTCCTGAAAAAATGCCAAGAAGGGGAATTAGGGGCATAAATATTTATCAAAGTATACATGTTGTCCAAAATTAGTATCTCAACTTTAATCCCCCTGCCAACCCGTTTAGTAGACCACTTTGTATTGTAAGGAGGAACAAAACTGTATTAGCACTCCCGCCCTATGTCCTGCTGCAGAAGAACCCACAACTTCCTGAACCCAAAGTTTACGCACACCATGAAAGTCTGCCTTCGACAGGTGAGTTTTTAGCAGGGCAATAATGGCGTTTAAGATGTCTAAGCATCTGGAATCTCTTGTGGGCGGTACAGAGTCCCTTAATGTTCCATGACATAACTCAGGAGTTGGCTGGAGACAAAGACATGACAATTAACGAGTGAATAACTGATTGCAAAAGCTGACCTATCATAAGAGAAAATGCAAGAATACTGACAGATAAAACCGCTAAAAAAAGGAGCTCTGTAGGTTAGAAGCAAGCATACAGTGGTTTCATTCGAGTGACCTCTAGTGCCGTGGTTCCCAAACTGGGGTGCGTGCACCCCTAGGGGTGGCGCAGTCTGACCACCAGGGGTGCGCGAGAGTGTTTGTAATGGCATAAAAAAAATATATTTTATTATTTTTATGTATTTATCTTGGGTAAACTTAACATGTCATATTTTTGAGAGAAAAATTCACTGAGAGAGAAAAAAAATCACATGACAAATTGTAATTGACAGTAGGGATGAACCATCTACATCGGCCTCTTCTATGGATATGTGCAGTGGCCTTGAATATATGGACTCGGAGGATAACAAACAAGGTTAAGAGGGCCAGGCGGGAATAGAAAACTCCATCAGAGATGTACTGATGAAGAGAATTAGGCCTACGCTAGAAAGTGAAAAAAGTCAAGTAAGAAACGCAATTATAACGACAGTTACATTGGTTTCGGGTTTACATGGACTGGAGATGCAAAAAATCCAAATCTCCAATGTGTAGTCTGCAGTGAGGTTTTAGCTAATAGCAGTCTTAAGCCCTTATACATGGTTCAGCACTTACAAACAAGACACAGCAATTTGCAAGACATGATTAGCTACCACATAGCTAAAAGAGTTATGAGATAATTGTGGTGGAACCAGAGGGAGGTTACAGGTGGGTGCCAACATCTCTAATGATATAAACTAGAAAAATTGTATATAGGATCGAGTGAGGTCGAATCACTATATTGTGGGGTGGCTAGTCCCTGAGACTTTCACGGCACAGACATCAATTACACGGATGTGAAATAAATAACAATATGATTTATTAGTAGGCACTGAGACATATACATTGGGCGAAAAAACCCATTAATTACAAGTCCACATAGATAAAAACAATTAACGCTTCCATAATGAATTTTCCGGTGTCAAGTCCAAGGTAAGTTTATACCCGTAGGTCGTACCCGACGTGTTTCGCCCATTAAGGGCTTCATCAGGGGTAAATCAGGGTTGAAGTAATTCATCAAGAAGCTTATGTTAAAAAAATATGTCTTAAGTATCCTGGAATATACATAAAAACGTCAGTACATATCTCATATTAAGTCTATTCTGTCCAATCGTTGTGCTTTCTAGAATAAGGTGGCCCCAACGGGGTCATTCATATTCAAATAATTTCACATTTATTCATCACTTCAACATGTCTGTTATTTTACAAGCAATCGGTATCAACATCAACCTAAATATCCAAAAAATACAGAGAAATATACAAAACATAGGTTGCGGTCACCCGCTCAATCGCGTACCTGGGGAAAGAGCGGCCTGGTCCTGTGGACGGTCCTATTACCATATGGGTCAGAGGGTCTGGTTCAAAACATAGAGGTCATAATGGTCCTTCCTGACGGCACCTAGGTTCCACACATACGCGCTCGGGGTCCTGCACCTAGATTACACCTCCTTCACCTTCCCCCTGTCCATGGGGGGTTGTCTTAGGGTGTCTCCCCCAAGGAGAAAGGCCAGGGCGACAGTACACCTGCGTGACCAAATCAATGGACAATCAACTGGCGGTCATACGCTCAAGTGATTACGTCTAGGACGAGGGTGCGTGTATTCCTGGAGTGGAGTTCATTGGTGGAGTGAGTGGCTAGTATGTTGATCAGGGTTAGTGGTGTGGTCCAATTCGCCCTATATGTCAATATCTCGTCTGCAGATCACATGGTCTGAATCCTCTACCACTCCCCCAGCACGGTCTCTTATACCACCCTGTTTGTCCTCTGTCTGTAATGGTCAACGTGAATTAAGCGAAAGGTCACTTAAATGCAACTCATATAGTCACTGCAACTCATATAGTCACTGACACGGTCCCTGTCTACATTGGTCCACAATAGTCATTTATAAATCAACACAGGTTACCTTGAAGAGGGTTTTGTCAGGACGTCACAGTCCTAAGTCGTAGTCAGGTCAATGGAAGAGTGCGTTCCACGGGCGTCCTGTTGATAAGTCCGCCGTCCGATATCCGGAGTCGCTCCAGTCCAGAGGTATGCTCCATAATTGGAGAAAATCTTTGTTTACCCAGTGCCAAAGATATAGTAAACTGTATGCTTGGAGAGAAAGACGCTGAACAAAATACCTCTCTCCGACAATACTGTGGCTCATCGCATTGATTCAATATCTGCCAACATCCTCAGCCAGCTAATAAGCAGAATAAAAAACAGCGAATTCTTCTCGCTGCAAGTGGATGAGTCTACTGACATAGCAAATCTATCTAATCTTCTGGTCTATGTCCATTATTTATTTGAGAACACAGTGCATGAATATTTTTTGGTTTGCCGTCCCCTTGCCACCCGTTCAACCGGGGAAGATATTTTTTATTTGATGGATAGCTTTTTCAGAGTAAACTAAATTGACTGTGCACGCTGCGTTGGAATTTGTACAGACGTTGCGAAATTAATGATGGGGAGGCACAAAGGAGCAGTAGCTTTCATCTGAAAAGTTGCACCATCGGTTTCCTGCGTACACTGCAGCATCCACCGAAAAGCTCTAGCAACGAAAAAACATGCCCGATGAACTTTTGTCTGTACTTAATGACGTCAAGAATTTTTGAGCTCCGATGTGAAGTGCAGGAATTTTTTGTTCATAACCCATTTCACCTGTCTTCATTCTTGAAAGATGACATCTGGCTTCAGAAGCTGGTGTATCTGGCAGACATATTTTCTACTCTTAATGAACTTAATTTAAGTCTGCAGGGCCTTCGTACTACAGTTTTTAACACCCAGGACAAAGTTGAAGCACTTATTAAAAAGCTAGTCTTCTGGGCTAACTGGATAAACTGCACCAAGTACTCATGTCAAAGGCCTCATAACTGAACATCTCAACCAGCTTAGCCAAAATCTAAGGACTTACTTCCCCCCTATGGACCAGTCTAAGATATGGATTCGGAATCCTTTTAAAGTCACTCCTCCAATCCCACATCTCTCATTTCAAGAGCAAGAACAATTACTGGAGTTATCATCTGATGGGAGACACAACATACTTTTTAAAAATAAGTCACTTGTGGATTTCTGGGCTTCAGCAATGGTGGCGTATCCAGGATTGTCAAAGCAGGCACTGAAAGTGTTGATGCCCTTTGCAGCCACATACTTATGTAAGGCAGGCTTCTTCACCAAACATTGACAAAGACTTGATGCTGAGAATGATTTGAGAGTAAAACGGTCATCCATTGAACCACATTTTGATGATCTGTGTGCAAAAATGCAGGCCCATCCATCTCACTAAAATCGTAGGAAGCAATGTTTTTATAAAAAATTTTAATGTTGATATTTTCGAATATACAGAAAATATGTGTATTTAGTTATTGGAGTTGGAAAATGTGGAGTTTAATCGAAGGGGTGCTTGAACGGTGTCAAATATTACAAAGGGGTGCACACAGCAAAAAGTTTGGGAACCACTGCTCTAGTGGCCAAAGGACAAGATATAATACAGAGAAAAAAGTAAAATAAAAAAAAAAACAATTCAGAGGTTTCTTCAGCAAGGGAATGGTGGATTGAAAAAATTTTTGGAAGAACCAAGATGTCTCTCAATAAAATAAAAAAACATGCTCTCAATTACTAACATTTGGAACTCTTTTATCGCTGCCAGAACCAGAAGTCCCTTCTTTTTGCTTAAAGATTTGTATTGGTATTGAGAGATAATGTGCAAGAATGTTACAAAAACACAAAGCTTTCATAGGGAACAATAAGCTGGTGGTTTCATTTATTCAGTACAGAGTCTTTGAAACACATAAGAGGGGAGAGCTTCAAGAATTTGACTTCTGTACTCTACGGATCAGAGGTGTGCATGAAGGAGAAGGCCGAGCACCAGAATTGGATTTTTGAGCTGTTCAGGAAGTTTGTGTTGCAATGTGAAGCAGTAAGGCTAAATTTACAAGGTCGTTTCCCGGGCTACTTTCAGTCTGCAGCAGCCCAGGAAAAGGCCGTTCACAAGTGCCTGCAAAATTGTGCAAAAGCTTGGAGATTGTTTAAAAAATACCCCCATAACAGGTCTATTGGGCTAAAGACCAAGAACTGGCCAGTAGACGTCTAATGTTGCGATTACTGCTCGTTTACCGGATTTATGTGGGGATGTTTGTTTTGGGTTAATTATTTGGCAATGCCTGATCAAGGCTTGATGGTAGATGTGTTTTACTGAAGTATTCAAGTTTATGAAACTAGTCACATACTAGTTTATCCTAGAAAAAATTTGCTTGCTTTGAGCTATAACTTTAAGCATTGATATATCCACCAGGACAATGCTTCCATGTTCCTAAAACAGGTCTGGATAGAAAATCACCAAATCAAGGCTTCTGGAATCTGTCTAGGTCCGTCCATCTCCAGCTTGGACTCGTATTGCAAAACTTTGCAAGGAAATTAAGAGGAAGAATAATCACTAACCATGATTTTATGCAGAAAGGAAGTTACCCAACAGCAATGTGAAAAACTGTTGGGGAGTATGCCAAAACATGTGAAAGCTGTGATTTTCACAATTATTCAACTAAATAAGAATTTCTAAAGCGTCTTTAGAAATGCCATAATGAGGCCGAACAGGACATTTGATTCCTGCATAATTTCTTTTCATTTTGATTTATTGATGTTTTGTCTAAAATTATATCAATTATTTATGTCAATTTGGATAAATCTGGTCAGCAGTTATAACACTACAGTTGAGAAATTGATCAATTTTTCTGTGGTTATTGTCTACCCCCAAGCTTCATAAATATGATTTTTTCCAAGTATATTAAGTAAAAATCCCTCAGTACTGTTTACGATTTATTTAAATCCACTGGTTTTCTTTTTCAGGTTGGGATTTTTAATCATTTAGGTACTTGTCAGGTAAAAGAGCGTACTATGGCAACTCGTCTGTTTCTTTGTGAACATGCGGAGAAACTGTCTGCTGCAGTTATCCTCAAGAATCATCACACCAGACTTCCTCAGCTGGTTAATTCTGCTATACAACTGGCACTAAAGAAAAGAATGTGCTCTGTTCCACAAAACCTCACTCCTGCTGATGTCTACTTTAGAGAGGTAAGCTTTTAAAGCTTAAGGTTTCCCCAATGAAAGTATTAAAAATGCAATAATTATGTTTGCAAAATTAATTAGGATAAGAATCCTTTAAGCCGCCCATACACGTTCCGATTATTCTCCCGACCGATTTTTCGTCCGATCCTGTCACCCGATTTTCACCTAAAATGTTATGGTCGGTCGGTCGGCTGGCACGAAAAATCGGAATTCGAATTATCACCGATCCATCAGCCCGACCCTATTTATTAACAGCAGATCGACCAAAAATTTACGGACGGGTCCGAAGTGGTCCCGACCGATTTTTCGGCCAATTTTGAGAAATCGGGATCGGTCGGGTACATAATTCCGAATCCGATTAATCTCCCGATCGGTCGGTCGGGCAAAATTCGTACGAAAAATCGGAACGTGTATGGGGGGCTTTAGGGATACTAGGTTCAGATAAATATATGACCATGATAGGCAGACATCAGTACTATAAATCAGGAATATAGAACTACTGCATGTATGTTTTGTTTGGCTCAGAAGTTTAAACCTAATTAAAGGAAAACTGCAGGAATGTAGAAAGCATGTGGAGTAAAAAATGGATATGATTTTACAGATATTAATTTACAGTCGAATTCTAAAATATTAATTGTTGACTTTCTAAAAAAAAGGTTTGTTTCAATATAGGTATCACAGATGGATATAATATTTGAATGCTTTGTAGACCAAGAAGAAGCTAATTTGCAAAGTACAACTATGGACACTGCAGACTGGGCAACTGTCGTCCTTGATGTGAATATGATTGTAAAGGTAATAGTTCATAAAATTTCTGTGGCCAACTTTCATTAACCCACATGCTCCCAGTTTCCATCAATTTTGTTCCCAGAATAGCTATGGAGAATACAAAATGGTACTGTAAAAGGAAAAAAGTGTAAAATTCCCCATAGCTCATAAATTTTACTTCTTAATCAATTAACAATCATAGACCCATAGTGAATAGGCCAAAAAATCATACACTGGCAATGTATGGGAAAGGGGGTTTCTTAGGAGGCTTATCCTTGCTAAATGATTTTACCAGACATTTAGGTTAACATTTCTTTGGCCCACATGGGGTCATAATTTATTCACAAATTTTCCATATATATATAAAAACTGTCTAACTGTATATACAACACACAGATAATGGTAATCACAGATCCTTGCATAAGAAAAAAGAAGAAAAAGAGGGCCTTCTACAGATGGTGGACCCCGTTTTCCCCTATTACCAAATATAACACGCAGACCAGACCATTGCTGGGAGGTCTTTCACAAGTTGGATGTGCAATTAGGTCTACTTCGACGCGTTTCGTCCTGTAAAAGGACTTTTTCAAGAACCGACCTAGCACTAAAATATCAAAAACATATACATATGATTACCATAGACTAATTTCATTTTACATACATTTCAAATGGTTCTTAGAGGCTGTATGGAATGCTTCGTTTACCTGTCCCATTTGAGAAGCTCTTTTTTCCCAATTACGTCTTTTCCAGGAGAGCAAACATGAGAGAGGACTCCACCCCAGAGGGAGGAAACACAACACCCGCCAAAATTTTAAATAGTCCGCCTCCCAATCCCTAGGCAGTCTTTGTGTTTCCTCCGTCCGGAGGGGAACTAACACCCAGTACTCCCATGGGGCACTAAGCGTGCGTATGCTGCCTGGTGTCTGGTCCATATCGGATGCTAAAAAGAGCTCACCTACCGTGCCGCCGGTGGGGAGCTAGGTCAGGTACGGTGCCTCCTTCTCCAATGCTCCGCTCGGTGTTCAGCCTGGCCTGGGCGGGCAGTCGTGCAGTTTTTCTTCCTCTCTGCGGTCTGGCAGTAGCTCGGCTGTAGGACGGCAGGGACGGCAGGCCGCCCACGATTCCGGAAGCGCAGCGAGCGCCTCTCCTGGTGGGCAGGGCGCACACTGATGGCGTTGGGCTGTGGAGTCCAGCCCTGATGACACGGGGGGGAAGGGGCAGGGGTGGCCGCACGCCATGGCGCTTCCGGGTTTCAGCGGGGAGCCTGCGAATCCGGAAGCAGGCTGCTACTATTCCAAAAGCAGCTCTGCCTTCAGCTCGGGAAGCAGCATCTATCCTCACACGAGGCACAGAATGGATGCAGCGGGAGCAGCAAAGGTGACCGCGAGTACTGGCGGTGGCATACAGGTAAGGGACCTACGGTCTTAGGCTCCCCTTGCCTGTAAGGGGACCCAGGGAGGGGAGGACAAGCCTTGGTTAGGCCTTGTTTTTTTCTAAGCCCTTCTACCCTGGGTCTCCTAATAGCGGGAAAATCCAGGCTGAACTGTGCTTTGCCTGCATTTGCTTCCCATCTTTTCCATTTCTGTGGTGTGGTCATGTGGAGTAAGGGGGTCACTTTAGTTTGATCTGTTTTTTTCCTTGCTCCATAGCCCAAGACAACAGTATAAACAGACAAGGCAGGCCCTTTCCCTAATAGAAGTGTGCTGCTTGTAGCATTAGACTGTTGGATACCACCAAGCCCTTGTGCCCCAGGTGTCTTAACGAGCTAATCAGGGGGCAAGGGCACTTCAGCTGCGGCTGCTGCAGGGAAAGAGCTGTTAACCATGTTTGAAGAGGAATTGGCCTCAACCTTTTTCCGCCTTTAAATGTATCCTATAAGATCTCCGTCCCCCTCTTCGCGGGAGGTACCCCTTCTTCCATATTTCGATTAGGGAGAGTGATACGGAGGATCAAGACTTGCTGGCAGATATTTCAGCTATGGAGTCAGGTGTATAGGAAAAATGATCTCCTTAAAGCAATCTATAACACCCTGGACATCCAGTAAGAAAGGATTGTCTCCTCTCTGCATGACAGGATGTACCAGGGTCTGGGAAGCCAGAAAGGATTTACCCTGGAACTAAAATCTCTAACTGGATGCGGCTTTCTCGCAGGTCTCAAAATCCACAGATCTGTCGTTTGAAGGCATAGGGGTCCTTAAAGACCCCATGGACACAAGCCTCTAGCTTCATTCTGTGTAGTGCCTAGAGTTCTGGCTGGGCCAGGTCCAACTCACCTGGAGGGGAACTGGAGGGCTCAAGACCTGGCCAGGAGTTGCGGCCTCCAAGGTAAGGCTGTGTGGCCTCCTTTTCACAGGGGATCTGTTGTTTGGTCCAGACTAAGAGCAGATTCTGGATGGAACAGCAGACAGGATAAAGGCCTTCCCAACTAGAGGGGTCTTAGCTCCGGTCTCCGCAGGGGAAAAGGGGCAAGAGTTTCATTCCCACGTATTCGTGGAATTGAAACCCTCCGGGACTTCAGACCCATACTAAATCTGATTCTTCTGAGCCTCCATCTGGCATACAAGAAGTTGCGGATGGAAACCATGTTCACACCCAGAAGCCTCTTGCAGGAAGCATACCTGCACGTCCCCATACACTCGAGTCACCGATAGTTCCTGAGGTGAGCGGTGCTCTGGGAGGGAAAGACCTGGCATTTCCAGTTCAGGGCACTCCTTTTTGGTCTATTTTCAGCACCACGAATCTTCACGAAAGGGATGGGAATCTCTTGCACCTCTCAGATTAGGACAGGTGTCGGTTGTCCCGTATCCATCCACGCCAACCATCAGAAGTTCCTGAGGCTGGTGAATTTCTTGGAGGGGAGGGTCTTCCATTTTTAATTCAGGGCTCATCCCTTCAACTATCGTCAGCGCCCAGGGTCTTCACCAAGGTCAAGGCGGAGGCCCTAGCCCCGCTCAGACTAAAGCAGGTATCTGTGATCCCGTATCTGGACAACCTGTTTTTTTCAACCTCTTCATCAGGTCTACAGGTGGATCTAGAAGTAGCTTTGGAGTTTCTCCAGCATCTAGGATGGTTGATAAACTGGGGCAAGTCAAACTTGCAGCCAGTCCAGTCAATCCAATTCTTGGGATACCAGATAGATTCCGTGTCGCAGAGGATCTTTCTCCTGGCATAGAAAATGCAGAAGTTGATTGCAGCAGTGATAGACCTGCAGCGGGTAGACAGTCACCATCCGAAAAGCGATTGGGGTGGTGGGCCTCATGGTCTCAGCAATACCAGCTGTCCAGTGGGCAAAAGCCCACTGCAAGTGCTTCAGTCACAGGTCTTGGCAGTCTGGGACGGAAGCCCAACGTCTTTAGAACAGGTTTTTTCTCCATCACTCAAGGGGAGAAGATCCCTTTGGTGGTGAAGACAGGAAAGGATTATCTCCCAAGGTCTTCAATGGACTTTTCCACAACCCTTGTCCGGTAGTGGCAGACGCCAGTGGGTGGGGTTGGGGGGCCCATTCGGGAAACGACTTCTCTCAGGGACAGTGGTCCAGAAGAGAAGCCAGACGATCCTCGAACTTCCGGGAACTCCTGGCGGTTCTCTATGCACTAAAGTCTTTCCAGTCGGCCTTAGCAGGCAGACACGTTCAGGTATTGCCAGACAATGTCACCACAGTGGCGTATGTGACCAAACAGGGAGGCACCAGGAGTCGGTCCCTGTTGGGTTTGACAGATCAGATCTGTCGATGGGCAGAACTTCAGGGGGTGTCCCTTACGACAGTGCACCTGAAAGGAGTCCTAACTGTCAAGGCAGATTACCTCAGCAAGCACGAGGTGAGGGAGTCAGATTGGAG
>CM070035.1:112482620-112500931 GCA_036250615.1 Ptychadena robeensis | reverse complement strand
AAACTCCAACTATCTACCACCATCTCCACTGGACCCATTACCCCAAGACTACACAGTCAGTGTAAGTACAGGCAATTTCTACGCTAGTGATCGTAATTTAAAGGACTGGCCCCATTAACCTATGGTTGTTATATCTCTCCTAGAACAAAAACGTTTTATTGTCTTTGGTACCCCTCCTGAAGAAGCGAAATATAACCGTGAAACGTGTCGAGGCGATTGTACAGACATAACGTTGTATTTATTTGTTTATGTGTGATAGGAGATAAAACCCAACCTTTTGGCTGTACTGGGTCTTATCTCCAATTAAAATTTTCCAGTGTGAAACAGTAAAATTATACTTTGAACTACACTCAACGATTCTGTTCTTTTACTTTTTTGACCATTAAAAAAGTCCCATGGTGATCTGCCATATCTTTGACAGATCGGTGCCACCAAGGAGGTTGAACCCTAAACGGGCGCAACCTCACATTTTTGTAAATTTGAATTCTTTGGACTTTGGTCAATCACTCCACACTTCTCGATATATTCTCACCCGTATATACAGACAGTTTTTATATATATATATATGGAAAATTTGTGAATAAATTATGACCCCATGTGGTCCAAAGAAATGTTAACCTAAATGTCTGGTAAAATCATTTAGCAAGGATAAGCCTCCTCAGAACCCCCTTTCCCATACATTGCCAGTGTATGATTTTTTGGTCTATTCACTTTGTTGAAAATCCTCATTTTGTGAGGTGGGGGGAGGAGCCTTTACCCTTTGCGTCATCTTCCATGGTGTCATAGCTAATCCGACTTCTACACAATCATAGACCCATAACAAAGACTGATTTACAATAGAATTCATTCAGTTGATTTCAGGGCAGTTGACACTTGGCAATTACAGACAACAGTCCCATGTTATCCCTACAAAAGAATGTTGTAAAAGTCATATTTCAGAAAAAATAAACAATATAATGAATTGGTGTAAGTGGAAAAGACTTGTTTAGATTATGTCTAAATTGAAAATATTATCATAATGGGAAGTTTGATTACAAGCTTTCCCGGAACAAGTTGAGGAGGGGCTCAAGTTCTATAAAGGAAAAGATAAAAATACTAAAAATAATTGAGCCTGCTTTGTTCC
This sequence comes from Ptychadena robeensis, assembly GCA_036250615.1. Lineage (NCBI taxonomy): Eukaryota > Metazoa > Chordata > Amphibia > Anura > Ptychadenidae > Ptychadena > Ptychadena robeensis. The sequence continues at coordinate 112,499,808 of CM070035.1, read as the reverse complement.
TCCATTATTGTGAGTATTTTATCTATTCCTTTATTATTTACAGAACTTTGTTGCTCTAAGTTGTGTGCCTCATGTTGGTGTTCATATTGATCTTTTACAGGGGGGCCACACTCCCCCTCCATATTGGGGAGCAGTGGATTGTGCCAGATTCCATACACCACCTGATAGTCATTCTGGCTACTGACATTACTGTGTGATCGCTGCTGACAGTTATGTGCAACTATTTATTACTTATTTTTCTGAATATGAGCCTTCACCTAGGTGAGCAGACCAGTCTTCAAACATGTTTTTTTGCAGAAATGTCTAGCAGCAACCATATGGAACCTCCTAAGCAGGGATGCCAAATGGGTATAACTGGGATTAGTGAAGATGCTTAAATAGTGATGTGGTAGTTAAAAACACCTTTTTGTAAGATATATGGAAGTAAATACTATTAGTCAATAGTATTAATAATCAATAATTATTAATACTGTTAATCAATTACTATTAATCCAATAATGATTAATAATTATGCATTATAATTATGCAATATAAGTATTGATAATAATAGTATTAATAATAATTAATAGTATCAACATTCTTTAGAAACCGCAATTGTGTGTTAAGTGATGGTTGTGTAAAAGAGTTGGTACCAAAGCTTAGGTAGTCATTGAAGACCAACATGTATGTGCCAGTTCACTACTGAGCTGGTAGGCTTTGTAGTATAGATCCATCCATCTGGAATGCCAGTTCCCCTAAATTTTTGCGCATAGTTAATGGGGAGTTTCCCCAAAATTAAGCTTGTGCATAGATTATAACAGTAGAGATAACAGTTTTATGGACAGCAATTGGCATTGTCAAAAAAAAATTAAAAAAAAGTTAGGCCATGAATCATTTGTCTTTCTATTTTTTACTAAAAGTTGTTTTAAAGGTAGAACCAGTCTAAGTCTGAAAGCTTGGGTGGGGGTAGCTTGAAGAATTTAATTGATGTAAAAGAGTTCTAGCAATTTACACTTGCTTTGGATTCTACTACTAAAGCTGACACTTACTTTGGATGGGGACGCTGGTCCTCATTAAAAAAAAGTAATGAAATCAATTAAGCATTACGGGCATGTCCATAATGGCTTAAGCTAGCCATACATTGTCGGATTCCATGGCCGATCGATCACCTATCTGATCGATTCCGGCGATGTCGGCGGGAATCGGAGGTCCGATCGATCGGCCAATTAAGTGTGTCCGATCGCTACATACCACCTTGTCCCACTGATTCCTGGACGATTCTGTGTCCGATCGCTTACTTCACAAATGGCAACTCCCCCTGATGTGTGCTGAATCGGATCAGAAAGACCAACATGTTGGTTCTCTGTCCGATCCGATTCTGGGCCCCCGAACGATCGGACGGACAAGGTGGGCTTCACGCGATTCCGGGACGATCGATTGGGGTGCACGCGCCCGGAATCGATCGTCCCGGAATCCGTTGGGAAACGGACCCGTGTATGGGGGCCTTTAGATCGATTTGGCAGCCGATTTCTGGGCAAATTAAGAATTTAAGCTTTCGATTTGCAACCGATCTTGCATCAGGTCGACCACCAAATCTTAGCGTGTATGGGGGGCTTTAGTAATTTAGACATGCAGATTCTAGCAAATCACTTTTTGGAATCAGTAAAAAGTAGGAATCATTATTTTTTAGATTAGGGATTTGCTTTTATTTGTGTTGTCTTGTGTCTGGGATTAATCCCACTAGGTCCAAATAAACCTAGAAAATATGGAGGCGGTGTTCCTGCCCACGGAGTCTTCAGAAATAGCTCAGCTGTTTTTTGGGATGAAAAAACACAATAAGAGTGTTTTAGACTCTATACAGAAATAAGGGAGCGTATCAACTGTTTAGCTTAATATTTAAAGAAGATGAGATTACTTACGATTTTGGCTGCTGGTATAAGGTGTATGGGATACGAATACCAGTATAAGGTAATGCCCAGGAGATTAAGGGGTAAAATCTTGATCCCAAATAAAAAAGGCTCTAGGAGGCGCCTGTAGTCATAAAATATCAATTTATTGAAATGGCATTGATGCGTTTCGTGGTTCCAGACCACTTCCTCAGGATGGTAGAGTATATGGGTAGTCTGTCAAATTAAAATAATATAATTGAATCCATATGGGTTGATATAAAACAATATGATAGATAGATAGTAACATGATAAATGTTTCATGATTGATTTGGTGGACACTAGTAAATAACTGTAGTATCCCAGTAAAGATTCCACAAGATCAATTTGCAGGCAGATAAAAATAATGGTCATATATACATAAATATGAAAATATAAAAATATATACAAGTATAAATATAGTAATATAAGTATAGTCCCAAACGTGAATGTTGGTAAACCAAAAAGAGTTTATTTAATCTGGGGTGCACATAAGTGGTCCGCCAGTACGCAAATGGGGTCAAAACCTAGTTATGCGGACCTATATTGTTGTAACTGATCGCGTTTGCATATGACGGAGTCAGAGAAATAGCCAGCTTCCCCTCCACCTTGTGAGCAAAGTGCTCACTATCAACACTCTGGCTGAAATTGCTATTGCAGCTTAACTGTATCATGCTTACACTATAAAAAAAAAAAAATTAAATTGCCAAAATTCTTTCAGTTTTATTGTTAAATGTATACCATTTGTCACTTGGATAACCATAGGGAAAAATTTATATAACTGAAAGGTCGCAGTTAGGGTTGTCAATTTGGGAATGTTAATTCCTAAAAAAAAAAAAATTAGACTTTTAAGGTTGTTGGAGATCTGGGGATTGAAAGAGTAGACATATGTAAGGCCATGTGTCCACTGCTGTTTCCCTGTGCTGAGCATTTGCCGGAGGATTTCTCCCGAATTGCAGACAGTTTTCCCATGACCCAGGGTCCTATTAATTTAGCATACGAAAGAGGTGAAAAAATGGATAGCATCAGGAGCTGCTTTTTCACTTCTTGGAGACGTGCCAGCTGTTGACCTGTGGATGGAGACAGCTTATCAGAGGCTCAATCAAGAAAGGGGAAGTCCATCTGCTGTAAAATCTACCATGCAGAATGCTGACACAGAGGAAAGCGAGAGAGACAGTGAGGAAGACCACACTACATATGGGGTGAGTACCAAACACCTTCTCCTGGTACACATCTGAGTAGCTCACAAAAAATTTTGAACCCCTGTATATAATATATTTACAAATATATTATATATAAATACAAATTGAGTATACAAGAGTTCATTAAACTATATGTAAAATGCATGGTCAATGAACCCGTACATATACAGTACAGGCCAAAAGTTTGGACACACCTTCTCATTCAATGTGTTTTCTTTATTTCATTACCATTTACATTGGTAGGTTCTCACTGAAGGCATCAAAACTATGAATGAACGCATGTGGAGTTATGTTAAAGTTCATTAAGAGAATGCCAAGAGTGTGCCAAGCAGTAATCTAAGCAAATGGTGGCTATTTTGAAGAAACTAGAATATAAAACATGTTTTTAGTTATTTCACTTTTTTTAAGTACATAACTCCACATGTGTTCATTCACAGTTTTGATGCCTTCAGTGAGAACCTACCAATGTAAATGGTCATGAAATAAAGAAAACACATTGAATGAGTAGGTGTCGTCACTTTTGGCCTGTACTACATATTAAAGCCATCTGATTTTATAACTAACATACAGCAATTTCATAAATGAAATAAGTTATATATATATATGATGATTGAGGTCGATTATTAGATAGACATTAAACCATAATTTCAACAGCCAAAAAGAAAATCCTTAACCAACTATAAGCCATACCTGTAGAGGAGGTAGGAAAGGTCAACAGGACCAACATAAAAAGATAGTGAACATACAGTCAGTGTCGGTCAGCAATAGAGTTCAAGCCGTTTAAATTGGGAAAACAAGTTGTCCTGAGACCACAATCCAGACATAATCTGTGGGCTAACCTAGCTATGGGACACTGGTGAGTTTTTTAAGGGACCCAGGGAATTGCGAAGGTCACTAAGAGCGTACCATGAAGAATAGTGATGGCGCAGCATAAGGGTTCTGATCTCCTGAGGGGAAAGTGCATGTGCAATATACTTGAAGCACCTGAAAAATCTTGTCACATCCTTATCAGGTTGACTATCTGCCGCTAGCCATTCCAAATTAAACAACTCCCTAAGCTTGGTTCACAACAGTTGCATAGACGGTGGACACTGCTCTATCCACATGAGCATCACACATCTCCGTGCTGTCAAAAGACATATCTGGGCCCATTGGGATAATGAGGAAGGAATGTGTGGCTGGTTATCATGGTCTAAATATGCGAACAGTATATCCCTAGACCAGACACAAGCGTCAGAGAGCGTTTTGTGCTTAGAAGTTGCAGTCAGCAGATAATGATATAAGCCAGATATAGCAGCTGTCCTATTACCCACAAACTAGTAGAAAGTATGTCTACGAAATGCAATGTCTGGAGAGATTGAGAAAGATTTCCAGTAACTTACTGTTTGCAAATAATAGAACAAATGTGTGAACGGCAAATGATAGCGTTCTGCCAGGGTTGTGAAGGAGAACAGTTCATGTGTGGATTTATGGAAAAATTGGGCCAACCTAACAAGGCCTTTCTCTTCACATGCTTGATATGCTGTGGAACAGTGAGGAGCCATGGGGTTATCCTTCAGCGGTAGGTGTTCAGACACCTGGCAAGGGATGCGCAATAATTTGCGCAACTCTCGCCAAGCCACCACCGTATCTCGAAATACCATGTTGTGCTTTTAGGCCGGTGGAAGGTGAGGGGGGGGGGGCAGTGCAGTAGGGTAGCAAGAGTTATACAAGCGTAGGTCTGGGACCCCTGCACCTCCTTCACTCTTGCGAAGGGTCAGTTTTTTGTATGCTATGCACGGCCTACCGCCTTTCCAGAGAAGTTTTGTGAAAGCCCTTTGCAGGTGTAAGACATCCGAGTGTTTGAGTAATACTGGGTTGGCTCTGCAAAGGATACAAGAGCTGGGGGAAACACATCATTTTCAACAAATGAGCCCTGCTAAAAAGCGACAGAGGCAAGTCCTCATCAACAGTTGCTTCTCTATCTTGTGAAAGAGAGGTGGGTAATTGAGAGTGTACAGAGACCCTGGCGTTGTGCCTATCTGGATACCTAAATGTGTAATGTGCGTTGTCGCTATGGTGAATGGGATAGAACCCAGCCCAAGGACCTATTCTACGCGATGTCAGTGGCAGTAGTGCCCTTTTGTCATAGTTACTTTTGAGACCTGGAAATTTACCATAATTCCGTAATGCTGCTAAGATTATCAGGATGTCATGTTGTGGAGTGGCTGAAAATATGATATCGTCCACGAAGAAAGCAGAAGACAGTTTCGCCTTGCCCTTTGGGATGCCAGTTAAATTAGCCTTAGTGAGGAGAGGCGACAGGGGGTAACCCTGTCGCGTGCCCTTCTGCAAGGTAAATGATGGGGAGAGAACACCTGACGTACTAACCCAACCTCTAGGGTTCAAATACATCTGGCGAAGCATGTGGACAAAGGGACCCTGGAAGCCCAGGATGGTGTTTGGTGCAACACTAAAAATAGCCACTAGAAGTCGACTTTGTCGAATGTCTTTTCGGCATCTAAGGACAGTAGGATAACGTCTTCCCCTGGGTGCATATTGGCATATTCAAGGGCTGCAACAACTCTGCGGATATTAGAGACGGCTGACCGGCCTTGAACAAAGCCTGTTTGGACTGGATTTATCAACAGCGGAAGAATCCACGCCACCACCTTAGAGAAGATTTTCGCATCCACATTTATTAGGGATATCGGGCGGTAGGAGCCCTGCAGCAAACGGATCCTTGTCCTTTTTCGGTTGAACTCTAATCTGTGCTTCCTGGGCGGTCGCAAAATATGGGCCGCCTTCCCATACTGACCTGTACAGGGCACACAGATTACTACCTATTTGGGGTAAAAGCAGCTTGAATATTTTGGCTTGTAGCCCGTTTGGACCAGGGGATTTAGCAGAGAGTAGTGAATTAACAACACTGGTAATCTCATCCAGAGATATAGGGCTTTCAGGTCAGCTAGCATGTGGGGCGGGATGGTGGGAAGGGATATAGTGAACAAAAATTTCTCTGCCTCCGTGAAAGTAGTGGGGCACGCTGTGTATAGTGTCCTATAGTATTCCATAAACAGGTTGTTAATAGTAATAGGTGAGCGACATATGTTACCCGCGTGATCCCTGAGGCCTGCCACATTTGATGGCCGAAGTCTGTCCCTAACCAGGTTGCCCAACATGCGGCCCGCCTTATTCCCCATGTTAAGGAATCTAAGTTTCACATGAGCGTCCCTGATAAGTTCCAACCTCTATGCCCAAAGGTCAAAGTCAGCCTTGCCAGGCGTGCCACTCAACTTGAGGGAGATTGATTTAATGTGGCTTGTGTTTGTCGCAGAGCAGTACTTGCCTTCAGATAGGATGCCTGTACTATTCTTATCTGATGCACCATCGAAACAAATGTGTACTCCTGGTCAATTGGATGCTGGAGCCGTCTAGTAAATTGGCAGCTGTCAACTAAATTGGCAGAGGCTGAAAACGTGGATAAATGTGTTTCATCAGAGAGGGTGACCAAGGACACCTTACGGGAGGAGGATTCTATGGTCTTCCAGTATGGACATAACATGAGTTAAAATCTCCACCCAGAATAACCTGGTCTGTGGGGGCCAGTAGTGACCCAGTTGAGTAGGGTCTGGAAAAAGCTACTGCGGAAGTGTTGAGAGCATAGAGGTTATGTATAGAAAATTATCCCTATGGGGTCTGAATGTCAACATGAACACCTCGTGCACAGACCCTTAACGTTCCATGAGACTACTCGCATAAAAATGTCAATCCCAAGGGCTTGTTGGTAATAAAGTATGGTATGATGAGCATTAAAACGGAATATTCCCAATTCAAAGAAAGGCTCATAGAAGAACAGCAAAATACTTTACGTTGAGGACTTCGCTTTCTTCCTCATGTAGTGTCAAAGTAGAACTGTAATGGAGAACAGTCTCTCCAGGGGAAACAAGGCCACAAAAAGCAATGGCAGCAGAGTCTGTAAATGGAGCAGTTCGGTGCCATGAACGGTCATCTGTAAGGTCGGTCGATGTCATCAGGGCGGAGTGCCAGGAGATGAGCTGGCAGCGTGGGATCCCTGAACAGGACAACTTGTGGAGGCTTTGTCTACACCGGTCTGCGATGAGCCAATGCCGTCGGTAGGTATGGAATCCAGAAATGCTCCGGCCTTCTCAGGGTCATCAAAAGTATGTTGTTATTAGTCAAGAGTTTAAAAGCGGAGAATGGCTGGGTAGGCCAGAGTAAACCGTATACGTTTAGAGAACAGCCAGGAGCAGGCGGCCGTGAACGTCCATGGAATAATCCGCAAAGATGAGAAGGTTGTGGTGATCAAGCGCTAAAACCAAAGATCTAAAAGAGATCTGACTGAGAAATATAAAGGTGTATGGGGGCCCTAAAGCAGGGTACAGACGTGAAGATATGGGCCAGATCGATGGGCACTTCGAGCACCATGTGCACTCACGGCCGTCTATCTGGCCCATATGCGGCCATTGCTGTTTTCGAGTGGGATTTATTAATCCTGCTCAAAAACAGCCATATCGGACATGACCGTTAAATACGGCCGATGTCCGTTGCTTTTTCTAGAGACCGCCGGTCTCCAGGCAAACCATCGGCTGAGTTGGGGAGAGCAGAGCTGTCTCTCCCCACCTCCGCCAATATCTGAGCAGCGTGATGACGTCCTCACCCTGCTGCAGGGAGCATCGGACGGCTAGAATATCGAGTCGTCTGTACCCTGCTTTAGTCTTGCACTGGGTGAGATGGGGCCCACCAGGAGGGGTGATGACGTCACATAGGGGTGGCCATAAGAGGTTAAACAGTAATCAGTGTGATCCCCCAGATGTGCCCCTTTCAAGTTAACCCTCTCTTCCCTAGTGTGATGGACCTGGTGACATCACACCAGGGGTGAGAGGGTTAACTTTCAAAGGTGCCAAAGGGAATTGTACTGGATACAGTGAAGTAAAAAAAACACAACAAACTATTTTATTAAAAATAAAATATAAAAACATACGGTTTTGAAATCTATCATGCAAAATAAGTATTTTAGATATTTTATTATTCAAATGATACCTTTTTTATTAAATTTTTTTACATAATTGTGTTTCTACTAGACCCTTGTATGGACACATTTTGGAAAGTTACAGACCTCCAACATAAAAATACATTTAAGTCTATGGTGCGGTTTTGGTACAGAAATCTAGACCTCGCAAGAGTGCTTGGGAGGTTAATGTAATTACAAATATCAGGTTTTTACTGCAATTGACAGGTGTGTGTTTCTGGCTTTAGTGCCTTTTGCCGCGCTGGGGTTAATGGCTTTGGAAAGAGTAAGGGGTTAATATGACCATGTCCTTCCATGCTTAGGATCTTTAATCTGTATATAGGGAGTGAGAAAGAGGGAGAATAAGTTAAGGCAATTTGCTCATGTGCCACACCCCCTATAGTTTAATGATCTTTAATCATTTATGAACAAAAACAAGCATTTGTGCACCTCGGTTGCTTAGGAATTTATCCTTGGTTAATATTGGTCACTGTGTGAAAATACACTACTTGTTACATAAACATTAAAGTCCTTGCATTTGTCTCAACACATTAAGCGATGATGTGATCGCTTCTTCAGGAGAAATACACAAGGTAATAAAGCTGCAAATATAGAAAACATTAACCATGTATTAAATTATCATTCTCATAGTATTGCCAAAATCCATGGCAGCTTGTAAGGTGGATGTGCCTGCTGTTTCACTAGCTGGGGGTTGGGTCCTCGGCCATGCGCCCAGGCTGTTGGGGAACTGGGAGCACACTTGAAGATTCAACGTATCAGTAGTATAATGGATAATAATGTCTATCGTCATAAAATTGCAATGTTACCTTACTGTGGCCAAAGCATAAGTATGGGAGGAAACAAAAAAAAGGGGGGGGGGGATACATTTGATCTAAAGGAATAAAACATGTCAAGTGATCACTGCAAAATAAAATGTTGCTTGTGTTGCTACAAGAAGTGAGGTGTAGGATGGTGGATAGTGTGGGAGTGTAGTGTTGTCACTAAATAAAGTGAGGGTTGAAGTGAATGCTACTGGTGTTGCTTGGAGGGGAGTGGGACAAATGTGGATAGTCACTCTAGTTCCTAGGTGCCCAACTCGTATTGAATCACATAACCTCTGAATCAAAATGTGCATCACCATACTACAGTGTTACCCAATGCCCAAAGTATAATTTCAAATAAGTTTTGTTATTTAAAAATGAAAAATAATGTCTTCTAGCTCTGCCTGCTGTCATTTCCACATAAAAAATGCTTCTACAAGTCAGTATACAGTAGATTGAAAAAGTTATGTGCGGCCCTAGTGATGCAGCGGGCTGCACTAGTGGCCCTCCATATCAACTCAGTTGCCCACCACTGCTCTAGTTTGTGTTGGGTCCTAAGAATTATATGTGTTTGTAACTGCCAAGTGTGACTCTTAGATGAATGATATATGTGATGTGGGTGTGTGTGACCGTGTACCCTGTAACCTTTAGATATCCTATTTGTAATTGGTGTGATGTGATTATGTGTAGTGGGACCATCCCCAATGTTAGTGGTGACTGTGTTGTATAAACTAAACTGAATTCTCACCCTATTTGACACCTGGGTGAGTGAAGTGAATAAAAGGCCATGTTGATTAAGTAGTGAGTGAGTAGTGAGGGAAAAGAGAAGGGATAAAAGTTGAATATGAACATGTGTGACCCTGTCTAGTGCAAAAAAGTGTAATGTGTGGTCGTAGTGATATGTGTAAGTGGTCTGTCTGGTGTAATCTAATGCAGAGATTGGTCTAGTGATGAACTGGGGGGAAAAGCAAAATGCAAGTTAGAATAAGTGATATCACTAGTGCTTGAATGTGTGTGTGGGTGTATTTAGGGTGAGTAAGTCACCGTATGTAATTAACTTGTGGTAAGTGATTAATAGATAAAGTGGGGTGGTTGAGATGGAGACGGGATAAAAATAATCATCAAGTTTCCCCCAAAAGATGGGGTAGAGGAGGTTACCCATGTGTTATAAAAAAAAAAGTAGTAGTAAGAAATAAAGGTGAATCTAAGAGGGGGGAAATAAGCACCCACCCAGGAAACAGGTTGCTGTTTAGTTCCTGTACATCCCATTAGGCAGGGGAGGGTCTAGCTCACCACCCCTGGTGCCCAAGTAGGCAGATTGCGGTCCCCGAGGGGTGGAGGGGGAGATCAGTCCCCACATTTGTCCCACTCCCTTCCAAGCAACACCAGTAGCATTCACTTCTCCTCTCTAATCTTTGGCCAACCCTCACTTTATTTAGTGACAACACTACACTCCCACACTATCCACATCACATACCTCACTTCTTGTAGCAACACAAGTCATTTTGCAGTGATCACTTATATTCACTTAGATAAAATGTATCCCCCCCCCCTTTTCCCCAAAGGACGTCTTTTCCAGGACAGCCTAACATGAGAGATGGAGCTCCACCTCCAGAGGGAGGAAACAAAAAACACCCGCCAAAGGTTTAAATACCCCGCTATCTGTCCCCTTGGCAGTCTTTTTGTTTCCTCAATTCTGCGGAGCACTAAAAAGGTTGGGAATACTTGCATTTGGAAGCCTTGGTGCCTGATCCACCGTGGATGAATGAGCGCTTTCCTGCCGGTGGGGAGCCTGTGCAGTAGAAGAGCCCTTTCCTCGGTGCCTTTCCCGGTGAGGGTCCGGCCTCGGTCCACAAGCCTGATAAGGAATGGAGGGGTCGCGCGGTCTTCCTCCCCACAGTTGCCGCATGCAGAGTTCAGCTGCCGGGTGCTGTTGGGCGTGTCCCTCTGCGATCCTGGAAGCGCAGTGAGCGCCAATCCTTGTGGTTGGGAGGCGGGCCGATGGCGTCTAGCTGCCAGTACACAGCCTGGATGACGCAAGGGGAAGGGGCGGAAGCAGCCGCGCTCTGCTGACTTCCGGTTACTGGTTAAGGAGCCCGGGAAAGTCAAAGGCTAGCTGCAGACTTTAAAAGAGGCAGCGCTGCTCGGAGCAGCAATGGAGCCAGCAGCAGAAGCACCCTCTGGGGCCAGCGGCACTCGGGAAAGGGACCAGCGAGGCTAGGCACCCCTTCACCTGTAAAGGAGACTCTGGAGTGAGGCTGAGCCTTCTTAAAGGCCAGGTGTTTTTTCTGAGCCCCTCTCTCTTGGGTCTCCTTTGTTTATATGCTGATGAAAGGACAGGCTAAGGCCGATTTAGACCCGACTTCTTTTCAGTTCATACCTGTCTTGACTGCTGTTGTGAGGTATGCCAGTTGACTTGGGAATTTGTTTCTTTTTGTTTCCTATGTCTAGGCAAACAAGTCATCTGCTAAGATGGACAAGTCTAGCCCTTTCCCTAAGAAAAAGTGTGCTACTTGTAGCGTCAGATTGATAGATACCTCTAAGCCTTTGTGCCCTAAATGTTTGGAAAACCTAGTTAGGGAAGAAGGGGCCTCAGCAGCGGCTGCTTCAGGTAGAGATTTATTGCCGATGGTTAGGGAGGATTGACTTCTACTTTTTCATCATTTAAGGGTCTGGCTTACTTGGTCAGGAAGGGGGTCAACCGAGCGTTTCCTCGATCAGGGAAAGCGACTTAGATGACAGGGACTCTTTAGCTGATTTATCAGGAGAAGAGTCGGGAGGTGAGGGCACTAGCAGGTTGCGCCTAGATACAGCTTGTCCCAAGATAGGGTGGACGACCTCCTGAGTTCAATTTATGCCACACTGGATATTCAGGAGGAAATGATTATTACCTCTCTACATGACCGCATGTACCAGGGTCTAGGAGGGCATAATGGGCGGATCTTTTCGATTCATTCCTCTCTATCGGACACTATTTCTAAGGAATGGCAGTGCCCGGAACGTAAGGCTTTCTTTGGCAACAGTCTTAAAAAGAGGTTTCCTTTGGAAGACGGGGAGGAATGTCTGTGAAATAAGAACCTGAAGGTTGACGCAGCCTTTTCACAGGTCTCCCGTTCCACCGACTTGGCCTTTGAGGACATGGGTGCCTTAAAGGATCCCATGGACAAACGGATGGAGATACTGTTAAAAAGGAATTGGGAATCCAGCTTATGTGCGTTAAAGCCAGCTTTAGCCTCCTGCGTGGCACGAAACCTTGACTTTTGGTTGACTCGGGTCCAGACTCATTTAGAGGCCGGGACCACTAGAGAGCAGCTCTTAGAGGGGATGCCAGCTTTGTTGCAGCTAATTTTTTGTCAGATGCGGCAGTTGAATCCGTGCGGTTAACAGCTAGATCAGGTGCCCTGGCTATTTCAGCTAGGCAGGCCCTCTGGCTTAAAACTGGCTGGTCAGGGGATGCAGCGTCTAAGGTGAGGCTTTGTGGCCTCCCTTTTACGGGCAACCTCCTGTTTGCTGTTCTGTCTAGCATACGTTCTAGGTCAGGTCCAGACAGTAAAAAGGCCTTTCCGGCCAAAAGGTCAAAATTTCCTGCCAAACGGCACTTTCGTGGGGGTAGGTTTGGGGAGTCTAGAGCTAGAGGGCCCTACCTGGAAAAAGCCATGGCAAGTGACTAAGGAGAGGGGGAGGGGTGCCCTGTTTACTGCTCCCACACCAGGCAAACACAGTTGACTCATCTATGGCGGTAGGGGCAAGGTTGAGTCAGTTCAGGGAGGCATGGCTCAGGATTGCCCCGAACCCCTTTATTCTCAAGATCATAGAAGAAGGTTACCGTCTGGATTTTTCCTCTCTTCCTCCCCCGTGGTTTTTCCTAACCTCTCCACCAAGGGACAGGATAAAAGCGCAGGGTCTCCTCTCATCCATCTGGGAGTTAGTGGACCAAAAGGTCCTTCTACCAGTCCCAGGGGAAGAACAGGGACAGGGGTTTTATTTATATGTTTTCTTTGTCCCAAAACCTTAAGGGAGGTTCAGACTGATCTTAAATCTAAGCAGGCTGAACCTCTATCTGAACTACAGAAAATTCCGAATGGAGACTATTTTTTCCACAAGGAATTTTCTGTACCCAGATTGTTTCATGGCCTCCGTGGATTTGAGGGATGCTTATCTGCACATTCCCATCCACGAAGATCATCAGCGGTTTTTGAGAGTAGCCATTCGTTGGGAAGACAAGACCCTACACTTTCAGTTCCAGGCAATGCCTTTCGGTCTGGCCTCAGCCCCCAGGGTATTCACAAAAGTAATGGCAGAAGCCCTGGCTCTGCTCTGTTTACGGAAAATAATGGTTGTACCATACCTGGATGACCTTTTGTTTATCGGCCAAACCGAGGCAGATCTACAGACGGACCTGAATTTTGCTCTAGATTTTCTACAAAATTTAGGCTGGCTGATCATTTGGGCCAAGTCCAGCCTTCACTCTTTTCAGTCTATTCAGTTTCTGGGTTATCGGGTCGACTTGGTGGCTCAGAAAATTTTTCTGACCTCACAGGAACAATTGAAACTAGTGTCGGCGGTGACAGAACTCCTTCATGGGGAAATAGTGTCTATCCTCAGGGCAATGGGCATAGTCAGGTTAATGGTCTCAGCTCTCCCGGCCGTACAGTGGGCGAAGGCCCACATGAGGGTATTACAATCCCAAGTGTTACTACAGTGGGATGGGGAAACATCCTCCCTGGACAAGATTTGTCAGCCCATGACCAGGGTGTTAAGGTCCCTATGGTGGTGGTGCCAGGACGTGATTTCTCTCCCAAGGGTTACTTTGGACAACTCCAAACCCTGTATCGTTGGTCACAGATGCAAGCGCCTGGGGGTGGGGGGCCCATTTGGGATACAAGTTGGCCCAAGGCAGGTGGTCAAGACAAAAGGCAAAGCGCTCTTGGAACTTCCGAGAATTCCTGGCGGTGTTTTGCGCACTGAAGGCCTTTCGCTCATTCCTCAGGGGGAAAGCGGTTCAGGTTTACTCCGACAATGCCACAACGGTGGCCTATTTGGCCAAACAGGGCGGCACCCGGTGTCACTCTCTCAGGGTTCTGGCAGGGCAGGTTTGTCGGTGGGCGGAGAATAAAGAGTTATTCCTATCAGCCATTCATCTAAAAGGGACACTAAATCAAAAGGCAGACTTCCTAAGCAGGCATTAGGTGAGAGAAGCGGAGTGGGCATTGCACCAGGATGTTTTCCAGCTGTTAGTACAGCGTTGGGGCAGCCAGAGAGAGATCTGTTTGCCACCCTCAAAGTGTCCACAATATTTCTCAGTGACAAAGGGAATGGGCCAGGCTTTAGACGCTCTCGTTCATGCCTCATTCAACGGCCTATGCGTTTCCCCCATTCAGTCTCCTTCCCAGAGTCCTCCAAAAGTTCAGGAGGGAAAGGACGGACCTTATTCTCGTGGCTCCATATTGGCCCAAGAGGGTTTGGTTTCCCGAGATTCTGGACTGGGCGATAAGGCCCCCATTACCATTACCAGACCGGCCAGATCTGTTGACACAGGGTCCTCTATAGTCGAGCCAGCAGATCTCGTGGCATCTCACAGCTTGGCTACTGAGGAACAGATTTTGATCAACAGAGGATTTTCATCTAGAGCAGTGAGCACCTTACTGGCTAGTAGGAAGGTTACTATGCGTAAGATTTACCAGAAGGTATGGAGAGTTTTCCAGGGATACTGTTCTGAGAAGAATGCTAGTTGTTCGCTTCAGTCCATTTTGGATTTTCTGCAGCAGGGGGTGGAGTTAGGATTAGCAGTAGGTACTCTAAAGGTACAGATTGCTGCTCTCAGCACCTTCTTAGATTATAAGTTGGCGGAAATTTCATTGGTATCTAGGTTCCTTAGGGGAGTGTCTAGGTCTAGACCTGTCCGGGTAGACCCTTTTCCACAGTGGGACCTGTTGGTCGTTTTGGATATTCTCACCAAGGCACCCTTTAGCCATTCCAGGGACATCAAATGTATGACTCTCAAAACATTTTTTCTGGTTGCCATTACATCGACACGTAGAGTTAGTGAATTGCAGGCACTCTCTATTAGACATCCCTACACCCAGATCTTTCTGGATAGGGTGATTCTCCGAACCGATCCAGGGTTTTTCCCAAAAGTTGTTTCCAAATTCCATAGAACCCCAGAGATCGTACTTCCATCCTTTCATTAGTCAGGCTAGGACAATAGGGAAGCGGATTTCCATTCCCTTATGTCAGGTACTCACTCCTACAGTATCTGGAGGTCACCAAACCAGTTAGGAGTTCCTCCTCCCTTTTTGTGGCACATTCAGGGGGGTTAGGAAGGGCAAGGCAGCTTCTAAAGCCACCATTAGTCGCTGGATTAGGCAGACTATCACAGAAGCTTATACTGCTGCAGGGTTGATGTGTCCATTTGGTCTCACTGCACACTCCACTAGTGCTTGGGCCACTTCCTGGGCAGAAAGGGCTGGGGCGACTCATGAGCAGATATGCAGAGCCGCTACATGGTCGTCTTTCAGTACCTTTCATCGCCATTATTGGTTGGATCTGTTGTCCGTCCAGGATCAAGCATTCGGCCGCAAGGTTTTACAAGCAGTGGCCCCACCCTAAGTCCGGTGAGTGCTCGTTTATCCTCTCATGTTAGGCTGTCCTGGAAAATACGTCCTTTGGGGAAAGCTAGAGTTAGACTTACCGGTAACTCAGTTTCCATTAGTGTTTTCCAGGACAGCTGACTTCCCACCCTAATGTTGGTTTGCGCCATGTTGTGGGCTATTTGTTGTGGGGATTTATGGTATCCTATTGGTATGTATAAGCATGTGTTTTCATGTGTTCCGCTCCTGATTTTTCTCTATTTAAAGACTGCCAAGGGGACAGAGAGCGGGGTATTTAAACCTTTGGCAGTGTTTTTTGTTTCCTCCCTCTGGAGGTGGAGCTCCATCTCTCATGTTAGGCTGTCCTGGAAAAGACTAATGGAAACTGAGTTACCGGTAAGTCTTAAGCCCCCCATACACGTTCCGATTATTCTCCCGACCGATTTTTCGTCCGATCCTGTCACCCGATTTTCACCTAAAATGTTATGGTCGGTCGGTCAGCTGGCACGAAAAATCGGAATTCGAATTATCACCGATCCATCAGCCCGACCCTATTTATTAACAGCAGATCGACCAAAATCACAGATGAGATGCTATGCCCTATGCATTAACAGTGAGATTTTGAGTGGCTGCATGTGGAGGACCAAGGGGGGCCACCCAACAACACCCAGAGGGCCGCATGCGTCCCCCGGGCCACAGGTTGGGCACCTAGGCCTTATAATCTTAGAAGAAAAATTGTACATAAATTGTCTTGTAACAAGCCTTATTTACTGTGTACATCGCATTTTGAGCCCTACAGCGATAAACCTTGTATTAATTGCAGATTTTTTTTAACAATAGAGGTCAAGAAATGTGTTGTGTTGTTCTTAGTAAAAGGCCCCATAGTTTGAGTGCAACCAGATTACTCTGCTAACAGATCTTTCAAAACACACCTTTTTACATGCATTTTCTGATCCTACCACTGCTTCAAAGAATCCGTGACCAGAGAACCGCATACAAATGGGTACATCCCTTCCATCCCATCATATATTGTGGAGCTATTATCTTCAACCCACACCAAACCTCACAAGTTCCTGATGTTTCTTAGATATTATTGAGGTTTTCATTTCAGAGCTTCAGGCGTTCCAGATCCTCCTGACTCAATGTGAGTTTAACTCACTGCTACACTCCTACACTCACTTTCATTGGACATTCATATCCATGGGTTTCTTCATGTGTTGAGAAACAAAGGATACTTTCCTACTCACCTCGAATCTTTAAGGCTGAGGCTCCACTAATGCAGACAGAAAAAACACATGCAGTAAAGCATGTGTTTTTGCTGTCCCGATCTGTCGGTCGCCCTGCAGGTTTTTGTCGTGGTTTTTTCTAAGTCCATTGCAGTTCATGGACTAAAAACTGGGTGAAAACTGCATCCAATCCTTGTCCATATATTTCAATTGGCACGGATTGCAGAGCGGCTCAGCTCAGAAAATGTGGTAAACCGCTTTTTGTTTTTACAGTCCATCTGCTCAATAAGGTTACCATACTCTGCTCGCCATTTTTGCACCAATCGAATACTCATCATATTCTTTTTTTGTCCCCTTTCACGATGTCTACAGGTAAAAAATGGGGTATCGGGGTAGAGGGAGGGGGTCACTTATAATGACAAAGGAGGATCAGG
>CM070035.1:112464725-112482568 GCA_036250615.1 Ptychadena robeensis | reverse complement strand
CCCCCCCCCCCCCACACACGCACACAGGGGAGATCAGGGATCAAAGGGCACAATCAAATTAACACTGGGGGATGAGAAAGGGTGGGTCAGAATGACATGGGGGGTATCAACATGGCGCAGGATAATCAGAGGGGGGATTGCCATTTTAGTAACACCTCCTGTGTCATTTTGATTCAGCCCCCTCACACGCACACAGACACGAAGGGGGGGGGGATCAGAGGGGGGAATCAACATGACACAGGAGAATCAGAGGGAGGATTACCATTTTTGCAACGCCCCCTCACAGGAGGAGTCAGTACCTCTTTAAGTCACTTCAGTCACTTCTTGTGACAAAGTGTACCTGTAACGCCTTCCCGGAACTTATGTCAGGGCAGAGCAGCAGGCAGCTCTCACTTCCTGTCAGCTTGCTTCGGTCCCTTCTGCTTGGGTGGTGAATGGCCGTGTTTAAAATAAACCTGGCCATTCACATCTATGGCGGGATCGTGGCCATTCATTTACCGCGATTATGAACATGTGGGGGTGCCCTTTTTTCAGAGAAACATGGTATATATTGGTAATTATTAATGCCTCACAAGCAGGTTTTTACAATGTCAAATAAGAATTTTCTGTAAATTATTAGGTGATACCAAGGACTTCTGAGATTAGAATGAGTGCATCACAGTACTAAATGAGGTGTGGAATTTAATGTGGACATGCTTGTTTTGCACAGGGGAAATTTTCATTGCCCAAAGGTGGTCATAGTTCCTTTATTATGCATGTGCTTAACATTGAAACTATAATGTAAATCATTTCAGTTGCCTTAATATTGTAATTTTAGGATATGCTGCACGCTGCATTTCAGTACCGTCAGAACAAAGCATCTCTTTATAAAAGTGAGCTTGTGAAAAATGAACCAGAGTATATCCCATGGACTGGTATGTATAATGATTTACTTATAAGAATTTTTTGTTAATTATTACACAAATTATATTGAAGTGTCATTAAGATTACATCTTTAGTTTTTCAATTAAACTCATGGATTTTATTGGGTCTCTGGGCTCTTTTGATCACTGAAACTGATTTCTGGCACTTGTGATAATTAGTTTGCTAGGTGAGCCCAATCAAGGAAAAGCCACTAAGGCTAAGTTTACACTGTCTCTTGCAAGGTCATTTTCTGGTCTTTTAAGTGACCAGAAAACGACCTTGCTTTAGGTTTAAAATAAAGTCAATGAGGTTGTTTAACGACAGTACATTTTCTGTTGTTTAATCAAGCAGTACGTTTTCTGATCGTTTTCTGAACGCCTTCTGTTGCGTTCAGAGGGTCAGTTGGTCGTTAAACGACCCCATTGACTTAAATGGTGCTTTCACACATTTCCAGGCACCCTGCAGGGTCAGGTGACCTCCTGTGGCTGCTTGAAGCTCATCCCCTGCCCCCCTGGACGTTTTTCTGTCTTTAAAGCTAGAGTACATTTTGTGCAAAGGGCTTTGCTTTAAAGCGTCTTTAAAGCCTTTCTGTCACTGCAGAGCGTCTAGGAAGCTTTAAACCTGACAGTGTAAACTTAGCCTACCTAAAGAAGGATGTTCCACATTGATAAGCAGATATGTCCTGAAAACTCGAGCATGATCATTGTGCTGTTAAAAAATTTGTTGCCGACTTAGAGCACACATAAGGGCAAAATAAGAAGGTTTCTGCCAGACAATTACATTGGATTATGAGCGTAGCTGCTAAAATGCCATAACAAAGCAGCCATCAGGTATTTGAAGCTGTTGGTTCCTCTAGAGTTCTGCGAACACCTTTTAATTGGCCACCTATAACCAATGCATCAGTTATATTTACAGATGAGTGGACCATCAACCCTGGTCGGTCCAGATGGATGGTTGGGGGAAGGCCACTATGTACCAACAAGGCTGAGACATCGGCAAGGAGTTGTTTTGTTTCATGTTTTGTAATGCAGAGAGAGCAAGTCAGCCCTTCTAGGGTCCCTAAAGGTGTAAAAATTACCTCCAAATTTATGTGGACTGATCATTTTCTTCCATAGTACTTGAGAATTAACCATGCTTTCCATAACAAACTTATACAATGCCCTTGTTACAATGCCCCACCTCATCCTGCATGGAATACTTCTGCATCATTTGCTGATATCAGCATAAAAGGAGAGAAACTCATGATATGGCCCCCACCCTCCCCTTACCTCAATCCTGAGAACTTTTGGAGCATCTTCAAGCAAAACATCTTTGAGGGTGGGAGGCAGTTTACATCAAAACAGCTCTGGGATGCTTTTCTGATATTCTCCAATGAAATCCAAGCTGAAACGCCAAAAACTTACAAATTCAATTGCTGCAAGAATTGTAAAGATGAAATCAAATAAGGAGTCCTAGAAATTAACATGTAAATTGGCTTAATATTTTTATATAGCCTTTAATTTCAGTAAATATGACCTGCAAATTTAACAAATGGCCATTTTCAGTTCTTTCAAACCTTTAAAAATGTTTATAAACTCTGTTGTGCATAATATTTTAGAACTGCATTTTAAGTCCTTATTTTGGAAAAACATATAACTATGCGGAGGTTTCAGAAACATTCAAATTATACTCTAATGGTTGTGCTTGCATTGCATATTGAGGGAATTTTGCATATTAATTTGGAACAGATTGTATTGTGCATAATATATTGTTTTCTGCTTAAATAATAGTAGAAGTAGGCAAAGAAAAAAATGTAAGTTGGTTTTCTTTCACACACGAAATGCAACAGTATACAAGGTTACATTTTGGGAAATAGTGAATGGCCTTCAAAGAGTATGATACCATTACTTTACTATTTAACATCATGTCATAATTCAGTGGTTCCCAAACTGGGGGGTGGACCCCTCTAGAGGGGCACGAAGGTATTCCAGGGGAGCGCAGGTCCTCATTCTTAACCTGTGTTTGAATAGGGAGGGGAGGCTCCATAATGTTCCTAAATAGAAAAGGGGGCTCCTGCAAGAGCAGTTTGGGAACCACTGTCATAATTGTAGTTAAAAACGTAACGTAACAGTTACATTTACATGGCAATTGAGACTAGTAATTTAGGGATAAACCAGAAGTGACACTGTTCGAACTCTATATAAACATAAACGTTAATAAATTTCTTTGCATATATTTTTCTGTCACAGCTTCCATCAGTATTCGTACAGTTATTGCACGCCAACACAACATCATTCTTAAGAGTGTTTACCCTCCGGCTGATTCCCAACTTCGCAGTGAGCTTGCTGAACAGCTTGCAACTCTCCTAAATTATTTACTTGATGATTATGTCACTCAGTTGAAGTCTATAGACCAACTATCTGACCAAGAACGATACAATGCACTTGAAACAGAGTATGCACATAAGAGATCTGAACTTCTGACTTCATTTTGTAAGTGGGATTTTTTTTTTATTTTATAGCCAACTTAAACAATAAAGAAATGTGAAGCATTTTATCAACCATCCTTATTGGAATGCATGTATGTTTCAAGAATACTACTTTACAAAGCAACTTGCGCTTATTAACCTCCCTGGCTGTTCACTGAGGTCCAGATTTCTGTACCAAAAGTGATTTTGTGCGAGTACGAACGGTTGCTCCAGGTGGGCGCATTCATTTTGCGATTGATCACCAAGCGATCACCCCGAATGCGCATGGTGATCATTCGCAAAATTGGCCGCAGATTGAAGCGCTATGGCTGTCTTTAGAGGTTTTTTCTTTATAAGTTTAAAAGTTTTCTTTTCTTTTGATTTGGATTGGATAAAACATTTATAAAACATTTACCCAATCCAATCAAAAAAAAAAAAATGTAAAAAAATGAAAAAGAAAAAAATAGAAGAAATTTTTTTTTTTCTGTACCTGTACCTTAAATCTCCTGCCCGGCGCGTGACGTCATCAGGACCCGAGTGCCGATCACGGAAATAGACATTGGCTATTTCCGGATCGGCTCGGGTGCAGCCGGAGATGATCCCACTAGCAGAAACGCTCAGCGGGAGCGTTTCTGCTAGCGGGATCCACTTTTGAACTGGATTATAGAAAGACATTTCTATAATCCAGTCCAAAAGTAAAAAAAAAATAAAAGATTCAAAAAATCTTTAAGACCGGGTCCCCCCTCTGTGACGTCACACGTCACTCTGGGACCCTGGAAGAAGCTGGCAACGAAGAAGATCGAGATGGCGGCAGGTGAGCTCCCACGCTGTGCCCGAACCCAGTTTGGGCGTATCGGTAATTGCAGCGTCCCTTTGCCCGAACTCGGTTCGGGCATATCGCTAGGGAGGTTAACCTCCTCGGTGTTTAGCCCAAGTTAACGCGGGCTAAATAAAGTTGTTTAAATGGATTGGCCCAAATGAACTCGGGCTACTGAAACCTGCAGCCAGGTAGCTTGCAGGCAATAACAAGTCTTGGGAGTCTTCTTACCAGGTCTCCTGCTGTTTAATCTTCAGATCCCGGTGATCAGGATTGCGTCGTCGCATGCGTGATGATGTCATCGGGAGGGGCGGAAAGTTTTTTTCCCCACTGTTAATGTATTTTATTTCATTTCTACATTCACTGGAGCGTTTTTTATTTTTTATGCACCCAAATCAATTTAAAATGAAAAAGACACATTAAAATCAAAACATGTATTTGCTTATTATACGTTTTTCTTTCCTGTTGGATTGGATAGATTTTTCTATACCCAATCAAGTTAAAAATAAAGGAAAACACATAAGTAAATACTTTGTAAGGGCTTGTGTCTAATGCTGCTTTTTTCCCTGCGGTGGACATGTGTCCACAGCGCTCAAAAAAATGCGGAGAGGACACTTCCCCTTTTAATTTTGAGCTTTTTAAGTGGCGCACCTGCCGTGCTGATTTGAATCTGCGGAATGCCACCAGAGACACCTCAAATCAACGGAGATCAATTGTGTGTTTTCTATTTAATTTTATCAAATTATTATTTATTTATTTTTTATATTTAAGCGTTTGAAGTGTTTGATTTTGGTAAGTTACAGGCCTTCAAGGAAAAACAGGGTAATGCTTTTGGTTCAGAAATCTGGACTTAGGTGAAACACCCAGGAGGTAAAGACTGTGGTGTAGCTGGCCCTGTATGCTTACTGTAGATCTGAATATTTACCTTTTTGTATCTATGTTATTATTGTGCTGCTCTTATTTTGGAATATGTCATAACTGTTTTTTAACTTTTTCTTGCATCACATATCCAGGGTCTAAAACGTTTTACTTATTTTAGTAGTATTGTGTGGAGTGTAATTATATATATATTATATATATTTTATATGTTTATATTGTCACACATTTTTCCTATAGTATATAGGAAGTTTATACATGATCCCCCTGCCTCGGTTTTCCAGAGGATTAAGGGCTTGTTTCCATTATACGTCGGGACCCCTACGCTAAGCGTATACGCTTAGCAGGGGTCCCGACGTATCCCACAGACTTTGCCTGCCGGCGGATGGTCTGTTTACACATCCGCCGGTGTAAAGGCTGAACGTACTCGACTACGTTCAGCCTTACACCGGCGGATCGGCTCAGCGCAATGAAGACAGACCCTCCGCCGAGCAGGTAAGTCTATCTATTATGTTGGGACCTCCCGCTAAACGTGTACGCTTAGCGGAGGGGTCCCAACGTAATGGAAACAAAGCCTTAAACTACAAACATTTCACATTTACAAACATTCAAGAGGTTTGGAGGTACAGGCTTCAGATAAACACAAAAAAAAATTTAATATAAAATGCACTGTTTCTGGACATTACATGTACCATAAAAACATGAAAATAATCATATAGATCTTACATTTATCGATGTGTTTCACAAAGTAAGCTTTGTCAAGAGATTTTCTGTGTAACCAAATGTTGTAAACCTTTGCTAAAAAAAAAAAAGAAAAAAAAAAGGAGGAGGCATCATACAGCCAAGATCTCGCCACTCTGATTACTCACAATTCCGTTATATGTGCTGAGCGTGATCTTATCCTTGCCTGATTGTTTTCTACTGTCTAGAACCTAGGTGCCCAACCTGCGGCCCTTTGGGCTTTCCTCAGCGGCCCTCCTCAGTCCTCCACTTGCGGCCCCCCAAAACCTAACTGCTATTGCATAGGGCATATGAACTCACCTGTCCGTCAATCCCCCTTTTGACAGGTCCTTGTCCGAGATCCTCTTAGAGTGAAAAGATGAGAGGCGATAAACTTATGCGATAGGCCTATGTATAAGCCAATCAGCGACCCAGATGGTGTGTGAGCAAGTTCCTCGCCTCTGCGTCTTCTCCTCTATTGTTGGCAGGGGTTTAGCAGACAGGTAAGTGCCCATGCTCCCACTATTTCAGCAATGAACGGGGGATGATTTAATAATATAGGGGCACATAACGATGTATATGACATAAAATGTGCATTACCATACTACAATGTTACCTTATGCTTGAAGTATCATTTAATACAAGTTTTGTAATTTAAAAATAAAAAATAAGGTCTTCTAGCTCTGCCTGCTGTCATTGATTAATTAAAAATGTTTATAAAAGTCATTATAGATTGAAATTTTTATATGCGGCCCTTTAGTGATGCTGAGGGCCGCACTTGTGGCCCCTGATATCAACTCAGTTGGCCATCACTGGTCTAGAAGCCTGGTGCAGCTGTACCATTTTACTGGCCCACATCACTGGCGTCATTGAGGGGAGGACAGGTAATCAAAGCACAGTCCATTCTGCTTTGATTGCCCAATGGCGCGATATGGGCATAGCGCTAGGGAGGTTAGGAGGTTTTTTTCTGCTACAGACTATTCAGAAACCAACTTTTCTGGGATTGTCTACAAGATATCATTCACTGAAACACACATCGCTGTAAATGCTCTCCTAAATATGTTTTTGTATAATTTGATTGTAGTTCTTAGGCTTAAAATTACTCTTTCAAGTCAGGGCTCTGGCTGGGCCACTCCAAAACGTTAATGTTGTTGTCTTCTAACCATTTCTTCACCACTTTTGCTGTGTCTTTTGGGTCATTGTCATGCTGAAATGTCCACTGGTTCCCAAGGCAAGGCAAGTTTCTCTGCAGACTGCCTGATGTTGTCTTTGAGAATCCTCATGTATTGCTATTTTTTCATGGTGTTGTTTACTGTGATTAGGTTCCCTGTACCATTGGCTGATAAACACCACCAAAGCATTAGGTTTTCACCACCATGTTTGATTGTGGGGATGGTGTTCTTTGGGTTGAAGGCTTCTCCTTTTTGTATGCCAAATGAAGGAAACATCATTGTGACCAACCAATAAAATTTTTGTTTCATCTGACCATAACACAGACGATCCGAAGTCTTCTTCTTTGTCCAGATGAGCATTTGCAAAGGCCAAGCAAGCTTTTGTGTGCCTTATCTGGAGAAGTGGCGTCCTCCTTGGTCTGCATCCATGGAACCCAGCAGTGTGCAGTGTCCGTTGGATTGTCTACCTTCAGACATTAACACCAGCAGAGCCCAGACTGACCAGGATGGCTTGGTGGTGTTCCTTGGATTATTTTTCACCTCTCACTATCCTCCTGCTTTTTTATTTGCAGAACATTTTTTTTATAATACTTTGCACTGTAGCCACCCGAACTTGAAAACATTTAGATATGGCTTTTGTTGGCTTGTGAGCAGCCACAATGCTGCTGCAGGTCCTCACTGAGCTCCTTTGTCTTAGCCATGACTGTCCACAAATCAACGGCAGCGAGCTTCTGTTTTTCACCTGTTGAGTTGATTAAAACGGCTGGTCCCAATTAATCAGGGTAATTAGGACGCTTTAGAACAGCTTGGACTATTTGTAATTGTATAGAACTTTGGATTTTCTCAGAGACCCTTCAGTTTGTGAAGGGTCTGAATAATTTTAGACATGACACTTTTTGCTCAAATGTAAATAAAAGCTGAGAATTGTTTTTTTCCACAAAAATGCCTCTTGTACATCATCTTATTATTTTATGGGAGACACCTATGTCATTTCCAGTCCAAAAATAACACGCTGTCCAAAAGTAATTTTAAAGCCCCCCACACACGCACTGAGCGGCGGCTGATTTTGCTTGCACGCTCGTGGCCGTCTGCGGCAAAATCGTCCGCTGATCGGGGGTGCCCACAAAGCTTGGTGGGCTAGAGAGCGGACATGTCCGTAAATCTCTGGCCAATGCCAATAGTTTCAATCGGGACCGGCATCCCCATTGAAACTAATGGACGGAACACAAATGCTATGAGCGATAGAGAGCAGCGTGATGACATCATCATGCTGCACTCCACCACTCATCTGTCGGACCCCACTCGGTACATGCCTTAAGTCTTAATTTGCCAGGGGAATGAATAATTATGGGCTCGATTATATCTTTTGTTTTACCAGTATGTGTGGTTATCTGAAGCCTGGTTCCGCTGTACCAATATTTTGCACATCGAAAGTGAAGACTACTTTTTTTTTTTTTAAATTCAAAATTTTTATTGAAAGTTTTTAGAAATACAGAAATTCAAAAAAAATATATCGCACGTTTGATTTACAAAGTATCAAAACAGCCACAAAACAGCCACTAGACTCAATGAGTGTACAACACTGCGGCCAGAATAAACAGATATACAGACTAAGACAACACTAAAACAAAAAGACGGACATACAGAGGGGAGCAGGGAGCGAAACAAAAGGGGTGGGGTGCAGAACCTAGAGGAAATAAAGAATAGGGAGATATTTCATGTAGCAGAATAACCTGTGGGCAAGAGAGGCTCTTGAGAGAAGACCAAGAGACTCTATGGAAGGAGAGGAGCCTCACGGAGTAGATCCTCCAAGCTAACGGAAGAGAGAAAGCGTGTCCAGTGGATAGCCAAACGTGATCGAAGCGTTGCACCGTCTCCTG
Organism: Ptychadena robeensis; assembly: GCA_036250615.1. Classification (NCBI taxonomy): domain Eukaryota; kingdom Metazoa; phylum Chordata; class Amphibia; order Anura; family Ptychadenidae; genus Ptychadena; species Ptychadena robeensis. Next base: position 112,473,754 of record CM070035.1, on the reverse strand, counting down.
ACACCGGAGCTGTAGGTCCTCCAACCGATGATTAGCCGAATACGGGACCACGCGAGAGCAGATTTGGGGAATGGGGTCCCTCCAAAGTGTGGGGATGCAACGCCCTGGACAGCATGACCAAGTGAATGAAGCAGGAGGTTCTGAGGGTCGTAGGAATAGTGATGGTAGATAAGGAGAAGGCAGGGGAGTCTGGGAAAAGGGAGATCGGAAGTGTGCGGCCGAATCGCGACCACTGGTGCCAGAAAGGCGGATCTTGGGGCACGACCAGAAAACTGAAGGATGTCAGCTGGCTGGGAACCCGCACCTCCAGAAGAGTCCGGGACTGCGGGTAAAACCTGTGAGGAGAGCTTGGGGGTCGATACCACCGAGAAGGAGTGTGATCCCGTCACTGGTATGCTTGTTGCAAATTGAGGACCTCATAGGTCAGGGAGCGAGCTTGCGTAATGGCCGTCGGGGAGAAGAATGATCTGAAGTCTCTTTCCCACGTGGTGGGCGATGAACAGGGGGGGGGGACCGCGAGAAGGATTCCATAGCGAGGAGTAGGCAAAGGAGAGAGTGTGACGGAGATCCGCCCCCCAGGCACCTGCAGCGTTAAAAGGTGAGTTTGGGCGGTCAAACTCTTAGGAGGGGGGGGGAAGGTAGTGAGGTAGTGGGCTACACATGTCGTGCTCTCCAGAAAGCCCAGGTGTGAGGTCGGGGGTCCGCGAGCAACTCGGGCACGTGCGCCACCTTCCGTTTAGGGCGACAAAGAGCCGGGGGCGAAAGCTCTTACCGCACAAGAGATGCTATAACCGTGCTGCCCCGGGAGGGGCCGAACAGTGGTCTAGAAGAATGGGCGAAAGTGGGGAATGGGGCAGAGACCAGTCAGTGGTTCGAACACCTGAGAGCAGATCGTTAGAATGGCATTGATCAGCGGATGCCCGTCGTACCGCCGGAGGGGCCGCGAGAGAAGCCTGGAGACGGGGGAGGGTAGAGAGGCACAGACTCCCGTGTCCATCTGGACCCACGCTTGTGGTCATGTCCCCTATTCCGTCCAAGAGCGCGTCAAGTGTACCGCCCAGTAATAGAGCTTTGCATCGGGGACCGGGCCTCCCAAGTGAAAAGGTCTGCGTAGGATGCGTGTGATGGTCCTGAGGACGACCAGCCCACACAAAGACTTAATCACGAGCGCAGGGACCTAAAGAAGGCGTCCGGAATCAGAATGGGTAGGCCTGGAAGAGAAGAGGCAGCCTGGGAAGAATGTTTTGTTTCACACATTGCATCTGCCCGTCTAGAGAACTGCAAGTGGCGCCACTTGTCTAGATCTCGGCGAGGGCAGTTCAGAGGGTGGGAGTTGAGGGAGTACGTCATGGACAAGTCGGGGGGAATAAGGACACCAGGTACTTCACGGCAGTCGTGGACATTTAAAGGGGAAGTTCCTGCTGAAGCTTGCGACAGCAGGGGCGGGAGCGATATATTGAGGGCCCACTGATTTTTGACATTATAAGAAAATTGGAAATCGCTCCGTAACCGTGTTAAATCCCTCAGTAGGTTAGGAAGGGGAGTGTGTGGGGAGTGTGAGGAGAAACAGTAGATCGTCGGCATAATAGCTGAGATTTGTGTTTCCGACGTGCCAACCTGTATCCCCTTGATGTCTGGCTGGGCTCGAATGGTGCGGAGGGGGTTCTAAAGTGAGGGCGAAGATCAGGGGAGAGAGAAGGGCAGCCCTGGCGGGTACCGTTGGAAATCCCAAGGGAATCGGAGAGAACACCGTTGACCAGAATCCTGGCCAGGGCTTCGAGTATAGCGAGAGATCCATGAGTGCATATGGGGCCAAGGCTACTGGGTTACGTCTGGGAGAGAAACCCAATCGACTCTATCGAAGGCCTCTCTGCGTCCGTAGACAGCAGGAAGGCCCTCGAGTCCGATCGATGGATCTGGTGAATCAGGTTCAGCACCCTTGTGGTGCCGTCCCTGGCCTCTTCTGTGTGCATGAAGCCCACCGATCAGTTGGACAATGTGGTGCATGTGCTTGTGGAGCCTGCCGCGATGATCTTGGCAAAAGCTTAAGGTCAATGTTCAGAAGGCTGATGGACGATAGCTGGCACACTGAGGGGGTCTTTCCCCTCCTGGGGATAACCACTATCGTAGCCGCCAGGGCTGCAGGGGAGGTGTAGGGGACACGGAGAGAGAGTTGAAGGCCGAAGGAAAGGGAGTACAGGGTGTCTGCAAAAGTCCGGAATAGTAGGAGAGAAAACCATCCGGCCGGGAACTTTCCCCGCTTTGGAGGGAGGTGAGGGCAAGGCAAAATTCCTGGTCAGTCAAGGGGCCTCCATGGCCTCCGCAATCGCCGGAGCCAGGAGGAATGCCAGACTCCTCCGACCGGCAATCACTGAAGATTGGGCCTGAGAGGCAAAATCACGGAGAAAAGTCACGGAGAGAAGGAAATTCGAAGGCAGCGCAGCATCGCCCGGCCCGGGGAGGGGGTTTACCGGGGTCCGGACAGTCACTGAGAGTGGGCCTGAGTGGCTAAATCACGGGAAAAAGTCACGGAGAGAAGAAAATACAACGGCCTAGCACTTCGTCCGGCCCGGGGGGGGGGGAGGCTAGGGGGGATTGGGAGGTGGTGAGGTATGGCGGGAGATAGCAGGATGGCCGTAGCGGGTGTGGCTAGGGAGCCAAACCTGCGGTGCAGTACTTATCTGTCCGGGAAGGAAGTCACTGTCCCATCGGTTAGCGTCCAGGAGGGTGGCGGAGAAGGATCTCCAACAGGGGACTTCAGGCCTCGGGAGCGGCCGGGTGCTGAACACGAGGAGGTGAAGGGTGCGGTGACCTCGGGGCCGGGGCCCGAGGCGTGCGTCTGGGGGTCGAGCTGGTCTTCGGCGGGTCGCGGTCTGGGAGGAATTGCAGCCAGTCGGGTACCTCGATGGGTTGCAGTTGGAAGCGCTCGAATAGCGCAGGCAAGTCCTCATGTGAACGGAGGGTGAAGGCTCTGGAGTCGGTGCGGATCCGTAGATGTATCGGGTATCCCCAGCGGTAAGATACATTGGCCGCGGTGAGATGTAGAAGCAGAGGTTTCAATAGAGCCCTTCTGCGCAGGGTGTTTCTCGATAAGTCCGGCATAATCTGCAGCGGGGCGCCATCGAACACCACCGGTCGCTTCTGCCAGGCCTGCCGGAGGATGTCGTCCTTGACAGTGTAATAATCAAGGCGGCACAGAACGTCTCGTGGTCCGGGGGTTCCGTCCGGACTCTGTCGATCACTATCTCGTCTGGGTTGGGATCACCCAGGAGGGATGCGAAGACCGCTTGAACCGTGGGCTTGAGGAGAGCGGGGGCAGTGGACTCCGGGAGACCCCGGATCCGGAGGTTGTTACGGCGGTCCCTGTCTTCACCGTCCTCTTGCTTGAGCTGGAGGCTGATTTCTCTGTGGTCTCGCTCCTTCAGGGAAGCCTCTAGCTTGTCCAGGCGGCGCGTGGTTTCGGCCTGGGCATCATCCAGCGAGTCCAGCCGGGGGCCGTATTGGGAGACCGTCTGTTGTAGGGCTAGAAGGTCCCGTTGCCATGAGGCCTCGATGCGGGACGCCAGTGCCGACAGGTCGTCTTTCGATGGCAGGGCGCGAAGGAGAAGCCGAAAGGCAGCCGGCATCTCCGGGAGCTCGGGTCCCAGTGTGTCCTCACCCTCCGAGGCTTCCGCGGAGTCCGAGGAGCAAGAAGCGGTATCTGTCGGGAGGAACGTGGGGATCTTCAGCCGGCGTGACTTGGAGAGCGAGCCGGGGGCCTTGGAGGCACGGGTGTCGGCCATCTTGGCTGGCGTGCGGGGAGACTTCACGGACCTCTGGGATCCAAAATACAGCTGGAAGGCCGAGTCCTTGGGGTCCTTTTTCTTCCCCCGGGGGGTATTAGTCTTTGGCATAACGAGGGGGTAGGAGATGGGAGCCGTGAGAGGGGAATAGCAGGGCAAACAGGTAGTGGGAGACGGGAGCTCACGCGGTGTGCGTCTCTACTCGGCCATGTCCAGGCCACGCCCCAGAAGACTACTTTTTAACTAGGGGGGCAATGCCTCCTTTTTGAAAGGCAGAAACTTTCTCTCAGATTTGCTGTGCAAAAATGATCTCTTTGAATGGAGTTTACCTGTCATTATTTTCTTGTATTTATGTAGCCAACATATTCCGTATGCATCGCTGTACATTAAAAAGATGCAACACAAGACAGCACACAGGTTATGACACAGATGGAGTTGAAGACCCTGCCCAATCAGGGTTACAATCAAATAGGTTGGAGAACAGAATGATGGTAACAAGCATTGATTTTCTTGATACACAAAAAAAGTTGTGTACCAAGTATTTTGTTCTCACTAATAGCTTAAAGTATGCATGTATGAGGAACTCCTCACCAAATGCCCTCACCATGTATGCTTTGATGACCGTATGTACTCAAGTATAAGACGACCTAATATTAGCCGAGGTACCTTTTAGACGCTGAAGCGATAAGTGTGCCTGCCACAATACAGAACTGCCGTGGGCTTGCCGAGCATAGGCGAGTATGCACGATCCTAGCTCAGGCAAACTGCTAGGGAATTACAGTATATACTTGAATATATAATACATAAATCTATTCGGGTCAAAATTTTTTAATCACAGCATTTGTAGGTGAGAGAATTGCAAAGCCCCTAAACATGCTATCATCACCAAATTAGCTGGAGTTGAAGACAATGGTTGTGGCAACATTTAAAATGTAGCTCTAGTATATGTAGTTTTTTATAAATTAGGTTCAGGCTTTATTCTCTATAGAAGTTCATTTGTTTTCATAACCTTTAGGTAGTATCTGATACAGTTCACCAACAATCATATTTGCTTTCTTTTTTTGTAGTGACCTTAGGACAGCACCAGTGGGCATCAAGTCTTGCTGAGAAGTTCTGTGATTTTGATATTTTGGTGCAGATATGTGAACTTACTGACAGTGAGAACAGGCTGCAGCATTATATGACTCATTTTGCTGATCAGGTATGTGTTTCTTTCATCCGTTGCCACTGTATGCTACCACATTTTGTTTTTACAAATAATATTATTGAAGATGGGAAGGGATACAATATATATTGGGTGTTAAAAAATACCAGAGAGGTATTGCACCCCTTTTCTTACACAAATTGCAAAATTTTTTACTATAACGGTTTACTCGTGGTCTTCTCTCTGATCGTCTCTATATCCAGTGTTTAGTGACAGTGGTCGCGAAACGTGTCGGGATGGGAGGGTGCAGTGACCTTATATTAGGTATTATAATATATATTCCTTGTTTGTTACAAAAGTGAATTACCAGTAAATTAGGTAGTCCCTAGACCCTGCCTTTGTGCGGGAACAAAAAGTAGGTGGAGGGTTAGATTCTGTATCCCCCTCTAACCTCATTTCTTTCAAATATATATAGTTTGGGATGTTGTCCACCGCCCACCTGACCAGGTGATATTTCTATATAGACTTATATTAGGTATTGTATTTAGGGTCCCTTACACTGTGCCCATGCTACACTACCGTGTCAGTTACTGGTAAAAACAAGCGTTTTGCAGTGTGCTGCATCTCCTATATGTTTTGCATGCACTGCTCCTACAAAAATGCAGCCTGCAGGGTGTTTGTTGTAATGAGGTATGAGGTGTCGTAATGAGCGACATTGTGTTGACCATGAAGTAGTGTAATGGTCCGGGAGTTGTATAGCCAGGGTGAGGGTCCCTTTAAGACATCGGGCCAGCTCGAGTATATGAGGGGCTCTGTCTCGGAGGTGGTACTCACTGGGGAGAGAGCGTAAGGAGTCAGGTGCTTGCCACCCTCAAGAGGTTCAAGACATTGGTACTGATTGCCCCTGGGTGCAGGTGAGCTTTTGCCTTTCAGACACAGGCTCACATGTGACTATTATGCCAGAGGCCGTGTTTAAACATAATTTTTCCTGCAAGAAACTGAACCCTGACGCGCCATGGATTTCCCGGACCGCCGCCAATGAGTTGCGGATTGAAGTAGCTGGTATCGCATGGCTGGAAGTAGAACTGTTGGGCCAGAAGTTGGGAAACAAAGGCAAAGGTACCAACCAAGTCATCCTGGGTATGAACATTATCCCGTCTCTCTGAACGGTGACCACAAAGACTGCCCTGGCGGGACACTAGCCGCCCAAGGAAATACGGAGACCCTTCTCACCCTTCAACAGCATCAACCCCAAGCTGGAGGCATAGATCTGTGGGAGAAAGCAGGAGTGGTGAGAGTTTTGTTTGGACAAGAACTAGTAGTGCCTCCTGCGCATGAAATAGTGGAACAGAGGTCACCTGTCGCATTAAGTTGACTTGATGTGCTGGTTGAACCCCTTCCTGATGATCTGCACCCTTTCATTGCCCGTACCTTGGTGGTGGTCCGCCGTGATACTGTCCTGCTGAGTACTTAATTCTCTGCACAGCCCCCTCCACCTACCACCAGGCCAAAACGGGGCCAGTGCAAAGTGGCCAAGGTAAATCTCATCTACCAGAATTTTTCTTAGAACCCACCATTGTCTGGGGATTAGATGCTTCCCCTCTTGGGCCAGGCCTCCATGGAGTTAACCCAGGCACAATTGAACAAGGTGGGCCAGTTGCTAGATCGGTTTTCGCAGGTGTTCTCCCAGGATGAACAAGATTTAGGCTACTGCAGCGGGGTGGAATATGATATCCCAATGGCTGATGCACCTCCTATCTGGCTGAAGTACCGCAGTATCCCCCCACATCAACAGGTGAAACGCCTACTTGAGCAGATGCTACAACAGCACCGGTGGTGTTCGTGTAAAAGAAGCACGGTTCTTTGCACTTTTGTGTAGATTACAGGTGGCTCAACACATAGTGTTTGGGTTTGAAGCCCACCTTAAGCCCTTGGAAGCAGTCTTTTCCCAGCTCCACCGATACGGTCTTAAATTCAGACCAAAAAGATACCACCTGTTAAAGGAATAGATCGAGTATCTGGGTCATGTGGTTTCCATGAAAGGAGTCCTGCCCAACTAAGAGGAGGTACAAGCGGTACGGAACTGGGAGCCTCAAATGACCGTCACCAAAGTCCGAGCCTTTCTGTCTATCTGGTTATTACAGATGCTTCATCAAGGACTATGCTCAACATGCAGCCCCTATCCAAGAATTGTTGTGCCGTATAGGCCAGAAAGAGGGTCCCAGGGGGGATGTGGTCTGGACATGGCAGCGTAAAGATCGTTGCTCCTGAGCTCCCATGCTGTTCCTCCTAAACACAGCGCCTGACAGCAGACAACAGCATTGCCTGGGGCCAACACGATGGGCAACAAGCGGTGGAACATGGAGGCACGGTCCCAGTCTGTTCCAGGGAACCGGAGGAGTAGCAATTCGGTGATGTTTGCCGGCAGCCGCGGGCTCACGTGCGCAACGCCGGCGGGCAAGATGACGGCTTTCATGTGTGTGGAGGGTGACTTCAATGTAGACCCGCCTCACCACCACCACCTAAGGTGGTGCCCGGAGAGAGCCTGCCACCGCAGGGACAGGGGGTGTCCCCACCGCGCTCTCCATACCCGCCGGGGACCCCACAGCAGAGCCTGGAGGCTTCGCATGCAGGATGCCCAGCTACGCCGGATCGCAGCCATGGAGGTGAGCATCGCAGCCATGGAGGGGGAGAAGGCCCCTTACGTCTGCCCCGCAAGGGGCCTTCTCCCCCTCATCTCCACGCTCACCTGCCCTGATAGAGGAAGAGTCCCACAGTGAGGGTGCACCCAGGAGGGCCATGGATGACTGGGATCTGAGGGCGTATATTAAGGCCATCCCTACTATGAAAGATATGGTGGCCTTGCTGAGACAGACGGAAGCCTCAATTTATCAAAAGCTAGAAACTCTTCAAGGCGAGATGACCAGGCTAGGCCACAGAGTAGAGGACATTGAGACCATACAGGAATCAACGGTGGCCTCCCTGACAGCGGTCACCAACCAACTTGGACGCAAGTGGACGCAATTGATGATCTACGCTGGCAGCTGGATGATTGTGAGAATCGCCACAGGAGATCCAATATACGAATCGGAGGTCTCCCCAAAGAGATTCGCCCAGCTGACCTGAACCCAGTCTTACAGGACTTTTTCCGTTACATCTTGGGTCCAGATGCACCTTCCAGAATTGCAATTGACAGGGCTCACCGCGCTCAGGGTCCCTGTCTACCGGCCCAATGCAAACCCAGAGATGTGATGTTTGCCTTGCACCATTTCCCAAGATGCGTGGACAGCGGGAGATCCAGTTCCGCGGTAGCAATGTCTCCCTATTTGCTGACCTGTCAAAACGCACATTGACAGCCCATAGAGCCCTGCGCCCCCTGCTGACTGTCCTACAACAGCGCCCATATCACCTACCATTGGGGATACCCCTTCCGCCTAATGGCCGAAAAAGATGGCAGGATGGCGGTCTTCCGTAACCTTGATGACCTGCCCCGCTTCCTGGAGATCCTCCAGCTACCCCCGACGGCGATTCCAGAATGGCAAGCAGTGAATTGGGTTTAAGTGCCAAATCCACAGGACCAGTGGCAGGAGGCCCCCAGAGAAGTACGCCGCCACAACCCGCGTAGACAGCGACGACCGGACCACCCGGATGCTGACCACCGCGAGGCACGCGAACGGCCGGCCTGACACCCCAGGCTTCCATGTGATCCCTTCAGCCTACTGAGGTGGGACTTCGGTTTCGACTTCAGGAACCATTTGTGACTGCTGAGACAGTCCCCGTCTAGGCATTCCCTATGCCCCATACCGAGTGCCCCTGCACCACTTGGGGGGGTAGGGCCCTAGTTAGCTGGCAGGTTGGCCCGGGGTTCGTTTTCAATTTTTTTGCCTCCCCTCCTCCCCGGGTTTATTGTTAGAATGGCGGTTGGTATCTGAGTGGTAAAAGGTTGGAACCACAGAGACTCCGGCATCACCAAGGCTTGCTTGGTCGCTACCCTGTTCTTTTGCCCACGGAGATGGACCTCTCCAGTTATACATATGTTATACATATGTTAAGCGGGTGATGGGGAGGGTGACTGGGTGGCCTCGACCGCTTCACACCCAAGG
>CM070035.1:112440152-112464715 GCA_036250615.1 Ptychadena robeensis | reverse complement strand
TGGGAGAGCAGCCCGATCTGCGCTAAGTAGGCCTCTCCCGTTCGGGATGTTCCTCAAGGCGAGGTATGGTGACCCGTTTTGGGGTCCTCTATGTGGGCGCTCCCCATTGCTGGGTCACTTGTTGTTGTTGTTGTTTGCTTCTGGTGTTTTTTTGTGTATTATTTCTGTGTTTTTGGGTTCTAATTCTCTGCGCCGCCTACCCACCATTTGGTCCCCACAATCCCCTCAGGTGGTAACCCTAGCCAACATCTACACCCCCAATATGCGACAGCTCTCCTTCCTTGACAGGGTCTTTGGTGCACTGTTGGATTTCAGTGAGGGTTTCATGTGTGTGGAGGTGACTTCAATGTAGACCCAGATCCAGGGGTGGACACTTCGTCTGGCGTGAGCCCCTTCTCTAGAGCAGCGCTCCGTAGGTTACAGCGCTCCCTACAGTCTCTGCGGGTTGTACACTGCTGGCGCATCCTACACCCCAGGGACAGGGATTATAGTTTCCATTCCAGGGTACATAACTCTTATTCTCGCATAGACCTGCTTTGTTGCAGCCAGGCACACATACACGCACTAACCCAAGCCTCGATAGGCACTATTGCTATCTCGGACCATGCCCCGATTACGGCCGCGGCAATGAATTTGGAGGCTTAATGAGAACCTGTTGGACAATCGGATGGCTTTCGCTGAGATCCAACAGACGCTCTCTGAATATTTTGCGGAAAATGCCACAGACGAGGTGTCCCCCGGGTCAGTCTGGGAATGCCACAAGGCGGTAGCACAGGGTAAACTCATAGAGCTCGGGCCCGTCCAAAAAAAAAAAAAAAAAAGCTAGGGAACAGATGCTCACGGATCTGATCGCTTCCATACAGCAATTGACATAACCCCCTTCGAACTAGAAGGGATACTCCAGTCCATGCCAAAGGGGTAGAGCCCTGGCCCAGTTGGCTTGACTGCAAGGTACTACCTCAAATACTTCCCATCCCTAGGCCCCCACATGACCTCCTACATTAACTTTCTAAAGACAGGGGAAGCACCCCCTAGAGACGCGCTGCAAGCCCACATTACTATTATCCCTAAGGAAGGGAAGCATCACATCCAATGTTCCAGTTACAGGCCCATATCCCTCCTTAATGTGGATATAAAAATCCTATTAAAAGCTTTAGTGAACCGGCTTCAGCCTTTCATCCCGGACCTGGTCGTTAACAATCAGACGGGATTTGTTGCGGGTAGGGAAGCTCGGGACAACTCAATTCGGGCCCTCCACATCGCACACTGGATGCAGGTGCAGGGGGGTTCAAGTCTACTCCTGTCTACGGATGCCGAGAAGGCCTTTGACAGGGTGGACTGGACCTTCATGTGATCTGTGCTGAGGGGGGTCGGCATCGGGGAGGGTATGCTGCAGTGAATTTCAACCCTATACTGAGATCGCTCCACGCAGGTTAGGGTGAATGGCTGCCTATCTACCGAGTTTGTGGTGAGAAATGGTACACGGCAGGGTTGCCTGCTCTCCCCCACTCTGTTCGTACTGACTCTCAAACCCCTGCTTTGCAGAATTCACCGGAGTCAGGGTGTCCAAGGGGCGGTGATCGGAACACACCATAAACTATCTGCATTTGCAATGCAATGACATTCCCTTTTAGAAATTAGAAATCCAGCGGTCTCTTTCCCTAACCTTATGAGGGAGTTCGCCCTCTTTGGGTCACTGTCCAATTTTAAAATCAACTGGGGCAAATCCGACATTCTCCCAATAAAGGTAGACCCTGACTTAGCGGAGAGGCTGCAGACGACATTCCCCTTCGTGTGGCAGCCGAATAAACTAGAATATCTAGGGGTTTGGCTCACTCCAACCCATGATCGCTTATTTGAAGCAAATTTTAACCCGCTACTGGCCTCCATTTCCAAGGATCTCTCCCCTTGGGATAAGCCAATTTTCCCCTGGTTTAGTAGAGTGAACATTGTTAAGATGAACATTGTGCCCCGGATCCTGTTTCCCTTCCAGATATTGCCTATTGGTGTCCCACCTCATTTCCTGAAACAACTCCAAAGAGTATAAAGAAGGTTAATTTGGCAAGCCAGGCCACCCCGTCTGGCCTTCAGGACGTTGGCGAGACACAAAAAGGACGGCGGACAGGGTTTGCCAGACCTTCAAATATACCACTTAGCGACTACCCTGCTGACGATAGTTAACTGGCATACCAGCCATGCTGACAAAGCCTGGGTTGGCTTAGAATGTACCCTGGCGGGGAGACACCTGGCCCACTCTATATGGCTACCCAGAGACGCCCGGGGACTCTTGACCCTCACTTCTCCATTCACCACCATCACGTTAGACATTTGGGACCGACTGGCACCCCTGACATATCGCCCCTGGTCCCCCTAATGGGTTTCCCGTGGTTTGAGCCAGGGGAACAGAGGGCATTATTTGGCCCCTGGGGTTCAGGCGGTCACGTCCAGGCCTCACATTTCCTGCTAGATGGAGAAATGTGTACCCTTCAGTCCCTCAGGGACACTTTTGGTGCCCTGCCAGCGGACGAATGGCTCTATCGCCAGGTCCGTTCCTTCATGTTGAACATCAAACCCAGGCTCCAGCCCGTCTCTCAACTCACTCAGTTTGAGAACATCTGTTTGGACCAGGACAATAAAGCTCACATGTTGTCGCAACTCCTGGGGCTGGCCCATCCTGACCCTCTCAGATTTCTTGGGGAATTGGAGCGGGAACTAGAGGTCTCCCTCACGGAGGCTCAGCGTGTCCTCGCCTTGGCCCACACCTCCACCATTAACACAAATATTCAGGAATCCAACTACAAATTGCTCTCTAGATGGTACAGGGTGCCGACCTTCCTGGCAGGCATATAGGCCATGGCTCCTGACGATTGCTGGAGGGGGTGTGGTAGCCAGGGTTCTTTCATCCATACCTGGTGGACGTGTCCGAAGATCGCTTTGTTTTGGGATAAGATCTATGAGGTGTTGGGCAAGGTGATGAGGCTGGCTTTGAATAAGGACCCCCTTTTCTTGCTGTTCCACTGTTCGCCCAACAGCATGGCCAGATACAAGCGCTCAGTGGTCCCCCACCTTCTGAACGCAGCAAAGGTCCTCATCCTGAGGCTTTGGCGATTAGACAGGGTTCCTGCCGTGTCCGATTGGTTGCGCGAGATTTCCATGGTCCGGGATATGGAGCAACTGACACTAAGTTCGCAAGTTAGGGAACAGAAGTTTTCTAGACACATGGCGAAGTTGGTATTTCTTCACGGAGTCTGATGACTGCAAAGCAGTCAGGAGTTGCAGCTTGAGATGCTTTTACAACCTGGGGTCCGCCTTTGCTTGCCCTTCCTTGTAGCACACAGGGGGTTAGATGAGTTTTTGGTGGGACGGGTTAGTCCCGCCCCTCCTTTACACCCTCCGGTCTCTCACTTGGTCGGTGTATTTTAGGTTTGCACAAGGTCTATCTTCCCGCATAGCCGGACAGTTCTTACTGATTGTCCCTCATCCTACTAGGTGGGACTTTCTGTTTGTAAAATGTTGTGTAATTTTTTTGATCTTCTGTCTGTAAATTCTTTCAATAAATACAAATTTACCAAAAAAGAAAGAGGGTGCCAGGAGAGTGAATTGGGGCCCGAGTCAACAAGAGGCGTTTACATTCCTAAAGGTCTCACTACGGCTCCCATACTGGCCTTTGCTGACTTCACGCTACCTTTCTAGCTCCAGGCTGATGCCAGCAATAAAGGCCTGGGGGCTCTCCTTTTCCAAGTCCAAAATGGGGAAGACAGGCATCATCTAGCCAGCCACAGCTTGCACAGGAGTGAGGAAAACACAGCCAACCAATAGCTCATTCAAGTTGGAGCTCTTTGCCTTACTCTGGGCCTTCACTGAAAAGTTTGCTGAGTATATAACCGGGACGAAATTCGGGATCTGGACTGATAGCAACCCCCTGGTTCACTTGGACTCTGCTAAACTGGGGGCCCTTGAGCAGCGTTGGGCTGCCCACCTGGCCAAGTTCGACTACACCATACAGTACCACCCTTGAAAGAGGTTGAGAGCCCTGACCTTGCGGGCCAACACCTAAAGGACAAGGCTCAGATCAGTTTGATCCATGTGCTCCGGTACTATGACTGGGTGGACGTACAGCTTGATGACCTAGTAGTTGCCCCTTTACACCAGGCTGAGTGGGTCTGCCAGTTCCCCACTGCAGAGGAGAGAGAGAAGTGGCCCCTGGAGACGGTCCATCTGCTGGGGATTGGCCCTAGTTGATCATCAAGGGGTCCTGTACTGAAGGATTGGGTTCCCCCATGAGGCACAAGTCACCTGGCAAGTGGTGCTGGCCCAGGCTGTGGCGGAACTTATACACACTGACTGGGCACTGGGCAATACACAAGAGGTATCACATCATGAGACACAAATGGGTGCTGCAAAAGATCGGGTGCCCTGCTTCGAGAGTACCCGGTACCTGGCAGAACTGGTATGGAAGTACAACCACACCGTCCATACGTCCGCCCTATCATGTCATGTTCGGCCGAGAACATGGGGCACCCACGGTCCTGCAAACACACTCCTGGGTCAAGGAGTGGAAGAAACAGTGCAGGAGGTAGTGCAATTTGCACAGGGCCAGAGCCCAAAGATGCCGAACTGACTGACCTTCAACCTGGTGAACTTATGCTGGTAAGGAGAAAGGGGGCCCATCAGTATGGTAGACCCCCTTGGAAGAGCAGCTAGCTTGGGTGATCCAGTGAGTCATGCCGGGACAACCCTTATACGATGTGCAACTAGGGGGCGAGCTGCACAGGGTGCGATGCCTGCACCGTCAGATGCTCAAGCGACTGTCAGACAAGTGTGGCGTGTCGGGGTACCCGATTCCATCAACTGACCCTTGGTCTTTGACCCAGCTAAGTAAATGGTTGGGACACAAGTGTGGCTGCCGGTGGTGCCTGGGGCCCGACGAGAGACTGTCCCTGACGCTGTCCCCCGAGACTCCTATCGAACCCACCTTGGACAGTCACACCCCTAGGTTTGTTCACCAAGCACAAGAAGGTCCCAGTGATCCAACCTGGGTAGGCCATCCGAAAGGTATGCCCATCACGACTTTCCGTGGGATCCTAACTTCTTGGGGTTGGCAAGTTGGGGTGGAGTGCAGTGGCCGGGAGTTGTATATCCAGGGTGAGGGTACCTTTAATACACCGGACCAGGATGCCCCGGGCCAGCTCGTGTATCTAAGGAGGGGCCACGTCTCCTAGGTGGTGTCCACTGGGGAGAGAGAGGGAGGAGCCAGGTGCCTGTACACAGCCGCTCTGGGTGAGGCCTACTGTCCCCAACTATGCATTCCAGCGTGCGTGCAGCCAAAGGGTGAAATAGCATACGCCACTCCCTTCAGCCCCCTGTACAACGTTCTGCCTATTTAGCTACCCGAGACCTGTGCTGCTGTTCCAGTAGGGTGGATGCCTAGACCCAATCACTGGGTCATGCCTGGACCGCTTCAGGATAGTTACTGGTCTGCTATCCTGGAGCACCGTACCTATGCACCCACTGAATGTCGACATATATGGCTCCAAATTCTGTATATACAGGTCTCCTATTTTAAAGCAACTATGTCATGTGCTTAAATATACAAGAATCTTTTAGTGTTTTCACTTGCATGTTTAAAAGTGTCTATAAACAAGGTTGTTCTGGGTGGTTTTCAAGTGCCTGTGTAATTTCTGCAGGGTCAGGAAGCTTTCTGAGAAGTAGAGGTGTACCTGCTTGAAATATTTTTAGATTTCTTCCATTTTTAAAAACATTGCCACATAATCATTTTGCTTTTAGTTTACTTTTAGTAAACATATATAACTAACGTTTATATATACAATAACTATATATAGCTATATCTATATCTATCTATATATATACCGTATATCTATATCTATCTATCTATCATCATATCTTGCTGCTATCTAGAAAGCATTACCATCATGGCGATTATTTTTTTACCCTCCTAGAATTTTTCAGATTTTCTGTTCCGCTGGTATTTAGAGAAAGGAAAGCGTGGAAAGCTTTTGTCTCAGCCAGTTTCTCAGCATGGGCACCTTGCTTTATTTCTTGAAGCTCATGAACATCTTAGTTGGTTGCATGAAGTAAACAGTCAAGATTTTGTAAAGGTAAGGCTGTTAAAAAAAAATATTGAATTTGGCCTACAGTTATCTATTTATTTATTTTTTTACATCTTTTTTATCTAAATAAACTAGTTCTGATACAGAGTATATTCGTATTCTGGGTCGCTGTGTTCCTATATTGTGAATCCATATTTAGTTAGGCAGAAACAAGCATGGACTGCAAAGTTTTTACATGATTGGGCTTTTAGTGCAGAATGCAAGTCTGTTTGACAAGTAAAATCTGCCTTTACTTCTAAATGTGCTTTCCTGTCAGTGTGACCGCCCAATGTCCCTCATTCATAGTCAAATCAAATTTCGAAGCATACATTTGGTAGCTCACACATGGGAGGTAAAATTTAAAGGAAACCTCATTTCTCTCTACTATTAAAGACGGGGTGGGGGGGGGGCTCTTACAGGTAAAACCTTTCTTTTCTAGCTTGTGGTGCATTGTTTTAAATAAGCTTTCTTTCTTTTCTTCCTCTGAAACCAAGTGTAGGAAATTTCCTCAATAATAACTAAACAGGGCATACAAGAAGTTTTGGCTATACATTCCCTCAATTTTCAAATAGCTTTTAAGGATCTGTGTATATGGACTTGGTTACATCCATTGATGCCAGACTAAAAACTGGAAATCCTAGAGCATTGTCGCCAACGGTCCATTAATAGAGCATACAAAAAAAAATTTAGTTCTTCAACATAGTTACCTAAAAAGTGTATTCTTCACCGATGAAATCCATCACTTCCCTTAAAGGGTCAAGTGACGGGGGTCTCTGAGCTCCAGCGACTGAATGAAACTCCAAAGACTCCAGTTATATTGATACCCCTCAAGCGGTTCCCACGATCACTGGAAAACTTTAATTAGGACACCTTGCATGCGCAATGATCATGGGAATCCCCCTCTTTTAATTTAAATCCATTTTATTTTATTGGGTGGTGTACTGCACCATCTAACACGCGATGTTCACGGCAAACCGACCGTTGGGTGAACTGTTTGGTCATCACTAAACCTGAAAAAATTGTAATGGAGTGTAATAAAGGCATCTCAACTACTATGTCTCTCTGTGGCTGACAGGAACTCATTCTCCCAGGGTAGCATGTCATTAGAGGGGAGAAACAACACAGGATAAGTGGGATTGACTAAATGGACAAAAAATTTTATACAGACTTTCTGTTCAATGGGTACCTTTTTGTAAAGGACAATGGAGAACATTTTCAAAGGTTAATGCTGGCCGTATGACATAGTGCCCTACACCATGTACAGTCAGTGCGGCAGGCAGGTAATATATATGGGCTCCATTAACCTCCCCGTGAAGGAATGCCCTTAATGCAGTTTGGGTCGACGGAGCCCTAGACATCGTGGAAACATAGCCTTAAAGCAAATAATTTCAGGTTGGTGTCCAAAGCTCTTTAGAAAGCACTTTTAGAGTTTTTGGAGGACATTCATCTCTCTACTTATACATTCTAATCTAAAAACATGAGTTTTTCCCGTTTCCAGAGAACTTTATTGGCAACAAATACATTTGACGTCATATTCAGCTGCATCAATACATTTACAGTTGTGTTCAAAATTATTCAACCCCCACTGAAATTGAGTGTTTTGGCCATTTTGACATTGATTTTGATCATTTCAGTCATTTTGTTTACAATTAAATCAAAGAGGCACTTGTAAGTCAGACAAATATAACATAACATTAATAATGAAATAACCACAAATGTCTTTTCTGTGCTCACATCATTATCAGTTTTATTCAACCCCCAAGTGACATTCATACTTATAACTGGAAAAGGATGTTGTACTAAGTACTAACAGCTTTTAAACGTGAAGCATAGCTTGACACAAGTGTCTTGCAGCGATCTAAAGGTATCTTAGCCCATTCT
Source organism: Ptychadena robeensis (assembly GCA_036250615.1). Taxonomy (NCBI): domain Eukaryota; kingdom Metazoa; phylum Chordata; class Amphibia; order Anura; family Ptychadenidae; genus Ptychadena; species Ptychadena robeensis. Next base: position 112,456,724 of record CM070035.1, on the reverse strand, counting down.
TCATGGGCAAAAGCCTTCCCTGTACCTGCAGAAGCAAAACAGCCTCTAAGCATGATTGACACCCCGCTATGCTTCACAGTAGGCAAGGTGTTCTTTTCTTCATAGGCCTTGTTCTTCCTCCTCCAAACATAGCATTGATCCATGGGCCCAAACAGTTCTAATTTTGTTTCATCAGTCCACAGAACACTATCCCAAATCTTTTGTGGTTTGTTTACATGACTTTTGGCATACTGCAGTCTACTCTTCTTATTCTTTGGAGACAGCAAGGAGGGGGAGAGGAGGAAGAACAAGGCCTATGAAGAAAAGAACACCTTGCCTACTGTGAAGCATGGCGGGGGGTCAATCATGCTTTGGGGCTGTTTTGTTTCTGCAGGTACAGGGAAGTTTCAGCATGTTGCAGGTACCATGAATTTTCTTCAGTACCAGGAGATATTGGAAGGAAATGTGATGCAGTCTGTCACAAACCTGAGGCTTGGGAGACGTTGGACAATGATCCCAACAACAGGACAATGATCCCAAGCATACCTCCAAGTCCACTAGAGCATGGTTGCAGATTAAAGGCTGGAACATTTTGGAGTGGCCATTGCAGTCACCAGACTTAAATCCGATTGAGAACCTCTGGTGGGACTTGAAGAAAGCAGTTGCAGCACGCAAGCCTAAGAATGTGACTGAACTGGAGGCTTTTGCCCGTAGATCGCTGCAAGACACTTGTGTCAAGCTATGCTTCACGTTTAAAATCGGTTATAACTGAAAAAAGGATGTTGTACTAAGTACTAAGAATGAATGTCACTTGGGGGTTGAATAAAACTGATAATGATGTGAGCACAGAAAAGACATTCGTGGTTATTTCATTATTAATGTTATGTTATATTTGTTTGTCTTACAAGTGCCTCTGATTTAATTGTAAACAAGATGACTGAAATGATCAATGTCAAAGTGGCCAAAACACTCAATTTCAGTGGGGGTTGAAACATTTTGAACACAACTGTATTTGGTGTGTTTTTCAGACAATTTTGTACATAGTTACAACGTGCTGCCATGCCAATCATCATAATACATATAGATATGGTAATTCGACAAACTTCTTGCTGACATTTCTTGGCGTGTTTTCTGCTAATTTGGCTTCATCAGGAGACTTTAGTGGCATAAACTAAATTCAACCAAAATTACCCTCAAAGTGGGACTTTTAGTTGGCAGACTCAACCCAGAAAAAACATACACAAACAATCAAGATGAAATACAAACACAATTTTATTATACTTAAAAATCACAGCGAGCTTGATTTCCCAGTTGAAGTTGGGAAGTTAGATGCATTCTTTTATAAATTAACTGTCAACATGTTTTACCCTGCTTACTGGGCTTCTTCAGGACAATGATAGTGCATAAACGAAATTACAAGTCACTATGATTATTCATCCATAGATGGCTAATTGATTTTAGCCACACTTGGTATAATCAACACTCATAAACTTTAAGTCTGATTTACAATTTGAATAGTTAATCCTACAACATTCTGCAGCCATGGACCAAACCAGGAAGGAGAGCCAAATGCGGAGCATCCCCCAATAGGAAGAAAAAGGACAGCAAGGGCACGCATCACAACAGCCACCCACCTATAAGACATATTGGATGAAATAAATCACATTTATGTCTCAAAGTTTCCCATATAATTATTATTGGGTCCTTAATTTAGTCCCTTTGAGATGTCTACATATATATATATATATATCTGTTGTAGCCTGTAGGCAGGCGACACGACTTCTATATCTAATATACTAATTATTGTATGCATACATGTTCATTCAAAAATGGATGAAGTAATGTGTCTAACAATATACTTTAAAAAGGAATTTTTCAGTGAGTGCTAATTTTTTTATGTTTTTATTCCATCTCTATATTGCAGGCACACAGAACACTCCATAACCTTGCTAGCATTGAGAGAAGGTACTTTAGTAAGAAAAAGACACTGTTAGCACTGAGCAAATTGTCTGCTTTGGCATCTGACTTTCGTGGAGATATATTACAAGATAAAATTGAAGGTAAGTTTAAAAAAATGCTCTCATGGTTTTAGAAATAGCCCCAAGTATACAAAGGTGCAAAAATAAAAGACCACTCTGAATATTGTTTTTTAAGCGTTATCTCTTGCAGGTGCAAACATTGAACTAAACATCTTTGCCTTATCTTTAGCCTACAAACTGCTGTGAATATTAATCCTTATTGTCACATAAAAAAAGAGTATTTTTTTTTCTAAGGCTCCATTTACACAGTTCTTTCTCTTGTAATTTTTGAGCATTTATGACTGGAAAGAAATAGTTTGTTCACATCACCTTTTAAGCCTATTAGAGTAGTTAAACTAAAAATCTAAATTATGCTGTAACTGGTATGGTTTCTAGAAGTTTATTGAATTTTATTTACCACTTTTCAGTAGTTTTGCATTTAACTAAGGCCAGTGTAACGAATTATTGCCCTGCAGAGATTTCAAGGATAGTCCAACTCCCCCTTAAAACTATGCGATTGCGAGAAGGTTGCTTGAGTTTCCAGTCTTAAGGGCATTAAGATTTAATTACACAGTTAAGCAGAGAACACACAGCTTGATATGAGCCATTCGATGTTCCCTGCAGCAGCATGATGACGTCATCACGCTGCTGTCCGATATCGGAGGAGCTAAAGACACAATACTCCTGTGTCTCCAGTTCAGCCAATGCTGCAACGAACATCGACCATGGTTTACAGTCATGTCCAATATCCCTGAAAACAGGGATGGCTACATATGATATGGGCCAGATAGATGGCCGTGAGCGCGCACAGCTCTTGGAGAGCTAGAAAGGGCCACTGAAGGTCCTGAACACATCAGTGGGGAAGATGCGCTGCCTGGCCAAAAAAAAAGTCATCACCTGGATTTAACTAAGCAAATAGGTACGAGTCGCCTATTGGAAAATTGCTGCATCTTTGAATAAGGTCAGCTTTCTACCTGAAAAAACTGCATGACCAAGTTATTCCATCAATGGATTTTTCTTCCCTGATGGCACAGGCATATTCTAAGATGGCAATGCCAGGATTTATTGGGCTCAAACTGTAAAAGAGTAAAGGAGCATGAGACATCTTTTCCACACATGGATCGGCCACCACATGGAATGGGACCTTGACTCTATGGTCATCAGTGGTAAAAAGTAATGCAACACTGGATGGAAATAAATCTTGTGACATTGCAGAAGCTTGTTGAAACGTTGCCACAGCGAATGCATGATGTAATCAATTCAACAAAGGTGGTCCAACTATATATATAATATATATATATATAAGAGTTTGTTGCCTTTTTTTTTTTGGTGGCAACTTTTTTTTTGGCCAGGCAGTGTATTTGCTACTTTGTGTTTTGATTAAGATTTAAAAAGAGTAAACACAGTTGTTTGACAACTGGCTTCAGCCAACCACTAACCATGAGTGAAAGGAACATGTTTGTGTTATCATTCATATTCTCTGAAAAATGGTTAAAAATCATGAACTCTGTCGGAGTGTGTACACTTTTAAGCACAACTGTATTCATAAATTTTGGACTCCTGCAAACCTACCCATTGTATGTAGCTATCATCAAATTTACATATTAATAATAGTCTTATAATTTATTTACAGTATTTAGCGCCAACATATTACGCAGCACTGTATAATAAATTGGAGTTGTGATACCACAGAAGATAACACATAGGGACACGTGGAGAAGTAGAGCACCCTGCCCTAATAGGTTATGAAACAGAGTATACAATAGGTGGCAGGGTGGGTCTGCCATGATGATGGTGATAAGAATGTAAAGATGGGTAGGCTAGACTGAAGAGGGGGTTTTCAGGTCTTTTGGTCCAAGAGTGGTCTGGAAGCCACACGTGATGATGATATGAGTGGAGATCTCATTAGTAGGTTACAGGAGGGGCAGATGGGGGCGGTTAGGGGTTTATTTATGTACCAGGGTGAAAATGTAAGTGGAACAGGAGAACTTTGAATTACATTCTCTGGTCGATTGGTCAGAGAAGAGCGGTGATGAGGAGCAGTTAGAGAAGTAAATGAGTCTAGCTGCACCATTCATGATGGACTGAAGAGATGAGTCTATATAGAATGTGGTGCGCATAAGTGGTCCACCAGTACATAAATGGGGTGAAAAGCCTGTTATGTGGACCTATATTTTGGTCATCCATACACTGCCAGAGAAGTCTGAGGGCCCTTTCACACAAAAATGCGTTTTTAAACGGCATACATGTTTTTCACATTACATCTACATTTGTGTTTTTGAACAAATCAATGAAAAATGTATCAAAAATGCATCCAGCTGGGCGTTTTAAAAACCGCATGCCGTGTGAATGATAACATTGGTTGTCTATGTAAATATGCAACACGTATACAGTCCTTGGCAAAAGTCTTGTTGCTTCTCTATTTTGTGGAAACTCCTGCTTAACCGATTGGTGTTAGAAATAGCTCATATGAAAAGCTAAAGCCCTCCCAAAGGATGTTTAATGCACTGAAATAAATTAGTTTCACTGAAAAAAGATTTACCATTTAAAGACAGAAAGGTCAAGTTATGGCAAGACAAAAGTTTTGTCGCTTATACAAAAAATTAAAAACTTTACTGCAAATACAAAAATATGTCAGCAAATTTAGTGGTTGTGCTGTGTGATCCAAATGTAAATTATACAATTTATTTGATGAAGTCATCAGGAATAGCCTCCCAGAGTTCATCAATATTCTTTGGTTTCATCTTCCATGCTTCCTCTTTCATCCTACCCCACATATGCTCAATGATTTTCATGTCTGGGCTGGCCAATCCTGGAGCATCTTGATCTTCTTTGCCTTAAGGAACTTTGATGTGGAGATGGAAGTATGCGATGGAGCACCATCCTGCTGGCAAATTTGGCCTTTTTTATAGTTGTGAATAGAGGTAGCTAAGATTTATTGGTATTTTAGACTATTGATGTTCCCTTCCACCATGCAGATCTCTCACACACCCCCATACTGGATGTACCCCCAGACCATGATTTTTCCTCCACCAAACCTCAATGTTTTCTGGGTAAATCTCGCCTCCATGCAGGTTCCAGTAGGTTTCCTGCAATATTTGCGGCGACTGTGGTGTAATTCAACAGAAGATTAGTCTGAAAAATCCACCTTCTGACACTTTTCCAGCGTCCATCCTTTTAGCAGGCTGTGGGCCTTGGCAAATGCCACAGGGTTTCTCAATTGTCTTTTGTTTAGTCCTGGCTTATGGGCACTGATTCCACCATGGCGGCCATTTCGAGACAGAATCCGACAAACTGTTCTAGTTGACACATGGACTTCAGGTGACCAGGTCTCATGGAGCTCTGCTGCAGTGGAAAATGGACTGGCCTTGGATTTTCGAGCCAAGAAACGGTCCTCTCGAGCAGTTGTCTTGCAGGACCTGGGATTGTCAAAAATGTCTCCAGTCTCTTCAAATCTTTTTTTTATCCTCTGAACTTGACACTGAGACACATTGAAGGTGTATGCAACATCAGCAGTGGATCTGGTCTTCAGCCTCTTGAAATATATTTTAGTGGCACTTGTCAATTTGTACACAAGCGACAAGACTTTTGTCAGGAACTGTAGTGTGAAAGGGCCCTGAGTCTCACACATCGCAGCTGTCCCTCCCCCTCAGTTTTCCTGTGGCTTAGGACGCGCTCCCGCCACATTGAAGATTTGGCATTCCACAGCTTCATATCAGCACCGCGGGCGCGCTGCTCAGTTAACGCTGCTTTGTGTCTTTTTCCCTGCTGCGGACCCTAAAGGGTAAAATCTGACGAGAAAAGCACTGTTGACAGTTGAAAGGGAGAAAAGGACCAGGCCAAGAACTGAGCCTTGTAGGACACCAACGGGGAGAAGAGGAGGAGCCATTGAAAGAAGTTGAATTCTCTTGAACTCAGTCAGTCATAACTAGCAAGGAACAAACCATAACTTTGCATTTGTGCAGCAGCTGTGACAGATATTCCTCTTTTAGAGTGTAGTATTGCAACTAATGGCTGATGGTCAGTTACCAAGGTAAAATTTCCTCCATAAAAAAAATTGGTTAAAATTTTTTTACTCACACAAGACTTTGCACGGGTCACCACGCTGCACTCGATCGTGGGTCACTTAAATGGGAATCGCTGTGCACCACTTTGCATTGGGTGGGGTCCCTGATCCGGTGTTGTGAGCTATTTTCCTACCGAAAGAAGTGCTCTCTGACGTGTTTCATCCCCAAATTTGGGACTTATTCGTAGAGATTTCGTGGTGACCCCCTGAGGGTGATTTGCTGCATCTTTGTGTACGCATATGTTTGATTAAAAACGTTTGGATTTGATAAAGCTAAAACTACGATTTTATCTGGTGTGCGGAACTCCAGTGCTTTTGTGGATATACATTTGAAGGAGACCCAGGAGACGGGGTCATTATAGGGAGCTCCTGCACCTGGAGGATTCAGCCGGATTACAAAACTATAATTGGTGTATGATCTACATTGCGGAACACAGTGAGTGCGGACCCATACAAACCTGTATATATAGTATCAAAGAACTGTCTAATGCTTTATTCCAAAATCAAAGATTATAACACAAAAATAAGGGATGGGGAGATGATTTTAACTATGCATGTGCGATTTCTTCACCATACAATAAGGCTTACATATATGGTAATCACAGTTCCCGGTGGCAAGATATTCCAAATGTTACACGTGAAAGGAAAATACAGAATCCCATAACATAAGTTATTATTTTGTCTAAGTGAAACATATTTTGTGTAAGATGAGGCCTAACAGCCATAGTCTGGTCAAGGTGACATTTCAGCTCTGAATATGCTGGTTTTGCGAAGAGCTAAAATATGAACATGATTTCAGCAAGTATGCAGCTTAAAACATGACTCTAAAACAATTGTTAGAGAACAAGATTGAGGGCAGTATACAAAATGGCGGCAACTAATCCTTTCACTCTACCAGGCTGAAAAAACAAGGATAGTATTGATGGATCTGCCTTTAAAATGTCCACTAATGCCTTATAAAAACACGATCAAACGATAGCAGCAATGCCATAAGAAACTATTGAAAGGTTAGAAATTTCCCTACATATATAAATATAAAGCCATTTGTAAGCTCAAATGCTAAACAAGCAGAACAAAAGAAACATTTCTGACAAAAATAGTAAACTTGCCAAAATTTACTTAAAAAATTTTTTTAGGCATAAACCTTAAGTGCTAATGCAGTACTAACTATTTTGTTATATTCCTCCATCCCATATCCAGCAATTTTGGGCTTTGTCATATAACTTCTTGGTCAGATAATGGAATTTTGAAATTCAAAATGCAATGAATACAGTTTTTGGCTTAGAAGACGGTTCTAATTGCAGTTTGATGCCCAAAACTTACCCGAATGAATCATCGGTGAATGATTGCTTCCGGGTACAGAAGTGGATGCCTCCTCCCCCCGGTGTGTGAGGGATCCGCAAGCGGCGGGATTTTCAAATCGCACTGAATACAGCTTTGTGCTTAGTGATTACTGTAACCCGTAAAAGTAAAAAAAAAAATACAAAATACAAAACATCATTTACCAATTGAATAACAACTTTATTATAAACAAAAAAACAAATATAAATGCATACTGTTTTGAAATCTATCATATCCATCATACAAAAACTTATTTTAGAGATTTTATTCAAATTAAAACTTTTATTACGTTATTTTTTTTATGTTAATTATTTTTACGTAATGTGTTTTTAAACAATTTTATATTCAATATGTCTACTTTACCCCTGTACAGACATATTTTGGTAAGTTCCAGGCCTACAACATAAAACAAAAGAAATCCATGAAAGTCAATAGTGCACTTTTGGTACCGAAATCTGGACCTCAGCAGAGCTCTAGGGAGGTTAAAGAAGTGGAGCCAATCCACAGGTTGCTGCCTTTGTGTCAGAAAGCTAGAGTTAGACTTACCGGTAACTCAGTTTCCATTAGTCTTTTCCATGACAGCCATAACATGAGAGATGGAGCTCCACCTCCAGAGGAAGGAAACAAAAACACCCACCAAAGGTTTAAATATCCTGCTCTCTGTCCCTTTGGCAGTCTGTAAATAGAGTAAATCAGGAGCGGAACACATGAAAACACATGCAAAAAAACCCCTAACCATATTATCCCATAAATCCCCACAACCTTTAGTCTACAACATAGCGTAAACCAAACAATAGGGTGGGAAATCGGCTGTCCTGGAAAAGACTAATGGAAACTTAGTTACCGGTAAGTCTAACTCTAGCTTTCCCTAAGGACGTCTTTTCCAGGGTGGACAACAGATCCAAACGATAGTGGCGATGAAAGGTACTGAAAGACGACCAAGTGGCGGCTCTGCAAATCTGCTCAGGAGTCGCCCCAGCACTTTCTGCCCAGGAAGTGGCCCAAGCCCTAGTGGAGTGTGCGGTGAGACCTAATGGACACGTCAACCCTGCAGCATCATAAGCCTCCGCGATCGTCTGCCTAATCCAGCGGCTGATGGTGGCTTTAGAAGCCACCCTACCCTTCCTAACCCCTGAATGAGTTACGAAAAGGGAGGAGGAACTCCTAACCGGCTTTGTGACCTCCAGGTACAGTAGTAGCGAATCCCTGACATCAAGGAGATGGAAACCCGCTTCCCTATCATTGGTCGGATTGGGACAGAAGGATCGAAGTATGATCTCTTGGGTTCTATGGAATTTTGACACAACCTTCGGCAAAAACCCCGGATCTGTTCAGAGGATCACTCTATCTGGGAAGATTTGCAGGTAAGGATGCCTAATGGAGAGTGCTTGCAACTCACTAACTCTGCGTGCCAATGTAATGGCCACTAGAAAAACCGTTTTGAGGGTCACCCATTTGATGTCCCTGGAGTGGCTAAAGGGCGCTTTGGTGAGAGCATCCAAAACTACCGACAGGTCCCACTGGGGGAAGGGATCTACCCGGACTGGCCTAGACCTGGATACTCCCCTAAGGAATCTTCAAACCAAAGGAACGTCTGCTAACTTACAATATAGGAAAGTGCTGAGTGCGGCAATCTGTACCTTCAGAGTACCTACTCCTAGACCCAAATCCACCCCCTGTTGCAGGAAATCCAAAATGGACTGTAGTGAACAGCTAGCGTTCCTTTCAGAACAGTATCCCTGAAATATCCTCCAGACTTTCTGGTAAATCTTGCGCGTAGTAACCTTCCTACTAGCTAGTAAGGTGCTCACTACTCTAGTAGAAAAACCTCTGTGCATTAGAATCTGTTCCTCAGTAGCCAAGCTGTGAGATGCCACGAGATCTGCTGGCTCGACTGAAGAGGGCCCTGCGTCAACAGATCTGGCCGGTCTGGTAATGGAAAATGGGCCCCCGACTGCCCGGTCTAGAATCTCTGGAAACCAAGCCCTCTTGGGCCAATATGGGGCCACTAAGATTAGATCTGTCCGTTCCCTCCTGAATTTTTGAAGGACTCTGGGCAGGAGACTGAAAGGGGGGAAGGCATAGGCCAACAGGAAATGCCAGGGTTGAACGAGAGTGTCTAAAGCCTGGACTCTTCCCCTTGACACTGTGAAAAACAGTGGGCACTTTGAATTCTCTGGGGTGGCAAAGAGATCTACCTCTGGCTGTCCCCAGCGCTCCACCAACAATTGGAACACATCCTGATGCAAAGCCCACTCTGCTTCTCTCACCTGATGCCTGCTTAGGAAGTCTTTTAATTTAATGTCCCTTTTAGATGAATGGCTGATAGGGACAAATCTTCCTTCTCCACCCACCGACAGATTTCTCCCGCCAGAACCCTGAGGGAATGACACCGGGTCCCGCCCTGTTTTGCCAGATAGGCCACCGTCGTGACATTGTCGGAGTAGATCTGAACTGCTTTCCCCCTGAGGGATGAGTGAAAGGCAGCTGAACTCTGCACGTGGCTACTGTGGAGAGGAAAGCCGTGCGAACCCTCCATCCTTGCAAGGCTTGCGGATCGAGGCTGGACCTTCACCAGGCATAGCACCGAGGAAGAGGCTCTCCCTGCATAGGTTCCCCACCGGCAGAGATAGGCGGAAAGCTCTTGTTCGTCCCACGGACCGGACAGCCTTCCAGTGCCCCGCTGTGTACATGGTGTTCGTTCCCCTCCGGATGGAGGAAACAAAAGACTGCCAAAGGGACAGAGCGGGATATTTAAACCTTTGGTGGGTGTTTTTGTTTCCTCCCTCTGGAGGTGGAGCTCCATCTCTCATGTTATGGCTGTCCTGGAAAAGACGGCCTTAGGGAAAATATATATTCATTATTCATATAATAATGTTTATCGTATTTGTTTTAACAGTTTATTTTCTTTTGTATTTTAAAGATGTAATTTTTTTTACAACAGAATGTTAAAAAATTTGTAAAATCATTTGATCATTTGTTTTTTTTTCTGTTTTTTAACTAAGAAATTGCAGACCAGGAACATTTTCTTCTTCACCAAGAAACCTTGCCTGACCAGATTCTTGATAAAAGAAAGGAATTAAAGATGCCTGTGCTCACACCATTTGAACTTATAAAGGTATGTTTATTGGTGGAAGGTTATGGATGGACAGGCTGAGTAGTTTTTATTCTTTATGTAGTCTAGAAAATCTTTGAGTCTTACAGTAAGGTATTCAAAAAGTCTCATCTTTCGCACACAGTTTTTGCACACTAGTTCCAGGATATTATTTGTGCATTCTTAACCCTTTGGTGAACCTTAACTTTACTATGTGTATTGTTGCACTAGTTTGTCAGTGTTAATACTGTGTTCTAAACAGAGCCAAAACAGCGGCCGGGCGCTATTGACTTGCACGACTCCAACGTGCTCGGCAACCGCATTGTAGGCTCAGCCTTTCTTTGTTTAAAGCGAAAGGTAGGAAATCTCACTAGCTGGTATAATCATGTTTTGACATTTTTTTCTGTTGTATTAGGAATAAGTATAAACAAGCCTGCTGTAAGATTTGTTCATGTTTTGTCATGCTAAATAAGTTTACATCCTGCATTCATTCTTGACTGTGCACATGCTTTAGTTCTGTATCATGGCTCCAAGAGGTTGTGTAATTTCTCCAGGCAACTTTTATTTGTTGTGAATACACTGTTAAAAGTTAGCAAGCTAGGCAAACAATAATGCACAAATGGATTCATGCTGAACTTTCGGGAATCCCTCAAGTAACTAACTAGGGTCCTGTATAGGGAATTATATGATCTTGACCGCAACTCCAATAAATGTTCTGTTACGTTCTACAAGAGATAGAAACCTTATATCAATAGAGTCCTCCTGAAGCCTAAACATGATCTTAAATCCACAAGTATTGACATGCTAGAGTAAAGTTATGTTACCTTGCACTTATCTACTAATACTGTTTCCCTATATCGCAGACCTTTATTATATTTCTTCTCAGTTTCAGGGGTGTGGTTTAAATTTTTTTATGTGAAGGCTTTTTTTTCACCTGAGGTACCTTATATTTTATAGTACTATATTATTGTTTATGCCAATAACTGTGGACACTGTTGCACATATTATTTTTGTTTCTTTTCTTCTATTGTGTCGAGTTTAAGATTATAAACCTCTTTGGGAACTGTAAAATGATAGTGCTTCTATGATATACATTTTCCACTTTTCTGTTTTCTCTGTAAAAATGTGATGTGAAAACGAAGGAACAGGAACATAAATCCTGTGTTCCTCAATTGAACACAGAATCAAGGCTCAGCACTTCTGGGCCCTCGATTTCGTTCAACCCTTGGTTCCCATCCAAAGTAAGGTAAAAACAGTGCCCGCTCAGTTTTTTAATCAATTCAATCAATGTTCTCGAATCGATACAAAAATCGAGCCGTGCATGCCTAGCTAGTGATTTTGTGAAAAAAGTTTATTTTGCTTATTTCAAGTTGGAATTTGGCTATCAAGACAAACCATGGGCTCCTCACAAGGCGTGTAGAGGATGTGAGCAAGATCTTTGTTTGTGGTTTAAGGGTAAGAAAAACTTGTTAAGGCCTTCCTATTATGTGGCATGAACAGCAAAACCACAATACTGATAGCTAATTCTGTTCAGGATTTATAGGAGGCTTTAATACTAACCCACCTTCAGGACAGAGACACATAACCTCACCAGGATAGATCTAGATCAGATTTTGCTGTTGTAAGGGACCCCAACCATTTTCTCAGAGCGAGCTTAATTATGTAGTTAGATATTTAACCCTTACCCTAAGAAAAGTTGTGCATAAATCATTGTAAATAAATATTTTTTCATCAAATAAGAACATTAACAAATTATCTGGTCATATACAGTGGTGTGCAAAACTATTTGCCTGATTTCTTATTCTTTTGCATGTTTGTCACACAAAATGTTTCTGATCATCAAACACATTTAATGATTAGTCAAAGATAACACAAGTAAACACAAAATGCAGTCTTTAAATGATGGTTTTTATTATTTAGGGAGAAAAAAAAACTCCAAACCTACATGGCGCTGTGTGAAAAAGTAATTGCCCCCTGAACCCAATAACTGGTTGGGCCACCCTTAGCAGCAATAACTGCAATCAAGCGTTTGCGATAACTTGCAACGAGTCTTTTACAGCGCTCTGGAGGAATTTTGGCCCTCTGGAGTCGTGAACACAAGTGAGGCCTGTAGTTCTTTAGATGTTGTCCTGGGGTCTTTTGTGGCCTCTGGGATAAGTTGTCTCTGCGCTCTTGGGGTAATTTTGGTTGGCCAGCCACTCCTGGGAAGGTTCACCACTGTTCCATGTTTTTGCCATTTGTGGATAATGGCTCTCACTGTGGTTCGCTGGAGCCCCAAAGCTTTAAAAATGGCTTTTGTTCCTGAAGTTCTTTGGATCTTGGCATGATGTCTAGCTTTTGAGGTGCTTTTGGTCTACTTCTCTGTGACAGGAAGCAGGAATTTAAGTGATTTCTTGATTGAAACAGGTGTGGCAGTAATCAGGCCTGGGGGTGACTACAGAAATTGAACACAGGTGTGATAAACCACAGTTGAGTTATTTTTTCACAAGGGGGGCAATCACTTTTTCATACAGGGCCATGTAGATTTGTAAATTTTTTTCTCCATTAATAACGTAAACCTTCATTTAAAACTGCATTTTGTGTTCAATTATGTTATCTTTGACTAATAACGATTTTTGATGAGCTGAAACATGTAAGTGTGACAAACATGCAAAAGAATAAGAAATTAGGAAATAGTTTTGCACACCACTGTATGCCTATAGGTCTATCTAAAATGGCAACACGTTATAATTTTAGTTACCAAAAGCTCAGCAAAATAAAGAACATATAAAATATAAATATAAATATTACCATATTTTTCAGACTATACGACAAACTTTTTCCCCAGAAAAAAAGGCTTTAAAGTAAGTTTTGTTCCTTTTAAACATCCAGGGTACATTAGCTCTGCATCCCAGAAGGCTGCCAAGCCAAAGGCCACTGCTAAGAGAGAAATCTTAGTTCTTATTCAAAGTCTTAGGGTGCAGAAACTTTAATATGTGCCTTTACATTAGTAGGACCCATTCTCTGAATCCTCTGAGCAGCTCATATAGCGTTACATTGTATAATCTGGCACTAACAATTTACTCATGAGCAGCAATTTACATATATTTATACACACATTTGCAGAATGTTAATGTAAATTCACAACTTATGCTTTCATAATCGCATCTACTCTCTCAGCTATTACTGTTGTAAGCTTTGTTGCTGTCTGTTGTTTTGAGTATATAATATAACTTTTCACATATATAAATAAGTGTGCAATAGCTGGGTAAATTGATAGCATGAGTTGTGTATTTACATTAAAATTCTGCCAAATGATCTCTTCTCCCATATGTAAATAGGTATTCATGGGTAAATTATTAGTGCCAGATTGTAAAATGAATCTCTCTATGAGTTGGTCAGAGTGTTCAGAGAAATGGGTATTGCTGCTGCTGCATGCATTTTTTATTTATTGTATTATTGTTTGTGCTTGTGTTGATGAGGCATCATGGACGTATTTGTGTGACGCATCCATGACGATAAAAACACGGATTTTTATGGTATATATATATATATATATATATATATATATATATATATATATATTCTTATGGAGCATTTGCAGATATTTTTAAATCCTTTTAGGCTAGTATCACATCTTTTTTTACGGTCTAAAAATATTTTTCCATTCCCCTTTATTGCATCCTCCTTGGCATTTCTCTAAGTCACTCTCACTTGTTCTAGTTTATTCCCTGGCTTGAGCCAGTTAGGCATTTATTAGCCTTGCTAAGGCAAAAGGAAAAAGTGTGTGCTTGCCTACAGGCTGAAAGTGGATTGATTTTTCTTCCTTGTGTCAAGGAAGGACAAAAAGAATTGTACCCAGAGAGACGGACATTTTTATTGGTGTCTGTATCATGCCTACCTCTGACCAGATAATGATAATGCTTTCCAATAAGCCAGTCTGGAATTTCAGAATCGACATGCAAATGGAGTTGCCTTCGGTGTTTGCCTTTTCACATTTCTTATTACCTTTTATCATGCTGCTATGCTATCAAAAGTGTGCCATTTTACCAGTGGTTAGGAAAATTGCAATTTAGGCCCATATGGCATTTATTCTGGTTTAATCATATTCCAGTGTGTTCTGTTTGCTGTAATGTTATTAAAGCAGACCTACCAGTGGCATTCACAATTGTGATGATCAGCACCACAAGAACCAATAATAGGAAAATTGCCTGTCAAAAGTGAACATTGAAAGTCTCTTGTTGCTCCTTCACTCTCCCTCTCTAAGTCACAGAGCATACAACCTACCACATCCTTAAAAGCAGTGACAGCCAGCAGAAAAACATAATGAGGCTGAGAAATTAAGGTTCATAGACGCATACTCTTTTAGGCCTTTTGCGCTACACCATTAAACAAAGGGGAGTCTGAATCATTGTGAAGTGTGTAGTAGATCTCCACTTTTTGTAATTCCTCTGGAAAGCTCTCATCTAAGTATTTGTTGAGACATACATACATACATACATACATACATACATACATACATACATACATACACTTACACATAGCCTGATTTTAGAGTGTATTTCTATATAAACAATATTAAGGTAGGGGAGAATAGCCAGAGGTGTAATTCCATTTTTTTTCATGTGTGAGAATGTACTGCATGTGCATCCTTGCAAACAAGAATACAATCAAAGTGTATTAACTAAGGAGAGTCACCCTTCGTTTAAATTTTAAATTATATGCACAAAATGCATTGCTATTATGCTATGCTATTGAAGAAGAAGAAACACGTTGCTCCTTCTTCCTCTCCCCCACGGCTGCTTGGGAAGGAGGGGGTCAGTGTTAGGGATTGTGCCGAATATGCATGCGGGGACCAGCTGAGGTCCTATACATATGCCACATAGCAGGAGAAATGGCCCTGTTATTGAGTGACATTAATGATGTTTCATGGCAGAAAAGAGGAAAGGAGAGGCAGAGCAGCTTGCTTGTGAGAACATAAGGAAGGGTAGGAAAATGAGAATGTAGAGCGGAGAAAGTATACTAAGCAAAATAATGCAGTTTATGAACTGGCAAGAGAAAAATGGGTCTGATGATGGTATTTGTAAATTCAGTGTGCCCAGTTGCGCTA
The DNA here is from genome assembly GCA_036250615.1 of Ptychadena robeensis. NCBI lineage: Eukaryota > Metazoa > Chordata > Amphibia > Anura > Ptychadenidae > Ptychadena > Ptychadena robeensis. Next base: position 112,441,137 of record CM070035.1, on the reverse strand, counting down.
AACATTGCTAGAGTTTTCATAGGGATTAATGAGTCAGAATGTTCTACACTAAAATAAGTACATGGTTATAGGACAAATCACTGCCAAATAATTATAGCTGTAGATGTTGCCATGACTCAATTTCCCTAACATTATTTAGTAAATAGCAGTGTATAATCTTAATGCCCATGAAGATTTAGTGTCACTGAAAGTGGATTAAGTGAATTAAGAGTCAGATTGCAAAAAGTGGGCATAGGAAGTGGATGCAAAATTTGGTTAGCATGCTTTGAATGATCAAAGTAATCTTTTGATGGGCAAGATGCATATCGTGGCATGCACGCCTCGATTCTCCCTCGATAGATGAGGGACAGACTGCAGTGTGATGACGTCATCACACTGTAGCCAGCCCCTCATAGGATTGGCTGTCCCCATCCAAAGTAACAGGGATCAGAGGGGTATCTACCAACATGTCGGATCACTGTGCAATCCGACATGCAGGAGATTTTTGGTCGATCTAGGCAGGTGGGCACACCCGATTTTCGGTCGAAATATTGGGCAGGAATCTACCTGTGTATACCTTAAGACTAAAAGGAATCCCTGGGGGGCACTTACAATTTTCCTCTTGGAGTTTCATGGCAAGAAAATTAGAGGGGATAGTGGGCATTCTTTTTTACTACCTGTATTTAGTGGAAAAGACAGAAAGCCAGCAGTTCCATATCTGGCATAAACGTTGGCATTCATCATTTCTTTTTCTTCAATTGCCAACATATTACACAGTGCTGTTCATTTAAATATGTAGGGGGAGGTTAAACTGGCTAGCTGTTGAAGTTAGGAATATTAAAATAGGCCAAAATGAAGGCTTTTTTTAATATTTGTTGCGCAATGGGAGGGGTGGCCCCAGAAAAGTCTTGAAGCCATGCGTGTTATTATATGAGTGGGAATGTCGTAAGTAGAGATGCTCCGATCAGCATTTTTGGGGCCGATTACCGATCACCAAGATCATGAT
>CM070035.1:112424183-112440052 GCA_036250615.1 Ptychadena robeensis | reverse complement strand
TATTTAAGCCAATATCGGCCGATCATGATCGGCGGCCGATCAATCGGAGCATCACTAGTCGTAAGTAGGCCCGTAGAAAAGCTGAGGGGCTTTTAAGGTGTATATTTACACAAGGATGCAGATGTATGTGGGACAGGAGGAGTTCAGTTATTTTTAAAAGTGAGTCACAGAACGTTGAGTTTTATTCCCTGGGCAAATAACAGCCAGCACAGGAGTTTGAAGAGAAAAGCAGCAAATGGACAGGTTAGAGGAGTAAATGAGTAAAAGACAGACCAGACGGGATGTTGTTGCAATAGCCAAGGTGAGCAATGATGAGGCTGTGTACTAGGGCTTTTGTGTTTTCTGGGGATAGGAATGGGGGGTATTTTGAAGATTTTGCGCAGATGGAAGTGGCAGGATTTAAAAATATTCTACATTTGGACAGTGAAGAAGAGTCCTTGGTGACCCCAAGACAGTCTGCTTGTGTAGTAGAGGGGATGGCTGTGTTATTTACTATAAATTAGAAGTCGCAGAGAGGCATAGAGCAGGAATGTCAAACTCAAACACAGAGTGGCCAACCTTGATATTTAAATATCTGCAATTCACTGTGAAATAATATCTGCAGTTAAGAATTTTAATATGAAAACTAATTTAAGTTTTGCTTAAACATTAAATCTCGAATAACCAAAGCATAATACTTCAACACATGTGCAATCCAATGTCATGTAGCATTAATTTCCTAAAACAAATGTTAAAAACAATCTTGTGGGCCAAAAGTTGTCATGAGTCTTGGCTCACGTGCTGCTGTGACGTTCTGCCGGGTCCTGCTTTCTCCATTAACCAGGAAGTGAACAGTAATGCCTGATTATATTACTAAATTGCTCATTACAAGTACGTTTTTGGGGTTTTTCACTGCATTCCTCCCTATTATTGGCACTTCTAGTGTCATTAATGAAAACATAGATTCCTGGTGGTAGGTCCGCTTTAAGGTGCTTCAAGAACAGGGCTGTGGAGTCGGTCGATAAATTCCCCGACTCCTCAGTTTCTGATTCTTCCGATTCCTCTGTATTTAATATGCTAATGTATTTTATCCATCCATTGAAGGAAAGGAAGGCAACATACATTACCACAGAACTACTGGCTAGGAAACCAACACTGTACTGTAATGACCAATTAAAGCAGAGAAAGGGAGTTAGGCAGAAGATGCTGCTTTTAAGCTAGGCACTGCGCATTGATGGGGGGGGGAGGGGGGATCAATTGAACGGAAATCAATGTGCATGTGCACATGGGTAAATCGATTCTTGTTCAATGGGGACCCGTTCTCCCCAGCTTGCAGTGTGTGATTTACAACACGCCACAAGCTAGGTAGAAGCAGCCTGTCTCATACAGCTGCCTCACTCACACAGCTTCCGAGTGAGGAGTGCTGGCTCCGCAGCAGCAGCCGCAGCTGTTGCAATACTTTCCATGAAGACGCATGTCTCCATGCAAAGTATTGGAGATTGAACAGGGTTTTTGCAACATGTTGGAACCCCGTTCAATCAAGTTTCTTGAGGCTCTATTGATTCCGCCCGAAGGAAAGTACACAGGTAGGTTTGTAAACAGATTAGAGTACAATAAAGCACCGTGAGTGCGCAAGTCGATTGATTGTACTCAAATCTTTTTACAGATCTACCCGTGTGTGCCTCACTTTAGTGTTCTGATCTTCTGCTGAAGATTGGGCAGTGGAAGGCTCCAAGAAGAGGCAGGGCGAAGGGGCACTTCAAACATGATTCATGATTTCCCTTGAATCCCAGAGTCATGTGTAAAGTTGAAGCTAACAGTCGAAGTATTTGTCGCCTCAGCTGAATTACAGCGTTTTTTCAAATGTTTTACAGCTTCCATCTTGATTTATTGGCGATTCATTCCTTTTACTTACACAAGCGTCCGGCAAAATATTGACTTCATTATCAGCAAGAGTGAAGGCTGCCATACACGCACCGAGCGGCGGACGATTTTGCCCACGACTGATGGGCATGCGCGCTTGCCGATCCAGGGTGCCCACATGGGGCAACAGATCGCTGTCGCCCTTACAGCTCGGCCAGCCAGAGAACGGACATGTCCGATAATCTCTGGCCGATGCTGTTATTTTAATTGGAGACCAGCGTCTTCATTAAAGCTAACAGCCGGCACACAAAGGGTGCCCTCTGATGCTGTCAGCTCTGGAGAGCAGCGTGATGACGTCACCACACTGCAGTCTAGAGCTCATCTGAGCTGGTCTGTCGGCCCCCACTCGGTACATGTGTGGGGGCCTTTAGGCTAGGATCACAGTGGCCACTGTAATGTTACGCACTGCATGCATTTATTCTTAGAGCAGAGAAGTCGTTCATTATGATTGTTTGTTAATTGCGACATTTGTAGTTCATATTTTTTTAATTCCCATTTAAATTTAGTAGGAATCAGGGTCGGTTCATTTTTTGCAGACTCCAGGTACCCAAAAATGTCTCAGACTCCTCAACTCCGACTCCACAGCCCTGTTCAAGAAGGGAGTTCACAGTAATATATTAAGTAAAGTCTCTTGAAGCTAAAGTGGTTTACAAGCAAATGGAAGAAGATGGAGAACTTGTTTTCCTCTCCTTTTGTGGCACGATATGGCCGTGTTTTTGAAAATTACTAATAGAAAATGGTTACATATGAATATATGCTTAAATTGCTGATTTCTCCAAATGGCGATTTGGGAATGTCAATTAAATTGTTTTTACAGTCCTGTTTTTAATCCAACTCTTCTGAAGAAGCAACAAATGGTCGCAAAAAACATTGAGGGGAAAATACGGAAAATTGAATTTCATACTTACCGTAATTTTCCTTTCCTGATACTGTTCCATGTCAGTGACGTATGGGTTAGGCTCTGCCCTACTACCCTCTGATAGGAACCCTTAACTATAAAGGTTTTACCCCTCCCAGTGGTCAGTGTTAAGTAACTAGCAGCAAGTATGAAATTCAATTTTCCGTATTCCTGATTGCTCCATGTCAGTGACGTATGGGAATTAACTAGCCAAACAAGGGTGTGATAACTGCAGTACAAAACTGTATTCATAATATTAACAGGAAGAGAGAACCGCACGACCAAAAGAAACCGTTGTCAGTGCGGCCGGGTCAATGCGGTAGTGAACCAGAAAGGTATGAGGAGATGCTCAAGAGGCGGCTCTGCAAATAACCTAATACTTCAAGTGGAGTGCGCTTTAATCCCCCCAGGAATCGAGATGCCCCTAACCCTGTAGGTCATGGCGATAAGACTAACAATCCACGAGGCAACCACACGAGATGATACCGGCGCTCCACGACCAGCTCCATAAGGACGAACAAAGAGCAACTCCTATGTTCTCAAACCCTCAGTGATCTGTAGATACTCCTTGATGCAGAAGCCAACGTCTAGCGGATGAGGCTGATGATCCAGGGAGGTGGCGAAGGTGGGGAGGACAATGTCCTGATTGTTGTGAAAGGTTGAAGCCACCTTAGGGAGGAATCCCACACGAGGAATCAACACCACTGTCCGGATAGAAGGTCAGGTAAGGACTAGAGCCGCAATTTCCGACACCCTCCGGGCCGAGGTGATGGCCACCAAAAAGACACATTTGAAGGTGCAGCGCCACAATGGATTGGGGGAGGCGGTGACAAAATCTTCAGAGGCCAGAAAGTCCAGAACGAGTGGAAGGTCCCACTGAGGGAAGCGAGGAAGGCGTGGCGTCCTAATGCGGAGCAAGGCTTGCAGGAACTGGCCAACCAGGGCGTGTTGTGCCCACCGAACCTTGGTAATGGCCGAGATCTGAACTTTCAGGGAACTCCTGCTGAGACCCAAGTCGAGGCCTGATTGTAGAAATCCCAGAATATCCTGTACTGACGGTGTCACCGGATCCAGGTGTAATGCTGACATGAAGGCTGAGAACCTTGCCCAGATTCTATCATAGGTAGAGTTGGTTGAAGATTTCCTGGCCCTTTGGAGGGTCTGAATCACTTGCGATGAAAGGCCTAAGGCCTGCATTGACCGTCTCTCAGCACCCATGCCGCTAGGCGAAGACGGTATGGGTTCGGATGAGGGGTGGATCCCTGGACCAGTAGGTGTCGAGACAGGGGAAGCCTCCTGGGATGCCGGGTCCTGAGCTGGCAAAGGAGCGGGAACCATGGGCGTCGCGGCCAGACTGGCAGGATCGTCAAGATCAGGCAGGATTCCGATCTCAGGAGTAGCGGGGGGTAGGCATATCCCTGCCGAAAGTGCCACTGGGCTAGCAGCGCATCTGTTGCCACTGCCTGCTGAGATGGCCACCTGGTCAAGAACAACGGAACCTTGTGATTTAGCTGGGAGGCAAAGAGGTGTACCTCTGGCATGAAGGCCCATCTGGTGAGAGATTGGAAGACATCCGTGTTGAGCTCCCACTCGTCGTTGTCGAGCATTCTGCGGGATAGGTAATCCGCCCTCAAGTTCTCCCTTCCCGGGAGATAGGTTGCCGACAGGTGGGATAGGTTGGCCACCGCCCATTCCATCAAGGGATCGAGGTCCCTTAGGAGTGTCAAACGCCGGGTGCCCCCTTGGCGTCTGATGTAGGCCACTTTGGTAGTGTTGTCGGAGAGGACCATGACCGCTTGACCTTGGAGGTGGAGAGAAAAGGCCCAAAGTGCCTGGTAGGCGGCCCACAATTCTAGGGGATTGGACACTGCCTGCCGTCGGGAATGACCAACGTCCCTGAGCGACGTGACCCCGGAAAGTGGCACCCCAACCTAATAGGCTGGCATCGGAGGAGACCTGGAGCCAGCAAACTGGGAGGATCGAGTGACAGTTGAGCAGATTGTGAATGTATGTCCACCAGACCATCTTTCATCGCTGAAGTGATGGCAATTGTTTGGTCCAAACATCTGGACGTCCACTGTCGGAGAAAGCCCATTTTCTCCCTGAAAGGGACGAATCCTCCACATCGCCCATTTCACCATCGGAGCTGGTGCGGAGAGGCTGGAGCTGGCAAGAGTGCTAGACACCCGTTGAAGAATCACGGGAATCTTGTCCACAGGAAGAGACACGTCTCCTGAACCTGTGTCGATGTGGGCACCTAAATACACTAAAGTCCGTGAAGGAACTAGATGGCTTTTGTCTGTGTTTACCAGCCAGCTGAACTCTGCAAGGGTGTGAATCCCTGTCGTTCTCAGAAATGCCACTAAGGCTTGTAGAATCTTCGAGAAGACCCTGGGTGACGTCAGACCAAACGGGAGGCATACGAATTGAAGGTGTGAACCTCCTACTGAAAACCTCAGAAAACGCTGAAAGTTTTGACGAATGGGTATATGTAGGTCTGCGTCCTGTAAGTCGATGGACACCATCCAATCTCCTGGACTGATGAAGGGGGATGGTATCTTGAAACTCTGACGGAGGATATTATCTTGAAACTCTCTGACAAAATCTGCCTGTTGAGGCATGACAGGTCGATAACTGGGGCCAGCCCCCCGATTTCGTTTGGTACAAGGAAAATCAGTGAATAGACTCCCTGGAAGTGCTTGTCTGGGGAAACCGGTATTACCGCTTGCTGCAGGACTAGAGTCTATATATATATATATATATATATATATATATATATATATATATATATATATATATATATATATATATATATATATATATATATATATATATATATATATATATATATATATATATAGCCGTCACCACAAAAGTGTCCTCGGGCATGGAGGTGAATGTTCAGGCGTGGCCCCGGGAAATAAAGGATGCCTGGGAAAAGACCCAGGCATCCTTTATGTGACTGACCTGTCGGAGCCTGGATAGGCGGGCCCCCACCAGACTGGTCTGGGGTGGGTGACCGTCAAAAGGACTTCTTAGCGTCTGGTCCTGCAGACACGGGGCCCTTACCCCTACGGGAAAAGGTGAAATAGTTGGCTTTCCAGTTACGCCTGTACTCCCTACCAGGCCTGTAAGTGCGCTGCTCCTTCTGCCTTCCCTGTTCGGAGCGAAAATTCTGTGACTTGTGGAGCCGCAGGAGACGTCTATCTTGAGGGAGCAGCCCTGACTTACCCCTGGTGGCTCTGGTTATAGCCGCGTCCAGTCTATTGCGGAACAGCGATAGGCCTTCAAAAGGGATTTTACACCAGCTTTGCTTAGATGTAGGATCTGCCACCCAGGGTTTCAACCATAACGCCCTCTTGGCCGTCACCGAAGCCAGCATGGACCTAGCCGAGGCCCTAATAATCTCTATCGATGCCTCCGCCAAGAAAGCTGCTGTTAGTCTAATGTCCTTCAAATGTGGGTTGGGGAACCGCTAGGAGCGGACTCAATTTCTTCTACCCAACTTTCCAGTGCTTTGGCAATGGAGGTTAGTGCTATAGCTGGTTTACAAGCTGCACCTGAAGACAGGAAGACCTTGCATAGGTCTTGATCAATACGCCTGTCCAACACATCCTTGAATGACGTTATGTCGTCCCCCAGCAACGTAATGTGTCTGGCGAGGCGCATCACCGCCGCGTCAACCACAGGGGTCTGATTGAGGTGTTTTGTTTTCTCCGACTTGAGAGGATATAATTTAGAAAACCTGTTCTGGAGGGACGATTTACACTCCACCACAGCCCATTCTTCCAAAATAACGTCCTTGATTTCATCTATAAAGGGGAAGGGAAGTTCCGGTTTCTTTAGATGCTTGAAGAAACGCTTCTTTCTAGGTCCTTACGCCTGATCATCCTCCCAGCGGAGGGTATGCCTAATAGACTTAATAGGCTTGGACCAGAGAGAAGTCAAAACTACTCAGTGTCTCTTGTTGGGGCTACTGGAGTCCGAATCCCCCGCTGGCTGCTCTACATTGGAGAGAGATGCCAGTGCAGCAGGGCCTGCGATGATTGAGATAGGGATCTGAGGGACTGTTGTACCGATTGCGACACTAACAGCGCCAATCGCTGGTCTTCAGCCTCCCTGTTCCTGGTGACCTCTAGAAAACAGGACTGACAGACTGAGGGGTAAAACCTTTATAGTTAAGGGTTCCTATCAGAGGGTAGTAGGGCGGAGCCTAACCCATACGTCACTGAAATGGAGCAATCGGGAAAGACCGTAATAAATTTGTGAGGTTATTAGATTGTTGTCAGATAGTTAAAAGCAGAGTTGTAAAGCTGGATGAGCATGCAAAGTTCAGAGAAAACCAGATAAAAAGTGTGTCCAGCAAGGTCTGTACATGTGCTGGTAGTTAGCCCAAAAAAGCCCCTTATAGAAAACAGTTTTGCAGGATAGGATTTGAAAATGTATTGAATTAAGAGGATGAGCTCAAAAAGGAGGGGAATACCTCAGAAAGATGCAGCAGGTACTGCAATAAAGAGAATGAAGGCAGGCGGATGTATAAATGGACAAAGAAGTACAAAACTGTAGAAAATGGCAGAGTTTAAGGCATGCAGGGGGGCACTGAAAATGGGATAGATTGTAACAGGTTAAAATATGCAGAGGGACAATCAAAGCAAGGTGTCATAGAACATACAGTTGCAAGTAAAATATGTGAACCCTTTGTGGTTTGACCAATTCATGCAAAACGCCACGCAATCCCAAAGTCACACCAATTGAAAAACAAAAATAATACTACACAAACATGTTTTTATATGAACATAACATGTAAACATTCACAGTGCAGGGTGGAAAAAGTGTGTGAACCCCTAGCCTAATGACTTCTCCAAGAGCTAATTGCAGCCAAGAGTAAAGCAGGGTACAGACGTGGAGATATGGGTCAAATCGATGGCCGTTTCGAGCGCCACATGCTTACGGCTATCTATCTGACCCATATAATCTGCCCCTATAGCTGTTTTCAAGCGGGACACATCAATCATGCTTGAAAACAGCCTTATCGGACATGACCGTTAATACGGCGATGTCCGATGCTTTGCCTGGGTCTCCAGTCAAAGCTCGGCTGAGGAGGAGGAGCCGGGAAGACGCAGTTCCGCCCTCCCCTGCTTCTCCGATATCTGACAGCAGCGAAATGACGTCATCACTCTGCTGCAGGGTACATCGGACGGCTCAAATATCGAGCCGTCTGTACCGTGCTTTAGTCAACCTTTAGTCCAATCAGTGTGATGATATTGGCTGTGTTGCTGAAAGCTGTCCTGCCCTATAAAAACACGCACTGGTTTCAAGAAGCATTGTCTGGTGTGAACCATGCCTCGCAGAAAAGAGCTCTCAGATGACCAACGATAAAGAATTGTTGACTTGCATGAAGCTGGAAAGCATTACAAAAGTATCTCCAAAAGCCTTGATGTTCATGTGTCTATGGGAAGACAGACTGTCTACAAATGGTCGTCCTGTAAAGATGACTGCAAAAGCACAGCACAGAATGCTTAATAAGGTAAAGAAGAATCCTAAAGTGTAAGACTTACAGAAATCTCTGGCACATGCTAAAATTTTAAACATTTGACACATCTAGAATAAGGAAAACATTAAACAAGATGGAGTACATGGTACATGGTAGGACACCACAGAGGAAGCCATTGTTGTCCCCAGTTGTAGGCCCAGTCAATCTATACACAGATTCACGAGACAATGTCTTATTTTATTGAAAACATATGGACTACTACATTACACAAGATAGCTACATGTAATACAAAATAAATATAGACCAAAGTATAGACCGATAAAGTATATATGCATACACCTTCTAAAAGATAGAAAATTATGATATTTGAGACTTTCTTACACACACCAACATCAAAGCCTCATCCCCACTGTAAAACATGGCTGAGGGAGCTTCATGGTTTGGGGCTGCTTTGCAGGACCTGAGGCATTGATCTTTTTAAAATGTAAAAAATGTGTTTTTGATTTGTATACTGTCATATTACTGCTCATGACTGCCTTTTAAAAATGTACATGATATTTGACTGATTGTAACATTACGCTATGTGCTACTGTTTTTAGGTTAGGAAATTTAATGGAATGTATATCCTTTTTCTATATGAATTATTGCGATATGGGCATATCTTCATGTCATATCATATGAAGAGTGATTTCTTTTTATATAAGTTTGTCTTTAAACCAGGTCAAAACATTTAAAAAACTGGAAGTTTAAATTGTCATGGTCAACCTGCTTTTGTTTTTACATTACAGCTATACATAAGTGAGGAGAACACAAAGGCAAATGAGAATGATTTCAAGAAAGCATTAGACCTGCTGGAATATATGCATCAGGTATGGCTTTAATAACAATGTAATTCTTTTCCCATGCACATTCTGCTTGAACATGCTGTGTGCCAGTATTCTTTTGGCAGGAGGGATAGCTTGCAGTGAGTATCTGGGCTCTCAAAACTCTCAACACTGCACCTCCTACTGAATAAATATCCGTGTACTTGAAAAAAAAATAAGAATGATGTACACAGTCAGGGTAGACATGGAAATAATAAATGAATAAATGAGAAGTATATATCTGTGTCTGTGTGTATATATACCGTATTTTCCGGCGTATAAGATGACTTTTGAACACAGGGACATGTGTGCAAAAGTCTGGGGGTCGTCTTATACGCCAGGTGTGGCTGGCAGGGGACCATCTAGGGGAGCCGGTAGAGCTCTATGTTCCATGGGCTGTGTGCTGGCTGGCCGACAGAAGCAGGAGAATGAGATTGGGAAGAAAGAGTTACCATGGCTACGGGATGCTTCTCCATCATCCCAGCCAATAAAAAACGCAGGAGGGGACACACCCTCTCAACTGTGCTGTAGAAGCAAAACCAACACCTGTGTAACAGTGTAACATGTATGAAACTTTTTAGGGTCAGTAATGCTCACCTACTGCTACTTACACCCCGAGTTTCACCACTCTAGCTTCAACACTTGTACGTTAAATTTCAGCTCAAGTCCAGCTATCAGAAATGCTTCTTCATTACCAGAGTGCTATACTCCTATATGCAACATTTAACTTGCCTATATTGAACACATATATCTTTGCAACCCTCCATGGTAGAACCTTGAAATTTGTGGTTTACTAGCTAACCCCTAAGACTATATCCATGCAAATTTTCAGGTCCCTGAGCACAATCCTTCCTACTAAAAGCCCCCTATCAAATATTGCTTCCCTATGAACATAAAGCACTACTCGGTTACATACATGCTTTCACTTATCCAAATTTAAACACAGATCTTTAAAACCCTGCATGGTAGAACCTTGAAATTTTGGGGGTTACCAGCTAACCCCTGAGACTACATTCATGCAAAATGTCATGCCCCTAGCTTCAATGCTTCTTACAAAGAAGTTAGTTATCAAATAATTCTTCCATAAGACTATATAATGGCTTATTCTGTTACATGCATCCCCTCACTCACCTAGTTTGAATGAACTCCCAGATCTTTAAAACCCTATGATGTACAACCTTGAAATCTGAAATTGGTATTGCAGTATTGAGATTAAAGCTATTTTATTGTCAAATGTATAAAATTTATGTCATTTGGATAACTGCAAGGAAACATTATTAACTATGAAAGGTTGCAGATAGGGGTGTCAAATTGCCAATGTAAATTACTAATACAAAAAAAAAAATTTGACTTCTAAGGATGTTGGAGATCTGTGGGTTGAAAGTCAGAGTGGGCATACATTATTTGGTGTGTGTTGGAAGAGGAGTAGTCTTAGGCGAGAATATACCAAACTCTATATTTTAACTGGAAAAGTTGGGGGTCGTCTTATACACCGGAAAATACGGTATATGTGTATATATATATATATATATATATATCCCTGGAAACATTTCACTAAATTGCAAACTTTGAGTTCTTGACACGCTATTTGACCAGAAACTGGTCCACACAAGTCAGTTTGCTCAGTCCTGGTATCACCTATGAAAAGTTACTTGAGATAACCTTTGCATATGGTGTGCCTCGGCTGGTTTCCCTTGCTATATGAGAAGGAGCTGGATATTACACATCAGTGTTCTCTGTTCTGCCAATACGTGAGGTACCTTCAATGAGGTAAAGGATACCTCAGGTAACCTACAAACAAGACAGTGCATCTGAGCAAATCTGCATGTGCATCATGGTTCCTGGTAGGTCAGAATTGGGAGTTAAGTCAACATTGTCATTGGTACATTGGTCAACATTGGTAGTTATTTACACGGGGGGACAATATCACCAGTGTAACTGCCTGAAAAACAGCAGGAAAAACACAACAATTTGACTACCATGTGAACCTAGCCTTAGCATACTTGCATTTTAAGCTCTTATGTCATTTTGCCTTTTAAAGGATGATGGAGTGGATTTAGAAGCATTAAAGCAGGAAATCCTTAGCAAAGCTGTAACGAAAGATGTGTAAGTTTCACATTGTGAGCTTTTTTTTTTATTTTGTTATTTATTTGGCTGATAAAACTTCATACCCTATTGTTATTCATTTATTGAATGCACATATCTAGTGGTTTACACATCTATGATATCTCTGGCATATCTAAGCCCATAGGAGTTAACATGTATACTTATATAGAAAATGGATATGAAGTTAAACCTATAACCAAAGATTTGTCTTTACACTTTAAAGGTATGGGCTTGGAGAATAATCAGTGGTGGTCAACTTACAAATACCCCCAACACTTCAAGAGCGCGACACAGTTTTTGTTTTTGCTTGTTGCATTGCATTTTTTTATATTATATTTTTATTGGCTCATAAAGATCAAATTATCCCATGTTTTCATATAACTATTCAACTATTTGTTTGGCTTATACTAACTGCATGGTTCTTTGGCCATTAAAGTCCCCATGCCCCTATGCAAATAGGCAATATAGAAATATAAACAAAACAAGCACTTATGCTTCTTGGTAGCTTTAGAGTATATCCTAGGCACAACACAAAGGCAGGACTTTTAGCGGTAGATATAAGATGTAAATATATAAAAAAAAAAGATTTTATTTAATCACTGCTTGAAAATACAGGAAGCATTAACCACGTGTTAGGCTTTTGGATATTGGTAACCCTGTTATGTTATAATTATATTTATGGTAGTACCTGCTGTTTTACCAACTTGGGCTTGGGTCTGCCACCCGCCAGGCACACACACCGCTCCCCTAGGCCCCGATGCCTAGCATGGAAGGAGGAGAGGAGGGGACCAGTGCCCACCTCCCGGGGAGCACAGGGGAACAACCCTTCCCCCCCCCCCCCCCCCCCCCCCCGGGATGCATATAGGGGCTGCATACCCTATACCCCTCCAAAAAGGGTATCTGGGCCTACGTAACCCCTCAAGTGGGGCACCCCAGGGCTGATTGAAGTAAGTCACATAGTAAATAACCTGCATCAACGTACACTGATATAATATTTATAAACATATTCTACAAAGTTAATATGTATCTTAGTAAGTATCACAATGTCTTACCCAAGTGAATTATAACCTCAAAATAAATTCACAAATTGTGATGGTGGGTTACCACGAGCATAAGATAGGGGGTTGAGGATTATAACATGCCCTTATAAGAAGCATTTAAGGTTCAGAGCTTTGTAGAGGCCTGGGTGAATATTCACTTTTAGAGGGTAAATCCATCTTGGCTCCTTTTGGAGAAGGATTCGGTTTAGATCACCTCTTCTTTTTGTGGGGTGCACCCAGTCTAATACAATAAATTGAATGTTACAATTGTATCCCACATGAATTGGGGGTCAGAGCTAATGCAACCTTCCTATAGAGTATTGGAAGTAAACAATACAGTGACTTTTTATCTCAGAACTCCTCACAATCATATTGAATAAAAATGTATTTCTATTCCGAGACCAGTGTTACCTCCAGATATAGGGGGTAGCAATGGGCACGACATGTGCTCCTTGCTATGTTTACCTGTATCTTGGGTACTGGGAGAGACTACTCTGGTAGTATAAAGGATTTATACCACCATCACAACATGGTATCTTTATGTTGATGACGCTTTCATGTTCTGGGAGGGGCCTACATCACTGTTGGAGACTTTTGTGGAAACTCTGCACATAAATCAATTGAACTTAAAAATTTATGTTTAACAGTAGTCAAACTAACATTGCCTTTTTAGATGTGAACATCTTTTTGGATTAAAACTGAGTAATCCGCACTACCCTGTACAGATAAGATACGACAGGGAATACTATCTTGTCAGCATCTAGTTCGCATCGAGCACATTTAATTAAAAGATTCCTTTATGGCCAGTATCTTTGCCTGAAACGTAAATGCTCTAAACAGGAGGATTTCCTGGTGGAAGCACAAGTGCTCAGAAGTTGATTGCTCACTAGGGGTCATATTCTGAAATCATTGAAACAAGCGTTTAACAAAGCCAACATTAAAGCCAGATCAGATTTAATTTTCGCATCTAGAAGAACAGACACTCAAGCTACTGTGAAACTCATTACCACATAAACAAGTCCACATACGACAGATCCTATCGAAACATTGGGGTCTACTTTATGATGATAATATAATTAAAAATATCAAGCAAACTCCTGAACTGGTTTTCTGGAAATCCAAATCACTCTGGGACAAATTTGTGTCTAGTCACTTTAAAGGTGACAAATGCTCTGATGCACAAAACACATTCAAATGTAGACACAGACAATGTAAATGTTGCCCGTACATCGATTAATCTACCAATTTCACTCTCCCCAATTGCAAACAGTATAAACTGAGACATTTCGCCAATTGCAACCCTTCTGGGGTCATCTATATGTTTAGATATACCTGCCATGCCTTTTATAAAGGCAAAACAAAATGTACTTTAGGGCAGAGGTGAACACTTACATGCCGCAGAAGTGAAAAAAAAGCTAAGTACAGTGGTGACCAGTCTTAATGATATCATAGAGAACGTGCCACCCTTAAATTCATTTATACAAATAACCCTAAACCCAGGTTAAAGGTCCTGGGGGACCGAACTAAAAGGAAAGGTTTTAAGGCACTCACTGAGTCAAACAATTGCCCTTAGGGAGTCTTTATTGTGGTCAACCTAGAGCTTAAATTGTCAGTTTGAAAAACGGTACAATCATTGTCAATCAAATTGTCAGTTTGAAAAACGGTACAATCGTTATGAATCAAATTGTCAGTTTGAAAAAACGGTACAATCGTTGTCATTGTCAGTTTGAAAAATGGTACAATCAGTGTCATTGTCAGTTTAAAAAAACGGTACAATCGTTGTCAATCAAATGATAACTATGACGGTAAAATTCGTTATACTTTATACATAACATGCAAATATACACTTATAAAATTACATATATGATACAATCACCGAATGTACAGTACAGAGATTGGAGCAGAGATGGTCCTTAATGTATTGTTAGTGAGTCCACTTAAGCTCCGACACGTGTTTCGCCCCTCTCATGGGGCTCCTCAGGGAGAGTGGGTCACTAAGAAGAAACTAGACATATAATAGTCAAATATCGTTTCACTAGTGCAAATACTGTTAAGGCAAGTCAATCTTTAGTCAATCTTTAGTCATTAGTCATCTAGATTGACAACGATTGTACCGTTTTTTCAAACTGACAATTTAATTGATAACGATTGTACCGTTTTTCAAATTGACAATTTGATTGACAATAATTGTACAGTTTTTCAAACTGACAATTTGATTGACAATGATTGTACCGTTTTTCAAACTGACAATTTAAGCTCTAGGTTGACCACAATAAAGACTCCCTAAGGGCAATTTTTTGACTCAGTGAGTGCCTTAAAACCTTTCCTTTTAGTTCGGTCCCCCAGGACCTTTAACCTGGGTTTAGGGTTATTTGTATACATGCTGCAGAAGGCGGCAATTTACATACTCTGATTGGAAAGCACATTGCTCAAAAATTCAATTAATTGTATTAGACCGGGTCCACCCCACAATAAGTGGGGGCGATCTAAACAGAATCCTCCTACAAAAGAAGATGAGATGGATTTATCATCTAAAAGCCAATATTTACCCAGGCCTCAACAAAGCTTCAGCCCTGTGGGAAGGAGGGCCGTGCATGCAGTCACGTCATAGGCATGCGTGCTGTGGGTGTGCACTGGCAGCAGGGAGCGTGTAAAGGGGACAATGGGCCCCCTAATGGAGGCTGTTCTTTTCCACTTCGTTGGCCCCAGTATAACAAGGTATGGTGAACCATTTATATGTATAACTCTCCCTAAGAACGAGTAATTTTCAGCATTTAACCATTTACGGAACATAACATTTGGTTCGAGGGTCGTTACTGCATCTCAAGTAAAGCTATACGAACGGCTGCATTTCTACAAAAAATGTATACGGTCTCGAATATAACACAGATGACGTAAGACTAACAGACCCTAGTAAGCATGGCCTCTGTTTGTATATAATATCTCTTCACAAGCGCCTTTTACTCAGGAGGTCTGCAGGGATAATGCAATGATGCAGTATTTCCTGGCTGCTTTCTCTTCTACTCTTTGGTTCCCTCTTAACCATTTCTAACACCTTGGCAACGTACTATCCTCTATCTTCCCATTTTCCTGGGAACATTTATTCCACCCTGCTACTTCCTGAACCCAACATCCATTTTCAAGCACTAACATACACAGGTTATATCAACCACTCACACTCAGTCACCACTACATTGGGTTCACGATTCACCATACACATTAGCATACTTCACATCCACTATTTAGATTACACCTTTCATTCTTTACTTACACAGTCACGCAATATGTATCACCAACATCACATCTCATCACAATACCCACACTTACAGACACCACCACACATTATTTCACCAGAGTGGCCATTTACTTGCTCTACACACCCATGTTCACCTCATTTCTCAAATCTCCATTCACTCACCCACCCACACAGTCTCACATACATTGGCATCACACATTTTCTCCTCACTTCTAATCACACACTTCATGGAATGTTTCAGCACATGGGTTGTCTAGTTTGCAGTGACCACATTGGATTTTTTTTTTATTTCACCTAACACGTCACCAAC
>CM070035.1:112405031-112417584 GCA_036250615.1 Ptychadena robeensis | reverse complement strand
AAATGATTCCATAATGCTGAAAGCCAGGGAGAAGCGCACCATTGTGACTTTGACTGGGCCACGATAAATGTATCCTGACCTCATCACCACCGCACATTAGCTCGTCTCCGGGCCCTTCTGCCCCCCTCACTAAATCCCTTCGGATGCGGGCATACATTAACAGTTGGGGATATCCTTCCACGCTTCTGGTTCGCGCATGAGGCGGCTTCACTCTCACATACACCACCCTGCTGACCTGGGCTGCTCCTGCACTCCCTAGAGCTGCGGCCCATGGACTTGGACCCGTGGCCCGATCCACCACCTCCCCTGGGCCCACCCTTTCCGGCTCTCCCCTAGGCGCTAGCAGGGCACAACACCGAAACGGCCGCCCGTTCATCGGAACAGATGCTGAGCCTTTGCGTACCCTGCGGCGCTCATCTCCGCCTCATCCTGCCTGAAGTGGATCTTCCTTGAGCCTTCAACTCTTGCATGACCGATTCACACATGCTTCTCCTTTGTAACTGCTGACCCGATTTTTTGATACTGCCTCCCTGCCTGGAACTCTCTACCATCTAACCGCACGGCTGGACCGACGACTGCCACCCTTCCTCCACCTTTTTTTTTTCTCCTCTGACGCTATCCTAGCTTTCTACGCCGACCGACCCTTTGCTGATAGCTCCTCTGCGGCCATCACCTCCACCTGAACCCTTCTGACCACAGCGGTCGGCCGCAATGGACTCTGATGCTTGACTTAGGCCTACTGATAACAAGGTACCTGGCTTCCCTCACTGTGCTACACGGCACGTAGGCTTACCCCTCACACCAGCAGGCCCTACTCCCCCTTGGGTTTGCCGTGGACTTTCCAGGTCTGAGGCTCCGTATTTCCATTTATGCTCCACTATGAGCCCCCTTGCTCTCGGTCGTCCGGTAATCCCTTTCTGTACCCCGACCCTGTAGCTAAGGATTGCCGCCCCCGGCATGGTGGTTATTGACCCGTAGCCGATAGGCCCCACCTGGTATCCTACTGGCCTACACGCGATCGCTATGCACCCGTAGGTCTCCGGTTCGTCCTCCCCCGGGTTTGCCCTGTGTTTCCACCCACCCCCACATAGGCTTAGAGCCGAGGTCCAATCCCTTGCCTCCCCGCTGCTATTGGGTTCCTTTGTTTTTTTTCCGTTTCGGTTAAGGGGATTGCACCTGGCCCTATGAAACGATTTTATTCTTCCTAGGTAATTTGGACGTTGGTCATTTATTGTTCTTGTTGTATTTTTGTTTTCTTTTTTTAGACTGTGCTGTGCCCGCTCATATTTTTTTTAATATGTTACCGTGGTTTATATGATTTAATATTGTTTTTCTTTTGTTCCTGTCCCCCAATTTCGCTCAATTTTCTTTTCCCTCTCTGTGTTCTTCTCTTCCTTTCCGGACAGTTTTCTCGGCCCTCTATCGGCTCGCCCTCCCCGCCCCCCCTCTCCTATCTCTTTGTGGTTCCCCCCCCTTCCGCCACGCCCCTCTCACTGGTCTTCCCCTGCTAGTTTCGGCCCGTACCTCTGTTCTTCCCTTGCTCCCTTCCTTTCTCCCCTCGTCCCCCACACCCACCCCCCCCTGGTGCGAGTGACGGTATCCCCACACCTTATATTTGCCGCCCGAGGGTCCTGTGATGGCTGAACTACGTTCTTTCTGCACACTAACGCCCATGGCCTTTAATAATTGCCCACAAAAGAACGCTCCCAGCTCCTGTATCATTAAACACAAACTACCGGGTGCAGGTACGTTTTCTTTCTCCAAGAAACCCATTTTCAAAGCTTGTTTTCGCACCCATCAATGCCCTCTAGCTATTTTTTCGACATGGCATACAGCAATCCCACCCCTTAAGAAATGGTTTGCGGGTTTGCTATAAGGGATCCACAATCCCCTCCCCTTTGAGTTACTAACGCGTAGATAACCCCTGACCCCGAGGGCGTCTACCAAAATCATACTATCCTGAAGATCTATAATTCTCCTTACACATTGGTCAATGTATAATGCTCCTCAATCAGGGTCAGGGATCCCGTTTCCTTCTCTCTCTCCTAGACGCTTGGAATGCGACGGTCGGTGACGGTCCGATTGTTTTGGGAGTGACTACAAACCTGGTTCTCAATCGACAATCGACTCAACATCTACCGTCAAGTCTGCGATCTCCTATCGGCGTAATCAAGCTTCCAAAGCTCAGTTTGTATCCCATCAACTGATTGATGACTTTGGCGCCCATTTACACCCACGACAAGGACTATACTTTCTATCTACTTTTCTACTTCCACCACTCATATGACTTTTACAACTGACTTTACTACTTCCACGTTTCCCACTTCCTGCTTGAACACGTTTCCCCAACCTCCTCTATTGACATCCAATCGTTTTCAGACCATCACCCCGTCATTTTCTCCTTCCATCCCGGACTCTCTCCAGGAAGCAGTCTCGTCCTGGCGGCTTTAAATTAGTCGCTGTTAGCGGACCCCCGCGTTGCCGAGATGGTGAACTAAGACAATCTCGGATTTTCGAGCTAAAGACCATGCTTGATCACACTACCCCTCTCACCCCTATTTTCGCTTGAAGCCTGAAATTTGTAGTCCCGCGTGGTCCTCATCTCCGAGGGGTCGCGTCTAAAGAAAGATACGTTCTGCTCAGTTTTTCTCTCTCTGTCCGCAGGATATCCTCGCCCTGATCGGCGCACAAAAAGCTTGACCATGCCCAGTCCCTCTCTCCCCCTCAAAGAAGAAGCTCGAGCTGCCACATCTGACTGACTGTCCCTATGCCAGATACAAGGACGCTTTAGCAAAGGTCGCACTCTTTACCGAGTTTGGGCAACAAGTGCGGACGTCACTTGGCCCCGCTGGTGCGCCTGAAAACGCTCTCCGCAACGTTAAATCGCTAAGATCTCCACTCCCAGGCGGGCCCTGCCGCTTCCCGGTCTACAGTCCCTTATCCTCGTCACAATATTATCAGGACCTATACACTTGAACCCCCCCCCGACGACCCCTCCTCTCTCCTAGTCTCCCCCTTCCCTCGCTTCATACATCGCGGAGACTTGGTCTCCGCCACGAATCCCCGCTTGCGGAGGCGGAATCCTTGGCTGGACCACCCTTTACCCTCAGGGGAATTGGCAGCTATCTGTCAGGAGGGCAATTGGCCTTCTGGCAGAGCCCTGCCCAACGTTTTTTTCCCAAACTTTTTTTTCTATTGAAACCGATTTCTGGCATCGCTCTCTCCCCTCTCTCGTCCTCCCTTTAATGCATGCCATCGCCCCCGTATTGTTTTTTTCCAAACAATCCCAGGCCGCCCTGATCATCCCATCCCAAACCGGGTAAGTAAACCCATCTCTATGCCCCAGTTATCGGTCCCCTTTCCCCTCATCAACACTGACCTTAAAATCTATGCCAAAATGCTTAGCGAAACCGCTTGAAGCTCCATATACGATCCTTATCCAACTGAGCCAGTGGCTTTTTGGTTCAATCCGGTGGGCCAAAGACGACATCTGGCGCACCAGTACTCTCATGGAGCATGCCTCCCAGCACCCCCATTCCGTTCTGCCTCCTGTCTGTCGATGCAGTAAAAAGCATTCGACAATTGTCTGGGTTTTGGCCTTTTTAATTTTGGCCACCCCCTCCAACAATAGGCCTGTCCCTCCACTGATGCTGGCTCGAATCCGTGGCGTTGTAACGATGACCCTACGGCCGCGGGTTGCAGGTCCAATGGGGCGGTCTCATCCTCCTCCTATCCCCATCTGAAATGGACGTGCGCCAATGCTGTCACCCTGTCCCCATTCCTGTATAGTTCTTGCATGGAGCAACCATCGCTAAACTCCTAACGAGCCAACCACCCTGATATCTGTGGCGTCCGCATAGGGGCTTGTCACCACAAGATGGCCCCTCTTTGGCGGACGACTAAAAAACTCCTCCCTCTTCGTCTCCAATCCGCAAGTGGCCTCCAGCTTTGATTGCGCAAATTCATGACGTTCGGGGCTCTCAGCAACTTTCAAATCAACAACCCAAAAATCCGCCGCACGAACGTCTCTCTTTCCCCGCCCTGTCCAACTTCAGTTGCGGCTTCTTTCCCGTTTTTTATGTTGGTCTGCCTCAGCGATAACTTACCTGGGTCTTCGTATCACCTGCTGACTTATCCATTCAGCCTACTCACGAGTTATTTACCGTTACTACGCTTCCACACTCCAAAAGCTGAAGTCTCTGGGCCTAACTTTGCTTACTCTCCATGGTTCGGGCTCATGTCCCTCTTATAAAGATGGACGTCCCCCCCGCTTCCTGTATCTCGATCCAGACCCGGCCGATCTCAAGTAACCCGCGACATCTTCGCTCCCTTTCGCTCTTGCGCTGTTTACTTATGTGTGGGGCCCCTCTCCACCCATGAATCACCTATGACGTCCGGTTAGGCGTTCCAAGATAACGGGGTGTTACTCTCGCCACATATGGAGCTCTACTATAAGGGCGGTACTCCACCCAAACAGTTCCGACTGGATCTCTTTCTCTAGAACCAACAAGCGTCTGTGTCCAACTCTACCCCCCCCTTTGTCGATCTCTCCTGTCCTCCCCAATCCCTCCCCCTGGCTTCATCACCCTTGGGATCGCCCAATGTCCTCCTCTCCTCCTCTTTTTTGTCCCATCGTTTTTTAAAGTGTGGACTCTTTCCAGCGTCTCTATTCCCTGTCCCTCCATCAGTCCCGCTAACACCCTAGTGGGTAAATCCGCCTTTGCCCCCGGGCTGTACTCTTGCACCTTCCTTGACAAACAATCGAACCAGTGACTTTTACGCCCATCTCCAAGTTTTCTCTCGGACGCGTCCTCCGCCCCCCTACGACCTATTGCCTTCCCCCCCACTGCCCCCTGGCTGTTGGCTCCAATACCTTCATCGCAAACATTTCTTTGCAGACTCTCTGACCCAAGGCTTTCTTAATCGAACCGACTACTTCCTTTTGGAGGAACTCATAAGCTAGGCCGACTCCAAGACAAACAACGAGGGGGCACTCTCGGCAATTTACTCCCTACTGGTGGCTAAATGCCGCTCACCTGACCGACCACTATATGTTCGTTTGCTTGGGAGAATGAAGCTGGACCGACCCCTAGAAACGGGAATCTGCAAAAGATATTATATGCATTGATTCACAAATCCCTTCGGTAGGTAACAGTGACTCCTTCTGTGCTTCACACGGATGTTCCCCATCGTTTCAGCGGACTGCTTGGCGTTGCGGCTCAGCAGCCGGGACCATGCTACACATATGGGGTCTTGTGCTCCCATCCTCCAGTTTTGGCGGAGGTGTTTCGGTCGGCACTCACAAGGCCTTTCGGACCACGCTTTTTGCCCACAACCCGAATTAGCTCTACTGTCCGCTGGTGCCTGGCTCATTGAAAAAGGCCAAGAAAAAGGATCACTGATGTTCTTTTGATGAGAGCCAAGCCGTTCTATACCTAGAATTGGGCGGTCAACGGCCGCCCCAAATCCATTCCAGGAATGGTGCTGGCGGAACTCAATCTCATACAGCGTCTGGAGGAATTGAACTTCCTCTTCACATGAGGCTGCCCCCAAGTTTTGTTACACATGAGGGCGCGTGGATTATGTTTCAAGGAATCTGTAGAGAGCCAGCATCTTAGCCCTGCCCTGAGGGCGCTGGGAAAAAGTGTACTCGGCACAAAACATCGCGCGGTTGAGGGTTATTGGGATTGCGATAGCTGGGCGTGCGGTGCACTCTGTCCAGTTCGATCGGGGCAGTGGGGGGGTCACCAAGCAGCATGTTAAAGAGGCCTATCACTGTAGGAGCCAGGTCCTGATCCTCCGTTGCCTCGGGGAGCCCCCGTATACGTATGTTATTGCGGTGCTGGCGGTCTTCTTGATCATCAGTTTGGACAGTGGATGATTGCGACTGGGAAAACTGGGATTCCACTGCTGATTGCAGGGAGCGAATGCTTTGGATGACGGCCGCCGTGACTTCCTCCACCCTCCGTACTAGAGAACCCATGTCCTTGCGCAGGGCGGCAAAGTCCCGCTTGTGCGAGTCCTCTAAGTCAGTCAACATGTTATGTATGTCAGTCTTTGAGGGAAGGGCGGCAAAATACTTGCGAAAGAGGCGATCGGTGGCTGCATCCACAGGGCTGGGACTGCGCTCCGAGAAGTTGTCGTTGTCACCCGTCAGGGAGATGTCAGAGTCCGCCGTCTCCAGCAGCGCGGGACCTGAGGCCTCAGATCCCTCGTGTAACGGCGCCATCTTGGATCCGTCTGAACGGCCCACCCAGCCCGAGGAGCGGTGATTGTCAAAATAAGCGCCGATGGGGCGCGAGGAAGACGATGAGGTGCGGCGCTGTGATGAGCGAGGTGTCTGCTTGCTATTGCGCCCCATGGCAGGATGAAGAGAGGAGCTTGTGTGGGAGATCTCCCGGGTGTCTCGGCGGAGCTCTCAGGTCGTAGGTCTGCTCCCGGCCATGCGTAAGCCACGCCCCCCAGGTGTATAGTTTTTAATTATTTAGATAGCAAGAGGGTGAAATTGACCTGTTAAGTGGAAGTCAGGGACTTTCCAACACCTAAATATGTGATGAAGGGTGGAGCAATCACAAATTGGATTTTTGAGAGCCATTGTTGGAGCGGTAATTGTGTTATTAGTCAGGGCTGTGGAGTCGGTCGATAAATTCCTCGACTCTGACTCCTCAGTTTCTGATTCCTTCGACTCCTCTGTATTTAATATGCCATGCTATGCTATGTAGTTTATACATCCATTGAAGGAAAGTAAGGCAACCTTCATTAACCACAGAACTACTGGTCAGGAAACCAACACTGTACTGTAATGGCCAATTAAAGCAGAGAAAGGGAGTTAGGCAGAATATGCTGCTGCTTTTTCCTTAAGCTAGGCACCACGCTGTCATTGATCGGGGATCAATTCAATGGAAATCAATGTGCACCACATGGGCACATTGATTCCTGTTCAATGGGGACCCATTCTCCCCAGCTTGCAGTGTGTAATTTACAACACGCCACAAGCTGGGGAGAAGCAGCCTGTCTCATACAGCTGCCTCACTCACACAGCTTCAGAGTGAGGAGTGCTGGCGCTCTGCCCCTTCACACTGACGGCTGAGCAGAAGGCAGCAGCCGCAGCTGTTCCAATACTTTCAATGAAGACTCCTGTCTCCATGCAAAGTTTTGGAGATTGAACATGTTGGAACCCCGTTCTATCAAGTTGGCACACAGAGGTAGGTTTGTAAACAGATTACAGTACAATCAAGCACCGTGAGCACACAGTTGATTGTACTCAAATCTTTTTACAGATCTACCCTAGCTGTGCCTAGCTTTAGTGTTCTGATCTTCTGCTGAAGAATGGGGCACTTCAAACATGTTTCATAAATTCCCTTAAATTCCATAGTCATGATTTAAAGTTGAAGCTAACAATCTCAGTATTTGTCGCCTCAGCGGGTTTTCTAATGCTTTACAGCTTCAGTCTTGAAGTATTGGCGATCCATTCCCTTCACTTATACAAGCGTCTCTAGTCCAACAACAAACATTTACTTCATTATCAGCGAGAGTTAAGGCTGCCATACACGCACCGAGTGGCAGACTATTTTGCTGCCAACCGATGGGCGTGCACATGCGGCCGGCGGCAAAATCAGCTGCCGTTTAGGGGTGCCCACATGGGGCAACAGATCCCTGTCGCCCCACAGCTCGGCCGGCCAGAGAACGGACATGTCCGATAATCTCTGGCCGATGCCGTTCGTTTCAATGGGGACCAGCATCTTCATTGAAGCTAACGGCCGGCACCTTTTTTGTTGTCATGCTGTCATCTCTGGAGAGCAGCATGATGACGTCATCACGCTGCAGTCTAGAGCTCATCTGAGCTGGTCTGTCGGCCCCCACTTGGTACATGTGTGGGGGCCTTTAGGCTAGGATCACAGTGGGCGCTGTAATGTTATGCACTGCATGTATTTATTCTTATACCAGAGAAGTCATTCATTATGACTGCTTGTTAATTGCGACATTTGAACTTTATTTTTTTTAATTCCCAGTTAGATTTATTCGGAGTCGGCTAATTTTTTGCCGACTCTGACTCCAGGTACCCAAAAATGTCTCCGACTTCTCGACTCCGACTCCACAGCCCTGTTATTAGTACCAGTTCACTTTCTGTGGTGGACACCTGCATGAGAGCCAAATTCTTCAATTCAGGTGCGATTGTGAAGGGACATCTTGTGCTGGTTTGATAAATACATGGCTCAATTCCCCGGCATCGTTAATCAAGAAAAGGACCTGGGGTAATCAATGCCTAACCAATACTGGTTGAGAGTCCTCATCCAAAGTAATGACAACTGAACAGGCAAATACCAGAATGTCCGGGTCCCTGTTTGATAGACTTTACCTTGGGGCGGAATTGAATGCTCAAGGTGGGCTGCATTCAATTCCGAATGTTCTATCACTGCAAACACGCAGAGGGATCGATCATTCAGAAATCGAACAAAAGATTAAGCCGTGTATGTCCAGATTACGGCCAGACTTTCTGTTGTTGGTAACTGTTCTTCTTCCTTTAATGAATCCCACTTGGGTTGGGTGTATGAGGGTGGGGGAGGATCATGGCGAGTCTGTCCACCATTATAAAAAAAAACTTCCACTTAACAAAACCCAACCCATTACCAACCTGACCAGCACATGAGGCTTGTTCAGGATGTTCATCAAGTGTGAAGAGAACATTATTTGTAAACTTAGGGTACATTTACACTGGTGGTTTTTAACCGCCCAGTAAACGACCCTTTAATGTGGACGCCATCGCCTGCACTGTTGGTTCTCGAGCTGAAAGCAGCTTGAAAACAGACTAAACTTAGCCTTAGACATGCCAAAAGAGACAAGCGGCAGGTGCAGCAATCATGTTCTACACAATGACATTAAAGATTAAACAGCCAATTAAAAACTTATCATAAAAGAGATCTTGTTCTTAGTTATAGTATAATTCAAAAAGATGGTATAGACCCGCTGTTAGGGAATTCACAGAAATAGGGGTCCTCCACTTTCAATATAAATGTACACATAAGGGAACATGGTATTAAAAATATTACATCGAGCCTGCTTACAACCACAAACCTTATATAGTGATTGCTTACCACAATTCACTTTTAAGGACACTAAAGTTTAAACACGGAACCTGAAATTATTTAGTTTGAATCCTATATATATCTTAGACTAACCATACACCTTACAATGCCACCATACGTTTTAGATCCAAGGAAACTACACAGAGTGATTGAAAGGTGTATGGGGGGCTTCAATGGTCAATAGAGACATAACTTTTAAACATTTGTTCATACCTTTTTAATTAATAAATATTAAAATTATAAAAATCTATCTAATTTAATATACATGTAGATATACATATAAAGCTATATATAAATATGTAAAGTATATATCCTATGTATATATACTATATCCCCGTATTTAATATCCTCCACATGGGCATGTTAATAAAGCTGGTCTGCCCTAGCAGTGAAATATATAAAATTATACCTCTAACATTCTCAGGTCATTCCCAATAGTGGGTCACCTCCCATTTATGATTAAGGCCATGTGGGAATCTTGTATTTAACGTATAGACCCATAGGATCTCTTGTCTTGCTAGCTTATTCCCTTTCCTTGGACTTGGTAGAATGTGATCAGTTGCCTGGATTACAAGAATGTCTTCTACCATCATGTCTATCATTAAAGTGTCTGGCTACTGCCGTTGATTTTTTGGTTTTGATGTCATAAAGATGATCTCTAAAGGCCCCCATACACCTTACAATCTTTCCATACAATTTCAGTACAATCAACTTTTGTTCTACCAAAACCATGTAATATGAGGAGCTTTCTAAACCTTCCAATTACTATGTATTCTATCAGGGAGGACCCAGCACTACATTGCAGTGATATAAACCTTCCAATCACTATGTATTCTATCAGGGAGGCCACTATACTACATAGATGTTGGTAGATCTAATGGGAATTGTATGGATCGATCTTAAGGTGTATGGGGGGCTTAAGATGATCACATAACCGTCTCACTACATACTGAATTTGACAAGAACTGCATATAATCACATATACTACATATGTAGTCTGGCAGTTGATTAAGTGTTTTATGGAGAACACAGTGTTTAATTTTGAGCACAATTCAAAGGAGTGCGGGTTTCCCAGGTGTCCACAACACCCGCATCTCCTGAAGTTGCATCTGAATAAATTGTTTGTTTTTCACCATATATCTTTTTTTTTTGGGGGGGGGGGCATTGTGTCTATCAAATGTGCCCTTTTGGGGATCTGCCTTAAATCCGGGTCTCTATCGAAGATTGGCAGATAATGTTTTATGATGTTACAAATTTGTGGAACCTAGTGATAAACGCTATCTTTTCATGTCCAGTGTCCCATAACCTGCCCCTTCCATTATTCTTAGTAGGACCTCCCTATCCATTTTTTCAACTTCACTTAGTGATTTGTTAAATTGTTTTGGAGAATAGCCTCTTTAAATCATTCCTGAGAGCTTGACGCTGACTAAAGCTAACCACACACGGGTTGATTCCCATGCAATCGACCCCCGATCAATCACAGCATGGTGACGTGATTGATCGGGGATCAATTGAACGGAAATCAATGTGCACCACATGGGCACATCGATTCCCGTTTAATGGGGACCCCGGGGACTCGTTCTCCCAAGCTTGTAGCATGTGTGAATCGGAACACGCTACAAGCTGGGGAGAAATTCAGCTTGCCTCACTCACCCAGCTTCAGAGTGAGGAGTGCTGGCTCCACCACTTCACACTGCGGATGGCTAAGCAGGAAGGAGGCAGGAGCTGGTGACATCCAATACTTTTCATGAAGATTCACGTCTCCATGCAAAGTAATGGAGATTGAACGGGGTTTCCCAACATGTTTCTTTGAGCAGGCTCTATTGATCCCACTCTAAGGAAAGCACACACGGGTAGGTTTGTAAACAGATTAGAGTACAATCAATCGCGCACGTTGATTCATTGTACTCAAATTTTTTTTACAGATCTACTCATGTGGTGCCTAGCTTTAGAAAGTAATTTCCTCTTTAATCTAATTAGCTGACTTTTTAGTTTTTAATCGGCTGTTTAATCGTTTTAATGTCATTGTGTATAACATGATTGCCACACCTGCTGCACGGCTCCCTTAGCTTGTCTAAGGCTGAATTTACACAGTCGGTTCTCGAGCTGCTTCCAGCTCAGGAACCGACAGTGCGCTCCCGCAACTGCGGGAGGCACGACATCCCTACAAACGGCTGCAAAATAGAGCAGGCGTTTGCAGGTCGTCTAATTCAGAACCCGATGAAAACCGCCAGTATAAATGGACCCTTAGGTGAGAAGTAATGTTCTCTTCACACTTGATGAACATCCTGAAAGAGGCTCACGATTGGTCAGGTTGGTAAAAGGTTGGGTTTTGCTAAGTGGAAGTTGTGTCTTTTGTATATATACCTGTATTGTTGAGATCAAACCCCATCTCTGAGTAAGCTCCGGCTGGAGCGAAACCCTTGTGAAGAGGGTGACATGTTTTCTGTACATGCTGTATGTTTTCGATGTGGAATGCAAAATATTGTTTTGGATTTGGAATATCCCAGAGCACGGACCTCATCTTTGTTGGTTTGGGAGTATTTGGCAGGCTGGAGACGTGCCTGAGTTTGAATTAGCAACTGTTACCACGAGTATATTAACGGAGCCCGAGAGGGATTAGACATAATTGTGGAATACATCTAATCTCAAGGAGTGGGTCTATTTAGGGCACATTTACACTGGCGGTTTTTTACCGCCAGGTAAACAACCCTTTAACGTGACCGACTGGTGTCCGCCGGTTGGTTTTCTGGCTCCCGTGGGGTCCTCTATGGGGTCCTTAACCTCCCTAGCACACTGCATAGGTACAGATTTCTGTACCAAAAGCGCACCATAGACTTCAATGGAATTTTTAAATTTCACTGAATGCGGTGAACAATAATTCTGTTTTTCTACTAAATCCTCAGATCTTCAATTCTGCTTTATAGAGAATGAGTCACATTATAGGTCACGAAAATACAAGCATTATAGAAAGGGAAAATCAGCAAAGATTAACACCATTTTACTCCATATTACTCCAACATCACCAAGATAAATGCATCCTGATGTAATTTGCCCCAGCTTTACTATGTAATTATTGTTTTTCAGTAAGAATCAAGCATGTCATGTCATGTGTGTTTCCAGTTGCTATTTATTGTTGTTTGCTTGATGTTTTGGTTCATCTCTCTTTGTAGCCCAGTGTACAGTATAGGATTGTATCTGACTGTGTAAGGTCAGTTTTAGCAGTGTACAGTATAGGATTGTATCTGACTGTGTCAGGTCATTGTTAGCAGTGTACAGTAAAGGGTTGTATCTGACTGTGTCAGGTCATTGTTAGCAGTATACAGAATATGAATGTATCTGACTGGTGTTCAGTGCACTCATAATGCACTGATCTCTTACTTCTTAGAACCACAGCAGGAGAGGATGGTGGTGTGATAGCAGAAAAGAAAAGACTCCCTCCACACAGCCAACCCCCCCCCCCCCCC
>CM070035.1:112348712-112359745 GCA_036250615.1 Ptychadena robeensis | reverse complement strand
CCTGTGAGTTTAGGTGGACAGCCTTGTCTTGGTAGGTTTACAGTTGTGCCATACGCCTTCTATTTCTAAATGATCGCTTGAACAGTGTTCCGTGGGATGTTCAAAGCTTTGGAAATCTTTTTGTAGCCTAAGCCTGCTTTACATTTCTCAATAACTTTATCACAGACCTGTCTGGTGTGTTTTTTGGACTTCATGGTGTTGTTGCTTCAAATATTCTCTTAAGCCCCCCATACACGTTCCGATTATTCTCCCGACCGATTTTTCGTCCGATCCTGTCACCCGATTTTCACCTAAAATGTTATGGTCGGTCGGTCGGCTGGCACGAAAAATCGGAATTCGAATTATCACAGATCCATCAGCCCAACCCTATTTATTAACAGCAGATCGACCAAAAATTTACGGACAGGTCCGAAGCGGTCCCGATCGATTTTTCGGCCGATTTTGAGAAATCGGGATCGGTCGGGTACATAATTCCGAATCCGATTAATCTCCCGATCGATTAATCTCCCGACCCGATCGGTCGGTCGGGCAAAATTCGTACGAAAAATCGGAACGTGTATGGGGGGCTTTAGACAAACTCTGAGGCAGTCACAGAGCAGCTGTATTTTTACTGACATTAGATTACACACAGGTGCACTCTATTTAGTCATAAGCACTCATCAGGCAATGTCTATGGGCAACTGACTGCACTCAGACCAAAGGGGGCTGAATAATTACGCACACCCCACTTTGCAGTAATTTATTTGTAAAAAATGTTTGGAATCATGTATAATTTTTGTTCCACTTCTCACGTGTACACTACTTTGTATTGATCTTTCACGTGGAATTCCAATAAAATTGATTAATGTTTGTGGCTGTAATGTGACAAAATGTGGAAAATGAGCTCCTCTTTTTACGTGCAACTTCTGATTTATGTGCAAAGAGGTTCTGCATTTAGGGAGTAATCCGCCCAAAATATTTAGTTTCTTCCATAGAAAAGCCTTCACTCACTTCACTATAGGCTTTTTTCAGCTTTTTGCATAAATGTGAAGTTCCAAACTTCTCCCCACCCACACACAAAAAAACAAGACAGCTGGGGATGCCCAGACAACACTAAACGAGGCATTTTTTAAGATGCTTATACTAACCTTGCATTCATTTATTTTGCTATCCTGGACTTTTTACTCCATGAACTCTTTCTGTTATACTATTTTTATTTAAAATAAAAAAAAGTGTCAATCAAAATATATATGTGTGTACTGGCAACCACCTTAAAATGCACCACAAATGGCTAGGTGTGAACCCAGATGTTAAATAAATTTTTGACAGATTTTGTTTTGGTTTTTCTTAAATTTTCTTATATTCTAATGGGGACGGTTGTATTAAGAGGATATCTAGAGCTCTCTCACACTTTGTGTTGACCCCTTTTCACTGAATTTAGAAGTATAGGAAACACATATGCAAACAGTGTCACATTGTGTGGTGCAGTTTGAAAAATGTGTGCAGCAGGGCATTTTCACACCGGCCCTGCGCTGTATTTTGTGAAAGCTGCACTGTGTTGTGGTAACACAATACAAATATGGCTAGTGTGGAAGGAGTCTCAAACAACATGTTTACAATAGTATGCCTTTAGGACAATCCATGCATTTTGCAGTGCAGTTTGACAAGGCATAGCAGGTTATTAAACGTTATTTAGAAATCATCTAGCAGTGAATGTTCTCACAAAATCAGCTACGTAGTTGCAGAGAATTTCTAATCCTTTATAAAGCTGGCCATACACCTTTAGATCTCACCAAATCGTTTGTTTGGGGCATCTGGAAAAGGGCTTGTCTGGAGAAGAAAAGGTGAGCGCTACCACCAGTCCTGTGTCATGCCACCAGTAAAGCATCCTGAGACCATCTATGTGTGGGGTTGCTTCTCATCCAAGGGAGTGGGCTCACTCACAGTTTTGCCCCAAAACACAGCCATGAATAAAGAATGGTACCAAAACACCCTCCAACAGCAACTCCTTCCAACAATCAAACAACAGTTTGGTTAAGAATAATGCATTTTCCAGCACGATTGAGCACCGTGCCATAAGGCAAAAGTGATAACTAAGTGGCTCGGGGACCAAAACTTTGAAATTTTGGGTCCATGGCCTGGAAGCTACCCAGATCTTAATCCCATTGAAAACTTGTGGTCATTTCTCAAGAGGAGGGTGGACAAACTAAAACCAACTAATTCTGACAAACTCAAAGATGTGGTTATGAAAGAATGGTTTGCAATCGGTCAGGATTTGGCCCAAGTTGATTGAGAGCATGCCCAGTCCAATTGCAGAGGTCCTGAAAAAGAAGGACCAACACTGCACATTCTCTTTGCTTCAATCTCATGTATTTGTCAATAAAAGCCTTTGAAACGTATGAAGTGCTTATAATTATATTTCAGTACATCACAGAAACAACTGCAAAAAAGATCTAAAAGCAGTTTAGCAGAAAACTTTGTGAAAACTTATATTTGTGTCATTCTCAAAACTTTTGGCCAGTACTGTAGTATAGGGTCCTCTGCAATTGAACACAGGTACTTGATAGTGGAGAAAGTCCCTCATATTTCATGGTTTTGGTAAAACAAGAAATCTGACAAAATCTAAAGGTGTATGGGGACCTTAGTCTTTAACTTTCATGTACACTATTTTCTGTCACATTGAGCTGCGCCTGCTATGACTGCTCAGAGAAGGATCGCCACCATACAGGGAGTGTACACTAACAGCCAATGGTAAGCACGCTATACAACAAGCCTCTAACTTGCTTGCAAAAGTAGGTCACCTTGACGGCAAAAAAAAAAAAATTCGAAAACTTATTTATGAAATATCCTTATGAATAATATAACAACGAGTCTATTTATAATAAAGGTATATGCGCATTTAGTAACCGAGTTCGCGTAATAAATTCTTTTGATTTTCACAGAAACAGAAGACATTTGCCAGACTCCAAAATGGCCTCTTAAGCTGTAATTCCACGCCCATTTCTTTACCAATGAAATATTCGGCACGTGACCAGTCCAAGGCTTATTTTCCGACTGCCCGGTTTGTTATCGGCACGGGTGTATCGGGCTAACCTGACCTTGTGTACCGGGCATTATGGCGGGCGTTCTGGCGCGAAAAGCAGTGGACTATGTGAAGAGCAAGGAATTCAGAGACTACCTGATGAGGTGACTTGGATGCGGGTCATTTGTGTGGATCGCTCTGAAATAGCATACCCTCTGCCCTATCTCTGCATGGGAAAACGTACAAGTCAGGGGCTGTTCTGTATTATGACTTCCAGATTGTGTTGGTGAACGCTGGTAATTAAAAGCAGTCAGGGCCCGTCTCCGCCTAGTGTAATAATTGTAGCAATATCTAACGTGTTTTATGCTGTTATTTCCGTTTCTTGCTGCTAAGTAGCTCTGTCTTCATTATGTATTGTAAATACTCTGTTATTGTAGCTGTTTGTGTAGTGTAAATGATGGAGGTCATGTCCTTGTTCAAGAGCAGTCCTAGTCAGTAGCTTTCATTGCCTATAGGAGTCAGGTTACAGCTAATGTAATGCGATCAGGCTGGATATGCAGTAATAAGTGCTTGATTTAAAAACCAAAAAAAGGGTTCTTCCTTGTAGCGCTTATCCATTTCTTATTGTCCTTTTAGGGCTTGTTTCCACTTATGCTGTTCTGTGCAGATGGCTGCGGTGCTATCCACTTGGCTGCAGCCGCCATCGACTGCACCCATAGCCATCCTTTGGCCAGGCTTCACTTGAGCGGATGCCACGCCCGACTGCATCCCTGGACAAGTGGCATGCCCAAAGTCCGCATCTGAACGCACGGACGTCCGCATGCTAAAGCGCATGTGGTGTGGTCGTTAGTGGCTGCAGCCATCCGCATGGAACAGCTAAGTGAAAACTAGCCCTAAGACCATGTCGGGTTCCAGCACAAAAGGAAAAAAAATTGAATAGCGCGTTACCAGAAACACAAGCACTGGTGTGAAAGGTACACAGGTTTCCTTTTTAACCATAGCTGTGCCTGTGCTGCAGTACTATACCGCAGCTAGTGTGGACGGGACCTAAGGATTTTTAGAAAATAGCTTGGCACCAACCCAGAGTCATACATTTTTTTAGGGCTCATTCACACTAGCTGTGCTGCGCCAGCAGTTGCAATTTTTGATGATAACTGCTATCGTTCACCACATGACTCCATACCTGCTGATCTACTTAAGACCCATTCTACCATCATTGTCCCTGCTCTGACTGAACTATTTAATCTCTCAC
Source organism: Ptychadena robeensis (assembly GCA_036250615.1). Lineage (NCBI taxonomy): Eukaryota > Metazoa > Chordata > Amphibia > Anura > Ptychadenidae > Ptychadena > Ptychadena robeensis. Next base: position 112,355,492 of record CM070035.1, on the reverse strand, counting down.
TTTCCACTGGAATCTTTCCATGATCCTTTAAACATGCCATAGTCCTCCCCCAACTGAAGAAACCATTGCTTGACCCCTCTTACCTCTAGCTACTGACCAATATCTCTTCTCTCCCCTTGCTTCTAAACTACTTGAGCGCTTTGTTTACAAAAGACTCACGGACTATCTGACTGTGAATTCCCTCCTTGACCCTCTCCAATCCGGCTTCCGATCTGCTCATTCTACTGAGATGGCCATCACTTAAGTTGCCAATGACATGCTCACTGCCAAGGCCCAAAAAGATTGTACTTATAAGGGTGTTGGAGATGTGGGGGACAAAAGTGAGAGTAGGCATATGTATGGGTAAAATCTGACAAGAGAAAAGTTGCACTATAGAGATATGATCCTGAGATCTGGGGGTTCAAATGGTGTTGTACTGTGAGAGCTACATTTGATCCAAATCTAGCTGTTGACCTGTGGATGGAGACAGCTAATCGGAGGATCAATCAGGAACAGGGAGGTCCATCTGCAGCAGAACTTACTATGCAAAAAGCTAGAACAGAGACGGTGAGGAATAGGGAAACTTTTAAAACACTGCATATGGAGTTAGTACCACACCCCATCTCCTGGTACTCATCCGAGTAGTTCACTGAAAAAGTTATGTGTGCCCCTGCACATAAAGTTTCAATCCATTAGGACTGGTATAATGGTAGAGTTTATGCCTAATACTTGCTCATAAAGATTGACCAATAACTTTTTAGTTTTGATTTTAAATTGCTTCATCTGTGGGACTTTGGTTTTTCTAACTTTTTGTTTGTTCTTTTTTCAATGCAATGATCTGTTATGTGGATTTCAACAAATAAACAGCACGGTAAGAATTATTCCAAAATGTTCTTTTACAATTTGTAGATTTATTTTAAAGTCTTTCCTTTGGTACAATACTGTTGCCCCAAAAAGGTAATACATAAAAATCTATTAAAATAAAAATGTCTCTCCCCACCACTTTCCAGGGTTGAAGTGAACTAAGACAAAACGTGCAGTGGTAGTGGGGGGGACAGACTACATAAAAAAAAAAGTGCCAGGTGTGACACGCACAGGGAAGGCTTAGTGGCTGTCTATAAGAATTCTCTTGCCAAAAGGCCGCCCCCATGGAGTAGGTGCTAAAATGTTGTGCCATAGGTGAACAGTGTCCAAACGTGCCATAAACGTGCCCCCAATGAATTATGGCACCCCTGAGTCCCAACCAGGGGCACTGAACACTGAGTTTCAACCCTCCGACCAGTCATAAATGCAGCAGAGCTGCTCCCACCAGAAGGCATGGTGAAAGGGCTGCAATGACCCAAATCAAAGACTAGGGTTTATGGTGAGTGGTGTTGGGAACCAATCGACCCGCATGGCGGCAGAACTAAGAATGTGTAGCTATCGCTCCACCCCTGTGCAGAGGCAGAGCAGTGATTCAGGTTCGAATATTCATTCCAGCTTAGGGTGCAGAACTGAACCTTTTTATGTGTATGTGAACACACCTATGAAATTGCATTTTTTTTCTACTGATCTCTAGACTAAAGACAAAGCACAAGCCTTTCCTTCCTTCAAACCAATGTATTCTTGGATCTTTTCTTTTATAGTAACCATGGAAATATTGTCTTCTAACTTGGATCTTTAAGTTCAGAATTCTATTTTACAATTTTATATTTAAGAGAAGTTACTAGTTTGTCATTGTGGCTGGTTATAAACCATAATACTTACAGGTGTTAGGAGTGGAACTACATGGTTGTACTAAAAATATTATTGATATATCTTTACAGCATTTCTGGGGACCTGTGGCTAACTGGGGCCTCCCAATAGCTGCTATCAATGATATGAAGAAATCGCCAGAAATCATAAGTGGTCGCATGACATTTGGTAAGCGTTGCATATTGAAGGCTAGGGCTACACTACACTTTTAACCTCCTCAGGAGTTGTTGTTGTGCAGGGGTAAGGCACACTCGCCTATTTGCACAGAGCCCCCAGACATTCTGCATCAAGGAGAGCCAGACGATCACTTCCGGTGTGACTTCTTTGTCATAAACTTCCATGTTAATGTCCCGTATCGTGTCGTTGTAAACCGCTAGGGAGGTTAAAGGGTGTCGTGAACATGCATGCTTCTGTTCTGATTAAGAATCAGTGTTCCTTTATTGCAGTTAAGGGAGTTGTATCCAAAAATCTGTGTTCTCATTAGGCAGGGTTGCAGGAAGATCCTCTGCTCTAAACGTCATACAAATGTTTCTTCTTTCCCTTACTTTTCGTACTTTATCTCCTGTTAAAAATGAAAAAACAGTAAAAAAATGTTTTCTTTACAGCCCTTACCTGCTATTCATTGCTGTTCATGAGATTTGCCTATAAAGTGCAGCCCAGAAATTGGCTTCTGTTTGCATGTCACTTTACCAATGAAGGTGCTCAACTCATCCAAGGAACAAGACTGATTAAATACAAGTAAGTGCACCATTATGATTTGAATTGGATATCTCTATTGGTAATAATTTTCCATCTTACTATTTTTTTCCATTGTAAATTTTTATTGGTTTCAAGCTTTTAATTTTCAACGGAAGTGAACAGCGTGAACAATACACAAATGATAAATGAAAATATAGAACAAAGTATATCACATGGGGAGTGGGGGAACAGGGGAGAAACACAAAATAAGGAAAATTAAAGGCAAATGCAAACATCTGCATATATAAATAAAATTAATAATAATAATGAGGACCACCAGGACAATGCCAAGCTAAAGTAATATTATACAATGCAGTATACATGGAAATTCCATAAGGTGGACTATGAGGGTAGCCAGACTGTCCTAGAAAGAGATACTGTGAGGAGAAGGACTACTTGAGCGATTACCCACATTCCTATTTGTGGGCGGGATTGCTCGTGTTTTTTTGCGGCCACGATTGCGTGTGATCAGGGGCAATCAGATGTTTTTGTCTGCAATCTGCCTCTGATCATGCTCCTAGAGAATGAACAGGGATGCGTAAGAAAAAAAAAACGCATCTCAAGTCATTGAGATATTATTTTTTTAATGCATCCATCGGATGCCATTGGGTGCGACCCTCCGCGGCCCACGATCAAAGATGTAGTAAGCTGCATTTTAGATTGCGGACAGAATCGCGGCTGCAATTAAAACTTCAGTTGATCGTCTCAGTGGGGACAAGCTCTTATGTGCCCCTCAAGATTCCTGTATTTAAAGAGAAGTTGCAGTTCTGTTACAGTGTAATTCGAAAATGCCCTTGGGTGAATGGAATATAGTCTCTCAAGATCTTACCAATAAGGTTATATATTTTCTCCCAAAATTCCTGAATTGCGCGGGGGGGAGGGGGAATTTCAAAAGATGTGAAAAAGTGTGATTCCGCATGGGAGCATCTTCAATACAATTTAGCATGGGTAAGGCACCAGCACAGTAAAATTTTATAATTTAATTTTCTGCATTTTTGCACCCAGGACATTTTGTGCACCAGCAGGCAAGTCTGCTGTCACTGTTGCCACATTCCCTTATCTTGACAAGTGAGGTCGGGTTCACAGGCCTGTACCAGGGAATACGGGGATGGGTATCGGGGCTCTTTCCTGTGCTTTCTCAAAGTAAGGTCTGGTAAGGGAGTCGGTCAGTTGGTGGCTGCAGAGAAAGTGGCAAATCTGAAAAATTGCCACCAAAAGGTGCTCTGTGGTTGCTTATGTACAATAAGGTCAGATCTATACACAGGGCCATTCCTATTTAAAAAAAAAAAAACTGCCTACATTCCATTGAGAAGTCATCCTTCCACACCCTTAGGAATTTTGGCATTGTTCCCAGTACAAAGTATAGGTTGTGGCTAATAGTCGTGAGGGGGTTGGAATGGAAGTGAGTGCTGTTGTTGAAGGCTATGGGCATGTGAACTGGTGGTAAGATTCGGTACTGTCAGGGACATGACGCTTTGCAAAACCATGGAGGTTCTCTGGGCAATGAGCTGCTGTAGAAATAGGCAAGGCCACAGATTTGGAATCCTTTTTTCTTCCAGGGCCGGTAGGGGGATGGCCAGATTGTTCAGTAAGAGAGAGTTAATTGGCGACAGCTGCTACATTGATCTGGCCAGCTGGGTGGGGGATACCCTTTGCTGTCTGGAAGACCTTTCAAAAAGGGTTTTAGTGTTGAATGGAAAATGGTAGTTGGCATCCCTGTTTTTTAGTGTTGGTAATTGGGATATAAGCATACAGTGTACCGTTGACTTCGTTCTTGGCACTGGGGATGGATTAAAGGGACCTTATCCACTAGTGGAACTGTCCTGGGAGGTTTAAATAGGTAAGAACCCTGAATATAAACCCCCACTCCACCCTATCTTCTACCCTGCAGGCCGTCTCCCTCACCGTGCCAGCTCAGCGAGAGGGCAGCCGCGCTCTGTCCATTCTCCTCCGCGTGGGGCTTCGCAGTGCCCTGCCAGCTTTGCACGCCTTGCTCCAGTGTGGAAGCCAGTTTGGGGGTGGTCCTGGGTGCAACTGGATGATGCGGTCATCCAGGGGAGGAGGAGAAGGTCAAAGTGACGGTGCAGGGCTGTTGAGTCCAGCACAGGATGCATGTGAAGGCTGTGTTTCTGCTGCCTCATATCTGCTTCCGGAGAACTGCAGATGCCGGAAGCAAGCTGTTTGTACACAGCACTGAACCTAGCCTGGGCAGTACACACACTATGGTCCCAGGAAGGGGTGGACGACCTCCTTAAGGTTATTTATGAAACTCATAACATTGACATACAGGAGGAAAAAGTAGTTTCTACTCTGTATCATAAGATGTATTGCACTTTGGGTTGGGGGGTCATAAGGGTAGGGTTTTTCCAGTCAATCCATTACTGTTGGATATGGTTAAACGGGAATGGCAGTGCCCTGAGAGGAAACCCTTCCTTCTTCAGCAAAAGCCTGCGAAAGATTTCCTTTTTTGAAGGACAAGGACCTACCCTGGAACAAAGTGCCTAGAGTGGTTGTGGCATTTCCTCAGGTGTCTAAGCCAACACACCCATCCTACTAATAATGGGGTCCTTAAGGGCCCCATGTCCTTGAAGGAAAGAAGTGTTGCTTAAGCATAGTTGGGAAGCCGGGTTGGTCAGAATGAAGCCAGCTCTGGCCTCTTCCTGTGTGGCAAGTAATCTAGAGTTCTGGCTTTCTCAAATACGGACTCATCTAGAGGCAGGTATGCTGAGAGAACAGCTGCTGGAGAGCATGCCTCTTCAGAACAAAGCGGTTAATTTTCCCCAGTGTCTTTTCCAGGACAGCACTTATCAGAGAAGTCCCACCCACGGAGGGAGGAAACACAACACCCCTAGGTCTTTAAATAATCCCGCTCTCCCGCCTCTGGCCAGTCTTTGTGTTTCCTTGGTCCAGAGGGGACCTTCACCCTTAAGGCTCCAGGGCACCCTTGGTGTCCAGTCCTGGAAAGGACATTTTGTCTTGCCTGATCCTGCATCCGGTGGTAACCCAGGTCAAGCAGGTCACCTCCCCTCCGCACTAGCTTGGTGAGAGCGTGGTCTCCTTCCCATTCTCTTCTTGGTGGTGGGCTGCTCTCCCTGCCGGCTTCACGCTTGCTCCTAGCATGGGAGCCAGGTAGGGGGGCGGTCCTGGGACGCCACTGGATAATGTGATCATCCAGGAGATAAAGGGGTGGAGCGTTGGTGCAGGGTTGTGGAATCCAGCCCTCGATAAGCGTGGGGGGGCGGGGTTTCCGCTGCCTATCAAATCGGCTTCCGGCACGCAGTGGTGAGCTGCAGGCACCGAAAGCAGTCTGTACATTCTATCAGAGCGATGGACACTCCGGCGGCAGCGGTGGCAGCAGAGCTGACTGGGTCGAGCAGCAGTGGATTACAGTTTTTTTTTTTTTTGTTTTTTTTTTAGCACCTCTTGCTGGGTTAGGAGTCACAGGTTTAGGGGTAAAGCACGGTGACTTTCTCACAGTGGGGGCATTGGTTGATTCTATGCTTCTTCTTTTTTTCTTTCTGTCTTTTAGGGCAAAGTGGCGGCCAAGGACAAGGCACCCTTTCCAAAAAGAGGTGTGCCATCTGTTATATCAAATTCTCTTGGGCCAAGCCACTATGCTGCAAGTGCATAGACTCCCTGGTTAGAGAGGAAGGGGTCCCCTCTATTGCCTCCACTGGCCATGCTCTATTGGCAACCATAAAAGAGGAGATTGTATCTACCTTCACATCTTTCAAACAGGTTTTGGTGGACCTTCATCCGTGCCTCCATTCGCTGGGTCCATCCTCCGCTGGGGGTTTTCCAGTTCCCCCTGTTACCCCTCAGGTATCTAGGGTCGATGTGGGGGAAAGGCAGGATTCTCCGGTAGAGGTCTCTGGCGCAGACTGAGGGCAAGGAAGGGGATTTCTCTAGTCGGGCCACTCGTTACCGGCTTTCCCAAGAAGGGGTAGACTACCTCCTCAGGGCCATCTACGAAACCTTGGACATACAGGAGGAGAAAGTTATTTCTACTCTGTATGACCAGATGTATCGCACCCTGGGGGGACACAAAGGTAAATGTTTTCCTGTCCATCCGTTACTTCTGCAGACGGTAAAACGTGAGTGGCAGTGTCCCGAGAGGAAATCTTTCTTCAGTAGGAGTCTACAGAAGAGATTTCCCTTCTCGGCTGACAAGGATCTCCCTTGGAACAAGACACCTAAAGTTCATGCAGCTTTTTCCTAGGTGTCAAAAGCAACAGACCTGTCCTTTGAAGACATGGGGGCTCATAAGGACCCCATGGATAAAAGGATGGAGGTGTTGTTAAAACGCAGCTGGGAAGCTGGTCTAACCAG
>CM070035.1:112322438-112334360 GCA_036250615.1 Ptychadena robeensis | reverse complement strand
TATATTGTTAACTCACGAGAATCTATACACAAACTTTGATTAGTGCTCTTGCAAAACACCGTGTTTCTCTGGTGAATAGCCATTACTTTGGATGGGGATGCTGCATCCAAAAGTATCGGCTGGCGAAGAGCACACACAAATGGTGCGCTCTGATTCTCTGAATGACCGGCCGTTCAAGGATCTATGGAGCACTTTTTAAGTGAGCTCCTCAAATGAGTACCAGGAGATGGTGTTTGGTACTCATCCCATATGTAGGGTGGTCTTCCTCCCTGTCCTCTGCGTCAGCCTCCTGCATGGTAAATTCTGCTGCAGATGGACCTGCCTGTTCCTGATAGAGCCTTCTATTAGCGGCCTCCATCCACAGGTCACCAGCTGGCTTTGGGTCAAATGTAAATCTCACAGTACAACACTATTTGAACCCCCAAATCTCATTATATTACTCTGACTTTCCCCCAGATCTCCAACACTCTTATAAGTCCAATTATTTTTTCAATTAGTAATTTACATTCCCAATTTGACACCCCTCACTGCAACCTTTTAAAAGTTATTAAAGCTTCCCTGCAGTTTTTCAGGTGACAAATTGTATATGTTTTACAATGAAAATTGCCAAAGAATTTTGGCAATAAAAAAAACCCCATTTACAGTTTCAATGATAGTAAAGTTGTGTGGAGCTGTAATCTCAACTCAAGCTGCAAGATCAGCTTCAGCTACCGGTTGTCACTTCAGAGCGCTTGTCGTCAGAGTACGCAACACAGGCTCCTCGCAAAGCAGGAAGAGGAGGGTATGGAAACTCCGTGAATCTGTCCTCTGTAATCCGCAGGTGCGATCAGGAAGGATAAAACAGGTACGCAGAGCCGGGTTTTAGACCGATATGCATACCAGCGGACCAGTTATGTGCATCCCTGCCTATGTGTGTATGGGGGGCTTAAGCAACATTACATCCTTCTGCTAAAATGGCATTTCCACTCTAAAAAAAACCCCAACATTTTCATATCCTCCTTTGTGGGGAGGGTTACCAGTACAAATCCTTTACTTTACTATTTCACTTTCCGAGTTATGTCCTTGCTCTCCTTCCTCTTCAATCACCATGACTTTGTCTGGAGAGCCCGATATCCCTCCAGGCTTCATTGTTATTACCCCCACTTTCAGTGTCTCATGAGTCCTGGCCATCACAGCTTCCACACCAGCTCTTCTTGGTTGTGTTTACTGTGTATTTCATTCTGGTTCTTAATGTTTACAGGTCCCCCCCCCCCCCCCTATTATCTATTTGATACTGTCTGTAGACAGGCCCCCCTGGAGCAACCAATTCCATGGTTCCCCAAAATCGGCAATCGGCCAGCCACACAGACAGGTGTCCGTGTGTTATTAAAATTATATTTTAGATTATTTTTGAAACCTATCAAACCCATTTATATAAATATTGAATTTTATATGAAAACTCACTGACTTCTGACTTACTTGAGAATATTGTCTACTTGCAAAATCTTGAATGTTTGCAGACATGTTGACATGCTTGGGTTAGATAACATTGACCCAATGTTTACCATCCTTAATGTCTGGAAAATGTGATCAAAGTGTATACAAGAACAATTGGCCTGAGGATTAAGAATTGATGGACCCCTTCCTGGAACTAGCAGATTTGGAGTAGCATCTGGAGTTGGCCACCTCTTAGATGTTTACTACATCAGCAATTAGAATGATAAAACATGGCATGATAGATGGAGGAGATATTCTTGGGATAGTCCGCTGTTGAAGGGAACACACTGCCGAGCATATAGCCTCTCTGACCAGACCTCTGTCTGTCTGAAACTCAGGACAATTCAGGGACCACTGAACCTTCATTTATACGGTGATGTCTTTTTTATACTATTATGTTCCTCAAATGTTGACTACATGCTTAAATGTTTTTATTCTTCGTCTATGCGTTCAATAAATATTGATTATATGTTTATAAATTTTTGTCATCGGCTATATATTGTGTGTGTGCCTCACGGAGACTCTATAACAAACTTTGATTAGTGCTCTTCGCAAACATTTTGGCGTAGTCGGCAATGATAGGAATTCTCAGTGTAACCCAAGGACCGATGTTCACAAAAATTGTTTTAAAGAACCAAGGTGGAAGCCTCCGTTGCTAGACACTGGTGTTTGCTGACAGTTCCGGTATGGGAATCAGCTCCATGACCAGATGGGTGGCGCAAAGGGTGGTCAGTGGGGACCGGATGTGGTGAATTCGCTGGGAACGAATGTTCAGGAGATAGTCACCGCCACAGCATCCGTGTGTACAATTGTTTGGCAGCGAGTCTGCAGTAGCAATCCAGGGAAGGAAACTCGATAGAGCAGAGGAAGAAAGGTTGATTTTATTAACAGCAGTATAGAGGCACTGACTCAACAGTTATGCGCAGGGTGGACAAACTGACAGAAAGTAATATTGTGAGGTACAGTTGTTTGATTAGTTAATGCTCAAAAACTGAAAAGCAGTTTTCACTATGGCCAAGTATTAATGGGTTAAAATAACAGCTAGAAAAATACCATAATCTTCGCAGAAAAAGGCAGCTGTCCTGGGTTCCAGCATATAAAAAATAAAAACAGGAGGAGAAGTATTAGTTCTAAGAAATCAGGACAGTTCTCTGGCTACTGGCTGGACCTGAATTGGATCCCTGAAACTTCCAGTCGTGATGATGTAATTGTCCCACTGCCTCGGAAGAGCTTTAGTGCGGATGAGGTTAAAGCAAACGCCATTGTCTAGAAGGCAAAAAGGAGGGGCACACACAATCCAGGACAAGCCCAGTTCAAGTAACGACTCAACTACGTGGAATATTACACACAGTAGGACTATTTCATACATTCTAGAAAGATTTAGACTCAAGAAGGAATGCAGATTTATGTAACTGTGCTGAGTCAGGCTTAGCATAAGTCCGGAGCACAGCGCATCAGTATGCTGATAAAGGAGACTGCTATTAAATTTTCTCAGTCTCAACCACTGATAATTTGGTAAAAGACATAATTAGATGAGGGGCCCCGTAGCGGATGGAATACAAAGCATTTTAGAGTTTGATCTCGTGAAGGATCTCGAATAAAATACGTCCAGTTGGCGGATAGTGGCCCCGGTAGGACACTGCATGGTACACACCCTAAAGGGAGATGTAGTCATAGATTACAAAGAATTAGGGATGCCAAAGGAGCTGTGAGATTGGGGTCTCCAGAAATATTGTTTGACTGGAGAACTGAGTGTTTTTGCCTGTTGCTATAGTCGGCACTGAAGAATTAAACTGACAATCCCCTTCCTGCTTATAGTCTATAATGCTTACGTTTGGGTGGAAGTTACAAAGGAAAGCCCTTTAGAATGAAACTTTAGAAGCCATACAGGGGTCTTGTCATTTAGGAGACGTGGAGGTGAAACGGCCCCCTGCAGGTGCGCGTGAGTTCCCCTCCTCTCCTCAGAAATAGGGGAGAGCCAGACAGGCAATTCCCTGAGCCATAGGGAGAAAAGTACCATGTGTCTGGACAGACATGTTTAAGGGTCTATAAAAGTGGAGTGGGGCCCTATGATACTATTCATGGTATCCTAACTGCAGAACTATGGGGAAATGTATAAGAAACAGGGGATTAACGTGAGAGAGTGGAAGAAAGGTTGAAACATTGATTACTCTGCAAAGCCTAGTGCTCCCATAATGCCACCCTAGTGAGGAAAGTGAGTATCAAAGGCTTTAATCCTATTTAGACGATTAGCAGAACAGATACAGCAATGCAGTATGGTTTACTGATAAACAACCAACCCATTTTTAATCCATCATTCTGCACAATGTCGATAATATTGGGAATAGGAGATGGCCAAGCCCCAGTAAAAATAGATTTAGAACATAGATAACCGTCCCTTCTGCTAAAGGTTTGAAATTTACGGAAAAAATATAAAAATTTTCAAAGTACAAATGCCTTTAATTTGATACTGGGGCAGAGGCCTCCTAATTTATGGAATCCTCGTCATTTCGGTGGAAAACATTTTACATGATGGGGTTATGATGCAAAGAACTCTCTGCTGTGCAAAACACAATTCCTCTAAAGATAGGGAAATGCAATAGAGAATACAGTGTTTGATTGTCCCAAGTCCTGAATTTTTTAGGAATAGACATACTGAATGGTATGTCCTTTGCAAGCAGTAGATGCATGCATGTATCAGTTTGGGTTACCCCTGATGTTTACAAAGCTTCCCCTTAGTGGTAGGGAAACTAAACAGAGCCCCTGTAGATATTCCTCTTGTGTTTCAAAAAGTTTATATCCATAAGAAACATACAGGATTCCACAGGACATATGAATTCAGGAATTGACTGAGCGAACAGAAAAAACATGTGTGGTTTCACTAATGTTCTTGCCAGGTAAATGGTGAGAGGGTTGGAAGGCTGTTGCTACAATCCAGTCACAATCAATTTTTAATACAACAGATGGGAAAGGCAGAAGCATTCAATTGCTGATTGTAATCAGTGTATAATGGCTATTAAAAGGGAAGCAATGGAGAAGTTCAGTGTATCAGATTTCTTGGTCTGTAGCAAATGGACACAACCTGGGTACCTCAGTGGGTTAAATAACAACAGTTTTTCTCATACATGACAAAGAAGTGTGGGAAAAGAATTGTGGAAGGAATTTCCCAATGTCCAACCAATTGACCATCACTGTTTTTCATGTTGAATGCTCATTGTAAACAGACTCATTGAACGTTGTAATAATTCTATTGCAGATGGAAAACAAAGTTGCCCAGCCACCTTGTGGAGAAAGTAATATGTTATCTTTGGCTCAGTGGGCGTCATCACCAAAGCGGTCCCTGGAGAAAGCAACGATTAGGTGGCCCTAGATAGAGGGCATTCCTTTAACTACTGACTGCTTAAGACAGTGATTTTACAGTGTCCCGTGGTGTCAAATTTGAGGGAAGAGTTGTCCCTCCTCATGTTTTTTTAAAGGTAACATTGCAGGGGAAAATTGCCTGGACAGATATGCAATGGATTTTATAGGCCCCCTTCCAATGTCAAAAGGGATGCCTATATGTGTGCACAGCTGTTGATACATGTTTCTGATACCTCCCTTGCTTAATCCATGCCAAGCGAGCTAATCCAAACAAAGTACTTTGAAAACTTTAGAAATGCTCATGACACTATGTGCTAGGCTATTGGTACCCATTACAGGTTCGACCGATAATGGGAGTCATTTCAGCGTGAACTCACAGTAAAACAATTTGCCTTTGGAAAATAACATTGAGTGGATATAGTCATATTCCTTATGTGTCCACAAGGGCAGGATTGATTGAAATGAATGAATGTCTGTTAAAGGATGCGCTGAGAAAACAATGTTTGGGTCAAAGCTTCAAGGGTGTGAGAGATATGCTCTACCAGAGCAGTTAAACGTGACTAAATAACCGACCGCATAGCTAATGGAAGACTCTAACTCCCTCTAAGTCAATGTTGACGCTGTCAAACCTTGACAAAATAGCTAAACATGAGGGAACATGTGAGACACAATCTCTATGTTGGCTTTAACCGTGATGCAAAGTTGCCCATGGGGGAGGAAGCTATCCTCCTGGCTCCGCAGGTTTGTACGGATTTGCTAATTGTTACCCAAAACGCAAAATACGCTGAACCTTCTGATAAAATGATTGCTGTCCCTACGGGTTTGGTGCGAATATGATCCGTGAGGGCCATGTAGACGTATCCAAAGGGCGACAATCAGTTTAGCTTTCAAAGGGAATTGGATGTACTTGGAGGAGTTTAGATTCAGACCTATCAGGCGAGATTAAAGTTATACTTAAAGCAAAGGCTATCTCCATCGTATAATCCAGGCCTGGGATTCGAGTTCGCTCAACTTCCATACTGACCCGGCGTGGTGGTATTTGGAACTCCTATATTGGAACCCACCAACATTAACCACTGCTACAGGGGGGGAGATGGTTTTGGCATCAACTCAAACACACAATATAGATGGAGCCAAATATGGGGTCCCAGCAGAAATGAGGTCCTCCCAAAATGGGGGTAACTATGTGCTGCTGTTCAACCACATACTGTGGCATATTTATTACAGGGGAGAGGAGCCGATGGGTATATGTGCCTGCCCTGAAGTGTATCTACGACCAGAGTCATGTCTTGTGATTTGTGTTCCTCTTTAGATGCTAACAGCTGTCTTAATTGCCATGGTTGGCTTAATCTATTTGGTGGGCCGTGTCCCGTTGTCCGTGCTGATTCATGTATATAGAGATGTTCTCCCGAACTGTGTCGGGCGAATGTCCGCATGTTTCGCGTTCCCGTGAACTACTCGAACACATGGCATAAGTATTAGTTGTCGCCCCCTATCTTTTTTACATTGAACAAACTGTGTGAACCCTGTGAGTGCTCAGTCAGCAGGCATATCCGCCCGCGCAGCCCCACCAACTCCCGACCACTCCTACCCTCTATCACACCGCAAGGAGAGTGCCCGATTCACATGCTTCCTGCGCGAGTGGAGACACGGACAAAGGTCAGTGACGACGGGCAATAGTCTGTGACACGGGCAATGGTGGTGACCACGGGAAAGTGAGCGTGTGCCTAACGGTGCCAATTGCCGATGAGTGACCGCAAACGGACGACGAAAACGCCGCCACAACGGCGACGCGAGAGCATGACCGAGAAACCCGGCCAACAGCGGCCGCAACGCGATCCATTCGACTATCATTTGAAAATCTTTGGTGGCGGATTTTATTTTTGTGATGAAAAAAAATTTTCCTTGGGAGTTTTGCCATGGATTCGCCCTCTAGTGTGCATCACATTGTGCCACTTGTCATTCAATGCCCCCAATGAGCGAGACGCGAAAGACCCCGCCAACAGCTACGCAGAAGATGTGCGCGAAAGACAGCCACCGCGTGTGCGCGCTCGCTTGACTAATCATTTGAAATCTTTCTGTGCGGATTTCATTTTGGTGAAACAAAATTTTTCTTTGGAGTCTTTATGCCATGGATCCCCTTCTTGTCCATGGTCAGTGTCCGTGGTGTGATTGGCCCCTGTGAGAACAAGGTTTCCCAACGACTATTGTGCGCCAGAAAGGGGTCCCTTTGTGTTGTTTAAAGGTTCGCGGCCCCATTGAAGTGCACCTGGCGTGTTCGGCGAACTTTGTACAACTGTGTTCGCGGTTCGCGCGCTCGCGAACGGCAAAATCGCGGGTTCCGCGACATCACTATTCATATAGCAGAATTAGATGGAAGACCTGAGTACTCATCACAGAGAAATCGTGGATTCATGTGGCATCGCCTGTTGTGATGACTTTTCCTCATGTTCTGTTTGAGTGACATCCCGGAGTAGTACATACATCATTCTTCACTGATGCCTGATTGCTGTACCTACTCCTCACCACATCGTTTAAGGAAAAATTTGCCAACTATCACAATGACTTCTGATCGAAGAAATCTTGACATACAGAATTTCATTACCTCTATAATTACGTTTGGATTGCAGCCCAATAGTACACATTTTATTACCCACTATGGTAATGTGGGTTAAGTATACTAATCACGGAGTGCAGATATATGTTAACAGCCATGACTTGTGATCCAGAACGATTGGAAATGTATCTCAACGTAAAATATACCATATTTGTGAAGAAGACAACATTCACTACGCAAAAGAACTTTGTGACAAGTCAGGAACGTCCTTGTTCTGATGTAACATAATGATACGTGTAATCATATACCGTTTCTAACCCCTAGTTATTAATCATGTAAAGTTGCCTAATGGTTGGTATTCTTTCTTGTGGAAATATTCATTAACATATATTGCGCGTGGCTAACATCAACAGGGGGACCATGTGTGCCTGCTGTGGCTCGTGAGTCTCATGATGTATCTTTGTTCCCGTCAAGTGCACCGGCCTAGGAGTAAACGGGCATCCATTGCCCCTAATAAAATGTGTATTCGAGGTTACCTTGTTGTCTCAGACGAATGTTTAATTTAGCAGCTCATTAAGTCGGTCGTTCCAGGTTTAAGCTGTGTGTATAGCCAAAGGCAAATCAGGGAAACTTGCATGTGCTTTTAAGTTAAAGGATTAAATGCCGGTCTTCACGTTGCTTTCATGAATACTTTATTGACATACACAGTGGTTAAGAAAAGCTGTTGTTTATCAAAATAGATTTACAAGTTGCTTAATCTGTTGGTTTATGCCACACATAAATGGGGGGGTCAAGTGTTTTATTGCCGCGTATGTGTTGTTTTAATTGTCACATCCTTTCACGTTCTATTAAGCAATGATATTAATTCTGATTTACATGATTTAGGTTAACCTAATTAATCAAGATTAGATAAGGGGTTGATTGGTGTATTGGTTATGGTATTGTTTACCCTAATTGGTGTGGGGTTGTTTGTAAAAAACAATTCATTCATGGTTTTAGTAGCTGAGCATAGTTATATTAATTGCTGTGATGCTGTTGTTATTCAATGTAGTCCGTCTTGTTTTCAATTGCTAAAAAAGCCATCGATTGCCTATCAATTTCGATTAGGTATTATGGGAATTTTGGGGCAAATGAGGTTTGGCGGGTTTTTCCCAGGTGGAAATGCTTAACATTATTATTTTAACGATTATATTTGAACCTCAACCTGCATTTACTATAATTATTGGAATTTTTATATGAAGCACTGACTGACCTTCATGACTTACTGGTAGCAATATTGTCTACTTGCAACCGTGTCAAATGGTTTTGCAGGCAATGTCTGACCATGGGGCAAAGAATAGAAAAAAAAAAAACTTGTGGTGTAGATACATTGACCATTGTGACCATCCTTGAATTGTCTGGAAAATGTTGATCAAGTGTTACAAAGACACTGCAAATTGCCTGGGATTAAGATTGTGATTACCCCTTTGACTGCAGATTGAGTCAGCATGCGTGGAGTTTGGCCGCCTCAGTTAGATGTTTTTTACTACAAGCTCAGCATTAGAATGGGATAAAAACAGTGGAATGGAAGAGAGATGGAGGAGAGATTCTGTGGGAGTGTTCCATGCTGTAAGGGGAACACACGTGTCGAGCATGCCTCTCTGACCCAGAATCTGTCTGTCTCTGCTGCAGGACAATTCACGTCAGCACCACTGAAACTGTCATATGGGGATTATACGGTGATGTATTTTTTACTTTATGTTTGCTGCAAATGTTTACTGCTTAATTTTTTATATTCTTCTTCTATCTTTACATAATATTGTTATATTTTTAATTTTTGGTCTCTCTATTATTGTTATTGCGGACTTACAATGTAAAGGGGTACCCCTAGCAGACCCCTATTGAAAGGTGCAGGACTTTTGCATTAACCTCCTGAGCGTTTCGCCGAGGTCCAGATTTCTGTACCAAAAGCGTTACGCTGTTTATCATTGAAAAAGACATGTTGTAGGCTGGTAACTGACCAAAATCTGTCCAAAAACAGGTCTAGTAGACATCCTGAATATATAAAGTTTCAAACGCTTAAGTATTTTTAAAAAATCACATTCAATGATCAAATTGAATAGAAAACACAATCTGCTCAAACTCGAATTCATTTTTTTTAATAAACCAAGACTGACAGGCGGTCTGATACACCGCGCCAGGAACAATGTCGCACACTGGCACATTTTGCCAGCGGATTACCTACAGCTTGCCCATGGCTTAGGGCTCGCTCCTGCCGCATTGGGAGGAGTGCACCCTGTTGAGCCAAAATGCAGAAAAACTGTGTTTGTACTGCATTCATTTCCGCGTCTTGGTGTCTCTGGCAGCAATGTGCAGCGCTGCAATGAAGACCGCACATTGGCAGCATCCCGCAGCTTCATATTATCACAGCGGACGCACCACTCAAATTGGCACAGTGTCTAATCTGCGCTATCATTTTAATGGGACGTGTACTCTCTGCGTCTTTTTCCCCGCTGCAGACATACGTCCACCGCAGGGAAAAAAACACTGTGGACGCGCGCCCGTACAAAGTATTTACTCTGTATGCCTTTTCCTTTATTTTGAACTTGATTGGATACAGAAAAATCAATCCAATCAAATCCAACATGAAAGGAAACTCATAATAAGCAAATCCATGTTTATTTTTTATGTGTTTTTTTCATTTTGAATTGAATTGGAGCGAAAAGAATCACTCCAATCAATGTCAGAATGAAAGGAGAAACATACAGGACAAAAATTTTTTTTTTTTTACACATTTTGAACTTCCCGCCCCTCCCCACGACGTCATCACGCACCCGCCGGCACGATTTTAAGCAACTTTATTTAGCCCGAATTAACTCGGGCTGAACACCCAGAAGGTTAATTTGCTTTTCATGGTATAATTGTTCAATTTGCATATTACAGTTGCAAGAAAAAGTATGTGAACCCTTTGGGATTACGTGGTGTTTTTGCATGAATAAGTCATAAAATGTGCTATGCTCTTCAAAGTCACACAAACAGTCTGTGTAAAAGAATACTACACAAACATTATATATGTGTTCATGTCTTTATTGAACATAACATGTAAACATTCACAGTGCAGGGTGGAAAAAGTATGTGAACCCCTAGACTAATGATTTCTCCAAGAGCTGGAGCCAGGAGTGAGCCAACCTCGAGTCCAATCAGTGTGATGCGATTGGATGTGTTGCCGAAAGCTGTACTGCCCTTTAAAACACACACCAGTTTTGGGTTTACTGGTTTCAAGAAGCACTGTCTGATGTGAACCATGCCTTGTAGAAAAGAGCTTTCAGAAGACCTACGATCAAGAATAGTTGACTTACATGATGCTGGAAAGGGTAGCAAAAAGTATCTACAAAAGCCTTGATGTTCATGTGTCCACATTGAGACAGACCGTCTACAAATGGAGAAAGTTTTGCACTGTTGCTACTCTCCTCAGGCATGACATCCTGTGAAGATGACTGCAAGAGCACAGTGCAGAATGCTTAATGAGGCAAAGAAGCATCCTAGAGTGTCAACTTAGGACCCTGCTAATGCTAACATTTTCACAACATCTACATTAAAGTAAAATATTAAACAAGAATGGAGTACATGGGAGCACACCATTGCTGTCCCAAAAAAATTGCAGCATGTTTGAGGATTGCAAATAGCACCTGGATGTTCCACAGCACTACTGGCAAAATATTCTGGGGACAGATGAAACCATGTGGAGAGAAAAAAAAAAAAAAGACACAGTACAACATCAAAACATCATCCCCATTGAAAAACATGGCGGCGGGAAGATCATGGTTTGTGGTTGCTTTGCTGCCTCAGGGCCTGGACTGATTGTTGTCATTAATGGAAAAAATGAATTGCAGAGTTTATCAAGACATTTCGCAGGAAAACGTAAGACCATCTGTCTGCCAACTGAAGCTCTGCAGAGGATGGGCGATGCAACAGGACAATGACCCAAAACATATAAGTCATTCAACAAAAGAATGTCTTAAACAGAACAAAATACGCCTTCTGGAGTGGCCCAGTCTTTAACCCGATTGAAATGCTGTGGCATGACCTTAAGAGAGCAATTCACACCAGACATCCGAAGGCTATTGCTACACTGAAACAGTTTTGTCAAGAGGAGTGGTCCAAAATTACTCCAGATCGTTGTGCAGGTCTGATCTGCAACTACAGAAAATGTCTGCACTGTGAATGTTTACATGTTATGTTCAAAAAAATATATGTTTGTGTAGTATTATTTAAATCAGTGTTATTCTATTGGTGTGGCTTTTTATTTTTAGCAACCCGCTGCTTATATTTAATTGTTAACTGTTCTAGAACTACTTTTACTGTGTATTCATTCTGTTCTTATGTTTACAGTCTATTATCTAGTTGATTACTGTCTGTAAAGACAGCCCACCTGGAGCAACCAATCCATGTCGCCCAAAATCGCAATCGGCCAGCAAACAGACATGTCCGTGTGTATTAAAATTATTATTTTAGATTATATTTGAAACCTCAACCTCATTTATATAAAT
>CM070035.1:112303498-112320157 GCA_036250615.1 Ptychadena robeensis | reverse complement strand
GGACAAACTTACAAAATCAGCGAGGGGTCAAATAATTATTTCCTCCACTGTATATATACCATTTAGTCTTCATTATCCAATTGCGGACAGCCTGTTTGCTAATATTTTTGTAGATATTTTCATATTAGAGTCTAGTAAGGCAATCGGTCTGTAGCTAGAGCACTCCGTAGGATCCTTTCCTGGCTTAGGGAATAACGCTATATATGAATGTGTCATTTGTTTTGGTATCTGCTCTCCTAAAAGGAAGCCCTTATACAATTTTACCAAGTGAGGGCCTAGAATTGTTAATTATGTTTTACAATATGCGTATGTGAACCCATCTGGCCCTGCGATCCTATTGTTTGGTAGCTCTTTAATTATCTGGACCCCTTGGATGTCAGGCGAATATGGGCCGCCAGAGGCTCTATAGACAAGGCAAACAACAAGGGGGACAGGGGGCAACCCTGCCGGATCCCATTGTGGATGGGAAAGGAGAGGGAAGTATGAGGAAATTTGACCATAGCGGTGGTTCCAGAATAGAGGTTAAAGATCGCCTGAAGAAAAGGACCCAAGATCCCAAAGGCTCGCAGACCGAGAACATGAACGGCCTCGGCAACCAGTCTGAGAAATAAAGCTTCCGTTCGTCGCTTGTTGATAATATCGAGGAGAATATAGTTCTACTGGTGTTGTCACCTGCCTGGCGAAAGGGGATAAAGCCCGTCTGATCTTTATCAATCAGGTGGGACAGAAATGGAAAGAGTCGGTCGGCGAGCAGCTTCGTTTAAATCTTGAGGTCAGAGTTGAGGAGAGAAATGGGACGGTAGCTAGCACAGAGGGTGGGGTCCTTTCCCGTCTTGGGGAAGACTGAAATATGAGAATGAGTCAGGGTAGATGGGATAGGGGCGCCCTGCAAAAAGTCATTAAACAGGGAGCACATATGTGGGAGAAGAACAGAAGAAAATTGCTTGTAATAGAGATATGGGAGGCCGTCCGGACCTGGTGCCTTGCTATTAGGGAGAGTCTCCAGGATCCGTCACAGTTCCTCCACAGAAACAGGGGAGTTAAGAAAATCAGGTTGCCCTGCTGCAAGGAGGTTCGCGATGCCAGATCGGCATCAATGCAAGACTGCAAAGATGGTTCGGAGGCCTGGGCCCCCGCCACCTCCGCATAGAGGACAGAGTAGTAATCCCCAAAAATGAGTAGAGGCCGTTGCACGCTTATCCCTAAGCTTCCTAGCCAATAGAGCGTCTGCCTTATTTCCCTTATCATAAAACAACTGCTTTAAGAATAACAATGATTTTTGCACATCCTGCAGGGGCAGGGATTTGAGTTCAGATGGAAGCTTTACAATCCTATAAAGAAAGGGCAAGGTAGGACTGCGAACCAGAGCCGCTTCCAATGTCCGAAGCTCCGCCCAACAAATCGTGGGCATGCAGAGCATCCTTTATAAGCGAGCCGTGGGGAAGTACCGTGAAGCAAAATGGAAAGAACCAGAGGAGTCTCCTGCACAAGCACAATATCAGCTTTGGACGAGTGAAATTCACTCAGGGCCAGTCTTCGCTTCCCCAGGGAGTTCAAACCCCTAACATTGAGGGAAAGTAAACTATAAGTCATGAGGGGGTAGTATGGGGGGGCGATGCCTGTAGCAGTCCCGTCAAGTCTTGTAGAAGTCCACTTACCGTTCCAACGCTACGGATGCCAGGCCACTCCAAAAAGAGTGTCAGGGCTTTCATCGCCCTCGCAAATCGTAGAAGCCACAATAGCCGGCGGATCCTTTCGGAGATGGGAGACCTAAGAGAAGAAAAAGGGGTGAGTCCCCAGTGAGAGCGAGAGAAAGAATAGTACAGCCAGAAAGAGAACCGAAGACAGTGAGAACCACAAATAAAAAACTGAACTAAGCCCAAAAATACAAACATAGTACAACATCCACAACATCAAGCGGTGTGGAGGTTCCTTGAGTCATCCTCCAAGATGGGGGCAGAAAAGGCCCACCACCTCGTGGAACCACAAAGGCGAGTCAGGGTACCCCAGGGGGGGGGGAGCATGTCTGGCCGCCGGGGAGGACGCTAGCCAGGCCCGCCGCCAATATAAAGCATACGTGACAAGAAACGTCTCGCACCATAAGCAAAAGAAAGGAAATCGGTTGCTATGGGCAATAGGGATAGGGGAGCAGGGAAGGGGAGGGGCTAGGAAGTCTAGAGACCGCAAAATAGTTTGCACCCGGCACCCTGAGCAGCAAACACAACAAATGCAAAAAAGAAAAACCAACGGGCAGCAATTACGGGGCCGGAAGTCCAGCTCAGGAACACGAATCACAAATAGCCAGAAGCAGTCAGTTTCAGCAGCAGTGACCCTGAAGAACCTAAACAAAATTAGGGGGTGGGTACCCCCAGGAAGGTGGCGATCCTCGTCGCCGCGTGACCGTGGATCATGCAGCTAAAGGAAGGGAAGACCGGTGGCAGCGGGGACCAACTTGGGAGAGCAGGGGCAGTGAGATCCAGGTCCCTGCAGAATTCCAGGAGATCCTCAGGAAACCGAAGAACGTGCGTCTTACCCGCTTGTTTGGCAATCAAGGCAAACGGGTAGCCCCATCTGTAGGAGACACGGTGTTCACGAAGAAGAGCAAGGAGAGGCTGGAGCATCGGAGACATCGGAAAACAATTGGATAGGAGCACCTAAGGCATTCAGCAAGCGAGCTTTCTGCATTATTTCCTCCTTTAACGATAAGTTGTGAACCCTGCAGATGACATCCCTGGGACGGGAGGCCCTTTGGCTTCAGCGTCCGGTGAGCGCGGCCCAGTTTGATGCGCTGGATAGCAGGTCTCCCCAAAACATTGTAAAAGAGGTGTACAAGGACAAGGTGGAGGTCCTCATCCTGAGCAGCTTTGGGGAGGCCACGTACTCTGATGTTGTTATGCCTGCCACGATTATCGATGTCATCCACGTGGCGACTAAGCTCAGCCAAATCATATAGCTGCTGTTGGAGAGCGAAAACAGCATGATCCGTGGTCTGTGCACTGGTCTCCAACCGATCCACTCTGGATTAAATTTGTTGTATATCCTGATGTAGCGCCCCAATCTCGGTTCGGCACGTCTCCTTTACTTCACGAATCAATAGTAGGTCTGGTAGGCATATCACTAGGGCACGGGGGCCACGGGGCACTAAAATTTATCGGCTGAATCGGGAAGTTCCAGGGGGGGGGGGCAGCCAGAAAGACATCACCCTGCTGTGCGGTGGGATGGCTATCCGCAGGCTGCGAGCCCTTTCCAGGGGTAACAGAAGGGGGTTCCAGGGCTCCGTTGGTGGCGTCCGGGCCACGGTCACAATCCCAAGGGGAAGGAGCAGCACCTATATCCACCGAAGGGCTATAGGGCCCAGCTGGTTCCAGAAACTGGGAGGAGGCAGGGCAGCACTGCGGGCCCAGTAAAGAGACCCCTGGAAGCATGGCAGCTCCATTCCCTGAGTGAGAGGGCCAGGAGAGCGAGGAGAAGGGCCCACAGCTGTCTTCCTCGCCTCCATCGGAGGGGAAGGCCCCCGCCGGAGAAGCTCCACTGCTCCGGGCCACAGGCAACATCTTGGATTCAGCGCCCGCAGAGACAAAGGCAAAAATCGGGGGTGCCCATGCAGAGGAGGCAGCCCCCTGCTTCTTGGAGGACTTGGGGTCCTTCTGCCTCCGTGTATTGCCCATGGCTGAGAAGCGGCTACAAGGCGGGTCTGGCTGGGAGCCCTAGCAAGGCACGACTTCCGGGCTTGGCATCCAGACTCCGCCCCCTATTTATTCATTTATTTTCAACCTTCCTTAAATCTATTTGCAGTTCCTCTTTACGTTTTTTTTAGATCTTTTTTCTTAGCTATACCCTTTGAGATACATTGACCTCTTATTACAGTTTTGTGTGCTTCCCATAATACCTTTTCTAAAGTGACTGAACTTTTCGCCAACTTTTATTTACATGTGTTTTCTAATCTAATCTTTAGTGTAATTGGTGCGTGATCTGACCATGTTATCGATTTAATATCCATTTTTATATGTTGCTTTATCACCTGAACATTACCTAACCAATAATCAATCCTAGTGTGTGCTCGATGAGGTGGGGAAAAAACATGCATTGACATTCTGTTGGGTGATTTAATTTTCATAAATCATGCAGTGCAAATTGTCTCAAAGTTTGTCTAAAATGTCTTGATATTCCTAAAGTTTGTATTGGTGGGTCAGTGACTGGAGCTGTCATTCTATCTAATTTTGGTGAAAATAACATATTGAAGTCTCCTCCAAGAATTAAATACTTATGTTGCATCTGGTGCACCATTTCTAATAGTGAAGTTATAAAGTGTACTTGTTTAGTGTAAGGTGCATAAACATAAACTAATGTTATTAAATGATTTCCTAATTTCCCATTTAAAATAATGTATCTCCCCTTTTTACCCATTTTACTTCTATAGGATTAAAAGCTACTGAAGCTCTCATTAACACAGCTACCCCGACCTTCCTATTTCCAGGGAAGTCATAAATACCTTAGGATAAATGCCCTGTGCAAACTTAAAAGAATTTCTACGATCAAAATGTGTTTCTTGTACAAAAATAATATCTGACCTAGATTCCCTAAATTCTTGCAGTGCCAAACGTCTCTTTCCCACAGAGTTTAGCCCCTTTACATTCAAAGACATTATTGTATAACTTGTTAAATTTTGTTTCAGATACGCCTACCTCAATCCTTTCTTCCAGGCCCCTGTTGGGGTATTAGGTGACGCCCACATCCAAACTGTCCATTCCCACGGGATTTACCTTTGTTAAAAAGACTACCATTAATAAACATAACCAATAAAAACATATCACATATACATTAAGTCTCCCAGTCACATTGTTCTTCTATATTAAATTCTCTGCCGTTGCTATAGCAACATACTTATAGTTTTAGAATTTTAGATAGGGTTACCCCTAACTGGTTCACTCTTTCCCTCCAATACCGGTTAGGTTCCTCTCTCTGGGTATTATTCATCAGGTCTTCTACCCTGTAACGGTATCAACCGCCAGCGACGTCCTTCTCCCGTGACTTCCAAGCCAAGCTGGGGTTCCAAGCTTCTGAGCAGCTCTTACAAGAGCTAGTGGTATTATAGCCGTTCCCTACAACTTGAGACAAGGCTTCTAGTTGAGGATAAGAAGAACTCCTTCATTGATGGAATGCTCAGCCTTATATACAAATTCCCCATGCCGGAGGACCTCCCCTGGGGACCTGATGGAGAACTGTGGGCGACAATACACAGACCACTAGGCCCACTCCCACCCGGTCTCCCCGGCATCGGAGATAACTAACTCAGACACTCAGTCTGTAATACAATCAAGAAAGCAGTAACACCCCATTGTTTGTAAGCTCTTTCAGACAGTCCACACAATGCCCCACCGTCTGAAAGAGGATTAGGCCAGAGACAGTCTACATCACACATCTCTCCAGGTGGACAGAGTGGTTCTGTTACACACCCTTTGTGCGGGACCTTCTTGAAAATCATGTACTCACGTTTCACACAGGACAAGAGAAGAGAGAAAGAGAAGATGAAGAAAAGAAAAACAAAAAACAAAACACTCACAACACCTCTCCCATCCCCCTCCCTCCCCTCTCCCACTAAGGGTAAGGAGAGAGATAAAGTTAATAAATAATTAAGTAATGTAATAATAAAAAAACAAAAAAAAACAAATACAACAAATCTCATATCCACCCCCCCCCCTCCCACAAAGAGAGAGGAGAAGAGAGGGGAAGGAGAGAGAAAAAGTAAATAATAAATAATATAATAATCATGAGGAAAAAAGAAACTCTCTCCCATCCCCCTCCCTCCACTCTCCCATAAAGAAAGAAGGTAAGAGAGGAGAAGAGAGGGGGAAGAAAAACATACAACTCCCTTTCCATTCCCCTTCCTCCCCTCTGCCACAAAGAGAGATGAAAGAGGAGAAGAGAGGGAGAGAGAAAAAAAAATCATTAAATTCATTCCCCCTCATATACTTCACGCCTTCTTCTTTAAGGAGTCCTAGTTTTTAATGTTTTCGAGCTACTTTTTGCCAAAGTTGTCCTTGTAGTATAAGTTTCTTCACAGGTGGTACTTCCCAGCCTGGTAGTTTTGGTATCATCAGTCCAAGTTCCTTGCAAAAAGGTGTTACATCTTCTGGATATCTTACCATATTCTTCTTACCATTTTTGTTTACAATTAGTGAGAATGGATATTATTACGCAGAAGTCCAATAAAGGATTTAACTGCTCCTTCGTAAGTTAAATCATTAATTTCCCGAGCTTTACTCATGATTGCTACTTTAAGTGTATAATCATGTAATCTGCAGATCACAACTCTGGGGAGTTTCTTATCCTAAGGGCTCTGTGCACTCAAACAAATTTAATTTCTTACATTGTTGGACAACCCAATATCCGATTGAATATGGTTTGCAGGGTTCCTTGAAGATTTTCATCTTTGACTGTTACAGAAAGGCCCCTTACCCTGATATTATTTCTCCTATCTCTGTTTTCAGAGTCCTCTTTCTTTTTTTGAAGATCACGTATTGTTGTTGATTGATTCATCACCTGTTGTTGGAGAGCTGTTACCTCTTACCTAAATAACTGTTGATCAGTCTCTAAGTGGTCAACCCTGGTATAGATGTGTTGTATATCTTGGCGCAATATAGCAATTTCCTCTTTACATGTTTCTTTTACCTCTTGAATCAGAAGTTGGAAATCCTGCTTTGTAGGGGGAGTTTGAGTATATTGATGCCAAATACTTTCCAGTCCCACCACCGAAGTGGAATTTGAGTCTGTTGATATAGAGGCATACTCATTGGGGCTTGAAGCATTAGCATCTACCACTGCTATTTCCATATTTTTTTATCCCCTCATGTTCTGCCCTTTTTTCTATTTCCAAACTCCTATTCACTGGTGGTTCTGATGGACACATATTCATCCGATGCAACTTAGGAAAATTCCTGTCATATGATAGTCTTGTTGACCCATTCTGATCTATCACAGCATCTGTTCCTTCATTTGCTGGAACTGAGTTCATTGTCTCCCCCAGGATATGACCTCCTTCTCTTTGTATATCCTTCTTCTCCCTGGGTCCCGGCCTCAGTACCTGCTCTGTTGTCTCTGCTCCCTCCAGGTTTTCTTTTAGTGAGGAGCTGTGTCTTAGGCAGAAGTCTGCTAGCTTTTCAGGTGTTGCCTGTCTTGAGGACCCTGGAGAGAAGAAGGAGATGTCTTCTGGTACTCCTCGTCTGCGAGACATGCGTTGCTTCACTCCCGGCGTGTTCTCTTTCTGCCGACGCTTCCCCCTGCCTCACACTGATTCACGTCTCCTGTGTGGGCCCTGCTGACACAGTCCGGACAGCTGCGAGCTCTCAACACCGCTCACAGCATAAGCGCGGCTTTCTCCTTCCAGACACACCCCCCTTCAGGTGGGCAGTTTCAACACCATTGAAAGTGTCTGATGGACTCAGGGCTTGTTTCCATTGTAGCTTTCCCATGCGGTTGCAGCCGCGCGGCCGCCCCCGCAAACAACCGCATCCATTGGAAACTTCAATGTAGTTTCCACTGGTGCGGTTGTGCGAGTTTCGGGTGCGGATGCGGTTTAGGGCGCGTTTCTGAATGCTAGCTGCAGCGTTTAGAAACGCATCCGCGCCCCTACCGCATCCGCATCTGCAATACAAAAAAAAAAATCGCATCGCGAAAACGCGCGACGACTTGAGGCATGCGTTCAGCCGCGCGGCTGCAACCGCACGGGAACACTACAATGGAAACAAAGCCTCAGAGGGAGCACAGTGGAAGGGAGGGCAGGAAGCAAAGAGAGCGAAAGAGAAGAAAACAGCAGAGATAGGAGTAGAGCAAAGAGAGAAAGACCGGAAGGGAGAGCGGAAGATGGAAAAGCGGAGTAAAAAGCGAAAAAAAAATGAAACAAGAGAAGAAAAAGAAATGAACAGAGAGAACAAAAAACACCTCCAGAGAATAGGAGGAAGTCACTGTTAGGAGCAATAACCCAAAAAAAACGCGACTAGTGAACCTGAATAAACAAACGTAACTAAACACAGCATCAGTTACCTGGCATAGCCCTCTTCCCATAGTGCATGAGCATTTATGAATAATTATATATACACTGCTCAAAAAAATGGGAGCACAAGAATAGCTCTAGACCCTAGATCTGAATAATTTAAATATTCTTCTTTGTTCTTTACATAGTTGAATGTGCTGGCAGCATAATCACACAAAAATTATGAAAATCAAATGTATCAACCCATGGAAGTCTGGATTTGGAAACCCACTCAAAATTAAAGAGAATAAAAACAATACAATCTGAGTTACAATTTTAGAATTTTAAAAGTTACAATTTCAGTTTTTATTGTAAAAACTGCAGGGAAACATTAATAACTATCAGAGGTTGCAGTTAGGGGAGTGAAATTGGAAGGTAAAATACTAAAAACTTTTAAGGTTGTTGGAGATCTGGGGGTTGAAAGTCAGAGTAGGCATATGTATGGCCATGTGTCCACTGCTGTTTTCCCGACGTGGGCTGGCACATTTGCCAGTGGATTTCCTGTGACTTGCAAGCAGTTTGCCCATGTCATAGAATTTGAATTTAAATTACCATATTAAAATCTGATGTTTTTCTTTTTTTTATTTGGCGTGCGTTGGAAAAGGGGTAGTCTTATATGTATACCCCAAACTCTATATTTTACTGGAAATGTTGGGGGTCTTCTTATACACCCAGTCCTCTTATACGCCAGAAAATACGGTAACTATGATGAAATGTCCTTAAAACAAGTCAAAATAAGGCTCAGTAGTGTGTGTGGCCTCCAGGTACCTGTATGACCTCCATCAAACGGCTGGGCATGCTGTATTGTCTGATCCATTGTTTAGTGAAAATTGTGTTGATGCTCGAAACTGTTGTTCTTATACACTTTTCATGATGCAATGAAGTAACCACAGCAGTAAGCAATATAATTTATAGTCTTGGTCCAGTTTCCATTTGGCATAGTATATATTATATATATTATTTACACACACCTTGTTTCTAACTAGATGATTTGATTAATGTCCGCTTAGAGCACCGTGCACATTCAAGGATCATCATACAATCTTTGGCGAAGTACCCTTTGTCTATATTGTTAATCTACAGGCCAGTTACATTGTGTGTATATGACTATGATAGATTGTACCAAGTGTGTATATGTTATTTTTATTGTATCTAAGTAAAGGTTTCTATGTTATATCTGCATAGTTTTGAGTCATTTCAGTCAATAATGCCTGGCATACACACGCCGATAATGGCCGATTTTTCCGCTGACTGATGGGCGTGCGCGCTCGCACCGTCGGTCAGCGGCAAAATCGGCACTGCTCGGCCGGCCAGAGAACGGACATGTCGGATGTTCTCTGGCCGATGCAAGCCGATGCCATTAACTTCAATGAAGACCGGCGTCTTCATTGAAGCCAATGGCCGGCACACAAAAGGTGCTCATCTGAGCTGGTCTGTCTGCACCCGTCTGTGGGTGTATGGCAGGCATAACTAACCAGTATTTTGTAATATTTTGTATTAAATTATTATTAATTAATTAAAATAAAATTATATTAAATTATAACTGAGGGTAGTAGATACCACATGCAAGGGGAGGAAAAAAGGCTTATTATTGACCATGGTTTTATGATACTTGGTAATATTCCGCCTTATCATACCAATAAGGACAGGTATTGCTTCGGACAGGAGCATGAAAGATTACATAGCAAGTAAATTAATCTTTGTATGTCTTCTGGTACAGAAATCTGGATCTCAGTGGAGCCCCAGGGTGATTTTGGCACAGAAAATTGGACTGAATTGGCCCCCCAGGGGGGTAAATACGCCTCTTTTTGAGAAGCATTCAAACCAGTAAATGTGTTCCATTTATTTTATGACGACAATGTGCTCTTTTGTGAACCACAGTGGACTCATTCTGTGTGCATTGGCTGCCGCAGTTGAAGCTGTACCCACTTTCTGTTTTGCACTTAAATTTAACAGGAAATTCTAGGTATTAGCCTATTTTTGTTTAATTTTCATGTTGACTGTTAAGCAGGGTACAGGCGGCTCGATAGTCGAGCCGTCCGATGTACCATGCAGCAGTGTGATTATGCTGCTGTTAGATATCGGCTGGCTGGGGAGAGACGGCTCTGCTCTCCCCAGCTCAGCTGAAGCTTTGCTTGGAGACCCGTGGTCTCTAGGCAAAGCTTCGGACATCGGCCGTATTTACGGTCATGTCGGATAAGGCTGTTTTCGAGCAAGATTGATTGGTCCCGTTCGAAAACAGCGATGGGGCATATTATATGGCTCAGATAGATGGTCGTGAGCGCGCACGGCGCTCGAAACAGCCATCGATTTGATCGATATCTCCACGTCTGTACCCTGCTTAAATGTTACAGATAACATTATCTTAATCAAGGATGTTTATTGATGGACACTTGTAGTGCTTAACTGTATCTCAACTCGACTAGTGACTGGTGACTCGACTATAAAATGTCGCTAATGCCCTGATATATATACAGGTTTCAAATGTTGGATTTGACACCGGCAACAAAATATATAATCTGGGGAGGTTAATAGATTTTTCCCCACCAACATAAATGTAAACAAGAAGGAAAAAAATTAGAGCAGGAAATATAAATTTCAATATATGTTTATTATTTATGCTTTGAACACGATTTTCATCTTCATTTGTAAACACAACAGAATTTGGTGCTGCAAGGCTGAGTTTCACCATCTAACCAAAATGCAGTCTCCATTTTCTATGGAATAAAATTGCAAGGGTTTTAAGTCGTTTTCAAGTTCGATTTCTTTGCCTTCCATCTGAAAGTTAAATAAATAATTTAGTATAAATAGAAAATAGAATTTTCAACAAAAAATAGAAATAGAAAATCAACAGACCCAGCCAACCAAAAGCCATGGAATAAATGCTGCCGATTCTGTGTGATGGAATTATGTATTTAAAGAGTATTGTTCTAAATAATAATTTCAACATGTTAAACATTATTTGCTGAATAACATACCTGACTAATTGGAATGCATGCAGTCCAATTAGTCAGGTATGTTATTCAACAAATAATGTTTAACATGTTGATATTAGTGCATTTCTCTCTGGAACTCTGAAACCCATTTGGATTTTAGCTGGAAAATATAGTTTATATTTGCACAGAGACCGCTTTTTTTTTCCTTATGTTGGTTCTGTTTATTACCACAATACATTTTAAATGAAACAACAGAAACAAAAAAAGAAGCAGTTGAACTGCAGACTTTCAGCTTAAATACAATGGGTTGCAATTATTGCATAGGAAATTTAGTTTCTTTTTGTTTTTTATTGTTCAACCCCCTGAACTAATAATACTAAATATAGGGCAGCTGACAAGCGTCATGTCCTGAATTACATGAAAGGGTTTAAGCTTGTTTCCAGAATACAAATGCAATAATTTCAAAGTATAGTAAGGCTAGAAGGAGAGGTCATTGGCACCAGGAGGATTGCCGATGATAGATAGCAAAGTGGATTGGAAAATTAGCTTGTGCCTTTTTACGGAAATCTATTCTTTAATCTTTCTTTTCATCGAGGAAGCTGGGGATGTGGAGGGTGGGAATTCTGAGCAGTACCTCTATGGTTCTTTTCCTCCTAGCGTTAGGGACGGCACCATCTCGTCCAGCGCTGCTACTCTCACTATTGCACTGGAGGAGATAGTGCCGTCGAGTGAAGATCGGGGCTCCAGCAGCGCATGCTTACTGTTTTGCGCTGTCCCGGTGTCCCCGATGCGACATGCTGGCTGCTGGATTCTCCGGCTCACCCAACCACCCCCCCCCCTCCGAGTGACGTGATGACGTCACATCGGGGAGGCGGCGGGAAATTTTAAAGTGAATAGCACTAAATCAGTTTTCTATGTAGAAAACTGCTTTCAATGTGCTCCTATGTACTAAATCTCGCCCGAATAAAGTCTCTGGTGCCCCAGATGTGCCCATTTTGCAGTAGTGTGATGTTTTCTCATACATTTTATTATAAAATGCAATTTTATTTTACTTGTTGTTTCAAACATTATTTTAATTGTTTGTTTCAAACATTATTATATTCAGGGTATCTATTATTATTACCCTTGTACGGACATATTTTAGGAAGTTACAGGCCTACAACATAAAGAAAAACCTATGGTGCACTTTTGGTACAGAAATCTGGACCTCAGCAGTGAGCTAGGGAGGTTAATGTGTGTTAAAAATGGTTCAAATGTGGCCCCTATTATAAACCTTAATGGTTTCCCCTTTATTTGAGTCTCATAGTATTTATTAATAGTGAAGTGTAATGGAAAATGGCCATGTATTTCCTTTATGCCAGCCCATCCCAAGGGAGGTGTCCTTGCCGACAGAGAAGTATAGTCTAAGACATAGGAGGGGCTAGGTTGTCTTGCCCTGGAAGTCACATCGCCTGCCAGCTTCTGCAGGTACTCTGCTGCCAGAACCCCCATGGGACAGGCCTCAGGCATGGGGGTGTGCAGGATCTTCCAGCTGAATATATGAGTAACCTGTTTCCCCAATGGGCTAGGGTAGTTACTGGATGGACACCCTTATTCTCTCACTGCCCTGGGAAACCAACGTCCCTCTCTGTGTCAACAGACACCTCTTGAGGAATTGGGCTGCAGCATCTATTTCCCACTGTTTGAAACTGAATACTTCCCTAAAGAACTGACCCTTTCTCTGGGACCAGAGAAGGTGCTACATGTGTAAACTATCTTCCCTTGTGTAGAGTAGCCCCCAGACAGCCAGTGTGTGGACATTCTTTATTAATTGTATGAAAGAACTGTGTCATGATTATACTTATCACCAACGGAACTGTGTGAAGCAGAGCCCACTGACTACCTGTCTGGACCAGGGTGCCTGTTTCCCCACAGTAAGCCGTGCCAGTGTCCTATCCCATAGCAGACCTAAGATGGCTGCCCATGGAAGCAGAAGAAGAGACATGGGCGCAAAAGGGTAATAGACATCGCAGCACCTGGTGACCTAGGGTTTACCACTCCTCTACAGTAGTAAAGTGTTATACTGTGTTAGCCATCAATGAGTTTGGAGTTTTTAATCAGATACAAGTTTAAGTTACAAGGACATACATATGTTTTAGCAATTACATTTTTCATAGACCAGAGAAGCAAAGAAATATTGCTACCATCCAGCAGAGCTGTCAAAGGCTCACATACACAGCTCTGACTCTTCTCCGTCTGTGGCTAAGCACCCTCGGCAGTGGTCGTGCATTTGCAAAATAAGACACATAAATAGCATGTTATGGTGTGAAAAATATGGTAGCTATTTTTTTTAAAGGAACCTAGATAGCAATACCTATTATATACATATTATCAGAGCTAAAGCATATAGGGCTAATTGACTAAAAGCTAAGAAGTCCCGACATACTAGTTTTTCAGGCTGGGTGAAACCCTCTGCTCCAGGAGACACCCTGCTTCAAGATAAAACTAACTGCCCACCACTGGACCAGTACATAAGGGAACTATCTTACTCATCATAGATGTGGAATCCTTATTTACCAACATTCTCCATGATGATGGTATTGCTTTGTTTAAATTATCTTCAAATACGGAATAACCCTGCAAAACTATTACCTGACTGATTAAGTTTATCCTGGCATACAATTATTTTTAATTTGGCCAGAGCCTCTACCTGAAACAGGTAGATGTGGCAACAGGGTCAAGGTTTGCCTCCCATTATGCAAATCTCTTCATGGCTAAAAAAGGAGCTCGTCTTTACCCCCATAAAACCCATGGCCTACTTTCACTTCATTGTTTGCATCTTTAAATTTTTTTAATATCTGGAATAAAGTGGAGATAAATTTTAAATTCTCAAAAGACTACAACTTTAACTCTACTTTAATGAATCCACTCACCAACATAAATAAACTTCCAGGACACAACACAGAGGAACATTTAAGGAACAACATTGCAAAAATCTATCTACAGTATACTCACAAACTGCCCATCTCACGTGAGACATGATCGCTTTCATCCAAAACACATACAGCAATCCTGAATCAGGATGGACCCGTCCATCCCTTCCGGTAATATGAAGAGGAGAGAGGGTGGGAAATATCGCTAAAGGCTTTGATTTCCTATCCGCGCTGCTAAAAAAGTTGCGATATGGCATACTGCTAGAGAGGTTAATCAGCAAACTATTATCAGATCTGCAGGTATACAATCCAGAAACTAAGGCACAAAGCCAAAAAGCAGTGACCATTGCCAGAACAAACCTTCTACAGTATAAACAAACAGAAAAAAAAAATAATCTGATCCAACTAGTGGTCACTTTCAACCAACATCTAGTCTCTCATTAAGTCTCGAGGATCAG
Source organism: Ptychadena robeensis (assembly GCA_036250615.1). Lineage (NCBI taxonomy): Eukaryota > Metazoa > Chordata > Amphibia > Anura > Ptychadenidae > Ptychadena > Ptychadena robeensis. Next base: position 112,305,819 of record CM070035.1, on the reverse strand, counting down.
GAACTTTTAGTTCCGGCGCCTGATGGTGTAGACACGCGGCTGGTCTGCTCTGCCCAAAAGCCCAATTCCCTCAGCAATCTGAGCCCCCCCTTGATCATCTGCCTGAGCCCATCGATGGGAACACCCGGCACAGCGCAATAGAACGCTTTCTATCTTGGCCGCCCGGTAAAAGCTTCCACAGCCAGCGCAAGGGGAGGGAGAAGCATGCGGATGCCATGACGAAGGATGTGCACGTATGTGCCAGTAATGTGGATGCTTCTGAGGGGGAATCCTCCATAACCTCTAATGCCTCCCTAGATTATAAAAAAACTAGCCACAGAAGTGGCAGCATAGGAGGAGGACCTGCAAAAAGCATAGTCTTTCAAAAGCTGGATTCCATACTGGAGAATATAGCAGGGTACAGACGGCTCGATATTCGAGCCGTCCGATGTAACCTGCAGCAGCGTGATGACGTCATCACGCTGCTGTCAGATATCGGCAGAGCCGAGGAGACGGCTCAGCTTAAGCTTTGCCTGGAGACCAGCGGCCGTATTTACGGTCATGTCGAATATGGCTGTTTTCGAGTGGGATTGATTTGTCCCACTTGAAAACAGCAATAGCTGCAAATTATATGGGCCAAATAGATGGCCGTGAGCATGCACAGCGCTCGAAGCGGCCATCGATCCGGCCCATATCAGCAGGTCTGTACCCTGCTTATGGCTGACCAAGCTTCCAGAGTGGCGTCCCTGGAACAATCATTTACAGCACTAGGAGACTCTGTCTCTGATCTGCAGGATAAGAAGCGTGACTACACAAAGGAACTGTAATACCTGGCTGACAAGGTTGATGACCTAGAAAACAGATCCAGGAGAAACAATCTATGCTTTTTGGGGCTTCCTGAATCGTATCAGACCAAGGAACTTCTCAAGCTGTGTGCGGTAACTGTTCCTAAGGCCCTAGGCCTCCCTCCATGTAAGGTGCAAAGGGCCCACAGATTGGGAACAGTGCGCACTGATGCTAAGTAGCACAGTGCCAACTTCTAATTGAGGGCCACAAGCTGCTGGTATTTGCGGATTACTCAGCGGAGGTCTCCCGCCGCACAGCTTTTTCTTAAATTTTTCAATTGCTAGTCGAACAGGGCATGCAATAAACGATGTTGTACCCGGCGACACAGAGGATTAGTGCTCCTGGAGACAAGGTATTCTCCTTCACCGATCCCACTGAGGCAACGCACTATATGGAAAACTTTCTTCATGGTCCACCTCCAGTGACCACTGCCAACCCTTCACAGCCCCGTCCACGTGAACCCCACAGGGTTCCTCTGGGAAAGCCTATGCACACCAAGACACAGGATGACTGTACAGACCAGGACTGAGTATCCATTTTACTTTCATTTGCTGTTTTCTTGCCTAGGCCCTTAGACGTTTAATTTCGATGCCAAGTTATTTTGGAGGAGGAGGGAAAGAGACTTTGCACAATATTTTCTACACATCGTATACTTTGAGGGGGATTAGATGAAGCCCATTCATAGCAGGCAATTAACAAAGTTGTTAACGAGTTTTCAGGATATAATCAGAATCAGGATATAAAAATTATGTCTATAATACTGGCTAACAGGCTAGTAGGCATACTGCCCCATATGATCTTGCTGGTATGGACTTCTACAGAATACATGGTGCTTCTTTGCCTCCTTGGGCCCTAGTGTCTCTGGATGCAAAGAAGGGATTTAAAAATGTCTCTTGGGCTTGTGTGGATCAGGTCATGCATGCTATGGGCTTTAGGGGTACATTTCTGCATTATATACAAGCTATGTACCCACAGCACAAATCTACACCTCCATGGCACTGTTGGAACCATTTAGTCTTCACAGGGGAACGAGCAGGGATTTCCTCTGTCCCCCTCTTCTCTTCAATATCTCACTTGAGCCATTGTCCAGAATGCTACAGATGATGAAGTGCTTTGAGGGATGGAAGGTGAGCTCCAGGAAACTAAAAGTTGCATTATTCGCAGATGACATTTTGCTGATTTTGGCCAACTCTAGTATATCGGTTCCACCAGTCATTGACCTGTTCTCGAGTTTTGGCTAATTTTCTGGCCTCCGAATAAAATTTCATAAACTTATGTTCCTGAATGGAGGCTAGGTTGCTACGACACAACCCTCTATAGCGGGGTTGCCAGCTCAGAATTCAAGCAACGGTTATTAAATACCTGGGGATATACCTTTCCTGTGACTTAAGTGGGCTGTATCACTACAACAATGACACCTGTCATTGAAAACATCATGACGGAATTACAGTGGTGGGAGGCACTACCGGTGAGCATGCTGGGCTGGTGTCATATGA
>CM070035.1:112253608-112266685 GCA_036250615.1 Ptychadena robeensis | reverse complement strand
TCCATTTCTATCACCTGCTACTATAATACTATTAAAATCCCCACACACTATAATCGGCCCTTGGTCAGTGGATTGATTGGGTTAACAACATTTTGGCAATGAAGACTTTGACATCGGCGCTGCATGGCAGGTCTAAATAAAACCTGGCTCTACTCGTGGCAGTTCCTGGTGTCCGAGGAGTATCTGCGATTGCGCTCCACAACATAGCCTCGCCGCTGACACGACAGTCTCCTTGGAGTGTGGATGGTCTCTCCTGCCCATCTGGTTTTGCCTGTATTACATTGTGGCTACTCGTTCTGCAGGTACGTGGATTCTATCTCTACTCACTTCCTTTTCTTCCACCACCATGTCTTTGGATCTTTTCTTTTCCTGTTTCTTCTGTTCTTTTTCTATTAATATATTGAAAAAATTTAATGGGACCGTGGCAGCATTTGATGGGCAGGGAACACCTTTAGAGGGGAGACCTTTTCCTACTGCGTATGGTTCAAAACCCATGGGGGCTGCAGATATATTTCTTCGCCACCTATCTATGTTTGATTCTTGGTGTAGCTCCTGCCAGGGTGTCTTCTTTTTTGTATGCCTGTTGCTGATTGAACATGTTCTGCCTTCAATGCTGTCTGTGCCTCAATAAAGATTATATTTAAAAAAAAATGCCAATCTATCCGGGATAAACTGGTAAGAAGTCATTTAGAGAGAAAACATACAGGCAAGTGCAATGTTGCCATTGGAATGCTCTTACATTCCTCCATGATGGCATCACAGAGCTAGTTAATGTTACAGACCCTGCTATACTCCAACTTTTATTTGCCCACAGATGCATAAAATGGTTTAGGTCTGGAGCGAAAATTGGCCAGTCCACCATGCATCTTTTGCAAGGCAGTGGTCATCTTAAGGTGTGTTTAAGGTGTTAATCTTGTTGGAATACTGCCAAGTTTCTGCCTTATAACTTCACAGTAGATATGGCATTTATAGTTCGTCAGTGTAGTTCCAAGTGCTAGTAGTACATCTTTGCATGAATGGCACTAGAAATGCCAATAATAGGGAGGGAAACATTAAAAAAAAAAACTTACCTGTAAATAATTTGAGAAGATCCCTCGCAGCCCCCCTCTCTCCCTGGCTCTTATGACATGTGGCCGTAGCCGTATCGTAAGAGCACTGCGATAGCTGGGATAGATTTGTAATCTCAGCTCTCCTTTGAATGTACACAGACAAAAATTACCATTATTAACATTACCAAACCATTATAAATGCCCCCAGTGGCCACTCATGACATTGTGACTTGAGTTAACCCCCGGAAGCCTGGCACAAAAAGATGGAATCTACGATTTCAGGGAACAGCAGGTAAGTATATATTTTTTAGGATCGTTGAGCCCTAAGCCACCATCATACCAGCTGAAAGGCAAGTCTAACTTTAATTTTACTTATATATTTTTTACATATTGAGTATACATACGCTTTAATGTAGAGCAGCAATTTGTGTTTTCAGATCCTCAGAGAGTTCTTTGCCACACTCTCATAATGGTGACTGGAAATTCAGCCATGGTATGCCCTGCTGAATTCCCAGTCATCATTATTAGAGCGTGCAAGACCGATAACAGCAAATTTAACACGCTTGATTTCCATACCTAAGAACTTGTAACACTGACGAGTCACATGACACTGGGGAGGGTAAATCGCTAATTGGGCATAATTTGGGTATTTTTCTAATAGGGATGTACCCACTTTTGCTTCCAGAGAGAAATTAACAGCTTTGTGTTGAGTTATTTTGAGGGGACAGCAAATTTACACTGCAATACAAGCTGCACTGTGTCATATCTTATATCTTTATTATAAACTATTAACCACAATGTAAAGGGGTGTACCTGACCCATAGTTGAAAGTGTAAACAGTTTCACTAGTTGTATGTCACAATATGTAGACTTTTAACCATAGTCAAAGGCATTGCCCTCTCATCTTGCATTATGATTCCTTAGATAGGCTCAATCCATCCATTTTATCCCCATTGTACAGTTTGTTATGTCTAGATGTCTGTTCAGTTTACACCTCTATACCTTATAATATTGGTCTGGGTGCTCTCCAATATTACCTTCCTACAATCTCAAGCCGTCCAATTTTACTTTACTTTTAAGCATTGTTACTAAAGAGAAATTCACGGCGCAGCAATGGGTGTGAGTTTTTGCGCCAACCACAAAAAAAAAACCAAAAAACATTTTTACACTTGGAGGGAATATAGTTACTGAAACTAACTTTAAGCCTAATGCTGGAAACTCCTATTTACATTAAAACAGCTGCCATCATCCCAAATTGCTAAACAATGTATCTAAAAGCCAATTCTATTGTCTGAAGAGAAATTGTTGTAAAACAGAGTACTTTCTATCCCAAAACTAAAAACAAAATTCTTAGAAAAGCAGTATATCTAAAGATCAGGACAGGCCACATTTTGCTTGTCCAGTAAAACTTTCCATACAATGGAACTGTCAGGAATCCATCACCCAGTCGCTGAAAGACATCCAAGGCAAGACCATAACTCACGCAACGCAGCTAAGCTAACAAACCTGGAAACCCGGATGGGCGAATCTGAGAGTGCCATATGCTCCTTGGCGGTCAATAATGCTGCTCTCAAGGACACTCATCTTATGACACTGACCAAACTTGATGTCCCAGAGAATAGGTCAATAATTTGCAGGTGGTGGGGCTCCTTGAAACATTCAAGGCACCAGACCTGGCCCATTTTTGCTAAAAAATTATACTAACCTCTTTGCAACTGTCTGACACATATCGAGTGGAGCTGGCCCACCGCCTAGGGCCTCCACAACCCAATCGTTCCTCACCACGGTCGATTGTTTGGAATCTTGATTTTAATGACAATGTGGCCATTATGAGAGTTTATGGAGCCCAAAGAAATCTAGTAGCTTATATAAACTGTTGCAATTCACTGATTATTCAGCAAATGCTACAAAAAAGCGACGTGAATTTGCTGCGGTATGCAGAGAGCTGGTGCGCCGTAGGATCCGCTTTACACTGCAATACACTCCACATAACCATCAGATGGAAAATCTACTGTTTATACCAATCCTGAGCTGGCTATGCAATGTATTACCCAGTGGGATTCCCCAGTCAGGGGTTCACCCATGCGATCTGAGCAACCAAAGGATCCCCCTTCACCTCTTCTAACCTGATGGCACAGGGGTAGTAGTGGCTGAACTTTCAGTCAAAGCAGTCTTCAGTCTTTTTTACTTTCTAGTGGTTTGATGCCCCCTTACAGATGGGGGTCTTTTTACGGGGAAAAAGGGGGACCCTGAGCAGGACTGTTGTATTTTTGGGGAGACTGTTCTTACTCTCTTCTGTTGTGATTCTTTATATTGTATGATTTTTACTGCTGTGCACCATAACAACAAGGCATTTTACTATACCTATTGGGTTTCCTCATAGAGATGGGGTGGAGCTCACTTTGGACAGGAGCCCTCCACCTATGGGGTTTCTGATGTCTTTCCCCGAGCCCTTCAAACTTTGCATTTCCTGTGTGTTACCAACTATAGTGGCTTTCACCGCTACCACTTGGAATTACAAAAGGTCCTAACAAACAAACCAAAGTGCTCCGTCACCCCAAGAAACTGCACACTGGGATTGCTCTGTTGCAATAATCCCATTTATGCCTTAAAGAAGTGGTTCCAAAAATTTTTGCTGTGTGCACCCCTTTCTAATATTTGACACCGTTCAAGCACCCCTTCGATTAAACTCCACATTTTCCAACTACTAGCCCCCCCCGCCCCTTCGGCGTCACCGACGCGATCGGGGCGGTGCCGAAACTATGGAAATGCTGCAGCGATGAAGACAATCGCCGCAGCTTTCCAGGGATGCATCGGGTCTACCCGATGCTGGCTTCCCCTGCGGTTTGGCCGATCCTGAACGGTGAACGAACAGGGTTCGTCTCAACCGCTAGGGAGGTTAATAAAAACATTGCTTCCTACCTTTTTAGTGAGATGGATGGGCCTGCATTTTTGCGCACAGATCATCAAAATGGGGTTCAATGGATGACAGTTTTACTCTCAAATCATTCTCAGCATCTAATCTTTATTGATGTTTGGTTTTCAACAATGTCAGTGCAGAAAAGCCTGCCTCAGATAAGTATGTGGTTGCAAAGGGCATCAACACTTTCAGTGCCTGTGTCAGGATCCGAACCCAGGGACGCTCCGGTGTCTGGCTGCAGCTCTATCCCGTGAGCCACCGGAATGTTTGTTCAGTACCTTGTCTGATACCTTATACAAGGGCACCTTCTTACCTTGTACTCATTGAACCCTTAGTCCCTCCCATGGACTTCCTATAAAAGCCAGGTCCTTGCTTAGCTTCAATGCCAGATTATTGTGCTTCCAGACAGTGTCTAGCTTCCTGTTTATCCCTGCTCCTGCTTATGATCATCTTTGTGTACCGACCCTTGCTTTGAAAACCCGACAACTCTTTATCTTGCTCCTTTGTGACTCAACACCACCGGCTTTAGACCCACGCTTGTTTTTGACCACGCTCCTGCTTGCTCCCTCTCGATACCTGTTGATCCTACCATTACTGTTTCAGCTACTGGACTCTGAGCCTGCCCGCAGATCGTTACAGCCTGCTTCGACAATCCTGGATACTCCACCACTGCTGAAGCCCAGAAATCCATGAGTGACTTATTTTTAAAACGTATGTTGTCTCTCCCATCAGATGATAACTCCAGTAATTGTTCTTGCTCTTGAAATGAGAGATGTGGGATTGGAGGTGTGACATCAAAAGGATTCCGAATCCATATCTTAGATTGGTCCATAGGGGGGAAGTAACACTGGCCATACACAGCCAGAGCCGGAGCGATATCGTCCTCCGATATCGCTCCGGGAGGCTAACGTGATGACGTCATCACGTTAGCCTCGCATTGCATTCTGGGGCCCCACAATCGGCCAGGCACCCTTTGTGTGCCGGCCATAAGCAGCGATGGAGACGCTCGTCTTCATTGCTGCTTATGGCCATCGGCTTCCATCGGCTTCGGCCGGCCAGAGATTTTCCAACATGTCGGATCTCTGGCCGGCCGAGAAGTAGGGCGACAGGGATCTGTCGCCCCATGTGGGGACATGCCGATAAACGGCCGGATTTTAACCTGACCGACGGCGAGAGCGCGCACGCCCGTCGGCCAGATTAAAATCCGGCCGTTTATCGGCATGTGTATGGCCGGCATAAGTCCTTAAAATTTGGCTAAGATGGTTGAGATGTTCAGTTATGAGGTCTTTGACAGTACTTAGTGCTGCGTCCCGGGATTGCAAAAATTCAGACAACAGTGGAAAGCACTCAGTGAAGTTTCCATTTATCCAGTTAGCCCAGAAGACTAGCCTTTTATTAAGTGCTTCAACTCTGTCCTGGGTGTTTAAAACGGTAGTACTAAGGCCCTGCAGACTTAAATTAAGTTCATTAAGAGTAGAAAATATGTCTGCCAGATACGCCAGCTTCTGAAGCCAGATGTCATCTTTCAAGAATGAAGACAGGTGAAATGGGTTATGAACAAAAAATTCCTGCAAATCGGAGCTCAAAAATTCTTGACAAGACCTTTCCACGCGATAACCAGCGCACTTCTGTGTGCAGCAGAAGAGTTTCGTGCTCGCTGCCCATTTCATTGCATAATGTTCGGAAAATACGTGAATTGAATGGACGAGCTTTTATGAAGCTTTTACAGACAAAAGTTCATCTGGCATGTTTTGCATCGCTAGAGCTTCTCGTGGATGCTGCAGTGTACCCAGGAAACCGATGGTGCAATGTTTTGGATGAAAGCTACTGCTCCTTTGTGCCTCCCCGTCATTAATTTCGTCCCGTCTGTACAAATTCCAACGCAATGCGCCCAGTCAATTTCGTTTACTCTGAAAAAGCTATCCATCAAATTAAAAATATCTTCCCCGGTTGAACGGGTGGCAGGGGGACAGAAAAACAAAAAAACCTTCATGCACTGTGTTCTCAAATAAATAACGGGCATAGACCAGAAGATTAGATAGATTTGCTACGTCAGTAGACTCATCCACTTGCAGTGAGAAGAATTCCCTCTTTTTTATTCTGCTTATTTATTTCGTCGATCAATGCGACGAGCCACAGTATTGTCGGAGAGAGGTATTTTGTCCAGCGTCTTAGCAGCTTTCTCTCTGAGCATACAGTTTACTACATCTTTGGCAACGGGTAAACAAAGATTTTCTCCAATTGTGTGTGGCATACCTCTTTTAGCTATGCGGTAACTCGCCAGAAATTACGCTCTCTGTGCAATTTTGGAAGCCCCTAAGCCAGAATGGGAGTGGATAATTTTTTTCTTCTTCTGCAGTCCCTCCAATTTTCCTTGAAAAAAACTTGCAGGCATGACTTGCAAATTGCTGTGTCTTGTTTGTAAGTGCCAAACCATGAATGAGGCCTTAAGTCTTCTATTAGCTAAAACCTCACTGCAGACTACACATTGCAGATTTGGATTTTCTGCATCTCCAGTCCATGTAAACCCGAAACCAATGTAACGGTCGTTATATTTGCGTTTCTTACTTGACTTTTTTTTCAACTTTCTAGCGTAGGCCTATTTCTCTTCATCAGTACATTTCTGCTGGAGTTCTCTGTTCCCGCCTGGGCCTATTCACCTCGTTCCTTATCCTCCGAGTCCATATATTCAAGGCCACTGCACATCTCCATAGAAGAGGCCGATGTAGATGGTTCATCCCTACTGTCACTTGACTTCTTTAAAGTGCCAGTTTTTAACCAGGTGTCCATTTTGATGAATTTATTAAGCCAAAAAAATTAAGTTACGAATGTACTATAATTTAGCGCCTAATGTGAAAGGGCAGGGCTATTGTGACGCAGACGTTAAACCGCAAGATGAGTAATGCATAGGTTGTAAATTACAATTTGTAATGTGATTTTTTTTCTCTCTCTCTCAGTGAATTTCTTTTCTCTCAAAAATATGACATGTTAAGTTTACCCAAGATAAATACATAAAAATAATAAAATATATATTTTTTCCGCCATTACAAACATTCTCTCGCGCACCCCAGTTTGGGATTCGCTGCCCTAAAGAATTCCTTCTAATGCTGAGATTTTGGGTGGGTCATGTCATAGGGGCTTCAGCTTGGGTGGACGCAAGGCGGAGGTGCTTATCCTGATCCACAAGTTCTTGACCCACCGAATCCTAGCTCAAGGAACAAATGACCAAGAAGGTTTTTATTCCCTAAATGAGACACATATTATGGTCTCACAACACTACTGGGGCTTTATATATATGAAATTCCCGCATATCTCTGACCCTTAAGTATGCTTGCTCGGATTACTTGAAGAAATGCCATTATTTTCTCCGTGCCAGCAGTTTCTGCGTATTGTCTTTTATGCAAAAAAATTGATTCTGGTGACCTGGAAGAGGCAATTGATTGAAATTCAATCACACTGTGTCTTTCTCACCGGTGGGGGCGGGGTAACCGTGGTGGGACAGCCTGCTTACTGTTATTTGATGGATGTATGTCGTTATGGATATGTACCCTACTTTACGCTATTATTCTCCGACTGATTTTATTATGACCGAATGAACTTATATCCCTTGCTGTTCTCTGTACAGATGCGGACCACAAAGAAAGAGACAATGAAACATTGGTGCTTTGGGACAACTGTGTGTGTTTTTTTGTTTTGTTTACTGTGGTGGGGTATTTTCCCCGCTTGCATTTTGTGTATTTTTTTTTCTGTACTAAAACTTTGCAAAAACCAATAAAAAGATCTTATAAAAAATAAAAAAATAGAGTTCAAAGTATGTTCAAAGTATGGTACAAAAACATATTATCTTGACGCGTTTCACTTGTTGCTTCATCATGAGTAATGTTACAGTACTTTCAATCTGTGAGGATCTGTAGGTGATAGACACACATAAGTATTTATCCTTAACGGTATAAGAAAAAATAAGTAAGTGATCTTGCCTTCAAAGAAGGAAAAGATAAGGTCCAAAATGCGGTCTCCTAGACCGTCTGTCTCAACGTCCTCCACTGCCAGAAAGTCATTCCAGTATGTCTTGAGCACAGGGGGCAGTATCTAAAGTAACATAGTAATTAGATGTTGCTATGGGGGGTTTTAGGAGTATATTTGGGCCCAGGAGAGGTGGGTGAGAGAGTCCGAAATGATTGTGATGTTGTCAAGAAGAAGAAAAAACCCAGAACGACATAGCAGGAAAAAGGAAAAGGGGGTAAAATGAAGAAAGAAAAAAGGAGAGAAAGCAGAGGAAAATGAGAATAAAGATCTATGGAGAACCCAAGAGTGTGCTATCAAAGTATCAGAGATAAATATTGTGTAGGCATGTCTACCATTGAACATACCTAAGTGAAATAAGTGTCCAATATGAGTGAAAGAAGTGTGGTAGTGTAGGCTAGAGGGAGTGCCCTGTGTGGTATGTGATGTGAAAATGTGGAATGGAATGTGTGGTATGAATTGTTGTGTGGTGGGCTACTTGGAATGTGGTAATGTGTGTGAAGTGGAGGTATGAATGGTGATCTATAGGGTGAACTGTGTGGTGAATGGTGTAAGTGGTGAACTACCCAGATGTGGTGATGTGTTAGAACGTGAAAGTCCTAGTTAAAGAATGTGATGGTGTGTCCATGTGTGTGAATGGTGGGACAGTGAGGGATAGGAAGAAACCAAACGGGGATGAACTGTGTCCTGTGTAGCCGTTCGCGAACATCAAATTCCGGGTTCGCGCCATCACTATTGAATAATTCTTTGTGTACTGTTGTAACCTTAGAATAAATACTCAAATACTTTATTTTTGAATCACTGTGAATGCCTCAAAAATCCCCAAGCTGCTGAAGTGCCTGCTAGGTCAGGACTCGGCAGAACAAATATTTAGTTTTCTTTGGGTTCCATTTCTAGTTGGGATGTGGCATCAGATTCTTGGTTAATCGAGAGCCCTGTATCTATATGTGTATAACTTCCAAGGGACCCAGAGAGCCCTTCACACTTTCCAGCATGTACCAGGTCGTGTTCCGAAATTCCGCCATAAAGTCATGCAGGGCCGTCTGCTGTAAGTCATGTAAAAGAAAGGAGCACCATGTCTTAAAAAATTTATGGACACCTTTTTGGTGATTAAGGAGTGCGCCCACTTTCTCAATGACCAGAGTATGCAAATAGGCCCTCATGTTCGAGACCGTGGGGGGAGAGGGGTGTATCCACTGGCGAAGTATACAGCGCTTTGCTACCAGAAGGCATATATGTGCAAAGCGGCTCACTCCAGGTGACGCCCCAGAGGAGGGGTCCTCCCTAGGAACATGAAAGAGAGCCAATGATGGTTCAAGGTCGTATCTGTGAGTGGTCACCTCCTGTATATAGGCCATGGTCTGTCAACCTACAGTGCCACAGGAGATGATTTAGATTGGCGTTGGGCAGATCGCATTTTGGACACACTTGGAGTAGGTCGGACAGACGGCGCCACTTATGAGCAGTACTATGGGCCAAATAGGCTCTATGAATGATCTTAAAAAACGTTTCGCGCCACGAATCACTCACTGAGTTGCCTGACTTTCATCCAACCACGTTCCAGGATACTATCTGTATCCTCCACAGATGCCTTAACATGGGGCCATACCTTTGCATCAGAGGGTTGGCGTTGTCTCAGGAATAAATATAAGCTTGACAGCAACATTCGACCCGCCGCAGGGAGCAAAAGGGACCGCAGAACTGTCGGTAGCATTACCGGCTGTTCCACAAATCCCTTGGTCATCAGGAAGGCCTGGATCTGGGAGTAGCATAGAGCATGAGTGGGAGGGATATTATATTTGGAGACCAGTGCAGTGAAAGGCTGTAGTCGCCCATCTGAATCAAGGAGGTCATGAAGATGAGATATGCCCCGGGCTTCCCAGCTCCTAAGTAGTCTGTTGTTCCAACCCTCCGGAAAGTGTGGGGTAGTGCACAACCGCAGCAATGGCGTGACCGTGTCTGGGAAGCGTAATAGCTTCCTGGTCTCCCTCCATGTAATAATGGTGTCTCTGAGGAGGACATGCTGTTTGATCAGGGAAGGTAGGACAGGGAAGGGGGAGTGTAGAATGCCCCGCAGAAACCACAGTTGCAGCAATTGGGATTCAAAGTCAAAATTAGTAAAATGGGATGTAGTCCCCACCCAATCCCGGATATGTTGGAGCAGACACGCCAAATTGTAAAGGCGAAGGTCAGGAAGATTAACTTCGGTATGCACAAGTGGCTGTTGGAGTTTACTTAAGCTAGCCATACACGTGTAGGATTCCATGGCCAATTGATCACTCACCCAATTGATTCAGGCGATCTCAGCGGGAATGGGAGCTGCGATCAATCTGCCAATTAAGAGTATCCGATTGCTGCACACCACCTTGTCCAAGTGATCACGTCCAATTGATCTGGGGCTCAGAATTGGATCAGAATTGGATCCGACAGAAAACCAACATGCCTAAACAAGGCCAAAATGGCACCTGGACACCGATGCGGCCCCAACAGCCGATAATGCTCCAGGACCGTGATCAATTTATGCGTATTATAGACCGCCGCTCGGCCCTGAATGAACCCTATATGTGCGGGATTAATACATTTTGGCAAGAAGCTTGCCAGACGGTCAGCCAGAATTTTAGATAAGAATTTGACATCTTGATTAACGAGTGATATAGGCCGATAGGACCCTGGGTCCACAGCCTCCTTGCCAGGTTTAAGGAGCCATTTGATGTAGGCCAGCCTACCCCAGTCCGGGTAGACACGGGAATGCATAACATGCTGGTACAGGAAGGTGAGCACGGGGGCAACCAGGGAGCTTAGTATTTTATAAAATTTGCTCATAAGGCCATCTGGGCCCGGGGCCTTGTCGTTGGCGGCATACTTGATAACTCTGAGGACTTCCACCTCCTGGATAGGGCCATTCAGATAATCCAGGTCCTCAGGGGACACCTGTGGTAGTGAGGTTCCTCTTAAGAAAGAGTCCCCCTCCCAAGCCGCATCATCCCCCTGGGAGTAGACTGCTCAATAATAGTCAGCAAATATAGCCGCTATGTCAGAGGCCGACGAAGCCAGACGCCCAGACCCCCATCTATCTGACCCATATAATCTGCGCCCACCGCTGTTTTCAAGCGGGACAAATCAATCCTGCTCGAAAACAGCCTCATCGGACATGACCATAAATATGGCCGATGTCCGATGCTTTGCCTAGAGACTGCTGGTCTCCAGGCAAAGCTTCGATTGAGCTGGGGAGAGCAGAGCCGTCTCTCCCCAACACAGCCGAGATCATCACGCTGCTGCAGGGTACATCGGACGGCTCGAATAACATGGGCCAGGTTTTATCAAGAGGACCCCAAGATCCTGCTCCCCACCCTAGTCAATCCATGTGTGAAAAATTACTAAACCAAAGGGATAAGAGGTATAAAGACAGAGAAGGTGAGGGATAAGGGTGGCCCTAGTGATAATGAGCGTGTATGGCCCTTTAAGTGACGTGAGTGTATAATTGGGGGTGATGTGTGTAAATAATGGAGGTGATGATAGAAGTGGGGGGGGGAGAGGAAACAGTGGAAGGAGGGCAGGGGGAGAAGAGAGACTGGGGGGTGGAGAGTGGAAGGAATGTGTGAGGACAGTGTTGTGGGGTTAGGGGGTGGGTGAGGATATCCTATGGGTCACCATTATATGTGGGGTGTACAAAGTTCAAAGGGGGTATTTACCAATTGAAAGAGTATATTCTTCAGATGGCTAGAGGGTATCACTGGGGCAGGACCGTACAGATAGTGGTGAGGTTACATAGTATACAGTTATTAAACTGGTCAATCACTTAAGAGAGTAACTTACTGGGTCTAGGTCTGGCCAAGGATGTCCGGGTCCATGCTCGTCTGGGTGTATGTCACAGCTATGGGGGTATATAAGGCACACCGCGGCACGATGACGTCATCGGCCCGCGCCCGTCGTCGCGACGTAAGAGGAGTCGCTGAAGACTGGAGAGCGACGGGGGTGGTGATACTCCCTCCAAGGGGAGTGCCTAAGGGTGGGGGGGCGTGCTGGAATCCCCATTAGTGAGGGAGGCGCTCCTAGGAGCAAGCCAGCCTCATGAAATGAATGCAAAACTGCTGGAAATACACTGCTCCACGCCTCTAGCTAACACCCAGAACCTCTCGTAAGAAGTATCCCGTATGGGCAGTATATCCGCCTACGCCGCAACTGCTCAACCCAGAAAGACTTTGAATTTGAAGCAACCAAACTGAAGAAACGCCTCCTTACAAGAGGATACAGTAACAAAACGCTTAAAAAGGCCAACCAGAAAGCCAAATTCAAGACCAGACATGAGCTACTATACGGTACCAGACCAAAGGAATCCGATAACAAAACTCGGATCATTACAACGTACACTGGACAACATCATCTGTTCAAGAACATACTAACCAAATACTGGCCCATCTTAACGAATGACACCCGGATCAAACAATACATTGGAGATAACCCGTCTGTGACATACAAAAGATCAAAATCTCTCAAAGATCGACTGACTCAGAGTTACTACACTGGATCTAAAAGAGGCGACACATGTTTAAAAAAAGGTACCTTCCCGTGCAGGGAATGGAACTGCCCATGTTGTCAACTGATCAACCTGGATACTCACCTGATACTACCCAACGGTAAACCACTACTTCCAAAGCACTATTCTGACTGTAGGACCCAAGGAGTAGTCTATCTGTTGACATGCTCCTGTGGGTCCTTTTATGTAGGTAAAACAAAGCGAATGCTGCGACAACGTGTAAATGAGCATTTTAAATCAGGGATAGACGGCGATCTATCAGTACCTATTGGTCGCCATATTGCCCTGCACCATCGCTATGATAGTACCTGCCTAAAGGTCACCGTCTTGGACCGTGTTCATCCAAATATACGAGGGGGGAATGATGATATCATTTTACTTCAAAGAGAATGTAAATGGATCTTTGAACTTAAAGCCACTAAGGAACCGGGTCTGAACGACAAGTTCAGCTACAAATGTTTTCTATATTATTATTATCTGATGCGTTCTGGCTCCTGACAGACCTCATATTGGCCTCTCCGGTGTCTTTCGGATACTCATCTCCCTGG
>CM070035.1:112157962-112198448 GCA_036250615.1 Ptychadena robeensis | reverse complement strand
ATATATATATATAAAACCAGTACATTTGTTAAGCACTTAAGCACTAGTTTCCTATACTTCTCGAACTGCCTTTAATCCTTCAAAGATCCATTACAAAAAATCTACAGTAAGGTCCCAGTTGGTGTTTCTAAGGGCTAAGGTTAGATATTTTAAAGAAGACACTTGCACCAAAATGCTAAGCTCATTATTGGTTGCCAATGTGATAGACCAGTTATCTGTCAGGGTGTAAAAGGAACCTATAAGTAAAACAGTCTGATGTTGTATTCTGGAAGGAGTCCAGGGTAGTGTTGGACAGCAACAGTAGGTTGCTGTGCAGGTTTGTTATGTTTTTGGTTACAGGGACCTAGACTCTGGAATGGAATAGGAATGAACTGGGTAGGCCTTTCCATTCCACCAAAATACACCTGCTGGACCTTAACGAGGTAGCCAGGTTTGTCTCCACAAAAGAGGCCAAGAGCATTGTGTTAGGGCTGGTGACTGCTAGGATTAAGGCAACTAATAGATTTTCCTTGAGCCAAAGGGAAGAGACATATGCGTGTTGGATATATGCAAGCCTGGAGGCTTGGCATTTCCATATATGTTTGTTTTGTTGATTAGCTCCTGCAAGGGGTGATTTCTGTTTGGACTATTAAAATAAATAGGGACAGGAGCCCTAAAGAGAACCTGTTGTTTGGACTGACGTATTCCCAGAAGAGTCGCCGTTTGAGGCTGAATCCCCACACCAAAAAGCAAATTGTTGCATTGTATTTCAAGAAAAACTACTCCTTCAGTACTGGGTTGGTTTGCTTTGGTACAAAACTCTGGTGTGAGCTACATAACATTGTGAAATTAGTGAAAAAAGTAACTATACTTTTTATGAGAAAGGGACAGTCAGTACAGACAGATGAGCCAAAAATATTTATTTTTGAGCAGAAAGTGGAAAGAAAAGAAGAAAGCTAAAGAAGCATGTCCTAGGATAGCAAAGAAGCAAGAAAACTACAACACTTCAAAAACCATTAAAAATGTTTGAACATAATACATAGCACCATGTTTGGCCAAACAGTGCATTAGTACAGCACCTTCAAACAGTGAGGTCAGGTCTATAAATTTTGACACCAATCAACACAATTCTAACATTTGTGGCTCTGCACAACACCACAAGGAATTTGGAATGAAACAATATGCTTAAACTGTAGAATGTCAGCTTTAATTTGAGGGTATCTGCATCCAACTCAGATGAACAGTGTATGGATAACAACAGTTTGCATATTTGCCTCCCACTTGTTAAGGGACCAAAAGTAATGGGGCAATTGGCTTCTCAGCTGTTCGATGGCCATGTGTGTGATATTCCCTCATTATCCCATTTACAATGTGCAGATAAAAGGTCCAGGGTTCATTTCAAGTGTGCTATATGCATTTGAAATCTGTCGCTGTCAACTCTCAACTCTCAAGATTAGGCTGAAACCCATCAGAGAGACAACAAAAACATTAGGCATGGCAAAAACAACTGTTTGGAACATTCTTAAAAAGGAGGAACGCAGCGGTGAGCAACCTCAAAAGACCCAGAGGACCATGAAAAACAACTGTGGTGGATGACAGAATAATTTCCCTTCAAAACAGTTGGCCAGATCAAGAACACTCTCCAAGAGGTAGATAAATGCATGTGTCAAAGTCGAAGGGAAAATGCCCCAGCAGAAAGAAAAAGGGAAAATGCCCCAGCAGAAGACTTCACCGGATGAATACAGAGGGTTCACCACAAGATGTAAACCATTGGTGAGCCTCAAAAACAGGAAGGCCAGATAAAAGCTTGCCAAACAACATCTTAAAAAAATCCTTCACACTTCTGGAACACTATCCTATGGACAGATGAGACTAAGATCAACTTGAGTGTTGGGATGTATCAGTGAAGTATGGTGGTGGTAGTGTCATGGCGTGGGCATGTATGGCTGCCAATGAAACCGTTTCTCTTGGATTTATTGATGTGACTGCTGACAAAAGCAGCAGGATGAATTCTGAAGTGTTTCGGGCAAAATAATCTGCTCACATTCAGCAAAATGCTTCAGAACTCATTGGACCCTAAAGTATACTCCAAAAGCAACCAGAGTTTGTTAAGGTAAAGAAGTGGAATGTTATGCAATGGCTAAGTCAGTCACCTGACCTGAATCTGATTAAGCATGTATTCAGACTTCAGGCTGTAATTGACTGCAAAGGATTTATGATTAATATTCTCTCCCACTACTACATTTGCACTACACTGTTCACCTGATTTGGATGTAAATACCCTCAAATTAAAGCTTACAGTTTGCAGTTAAATCATGTTGTGTTTGTTTAATTCCAAATCCACTGTGGTGGTGTATAGAGCCAAATAGTTTTAGAATTGTGTTGATGTCACGATATTTATGGACCTGATTGTATAAAGAACATTGGGCAAGAAATGATTGAGGTGTTTTACGCAGCTATAGACCCTTGCAGTTATTGAGACAAACATGAAGTCTGTATACAAAAGTATTGTCTAGTCAAATGGGAGGCCGAAAACTTGCAACAGGACAATGATCCCAAGTAAAGCATCATAAAACAAAAGAGAAGGTTGAAAGCTAAAAGAATAGAAGGGGTTGCAATGGCCCCATTCAAAATACAGACCTTAGGACTCGTTCACACTAGGCACAGTGCATATTTCCATAGGAAAACTGTGCACCTTTCACAATGGGCTTGCGTTTGTAACGGATGCAGTTAAACCATATGCAATACAAATAGAGTTTAGGTTATGCATATTACTAAGATAAAATATTCAGTTATCTTAAGTCATTGAAATAGTATTGCAATACATTTGTTCTGTGTACTGTACAATGACTGGGACATTATAGACAGTAGTGAATTATTCCTGTATTATTTGGAAAGTAGTTAATGTGGCATTACCCAAACATTTACTGTAGGTAACAATCACATGTCCTGAATATGCAAAAAAGGTTTCCAAGGTGGTGACTGCAGTCAGTATCTCACTCTTAATATTTGATATTTTTACAGGCTTGCATTTTCTAGTGTTCTTGGCCCAGCCCTACAACATTACCTACACTACATTACTCCATTACACACTACATTTGCATGTTTCTCACCAAAAAAACACAGAATCAAACAAAAATGTTGTTAGGCATGTGGGATGATGTCCTGTAGTTACTCCACTGAACACCAAAATTGTCAGGATTGCCATTGGTCTCCTGTACCCATCACAGATTAGAGTGGATTTTTTGTGTATGTGACCAGTATAATCTAAAAATTTCGTCTTACCTCCGAACTGGTGTAATGGTGGCTTAGCGCTACACAATTCTAAAAAAAATTTACTTACCTGCTGTTCCCTAGAATCATATGAGAGATTACAAATTTATCTGGCAGGCTTCTGGGGTTTATGATGGTTTTGTCCAGTCCTGCAGCAGAGCGTGCGATAAGAGCCAGGGAAAGATGAGGGGACCTTCTTAAATTACTCATTTCAGTTAAGTATTTGGGTTTTCGTTTTACTCCATCCTACCTATTTTTGGCACTTCTAGTGCCATAAATGCAATGAACTTCTGGATGTAGGTCAGCTTTAAGGCATACATTTTTGGACGCAGACAACTTTTTTTAATTTTAGTTCTATACAACAAATAATACATGAAACAAATCAGATGCAGTTGAACTGCAGACTTTCGGCTCTAGCTCAGCAGGTTGAATAAAAAAATTGCAAAGGTTATTTTATAGGAAAGTGTGATCAATTTCATTATTAATAAGCAGAAAAAAAGGCCTGGAATTCTTTTATGTGGTAGATTTTGCTGAACAGACAATATGTAATCAATAGGAGCTCTTCCTGGAGGAAAAAAACATGTTTAAGATGCAAAAACAGAAAAAACCCATTCAAGATACTGCCACAATATTAGGAGTGGCAACATCTACAGTTTGTTAACCTTCCTAGCACACCGCCCGTACCGTGCCATTTTTAACAGCGTGGTATGGCCAATCGTGGCAGTGTACAAATTAATGGCACCGGCTGTGAGGGCTGGAAGCCGATTAACATGGAGGTCTATGGAAAATGCTGCATCACCGTAGCTTTCCGGGGATATGTGGGTTTCATGGGAGCCCAGCTCATCCAGAGTTTGTTCTTCACACAAACTCTGGACAAGCTGGGCTACTCATGACCGCTAGGGAGGCTAAATACTGACAAAGAAAGAAAAATTCAGCGACGCAAAAAAGATCTGGATGTTCACAGAAGACAACAGTGGTGGATGATCGCAGAATCATTTCCACGATAAAAAAAAAGGCTACCATAAGGAAAAAGTAAATGCAGAGAACGCACTGCAAGGCACTTCTGTATGGCACTTCTTAACCCTTAAAAGGAAAGAAAGAAGCCAGCACAGTTCTGGAATTGCAAGATCAACCTCTACCAGAACAATGACAAAAAAAATATGCAGAAGATGTGAAACAGCTTATGATCCAAAGGAAAAGCACATCTTTAAAAAATTACGGAGGCAGTGTGATGTCTTGGCTGCCAGTGGCACTGGGACACTGGTGATTATTGATGATGTGACACAGGACAGAAGCAGCTGAATTCATTCTGTCGAGAGGTCACATTTATTGGGAGGCATTTCATAATACAGATGGACAATTACCCAATACATACAGCGAAAGCAACTCAGGAATTTATTAAAACAAAGAAGTGGAATATTTTTGAATGACCAAGTTACTCTGCTGATCTGAACCCACTTGAGCATTCATTTCACTTGTTGAAGACTAAACTTTGAACTGAAAAGACAAAAATAAGGTGCTGTATTTAAGGCCTGGCAGAGCATTTAAAATTGAGAAAAAACTGAATCTCATTATGTCAATGAGTTCATATTTCAGGTTGTCATTGGCAGCATAGGGTTTTCACCAAGTATTAATATAAGATTTGTTTTGTAATTTGTCCAATAACTGTTATCTTTTATCTGAAATCTTTTTGTTCAAGACACTGATTTGAAACTGAAAGTCCGCAATTCAACTTCATCTGAGTGGTTTCATCTAAAATTAATTGTGGTATTATACAAAATCAAAATAAGAAGGGGAGAAAAACTAAATTTTTCAAAGGGGGGGGGGGGGGGGGGGAAACCTTAAACATTGTATTTGACACCCTGTGGGAGGAAGCTCTCAAATATGGACACAATCCAGGTTATAAATGAGGTTGTAATTCCTGCACCCTGCTAAAAGACGCAGTTCACTTTGGCCAAGTGACCACTTGCTTATTTCCCTGCACAGAGCGACCAATTTGTGGGCAGACCGCCCGCGGTTTAGGGCACACTGGCGGGAAACGTGCCCAATTAATCAGCATTACAAAGATGCAGCTTTTGACGGTCTCACAGGCATGTCCATTGATTGGTGGTTTGCCTGTGGATTAGGGTTGTTCAGGCGCTGCTTTTCTGCATGTCCAACAGAGGGAAAAAGCAGTAGTGGACACATGCCCTTTTTTAAACAATAGTATTTTGTTCTTCATTGTGAAAACAGCAAATATTTGCCTTAAGAAAATGTTGCAAGGCCTCTGTCACAGTTGAAGTTGGTGGATTTCCAAAAAGAGCAGCAGCAACTTTTCTCTCAATCCAGGATAGCTGAGAAACCTGCAAAGAAAGACAACAGTTGTCAGAGGGTGCTCACCAAGAAGCAATGTGTGGCATTGCAACATTCTTCAATCATAATTAAACTCAAGTGAAGGACAATACAGTAGAATGGAAAGTTTTCATAGCTGCTTAATACTACTTTTAAAGCTAGAATTGAACATAAGTTGATAACAAATGATTTTTAAAATGTTCATACAAATTATCGTTTGGCATGATTCTTAAATGGATTTGTAATTATGTCCATCTACTCAATGATTAAAAAACTTTTGCCAGAAAATAGTTTTGTCCTAGATGGGCAGAGGTCATGGATGTACAGTATCAGCCCACACTTTTTGCCCATGCTTAGGAAGCTTTAATATTCACAAATCAGAACAGGGCAATAATGCACCCCTTTTAATCTATGGACATGACATGTAAAGTATAGGGGTGGCATTACTCTCCCTCCTTAGTTCAACTTCAAAATCCTGTGAAATATCCAGGATTTTTTGAAATTGTGATTTGGCTGGAAAAGTCAAGTAAAAACGTGACTTTCCCAGCCACAAATGGAAAGTTTACAGGTATGTCCAAGTGTGTATATACATTTTAGCTTAGAGCGGACCTACTACATGGACTTTACATTATAGGCAGCAGCACTGCTGATAACTAGGGCACTCACTGCTCGAAGGAAAAAAAAAATTCTGATAGCAGGAGTGTATGACGTCCCAGTGTGTAAACGTTGGGCCGTGGCAGTGTTTTGTAAATACTCACCGCAAGGGCACCAGGAACCGATGTGTCCAGTCCTGTGGGATTTTCATGGCAGCTTCATAAAGCGTTAATAATCTTTTAAAGCATAGGCATTTTTTTTAATCTGCCTCTGAGCCATTCACATTACCTACAATATGCCTAGCTCCACTATCTGGCGAGGTTTTGCAGCAAATAATAGCCCATTGACAGTTATTACACTCTATGGATTAATACCCTCTAGTCAAGAGTAGCAGGTGGATAACATCCCAAAATATATATTTAAGGAGAGTTGGATGGAGAGAAATCCAGAAGATCCCCTCCGCCCAGAGTTTTTTCCGACCAGAAGGATGTAGGGACTTTAAGGTCACCTTAATAATAGTATTTATAGAAGATTACCCTCCTAAGATGGAAGGTTACAATAACAAAATGATAAGTAGTGCCTGGACACAGAAGATAAATATAGATAGATTAAAAAACAAATAATACACAAGCGGTCAAAGGTGGGCCGCAATAATTATTCATGTAGACATAGGTTTGTCTTTCTCCAATTTATTGGTCAGTTTGAACACGAAGTAATAGGCAATGTTGTCACTGTATCCCCAGAAGGAATGCTTGGGGAATAATGTTTTCGACGCACGTTTCAAATAGCACTTCTTCCTCAGAAGGTATGGCTTTCTAAGATAATTAAATAGAGAGTATCAAAATGTGGAAGATGCCTTTCCATACATTATATATGAATTTGAGTAGCCTACTCACCATAACCCATAGGATGGTAAGTAAAAAGCGGGTATTGCATGTAAAATGGTCCAAACCGTGGAGGTCGGAGAAGAACGGGGGAACACTGCGGAGAGACAGGGCGGTTCAAGGGGACAGTAAATCAGAGCATAGGTACTCAGTGATTGGAATTGGTTAGAATAATTGGTGTAAGGAAATAAGAGGAAAAAACAGAATGACAGAATGTGGGAGAGGGTGTAGCAACCCAGTTATACCAAAACGGTGAAAGTCTCAAGTGACATACGGAACGAAGGCCAATGGGGAGCAAAAAGCTTTTTCCCAAAGAAGATGTTGGTGTAAAAGTGAGTGCCGAAGTGATGGTCTAGTTAGAGAAGCCCTTATTTACAAGGGAAAGGTGCACAAAGATAAATATAAATCAAAGCAAAAAACAAACATGTGCAAAATAGAGTGATGGAGTGGGAGATGTGAGGGGATTACGAGATGGTGTATATAATATAGTTTAAATTTACATTTAAAATGTGGGATAGAAATGTAGGGAAGGTACTATTAAAAATTAATAGATAAATGGATATTAAAATGGTTGAGTAAATACATGATTTAATAAATATATGTAAGTATTAGGGTGCTTAAATAGGCGATTGTTACAATTGTTTATATGTTTAGATAATAGTCAAAAAGTCAGTAGATTTCAGAATGGTTAAAAATAGTCTCAACTGTATATGGCATATGTCACAGATCATCAGTGCTAAGAGAACAACGTTCCATAAAAGGCTGATTAGAAGTGTAAAAATTTACCTACCAGAGTAATTGTAGTAAAGGTATTAGGGTGAGGATCCCCATCTTGAACGTCCGCACACGTCCCCCGCTGAAAGGCATTAGCCTTAAATGCTCCCTCGCCGCTGCAGCAGTCTGCGCACGCCAGATGCGCTGGCTTCATAGCCGGGCGCTGGCCGTCGCAGCGTACGGACGGGCATGCGTGACGCGGGGAACCGCCTCTGCCGGACACCCTGGCAAACACGAACGCAGCCCTTTTACATGCAATACCCGCTTTTTACTTACCATCCTATGGGTTATGGTGAGTAGACTACTCACATTTATATATAATTTATGGAAAGGCATCTTCCACATTTTGATACTCTCTATTTAATTATCTTAGAAAGCCATACCTCCTGAGGAAGAAGTGCTATTTGAAACGCGCGTCGAGGTTTTGGCAACTTCAGTAATCTACTTACGGCTTGTGAAAACATTATTCCCCAAGCATTCCTTCTGGGGATACAGTGACAACACTGCCTATTACTTCGTGTTCAAACTGACCAATAAATTGGAAAAAGACAAGACTCTCTTACAAACCTATGTCTACATGAATAATTATTGCGGCCCACCTATGAGCGCTTGTATATTATTTGTTTTTTAATCTATCTATATTTATCTACTGTGTCCAGGCACTACTTATCATTTTGTTATTGTAACCTTCCATCTTAGGAGGGTAATCTTCTATAGATACTATTATTAAGGTGGCCTTAAAGTCCCTACATCCTGGCCTTCTGGTCGGGAAAAACTCTGGGCGGAGGGGATCTTCTGGATTTCTCTCCATCCAACTCTCCTTAGACAGTTATTACACTGTCCATGGACTAAACAAACTAAACCGCGGCAGAAAACCGCAGGTTAACAAAGGCTGATCTGGAATGAAAAACACAAGCTTTCTGCATGTGTTTTTCTTCAGTCCATAGTGGGGCCTTAAGCTGGCCATACACTCCGAGAATGAAATCACGATCCATTAAAACAGACCAATGTATCCCGACGGCGGTATCAGTTTGGATCGTAAAATTCGGCACATTGAAAATCCATCGTATTTTATCGGTTGTACCATGTGGACATGCGCGGATTTCAGGCCGATAAAATGCTTTCATTGGTCGGTTTTAATGGATCGTAATTTTAATCTCAGAGTGTATGGCCAGCTTTAGCCTCAGTCATTGCAGTCAATTGGGTCATTAAACGACCCTGATATGTCATGATTAAGGACAGTACATTTCATGATCTTTACACACATTCATTGACTTACTGCAAGGTTGTTTTCTGGTCGGTTAAAAAAAAAACAGAAAATTACCTTTCAAACACCTATGTAAATGAGCCCTTACTCCCTAAACATAATGTTCTTTTAAACAGAAAGTAATTGCTTGCCCCATTTTCAAGTGAGTGTTCCTTTATCACCCTGACAACTAGGGTGTCATAGATTTTTGAAATGGGCCACTTTACTTCAGTGTAATTTGGAGGACATAACAGGGCAGTGTAAAATAAAAACTGGAGGAGGCCTATTTAAACATGATACACAGGGCATACAGTGCTATTCCGAAACCTCAAGGGTCCTCTAAATGGCTCCTGGGTGGCCCTAAATGTGCAGGAGCATTAATTGAAATGTTGATGTTCACAATACCTCTGACTAGAGACCCCTCACAAAGGAATACTATAATATTGTGGCAATGGTTATGAAAAAAGGTTGTTTATCCCCCCAAGTGTGTGTTCACCTGAGAATATTAACCAATGATTGGGTACCCTCAAAACTTGGGAAGTTATGGAGATTGGATGGTTGAAAGATCACAGAATTGGTACTATATCTCTACTAAAACATCATTTTATTATTACATAATTAAAATTCACCATACATAAATAACATGATTGCGAGACGTACTCAAATCATTTCATAATATTCTCAGGTGAACACAGATAAACAACCTTGTGTTTTTTGTTTGCAATATATAGTGGGAAGTGGGCATTGGATATAGATTATTATTAGCAAAGACTAAGGCGGAAATAGGAAATTACTCTGAATTGAGAAAGCTATACGGTACATGGTTATGAACAAGCTTTACATATTTTAAAGGTATGAAAACCTTTTACATGACTGAAATTCCCCCTGGTTAGTTTATGAACGAATTGGCTGCTAAAATAATCAGGCTTGAGTCATAGTTGGGCAACAAATGGTGGATTAAAACAAGTGGTTTTAGTGGGACCATCGGTTGTAAGTTAAGAGGTTCTGTGACCATTTTAGGTCACTGGTTTATATATATTTTTTCTTTCTGTACATTGTAAGGACTGTTAAGAATTTCCATGTCGATAATGTATATCACAACAAAAATGAAATGTTGCTTACCAAAGCAGTCTTTAGTGAATCTTTTCTATAATTAATTGCTAATACATTGTTTTGTTCCTTATCAATGTTTAATGAGTATTATATGGAATCTTTATTTTTGTACTTTTATGTGTTTATTGTAGGTTTCAAAAAGTTTAAAGATATTAAAAAAAACACAATGTTAAAAAGGCAGAGGCCTTTGACCAATGTATGACAATCTGTGTTAAGAATTAGCATACTACTTACGGCATAGCACCATCTGCCTAAGAGGTAGTACTGCAAAGGATCTTGTGGATGTAATTGAATTGCTTTGTCCAAATGCTCCTAAAACATCAACAAAAGAAATTCAGATCAACACATTGACTACTAATTTGAATTACATATTTAAACAGATTGACCTATTTTGACATGATTTTACATTGCACTATTCACTATACAATTTTATAGTTGCTTTTATGTTTCACGTTATAACTGCAAAAGGATGTTGTACATTGTAAGAATGAATGTCACTTGGGGGTTGAATAAAACTGATAATGATGTGAGTACAGAAAATTTGTGGTTATTTCATTGTTAATGTTGTGTTATATTCGTCTGACTTACAAGTGCCTCTTTGATTTAATTGTAAACAAGATTACTGATTACGGGGGTTGAATAATTTTTACTGAAATGATAAAAATATGTCAAAATGGCCAAAACACTCAATTTCAGTGGGGGTTGAATAATTTTGAACACAACTGTACTTGAGTTAATACGTTTTTCCAGTTTTTGTAAATAAAATTAAGTAACTTGGCTTATACTCGGGTTGGCTTATATTCAAATATGTATGGTAATTCATTTTGGTTTGGGGCCAAGAAAAATACATTTGTATTTACATATTTTAAGGTATTGTGTGAGAGGAAGAATGCTGCATTACCTTGGAAGTCAGTGAGAGGAACAACGTCCCCATTTACTGATGGTCAGTGAGAGGAAGAATGCCCCCCCCCCCCTTTCAATGATGGTCAGTGAGAGGAAGGATGTCCCCTTACATTGTCAGTGAGAGTAAAATTGCAAAAACATTAGAAAGGGTCATCAGGAGTATTCAATGGACGAATAACAATTACCCTTATTAAATATTTGAAATGACAGTTAAAATGCCACCTTCACCACCTATCAATAAATTCATAATGTAAGCAAAAGGGCCTTGTTCTTTCAAATAATGGAGATCCAACAAGACCCACAAAAACATTTGTGAATGTTTTGGTGGTTTTAAAAAGGAGGATTTGAAGGATTTCAAAACTGTCTTCTTGGTTTGGACTCGACCAATCAACTGTGTACAAATGGAGGCAATTTCAAAAACAAATATTGCCTCATGCCTAGTCACCATTGCACTAAAATTCTTATGTTTGACATGCATCAAACATGGGAATTGTAATGCAACAAATGATTTGTGTGTCGATAAAGCCAGAAGCCAGGTCCTCCACATCTTCTTCACTAACGTATATTTTTGGGAACCCTCAAATCATTACCCACTCTATTGTTAATCCCTTCCTGCTGTTCTCAGCTCTAAAAGAGAACCAAAGCCTTACATCCAAACCCCTTTAACTGTATACAAGAAAAGGCGATTTACAATTCTAAATAATGTGTACAATTACTGAACAATTTCACAGCTGTTTCACCCTACAATGTACTCCAGCTGCTAGAGCAGCAATTTCCCTCACTCGTATAAACTCTGCTGGGAGTTTCCTATATTCCATCCATAATGCAGTATAGCTCAAGAATTAGAAGGAAAAACCCACCTCCAAACATACAGTATTACCTGGTGATCCCAATCATATATTCCCCTATCCGTCCTACTAGACTTACAAAGCAGTTTACATGCTTGATCCCAACTGCTTCCACTCCCTGATTTACTTTCCCTCCCCCCTTAATCCCTTTCCATTTTCATTCCTTCTTATGATGAAATCTTTTTGTGGAAAATAGTTGTTTTACCCCTTTGACAGACTGTACATTTATTCATTTACTTGTAAAATAATGCAATATTAAAATTTTTCTGTAACTATTCTTTTGTTAACCACCTGATTTTACAGGGGGATGGGAGGTCATGGCAATGGAAGTGTTGGGTCTGCTGGTTGTCATGGATTGTATCACACAATCACCAGCCAGTAGAAACCTTGGCTACTATGTACCTTGGAAAAACTCTTGTAGTGCACAATAGAAACCAGTCCCATGTTGGTTTACAGGAAGTTCACAGTGATTAGGTTTATACATTTTCTTCCGAATCAAATTGATCCAAAAAATTTACACAAACCTTAAAGAGGTACCCGTTTTTAATTTTATTTTGTACATTGTCAAATTCAGACATATAACCACACATTATTGCATACCTGGAAAAAATAAAACAAATCAGTGAGTCAAATCAGTCAAATAAGTTACATAACCACATAAATGATTAATAGAATTACAATCTGCAAAGCCAAAGTTTATTTGTTTTTTGGGGGGTTTTGTTGTAAGAAGAGCAGACTGTCTGACTGCAAAATAGTTCATGTGGTAAACTTTTGCTACTATGTATATGTATGACTATGTATATAAGCATAGATCAAAATAATAGTTGCACCGAGAATATTAACCTCCCTAGCGCACCGCCCGTTTACAATGGCGCGATACGGGCGATCAAGGCATTACTGACAACAGCTGCGTGAGAGAGAAAGCCGGCGCTCCTCCATTAACATGGAGGTCTATGGCAATCGCTGCAGCTTTCCGGGGAGGCATAGGGTCTTCCCACCGCCGGCTTCCCGTGCGGTTGAGAGGACCCTGTTCACCGAATGAACAGGGTTCGTCTCAACCGCTAGGGAGGTTAATATGTTTTAACATTTTAGTATGGCAAACTGTCCTATTAGGAATTAATTAATAATGTCATGGGGGACAATTATGGAGACTTTGCAGCTTATAAAGTTGTTTCTTATCATGACTTGGAGGAACATAGATCAGATTTGTTTTGGACCCTCTAATTCTATGATATTTTTTTCTAGTTTGCTAACCTATACATGTGTTTAAATTGAATGAAAAAAGTGATTGACATTTAAAATACAAATGCACACAGGACCTGGAATTGGTTTTAAAGGCCCAGCTTGGCACCAAAAGGGACATTGAAGAATGTATTGTGATTGTTACTGATTGAATGGAACTATAAACAGAAAATTTCAAATAAAATAAAAATGTATTAACTGGAATTGCGTGAGAAGATTTTTTTTTGTATTTATTGTAAATAGTGTACATACAGTATGATATACTATACTAGAAATTATTTGTTTTCATTTACAGGGATCTAGTAAGGGAAACACTGGGCAATATTTATTGTTCTAAATGCTATCAGATTTGTTATACCACACTAACTGTAGGAATACGATTGGAGAATTTGCAAAATTATGAACATCACATAGTTTACATAAAACACATGTTACAACACATTTAGTGTTGCATTTCACCATGTACAGTCTCAATTGGCAAAAGAAAAAGGTAACTATAGAAAAAAAGTTGCATAAAATAAAAGGTTAAAAAAACAAGTTACTGGTTTGGCCTTATGGTTATTTGAGCAGTTGCATTCTGAGCCTCATTGTTAGATACACACTATAATATATTGGTAGTAATTCATTACTCTTTTTAACCACCTGTTTGAAAATAATTATTTAAAGAAGAAAACAAAATTATCTTATGTGAGTGATCTTCTTTACGCATTCAACAACTGTATTCTACTGTGTATTACTGCTTTTCCTCTCACAGGGTTTTGCACACTTATATTAATTATTTACTTACCATCTGTGCCCATCTGCACTGGAATCATCAATTTGTATTGCTTTCCAAGCAACATTCTTTCCTATGAGAGTGTAAACCATGTTTAGTTGGACATACTAGCTCAAAATGCTTGATGTTTTAAAAGTACCCTAATGCATTACCTAAAAGCATGGCATTCTGCTGCCCTAATCCAACACACAAATAGAAAATATTGAACACTGGTATATATGCAGCAAAAGATTTTAACCTCCTGGGCGGTTTGCCCGAACTCAAACTGCGCCCGTGCCGGGATCGGGCACAAATGGCGCCTCTCTGTGTGCCTGCGGCTCTGTAGAAGAGCTGCAGACACACTGAGCCTTTCCGGCACCGTGTCTT
The DNA here is from genome assembly GCA_036250615.1 of Ptychadena robeensis. NCBI lineage: Eukaryota > Metazoa > Chordata > Amphibia > Anura > Ptychadenidae > Ptychadena > Ptychadena robeensis. Next base: position 112,184,120 of record CM070035.1, on the reverse strand, counting down.
CAGCATCATCTGTGAGGCTGAAGGGGGCGGGCGGCGCTATAGACCTCCATGTTAATGGAGGGGCGCCGCTCTTCTCACCACACACTGCTGGCATCTATTTGACACCGGCGTTGTGTAGATGGCTGGGCAGAAAGCCGGCAATCAACCGATTGCGGGGGAAATGGCTTTTCGTGCCATTAAAGCATATCTAACCTATAAATTCTTTCAATTGTGCAAGGCCAAAAACATTTTTGGAGGCAGTATTTTAATGTCCTCCCCACACAGCAAACTTTTCTGGAGTAGACAAACTTACATAGGATGTTTTCTATATTCATTTTATTACTACTTCAAAGTGGCAGTCAGCAGCCACGGTTTAAAGCACAAAAACGTTTGTGAGTATCCATAAATCATGAAGCAAAGCATGTACATAATTGCTTGTGACATTCTTATTTGAACTCTTCAAGTTCCTATTAATCAGGACCACTGACCTCACAGGATATTGATAAGACTTACGGTACAGTAATTATAACTCAAATTTAAGCTGTGGATGGTGTTTTTTTCTAAACTTTATAAAAAAATTTGATCAAAATATATAAAAATGATTTATATTCTTAACAGCTATGAATACAATGTTGCTACTTATGTTAGTATTTGACTTTCAATAACCGTTCTTTACTATTTCTTCCAAGGTATTAGGATGAAGCAAGAAATTCTTACCATTAGTTACATAGTTCTTCTTTTCTTCTGCATTGTTAGTAAGATAAAACATGTCGCTATATGCCCGTGCTAATCTCCACAGGAACTCCACTTTGTTTTCATACTAATGAAAAAAAGAATAGAAAATTAGATTGAGCTGCACATTAATCATGGTAAAATACAGAAGGTATATATTCACCTGTCCGACAATACCCCCATGAACACGTCCTCACCCGGGAGCTTGATCTTTGTTTTTCTTTCTGCTCTGGAGTTTATCTCCTCTGGATATTATGGACATGAAGATATATTAAGGCGGAAGTACCATCTAGTGGCCGTATTAATACTTTTCCACTTTATTTTGAAAATTCCCCTCTATGACTTTGCAAATTAATGACAAAGCCCCTGCACAAGGTATTATCCCCCAAATTGCTGGAGTTGTAATTTACTCGAATTTACACATTAGTTGCTAATTTTAGGCGAAAAAAATTCAATATTTTGCGAATACAAATATTGCCTATGCTGCTCATCACTAGTGAAAATCCTAATGCATACCGATTAAGTACTCAGTTTTAACAAAAATTTACAGTTGTTCACCTGTCTTTCCCGCCTTCATCCCACATTAGTATTTTTCCCATAAAATCTCCCATGAACTATGTCAGTAGGCTCAGATGTACCCTACAACTTAGACCATTAGCAGTATTTATGGGAATACTATTCCAGGAGGAGGGTTAGAAAAAGGAGAAAGTGAAGGGTGGGGGGCCTTATCCTCCCTGCATACCCCAGGAATGTGTGGGGTGGGAAATTAGGAGCGAGAGGAGCATTACCCTTGTTGGAAGCAGGGCTGTGGAGTCGGAGTCAGAGACATTTTTGGGTCCCTGGAGCGGATCCGCCAAAAAATGGGCCGACTCCTATAAATTTAAATGGGAATAAATTTTTTTTTTTTATTAAAAAAAAATTACTTCAAATGTCACAATTAACAAACAGTCATAATGACTTCTCTGCTATAAGAATAAATGCATGCAGCGCATAACATTACAGCGCCACCTGTGACCCTCACACACGTACCGAGTGGGAGCGACACACCAGCTCAGAGAGCTTGAGAGTGCAGAGTGATGAGGTCCAGAGCTGACAGCAAGACGCCGGTCTTCACTGAGACTAACAGCATCGGCCGGAGATTATCGGACATGTCCGTTCTCTGGCCGACCGATCTGTGGATGACAGTGATCTGTCACCCCATGTGGGCTCCCCGATCGGCATACACACACACCATGGTCGGCAGCATAATCGGCCTCCGCTCGGTGCGTGTATGGCGGCCTTAAATCTCTCTGATAATGAAGTAAATGTGTGTGCCGGACTAGAGACATTGTATAAGTGACGGGAATGGATCGCTAATAGTTCAGGACTGAACCGGTTAAAGCATTTGGAAAACCGCTGTCATTTAGTGATGGCGCGAACCCGGGAATTTGATGTTCGCGAACGGGAACCTCCGCAAATGTCGCGAACCCCATAGACTTCAATGGGCAGGCGAACATTAAAAAACAAAGGGACCCTTTCTGGCCACAATAGTGTTGGAAAGTTATTTCAAGGGCACTAACACCTGGACAATGACATGACAGAGGGGAATACGTGGCAAAAACTCCCAAGAAACAAAATTCACGCAACAAATCAGCATGGATTTCTACAATCATAGTTATTTGGGATTTGAAACATAAGAGGGGAGAGATGGAAGCACTAAACAACATGGTTGGAAAATGCCTGTGTGGAATTCCACCTGAAACAACCTGTGAAGATCTGCTTTCCATGTTGCCTACAGCTAAAGCTAGCCATACACGTGTCAAGATTCCATGTACAATCGATTCATCATCCAGATCGATTCGGCGATTCTGCCGGGAATCGCAGGTGTGATCAATCGGCCAATTAGAGTATCCATCGCAGAAGCATACCACTTGGCCAATAGGATTCCGGACGGATCCGTGTCCGATTGTCACCTCAAAAATGGCAAACTCCCCTGATACGGAGAATCGCATGAGAAAGACCCAACATGTTGGTTCTCCGTGCGGATACCGATTCTGAGCCCCTGATCAATCGGACGCGAACAATCGGAACCAGGTGGGGCTGCATGCGATTCCGGCACGATCGTTTGGCGTGCACGCGTCCGGAATCGATCGTGCCGGAATCCGCGTGCAAATCCGACATGTGTATGAGGGCCTTTAAAAGGTGAATTTTAATTTTATGGAGGACACTGGTGGCGATGACCGTGTGGAGGAATCTGGGGAGATAGATGGACAGGTGGAGGAACTGGGGGTAGTAAGTGTGGAGACACTGGGGGAGATGGACAGTGTGCGAGGACACTGGGGGAGATGGACAGTGTGGAGGACACTGGGGAGATGGACAGTGTGGAGGACAGGGGAGGAGATGGACAGTGTGGAGGACACTGGTGGAGTGACAGTGTGGAGGACAATGGTGGAGATGGACCAGTGTGGAGGACATGGTGGAGATGGACAGTGTGGAGGACACTGGTGGAGAGGACAGTATGGAGGACACTGGGCGAAGAGGGACAGTGGGAGGACACATGGAGGGAGATGGACAGTGTGGAGGACACTGGGGGGAGATGGACAGTGTGGAGGAAATGGGGGAGAGGACAGGTGGAGGACAATGGGGAGATGGACAGTGTGGAGGACACTGGGGGAGATGGTCAGTGTGGAGGGACACTGGGGGAGATGGTCAGTGTGGAGGACACTGGTGGAGATGGACAGTGTGGAGGACACTGGTGGTGATGGACAGTGTGGAGGACACTGGTGGGAGATGTCAGTGTGGAGGACACTGGTGGAGATGGTCGTGTGGAGGACACTGGTGGAGATGCGTCAGTGTGGAGAGCCAATGGGGAGATGGTCGTATGGGGACACATGGTGGTGATGGTCAGTGTGGAGGACACTGGTGGTGATGGTCAGTGGGAGGACACGGGGGAGATGGATATTCCCCAGGATGGATGGATGGGATATTCAGTGAAGACTGTAGATTACACAGAAAACACTGCCCTAGCTAATGGTTCCCTATAGCCAGCAGCAGCAGAAGCTCTCTTTCTAACTCTCTCCTTCTTAGCAGAATGTGAATGGCGTCCGGTGCTTGATATGTTATAGGGGTGTGAGGGTCTGTGAGGTGGGGGGTGCTCATTGGCGGATTATGTTGCTGACTGTGACTACACAGGGGTCAAAGTTTCTGTTAAAAGACTAGGGGGCGAACTGAACTCTCCGGCGAACAGTTCGGGCCATCACTATGTCATTTAGCTGAGGCGACAAATACTTAGATTGTTAGCTTCAACTTTACACATGATATGGGATTCCAGGGAAATCATGAATCATGTTGAAGTGCCCATTGCCCTGCCTCTTCTTGGAGCTTCCACTGCCCATATCTCAGCAAGAAGATTAGAACACCTAAAGCTTGCGCACACATGGGTCGATCTGATAACAAAATTTGAGTACAATCAATTAACTTGTGCGCTCAAGGTGATTGATTGTACTCTAATCTGTTTACAAACCTACCCGTGTGTGCCGCCCTTCTGGCGGGATTAATAGAGCCGGCTCAAAGGAACTTGATTGACGGGTTCCAATAATGTGAAAAGACACCCCGTTCAATCTCCAATATTTGCATGGAGACAAGAGTCTTCATGGAAAGTATTAAAACAGATGCCGGCTCTTGCCTCCTACACAGACGTCGGCCTGTGCAGATGTTGAAGGACAGAGCAGACTCCTCACTTTGGAAGCTGTGTGAGACAGGACCTGCTTATTCCCATTGTATTGTGGCGTGGTTGTATTAATTCATCACACTGCAATTGCTTTGGTGGATTTGAACGGTGTCTTGACCTTCTATCTGAAACAGTTGTATAATCTGATCTTTTTTTTTGCTTGTGCCAACATGTGTGTTGTTACACATTGATTTCCGTTCAAGTGGGGATCCCCAACCAGTTACACAGCGTTGGATCCTAGCTTATAGTTCGAATTTTTAAATTGTTTTTTACAGCAGCATTTCTTTATGTACCTATTTACTACTCTTTCTTCTTCTGCTTTTAATTTGGCCATTACTTTTAGTTGTTGGCTTTCTGAGCCATGTTTTTGTTTTAATTCTGCTGGTTTAATGTATGTCGCCTTCCTTTCCTTCAATGGCCCATTGCATTACATATTACATTTAGCATAATTTAATACAAGCAGGATGTCTGCGAGTCTATAGTTTCGAGTCTTAGGAAGAATCGGAAGAACCGAGAGTCGGAGTTCGGCGGTAATTTATCGTGACGACTCCAACAGCCCTGGTTTTGAGTTTTTAAGGATGTATGTGGTGTTTCCAATTTTGGAACAGGATATTGCCCATTCTTGCATGGTACCATGACCGTACTACTTGTATGTTGTACCTTATTGGAAAGGATAACTTGACAGGTAGTGATGGCTAGAACCCGGTAAATTTAATGTTTCGCCGAACGGCGCAATGCGAACTTCGTTAAAAGTTGCCGAACCCGGCGCGACACGCAAACCCGCCAATTGACTTCAAGGGTAGGCGAATTAAAAAACAAGGACCCCTTTCTGCCACAATATGTGTTAGAAAGTTGTTTCAGAGCGACGGTCATCAAACACCGGACAATGACATGACAAAGACGGGAAGACCATGGCAAACTCCAAAGAAAAATTTTTTTTCACACTATAAATCCGCACCAAGGATCTTATCAATGATAGTCAATGGAAAATAAAGTGTCAATGAGATGATACCCTTAGACCGGTTTGATTGCGAACCTATCTCCTTTGTATACCCTAGCCCAAACCTGCGACTTTGCACCATCTGGCACGTTTTCTGAACTCACATCCCTAGAGGAGGGGTCTTGGATGGATTTCACCGGTCTTCTCTTCTTAGTGAGGTACCTTAGTTGGGTAATCCAAAAAAATATAAAGTTTTTTCATACGACAAATATTTAAACGATCGTCTTTTTTTGGTCTGTATCACCAATATGAAGCAATCGCCTTCTCATCTGGGTGTGCCAACATGAGCCAACACAACTCATTGTAGCGATGTTATCACTTCATTGTGATACGCCAAGCTCACCTTCACACGACAAGCGTAGTCGATTCACGAGAGGTGGAGATGTTGCCACATGTTAATGTGCCTTTTTTAATGCAGCCACAGCAGAGAGTCCAGATAAAATCTAGGCCAAGTACAACTTGCCCCATAAAAATTTGTCAGTCTACATTTGACTGAAAAATGATGTATGCGTAGCAGCCACGGTGTGTAGCAGCGGGCAGTAAATTTTTTTTGTTTCCCTGGGACCAGTAAAAGATGGAAAATTGAACATTTGGTGACGGCTTGAACCCTAGTTGGCTGGGCGGAGGCTTATTCATTCAAGTCGGTAGTGCGGTATGCAGCTTGGGACCATTTTTAGGCCAATGCATGTAATCAGGCTCCTTTTGCTAGCCAAACTGATCATACCCCCACTGTCAGTCCCTTCAGTAATCATGCCCTCGTTCAATTTCAGGAAGGTGAGATGTGATCCACACTTGTTTTGACCGAGGTGGACCCCCCTAACGCTTCTAGGTCACTATGACGCCTGACAGAAATGAATGGTACTTTAGTACAGCGACACTAGAAGACCCAGTCGGACCAGACTAGAAGCTTCAAAGAGCAAACTGGCGATAGCCTCTGGCCACAGTGTCAAGTCTTGCACACCCGAAGTAGTTCAAGGGGGTTCATACTGCTTTCTCAGCGTGTCAAATATCTGCAGTTAAGGCAGGTAGTCTGTCGATCTGTCGGTTAGGTCAGTCGTTCTCGTCAGGTGGGATCCCGAATGGCTGTAGCAAATGCCCGTAGAGACATAAAAAGCTCTCGAATCGTCCTCCATAAAACAGCTAAGTCTGTATGCGCCCTGTCCTTGTCGGTCGCGGTAGTGGTAGTCAGGAGAGATATAGTGTCACTCTTCCCTAGTAGAGTCACGTTGTTGCTGTGAAATCAACCTTAAAAGCGGTGGTGACTAGAGCAGATGTTTGTAGCCATAGCTCTCTAACTGTGCACATGCTCTCTTTTTAGACCTCTGGGAAGCCGAAAGCTAACATCTTTTACACTACTTTCTGCAAGTGTAGCGGGCCGGTCTAGTAGTGGCCACACCAGTACAGATTCGTTCTCCCTTCATCTTTTGATACGCGGGTCCCCATCAGACCACGACGTACATGCAAAGAACCCCATTCGCACAAGGATGGATGTCCGATGGATGCCAACTGGCATGGATGCTAAGGCTGCGTTCTGGTGGTGATGCGTGACCATTACTCTTCCTCTTCACGCACATCCACAGCCTGTATCCAGCACTTCTTCGCAGGGCCACACTCCCAGAAGTAGATGCAAATGCGGGATGAAGAGTCGCTGAATTGTGCTTTGTCTGCACTGACAAGTTTGTCACCTCATTACAATAAGGACCCATCAGCCTACAGGACATTGCGCATGTAGCTCCCAGTAAGTATGCCGCAAAAAAAAACAATACCCAGCTCCGTCAAGAGGCCTGTCTCCAACACCCTGTGATGATACAGATACTCATTGAACAGCCTTTCTCTTGTTGGAGCCAGGGCGGTCAAACAATGTGGAGTGTTTGAAATTTCAACGGTAGTGACCTGATCGCAAATCAACGCGCCTCACTGGCATGTTCTGTTCGCACGCACTGATATTTCAGAAAAACTTCGCCATGACCGTGTAGGAATTACGCCTTTGAAATGCGTGACACACACCTTCATAGCCATGCTTGAGCGAGTCCTGTTAAGCATGCGGCTACTGTGCCCACAAAGCGTTGCCACAATTCAGATTTAAGACATGTGCCATTGCACGCACATGTGACAAACTGTGCCCAAATTCAATGCCCGCCAACTAGATTGCCTTCGTTGCCACCCACCTCACCACATTTGTCCAAATCCCAGTTGGTTGCTGGGGGTCAGCCACTGATTTTTTTTTTTTTTTTTTTTTTTTTTTTTTAAGCCACCTGTGCAATTAAGTGGCGCGACAGGAGTGCTGGTTCCGGTTTTGTGGCTCTTGGCTTTTAAGGCATTCAAGTCATAGCCCCAGAACAAGCGTTGACACTGTCGTATCCGGCGATTGTGAAATAGCCCCTGGGGACGCCTGCCAGGGATGCAGTATGAGTGGCAGACCAGTACGGCCATCGAGAAGAGGACTCAGCCGAGGATGGAAGTATGGTAGGAAAGTAGAAGAAGGTGTGAGCAGGCATGCCTGCAAGTCATTGTGCGGGTTGTCACCAACTCTGGATGCAGAGTCCACGTCATTCCATGCTATGACGGCCCAGATGTCAGCCAGGTTTACCCAATGCGCAGTGTACGTGATGTACCTGCCATGAACGTGCCTTTGCAGACCAGGTATCAGTGGCGTCAGATGGACCTGTGCCCACCAACACTGTATGCCAGAGATGCAGTATCTTCTTTTTCCACAAAGCGGAATAAAGATTGGGTGATTGCCGGTTTGTGATAAAAAAAATTTGTTCCGGGCATTTACACTCATTTCCACTGCTGTGTCCCATAGCCACAAATTTTTTGAAGTGCCTCAGACTCACAAGCTGGTATGGATAAATAAAAGCTGGCGGAAAGATCAGAAATGATCTGTCAAAGCTCGCGGTCAGACTGACAGAGGCCAGGGGCCCCGATGGTGGTGACTCTGTGACATTTGTTTTTTTTCCTGACTCAAACATGCTCCTTCTCACCGACACCTGACCGTGCGACAGATGAGCTGGAGATACTCCCCACTCAAAGCGAGAGAGAGAGAGTGGCTGGTGTTTAGAGGGAGGCAAAGAGGAAAGCCCAGTTGTTTGCAGTGGTGAAGATGCTGGCCGACAGAGAGGAGCCGAGGTGGTCTCCTTCGAGTGTATGTCCCTGCCTTGTAGTCATGTGTTGATCCCCAAAAGCGTGTTGTGCATGCGAAGATCAATGCTGCCTTTTCAAAGTCAGTTTGTACCGAGGTACGCGTTTTTGGACTTCCCACGGCCCCCCCCTTTCAGCTATCTTATTGCACACGTTGACAAATGGCATCGCTGCCTATCAGTCGGCAGACACCACAAAAAATATGCCACACTGCTGAGCTTTGCACTGACGGCCACCTTACTGGGTGGTTGGCAGCAGAATGGGTTGTATTGGCGTTGACTTGTTTGGCTGACCCCATGGTGCCGATACATGCTGCCATGACTGTGCCTACTAGCTCCTTGCCGAAATGACCTGCACCCCTGCTTACAAAACTCGTCTCCTCCTCCTCTCCTGTCTCTCCATCTGAACTTTTTTTTCCCCTGTTCTTCCTCTCTTGGTGTGGGCACCCACGTGACATCCACGCCGACACATCGTCATCATCTTCACACCGCTTCACTTGTATCTAACACCTCAGCAAAGAAAACAGCAGACATGGGAACAAACATCACCGTCTCACACGCACCTCCATGTGTGTAATGCCCGTACCTGTCAGAGGGCATAGTCCAGAGTCATCTACATGCTTGGACAATAATGGGTGCGCCATCTTCATCTGCGTCTTCAAAGGATGTGCAGAACAACTCCTCTGATGGGTCAAATGTAGAAGGCCTGTGGTGCTAGTATTGGTGGCGGGCAGTGATGGCAACTTGAGAGGTGTCAGCAGCCGAGCATGGCGGAGGATGGTGTGTCCAGGGTCAGAGTGGTGGATGTGGAAGATTGGGTGTCCTCCTCTGTAACCAGTCAACTAATGTCCCCAGCATTTTGGTGTTGACGGTCTACGATGGCCTCTGAACACTGGCCATTATTCTAGGGCAAGGAAATTTCACCACCCTGACCACCCCACGACCCCTGCGGGATGGTCTGCCTGCCTGTCATTTTTATGTTTTTGCGTACAAGCCCTGTGGCAGCAAATAACTCTGGGTGGGCACTGGACAGTTGGCACAAGGCTGTAATGGACGGAAGCCGTGCCACTTTTTATTATTACATACCCTTTATGGATAGGTGAAAAAAATTGCTGGGTATTACCCTTCCACCAGATAACTGTGGCCTGGGCACACACAGTTGGCACAAGGCTGTAATGGACGGAAGCCCTGCACTTTTATTAATACCTTTATGGATAGATGAAAAAAAATTGCTGGGTATTACCCTGTCACCAGATAATGTGGCTGGGCACACACAGTTGGCACAAGGCTGTAATGGATGGAAAGCCCTGCACTTTTTATTAATACCCTAAATTAGGGTGAAAAAATTTGCTGGGTATTACCCTTCCACCAGATAAACTGTGGCTGGCACACACCAGTTGGCACAAGCTGTAATAGACGGAAGCCCTGCACTTTTTATAATACCCTACAATAGGGTGAAAAATGCTCTGGTATTACCCTTCCCCAGATAATGTGGCTGGGCACAACACCGTTGGCACAAGCTGCTAATGGACGGAAAGCCCTGCACATTTTTATTAATACTCTACAATAGGGTGAAAAAAAATTGCTTGGTATACCTTTCAAAAAAATAACCCCTGCCCCTGGGTAACAAAGTGCCACCAGATTACTATGGGGGGCACTGGGCAGTGTGGGCGCACACACAGTTGGACAAGGCTGAGTAGTGGTAAAAAGCACTGCTATAGCTTTTAAAATAGGGTGAAAAAATCCCCTGGGGTAACAAAGTGCCACCAAATATGAGCACTGGCAGTAGCGATGTGTGATATGAGGACCTTGACAATCACTTCCAGCAGCCCACAGCAGGCAACAGATGTGGTAGCGAAAAAAATAGCCCTAAAAAGGGCTTTGGGGTCTTTTCAGGACTCTGTCTGACAGCAGATTAAGAAGCACTGTACAGGATAGAACTGCAGATCAGCTGAACACTGACTAGCTAATTGTTCCTATACAGCAGCAGCAGCATATCTCAACTAACTGTCCCATACTTGCAAGCAAAGATGTGAAATTGCAATCTCTCCGTTGCTGTTGTGAGATGGGGCCCCCCGGTGGATTGCGTCCGTGACGTGGTGGGTGCTGATTGTATTGTGCCTGCTGACTGCTCCAGGGTCAAAGTTTGTCCAATAAAAAAAAAATATGGGACGGGTCGAACTCGCGTATGTTCGCGAACACGTGGCGGACGCGAACATGCGATGTTCGCCGGCGAACAGTTCGGTCCATCACTATTGACAGGTATGTATACAAATACGGGAAGCTCAGATCTGTGTAAGAATTTACACAAGGATTCCTCCCTTTGAGCTCAGAAGCCGAATTAAACAGCAGGTGATAGAAAGAAAATATAAAAAGCTTGAAGGACTGGTATGAAAGGGCAATCTGTTGAACTGCCCATCTGCACTGGTATAGCCAAAAAGCTGGTCTATAGATCAAATACACAAAAGTCAAATCTGCCAAAAGAAAAAAGCACAGAAAACATCCAACCATTGTTATAACATATTTAAATGGGTACATGGGAATGGGTATTCCTAGATAGACACTTCAGCTTACAAAATTACAGAAAAACATGTACTTTATCCTGTTTGCTGAGAATCATCCTGAATCCTTGCTCTTTCTCAGGTTCAGTGCCCCTATGGTTAGCATCTGCATTCTGCAGGAGACAAAGTAGTTCAGCTTTTTCCTCGAAATCTTTACTGTTTTCTGCTGTGAGGCTTGCCACTCCTGGCTCATCTTCCGACTCCACTTCATTGTCAGTTTGAGCAGTAATATATCTAAAACAAATAGCTATTAGAAAATGACAAGCATTCTTAGAAATAACAAAACACACTGGTTACTAAGGGTAAGTGCCCACTGCTTCTTTTTTACTGTGGCAGACGGGGAAAAAGACAGCGAGAGGACACTTCCACTTGTGATCTCAAAGTGGCACACCCATGTTGCGGAGTGCTGAGGTGCCAGAGGCGCATGCATTGAAGACCAATGAACATGTCTGCAAGACACGTAAAAGCTTCTCTATTTGTAATGTATATTAATAGGGTGCACCATAAGCTGCAGGCAAACTGCCCACAAGTTGCAGGTAATTCACCCGCAAGTCATCAGCTGCGTGTCTTTGGAGCAGTGGACACAAGGCTTTAAGCTAGCCAGGGTGAACAAAAATATTTTTTTTTATATAAAATCAGATTTTTTTAAAAATAAAATGCTTTTTGAGAAAAATATATTACGATCCAAAAGGTTATTCCATCATATAAATATAAAAATAAAGATTTGTTTTTTATGTAGAATAAGGCAGTATATGTTTTTTTTTATGGTAAATAAATATCATTAATCCATGCACAATGTCATGTTCTTCCAGAGGGTTTTCTAGAAGTTTTTGTAAGATTATTGTTTCTCTGCCTATATGATATTATCACAGATGCTTGGTTTACTTTTAGAGAGAGATCATATACCTCTTCTTCACAGAAAAAAATGAATTATAACATGAACAGAGTTGAGAAAAAGACCTTAATCCTATTATTCTACAAACCTATCAATACAGAATCAACCCCTTCAGTGCTAAGGTTTAAGAAGTTCAGTGAATAGAATAGAAACGATATTTTTCTGATTGTTTGGAGTGGAAAAGATCTGCACAAAAAGAAAGTGAAACTAAGTGTGAGGAGGGAGAGGCATTCAGTTGAATAAATCTATTTAAATTGTTATTATTAAGGTAATTATTATTTTTCTCCTTCCTAAGCACAACAGAAAAGTTGTCCAAATATGAATGATAAACCTAAACCAGGGGGGGGGGGATTTGTTCTATTATTATAAAAATCTTCATGTTCTTGCATATTAAAGTTATACCAGCAAGAATTTGTCTTTATGTCGAAAACTATGATTTAAATCAAGCCCTAAACCCCCCCTATATGTTCCGATTTTTCTCCTGACCGATTTTTCGTCCGATCGGGTCACCCGACTTTCACTTAAAATGTTATGGTCGATCAGTTGGCTGGCAAGAAAAATCGGAATTTGAATTATCACCGATCGATAGGCCAGACACTATTTACAGCAGATCGACCAAAATTAACAGCCCAAAGCGGTCCCGGGTACATAATTGCGCATCGATTATTCTCCCGATCGATCACCCCGACCAACCACGCTGGTCGATCGGGAAAAAAAATCTTTAATGACTAGTGATTTAAATTGTGTTTTAAATCAGTTCAAATGAAATCAAATCCACTCTGCTTTAGATCACAGAAAATAAGACAATTAACATTAGCATTTAATAGTTCAGGCTGTTAAGCAATTTTCTCCAATATTAGTTTCAAGGATAAACAGAACATACAACTTTCCATGCTTTTACTTACCCTCCTTCACTTCCTGCTTCATCTGAGCTAGTGTACTCCACTGTATCCTTATTTGTCTCACTCTTCTTTCTTTTAGGACTTCTATGTAGGGAATTGGCCTTCAGAGAATTATTTTTTTCTATAAGCTCTACCTTGATCTGCTCATCCAGTTTTGAAATAGTTTCTTTTAGAAACAAAACCTCCCCTTTGAGCTCTTCTACATTTTTCAATAAGCATCCCAATTTCTCTAGCATATCCAGCTGACGACATTGTAGCTCTGTCACTGCTTCTTTCTTGTCTTGAATTTGGTTACTTTTGGTTGTGAACCATTTCTCTCCCAAACTAAGAAAGTAGCCAGGTTTCGCATATCTTCTCCAACACAAAAAGGCAAAGCTGGCCCCTGCTGCCCCAACAAAAACTCCTAGAAATAGGGTTCGGTTCTCAGTTTGAGGCATCATCTTTCATGCATTTTACTGATAATGTTTTTTTCAAAAAAGGGCTACAATTCAAAATGCACGCTGTAGCTCATGTCAGCAAAGTTAAGCAAACAGTTCTGACTGTATTCCTAATGGCTGATCATCAACCACGCTGCATACAACTACAAAGGAGATAGCTGCATTCTTCCTTCGACCAGATTTACATAACCTACCACCATGAGATAAGACCCTGCTTATGAAGGCAGCCACCAGGAATGTATTATCTTCAGGGTGGCCCTGAATCCTAGATTTATGGAATATACAATCTCCATTTCAAAAGTCCAAAGTCATAATTTCAGGCTTTCTGTAAATCTGCCAAAACACAAGGTCAAAAAAAACATTTATTTTTAGTTACTAATAAAATCATGTGTAACAAGAAATTGTAAAATGGCTAACAAATATAGCACATTTATAAACTATTATTATAAGTATAACTACCTTATACTTATAGTTAAAATCAGTGTTTTCTGCTATTCATACAGATAAACAGTAATAACATAAACATAGATCTGCCAGGCTGTGAATCCTGTTAGAAATCTAGTCTAAAGACTAAAGAGAATAAATTTAAAAAAAAAACAGCATAAACAACTGAGCACTAATAAAATTTGCCCATGTAAAAATTGTGAAAACACAGCAAGGGCAGAATCATTTTGATAAGGTTACATACATTACAGGTTTACAGTAAAAACATTGTTTTTGTTCTGTAATTCCACCTACATTTTAAATGACAAAGTACAGAGTGGTTTTTATAGCAACATGCTTTTTAATTAAATAATACTAGGGGGACAGGGGTGGTATATGTTGCATCAATGATAAAGAAAGTTAGTGCCATTGTTCCCAAACATTCTTTAAGACACAAAACAGGAAAATACAACAGCAGAGGAATCATATGAGGTATGGACCTTTGTATGGTGCATGTAAAACAGGGACAATAAGTGTGGGATTAAAAGCAATAACTTTATTGCATGAATTTAAGAAAATTAAAAGGTCTGTATATTATATATGTATATCTCCCCATAAGGGTAGTCAAAAACATGGGAAACATCCATCAATACAAACAATCATTGCCCCTCACACACAGATATCCCTCAATGGGTTTCGGCCATTTAGAAGGTAGGCCTTATCAGCAGGAATAGTTTCAATGTCAGGTGTAAATGGGATGGGTTTCCAGGAACACAATAAATAGATAAATTAAACAATATATACTGTAGATCATATAACTCACACATGATGTATAAAAAATCCCCAAGAATTTGGTAAACCCAATCCACTTGCGTTGTGATACTCAATTACAAGCGTCATTACACAGTCAAATAAATGTGGTTGGACTGTTTATTGCAAAGCTATTGAACATCACCAAAAGTTGCAAGAAAAGGGTTGTAAAAAGATTTTTTTTAACCTCCCTAGCACACTGCTGAGGTCCAGATTTCTGTACCAGAAGCGCACCATAGACTCTAATGGAATTTTTTTTGCATTGTAGGCTTGTAACTTCCAAAAACCCTTGTCCGTACAAGGGTCTAATAGACATCCTGATTATAATAATGTTTGAAACACACAATTATTATAAAAAAGTAAATAAAAAAAAATTATGAAAATGTATAATTTGAATGCTTAAATCTCTTGAATACTTATTTGGTATGAAAAATTTCAAAACAGTATTTATTGATTTCAAAACAGTATTTATGTTTGTTTATAATTACATTTTTATTTTGTTTTGAATCACTGTATCCAATACAATGGCATTCTCTGAAAGGGTTGACTTCAAAGATCACATCTGGAATGACAATGGGGGTGATATTCCAGGTGTGCTCTTTGAAGATATCCCAATGTGCAAATGAATATCCCAATTTGCACATGAATGTCCCGCGGCCCCCGAGGATCTGAGCTGAGCTGGAGGGCAGTAACTCGTCAGCTGCAATACTGCATAAGCAAGTGCAGGACGAGATGGTGCCGTCAGAAGCGCTAGGAAGGTTAATTATGCCCTAGCACATGTCGTTTTTGCATGAATAAGGTTCAAATTCAAGTTGACATTTTTTCAGTCAACTTATTTTTTACAAAACTTAAAAAAAAAAAAAAAAACTACATACGTTTGAGCAAAACTTGAAAAACGAATCTACCTAAAACCATTTCCTACATCCCAGCAATTTTGATGAGGATATCATGTTCAGGGGCTTTGCAATTCACTCACAAATCAGCTAATTGAAATGCCGACATTCCAAAACAAAAGCACATTTGCGGTGTGTGTCTGATGCATTTCCCGACCTAGGTTTATACTCAAGTCATTTAGGTTTTTTTGTTTATTTCAAGCAGCTCAGCTTATATTTGGATTGGCAAATAATTGAATACAGCCTATGGCATATACAGAAAAACAATGAAATAAAGAGAGTGCCCGTAGAAGTCATTATAGAGCAATTCAGATGTCCGCACTCCAACAGTCCAGAAAAGATAAATGAACAGATAGCCTTACAGCCTCCAAATGCCCGCAAATATAATCATGTAGCTTCTTTCATAGGTAAGGTCGGGTGCAGAGTCCACAGCAGGTCTATCTCAAGCCCTGTGTATGCAGTAGTTAATTGTTTGTTGGGCCGCACTCACAGACCAAAACCGTCTTCCAAAAATGGGCTTAGATTTAATGAAATTTAAAACCAGTGATATAAAACGACAGTACATACATCATGTCACCCCCAGGTTCAAGCCAGGGCCCCCTCTTAGAGCCTGCTCTAAATTAGCAACAACCATATGATGCAGGGCTTTATGTTCTACATTGTGGAGGAAGTAGTTAAAAGTCATAACTGCAGCCTGAAGCACTGGTTTCAGGCATCAATTGTGTGGAGGAGGCAAACAACACTATTTTCAAACTCCGTAATAGAAAATGTGCATTTAAACATTTAAACACAGTGCAGGGCTTGCAGGGTAAATTGTTCTGTATTAAACTCTAATGTAAAACACAATCTACAAGCAATATAATAGACAAAGGGAATTTCTTTTTCAAATGATAAGCATTTACATTTGCTACTCAAATTCTGTGTGGCTTCTTCTTCCTTCTTGGGTCAGTTCTGTCTAGACTTTTTGTTTGGGGAGCATGCCCTTCTGTATATACTACGGAAAGTTTAATTCATACTTAGCGTAATTTTCCTTTCCTGATAACGCTCCATGTCAGTGAAAGATGGGTTAGGCTCCCCCCTACTAAGCTCCTATAGGAACCCTTAACTATAAAGGTTTAACCCCTCCTAGTGATCAGTGTTGTGTAACTCTCATCCAGAATGACCAGGTGGGACCCTGTCACTGACATGGAGCGTTATTAGAAAAAGGAAATAACTGTAAGTATGAATTTTATTTTCCGGATTCCTGACAGCTCCATGTCAGTGATAGATGGGAAATAACTAGCCAAAACAGGTGGGGATTACTGCAATACAAAATTTGTATTAATGAGAAGACAAAAGGGACTGCTCGTCAAAGCCACCTGGTCCCCCCTGTAATGGGTCAGAAACGTATGAGGCGATGCCCAGCAGGCGGCTATGTAGATAACTTTCAGAGAGACTTTGGATACAACTGGCCACAAGGCCGCCAAGCTTCTAGTGGAGTGAGCCCTGATCCCCCCCAAGAACCACTACGCCCCTAGCCTTGTAGGTCATAGAGATAAGATGGACGATCCACGAGGCAATCTCCCGAGAGGAGACTAAAGAACCCCGACCAGAGCCACAAGGACGGACAAACTGCGCATCAGAGGCTTTAAAGTCCTCTGTGATTTGCAGATATTCCTTGATGCAGGAGCCAACATCCAGAGGGTGAGATTGAGAATCTCCAGGCGACGCAAAGGTAGGGAGTACGATGTCCTGGTTGTTATTAAAGGACGAGGCCACTTTTGGAAGAAATCCCGGCCGAGGATGTAGCACCACTCTGTCCAACGAAGATAAGGCAAGGACCAGATGCACCCAACAGATTTCTGGGACCCTCCTGGCTGATGTTCTAGCCACCAGGAAAACACACTTCAGAGTGTTCTGCCAAAAAAACATCATGACATGCTGACACATAGTCCTCTGAGGCCAGAAAGTTTAAGACAAGGGGAAGGTCCCACT
Source organism: Ptychadena robeensis (assembly GCA_036250615.1). Taxonomy (NCBI): domain Eukaryota; kingdom Metazoa; phylum Chordata; class Amphibia; order Anura; family Ptychadenidae; genus Ptychadena; species Ptychadena robeensis. The sequence continues at coordinate 112,166,665 of CM070035.1, read as the reverse complement.
GAGGAAAGCAAGGAAGACGTGGAGGCCGGATCTAAAGGGCCACTTGAAGGAACTGTGCAATCAGGTCATTGTGGGCCCATCGAATCTTGGTAATTCTATAATATGTGGCGTTAGTCGTAGCCTTCTTGAAGGGTTTGAATGACCTTGTCGGAATGATCGAGAGCTCTTAGTGACCGCCTCTCAATACCCATGCCGCTAATCGAAGGCGACTGGGATTCGGATGAGGAACCAAGCCCTGGACCAGGAGACACCGTGACAGAGGCAGCCGTCCTAGGTCGAGGGATGCTCAGTTGGCAAAGCAATGGAAAAAACGGGTGTCTCGGCCAGACCGGCAGAATCCCCAAGATCAAGCAGGATTCCAGTTTAACCGCCATAGCAGTCAGAACGGCACCATCTCGTCCAGCGCTGCTACTGCTACTATACCACTGGACGAGATGGTGCCGTCCAGTACACATCGGGGCTCCGGCAGCGCATACTTACAGCTTTGCGCTGTCCCAGTGTCCCCGATGTAACATTCTGCCAGCCAGCTCTGTCTCTTCTCCCCCCCCTTCCGAGTGACGTGATGACGTCACATCGGGGAGGCGGCAGTAAAATGTGAAAGTACATTACATGAAATCAGTTTTCTTTGTAGAAAACTGATTTCAATATGCTTCTATGTACAAAATAATGCCAGAATATAAAGTCTCTGGTGCCCCAGATGTGCCCATTTGCAGTAACCCTCTCTTCCCTGGTGTGATTTTACCACATCAATCACACCAGGTAAGAGAGGGTTAACTGCAAATGGTTACATCTTGGGCACCAGAGACTTTATTTGGGCGACATTTAGTACATAGCAGCATAGCTTTGTGCCCTGATTTTTGTGTTTTCTCATTATTTTATTAAATTTTTTATTTTTTTATATTACATAATTGTTTCAAATATTATTATATTCAGGATGTCTACTAGACCCTTGTACAGACATATTTTGGGAAGGTACAGGCCTACAACATAAAGAAAAAATTACCATTGAAGTCTATAGTGCACTAGCAGTGCGCTAGGGAGGTTAAGGGGCAGAAAGAAGTTGAGGATGAGCAGAGTGAGAGGGTAGGCATAGCCGTCTGAATTGTCCACTATGTGATCAAGGCATCCATTGCTGCTGACTCCTGACATGGCCACCTGGAGAAAAATACCATAGGTTTGTGATTGAGTAGAGAGGCAAATAGGTCCACTTCTGGAAAGAAGGCCCACTGAGTTAAAAAACCGAAAGACGTCGTTGTTGTCGAGTGTTGTGCACGAGAAAAAGTCCACCCTCAGGTTCTCTCTGCCTGGGAGATGGGCAAAGGTGGGAAAGGTTGGATACTGCCCATTCCATCAGAGGATCCAAATCCTTGATCAGGGTAAGGCTCCGAGTCCCGCCTTGGTGCTTGATGTAAGCCACAGTAGTAGTATGGTCGGACAGGATCCTGACGGGGCGACCCCACAGATGATAAGCTGTAAGCTGCCCATAACTCTAAGCGGTTGGACACAATGTCCTCGCTTGTGCCCAACCACAGCCCTTGGGCGACATGCTACTGGAAAGTAGCTCCCCAGCCGTAGGCTGGCGTCCGATGTGACCTGCAACCAGTAAACTGGAGGGATTGAATGGCAATTGCGCAAATTCTGCACATTGGTCCCTTAAGAGAGACTGGCCTTCATGGCTGGTGTGATAAAAATTTTTTGATCCAGATGCCTGGATGACCATTAGCGAAGGAAAGCAATCTGAAAGGGACGAAGTCTCCACATAGCCCATTTCACCATCAGAACTGTGGCAGTCAAGGTGCAGATGACTTTCAGGCAGTCACGCCGAAAGGCTGGAATTGGAGAGAGGACTGGCCAACCTTCAAAGGATAACTGGAATCTTGTCTGCAGGAAGAGACACATCGCCTGAACCAGTGTCTATATGGGCACCTAGGTATATCAAGGTTTGTGAAGGGTCCCGGTGACTCTTCTCACTGTTCACCAGCCACCCAAAGTCTGATAGGACCTGGAGCACATGATCCCTATGTTGCATCAGACACATACGATCTTGGTGTAGCAAAAGAATATTGTCCAGGTAGTGGTATATCTGAATTCCTCCTGACCTTAGAAACATGACCAGAGCCAGCAGAATCTTGGAGAAGACGCAGGGTGAAGTTGTCAGTCCGAACAGCAGGCACACTAACTGCAGATGAATGCCTGTGACTGAAAAATGAAAAAACAATAAAAGTCTGGGTGAATGGGAACATGTTAGTAGGCCTCTTGTAGGTCGATAGACACCATCCAATCTCCTGGGCTGATGACACAAAGTATAGTATGTAGGGACTCCATTTTGAAACTTTCTGATATGAGCTGCCTGTTGAGATTTGATAGGTCGATACCCGGTCCCCACCCTCATGATTTCTTTGCCACCAGGAAAATAGGCGAGTAGGCTCCTTGAAAACACTCTCCTTGAGGAACCGCAACTACTGCCTGCTGCAGGACTGGAGGAGTCTGGACATACTGTAGAAGGGTCTGTGCTTTCAGGGTGACGTGAGCGAGGGGAGAGTGGTCTCCACAAAATGGCTCTAGGGAACTGAGAAGAACATCCAGGAGTGCCCCTGAGAAATAGTGTCTTGGCCCAGACCTGCCGAAAATTGGATAGACGGGCCCCTACAGGTCTGGGGTGGCTGATCATCAAAATGACTTCTTGGGATCCTGCTCAGAAGAGACGGGGGCCTTCCCTTTATGGGAGAATGCTGAAAAGGTGGGCTTCCAGTTGTGCCTATACTCCCAGGCCTATAAGTCTGAAGATCTTTCTCATCTGCTCAGAGCAGATGTTCTGGCATTTAGGGAACTGCATGAGCATCCGATCTTGAGGGAGCAGTTACGGACTTACCCCCAGTGGCCCTGGAGATGATTGCCTTTAATTTGTTGCCAAACAGTGTCAGGCCCTCAAATGGTAATTTGCACCAGCTTTGTTTGGAGGTAGGATCTGCCACCCAGGGTTTTAGCGATAAGGCCCTCTTAGCCGTCACCAACACCAGCATGGACCTAACTGAGGCCCCGATTATGTCAATTGCTGCTTCTGCCAGGAAGGCTGCTGTAAATCTAATGTCCTGCAGATGCGGCGTAGGAGAACCACTAGGGCTGGCCAATTCACCCAAGTCTCCAGGGCCTTAGAAATGGAAGTCTGTGCAGCTGCTGGTTTACAAGCTGCGCCTGAAGACAAAGAAAAACCTTGTGGAGATCTTGGTCGATCCATCTATCCAGCACATCTTTAAAAGATGTAATGTCATCTGCCGGCAGGGTGACATGCCTGGCAAGACACATAACCGCTCCATCGACCAAAGCTTGGTCCGGGTGCTTTGTTTCCTCCACCTTGAGAGTATATAACTTAGAAAATCTGTTCTGCAGGGACAATTTACATTACCCCATGGCCCATTCTTCCTAAAAAACATCTTTAATTTCATCAATAAAGGGGAAGGTCAGTTCCTGTTTTTTAAGATGCTCAAAAAAGCGCTTCTGTCTTGGTCTGTCGGCCGAGTCATGCTCCCAGTGACAGGTCTCCTGTATGGACTTAATATAAGCCTGAACGAAAGTCAAAGCTGCTAAGTGTTTTCTGCTGAGCCACCTGAGCCGACACATCTGAATCTGAAACAAGCACGAGCGTGTGACCAGCGCAGAAGGACCAGGCAGGACCTGTGATGACTGGGACAGGGACCTTATTGATTCCTGTACTGATTGAAAGACTAGCAAGGCTAGACGTTGGTCCTCCGCTTCCCTATTCCCTGTAGCTTCCAGAAAGCATGACTGGCAGACCGATTTCCCTGGTAAAGTACTAGCAGAGCAGGCCCAGCAAGAGTGGGTCAAAACACCAAGACCACACATCTGGGACTCCTATCTGGAGATTTATAGAATGAGGGGGACCTGCGATAATGTCTGAAACCATAACTTCTCTAATGCGGCAGCTTGACCCGGATATGGAGTGGGCATGGTGAGGCGCAGGCTCAGCAGAACCACGTACAGGGCTGTTACCAACAAGAGATACGAAAGGGAGAATTAGTCTTACCTTAAAAAGGTGCTGAGCGAAAGCAGAGGTAAGAGGAGAGCACCCACCTTCTTGAGCGTGGCTGGTCTTCCTTGGGAGGGGACAGCATGATGAGACAACTGTAGACACGAAAAACAATGGCTGAATGTCCACAGAGGATAAATCATGAGGATAAATTACCAAGGCTCCGAGAAAAGGCTTTTCCGGGCAGAGAGGAACCGCACGCCAAAACCGCCAGTGAAGCGCAGCCAACCGCCCAGCTTGGAAGCCAAAATAAATAATCTACTTCCTGGTCACCACAGGAAGCGTGTCCTCCCAGCACGACCAGCCAGAAGGCAGCTGGAATGCAGCGTGCAGCTCCCCAAGCCCTGCGTGAACTCCATTGGGTTGGGTAGGGTAGTAGGGCAGAGCCAAACCCATCTGTCACCTGTCACAGACATGGAGCTGTCAGGAAAAGGGGGCTACGTGTTCGAAGAGTGCTTTTGTGAGTAACCACCTATGCATGCACTTGCAAAAGAGCTATTAACCCTCTGGGCTTTTATTCCCATAGCATGTTTTTTACCACAGGCGGAACACATTGTTTCCCGTAGCTCCCTGCTCCCCCCTTTCCATACAATGGGAAAACCATCAACATTGCCTCCTTAATATAGAGGTCAATGGCACCACCCCCGCCTCTCTTGAATCATTGATGACACTAGAGAGGCAGAACTTAAAAGATTGGTGGGGACTGGAGTCCCCACCAATCTTTTAAGTTCTGCCTCTCTAGTGTCATCAATGAGGGATGCCTATGGTTCCCTCCGGACAGGTAAGCAAGCCCAAGAAGAGTTTGCTTACTAACAACACTAACCACAAATTAATTCAGGATGACTGCCCAGGAGGTTAAAGTATACACACACACTAGGGCTGGACAATAATTCAATATCAATATATACAGAGATATAATTTTTTTAATAACTGTGCTGAAGTATATCGAAATATCAGAAATGTGGTAACAAATTCTATCATTTGTCACTGAATGACATTTAGTCAGGGGCGGTCCTAGGGAGATCGTCTCCCTGGGCAAGCACTCCCTCTGCCGTGCCCCCCTTTCCCTGAGAGAGATCACGCTGCCATCCCATGCCTCCCCATCGAGATGTGCGGGCGCAGTGATCTAGTAACTCCTCCTCTATGCTTTGCTGCAGCTATGCATAGGGAGGCAAATCTCCATAGAACAGGGGACCCATCGAGATCAGCCTCCCAGTATCACTGACGTTCATTCTGCTATGGATAGGGGATACAGAGGGGGGAGGCTGAAGCTGACATGATCTCCTGTCCATAGAATGAACTCTCAGTGACACGGGGGGCTCCCACTTACAGGGATATCAGTTGAGGGGAGGCGAGTGCACTGACCCCCCTTGTGCTATAGCGCTGCCCATACCGTACCGCTGCTGCCACTGAGCTGTGCTGGGGGTTGCTGGCAGCTGACACAAGAATAGTGGGTGAGGCTGCAATGCACTAAAACAAATCAGACATAAATCAGAAGGCAGAAGATCGGCGGTCACACAGCTGCCTTCTGCTCCTGTCAGCCCATGGTGAAACCCGACCCCAGGCTGGCAGGAGTACAGGATGACACGCTAGCAATGGGCTGTGTGACAGCCACCACTGTCTACACTGCCTCAGTGGCAGCAGCGCTACGGTTTGGGCAGCGCTATAGCACCAGGAGGGTCAGTGTACTAACCTCCCCCCAACAGATATCCCTGTATGTGTGAGCCTGCCCCCCCTACCAGTTTCACTGACAGTGAGATCAGCCTTCCCTTCTGTGTCCCCTGTCAAAAGCAGAATGAACTGTGACACTGGGAGGCTGATCTCCATGTGCTGTGAGGGTATGAGCAGTGTCACGGGGAGGCTGATCTCGAAGTGTCCCCGCCCCCCTTCTCAGAGAGAGATTACTCCAGGGGGGATGGGGAGCAGGGGACCCATCAAGATCAGCCTCCCCTGTGTGTTCATATCCTCCCAGCACATGGATGCCTCACAATAATTTTAATAGGAGGATTAGGATATTATAGAAAAATTCAGTTTGCAGACATCCATTGTGTGTGTCCTCTGCGGTTGTTTTTTTTAAATATTATCCACATCGATATCAGAATTATATCGTATCGCTCAAAATTAAGAAATATATTGTGATATAAATTATTGCCATATCGTCCAGCCCTAACACACACACAGCAGTGGCTACATATATAGCTCCACAGCTTCCCTATAACCAAAGTGTAAAGAAACACATAAAAGATTGTGTGTGGAAGGAAAAATGTGGAGAAGGGGTAGAGGGAGCATATCATACTTGAATAGTTAGGATTGCCAGAAAGAGATAAGGGACACTATAAAGAAGAAGTCCCAGGAAGTAAGCAGACAAAACAGTATTAGAAATACTTTACTGACGTCACCATATTAACCTGCATGAACCTATATTTACACCTGCTGCACAAATATATACTAAAAGGACTAATGTCCCCACAAAGGGTTAAAAATTACTTTTTAAAATATGTCAGTGATAATAAATAACGACAGAGTCCCATAGCCTTATCAGTTTAAAATAGAATGTTCTCACCTTCCATCGCTATGTGCTGTCAAAAACCAGTGCTAAGTTTATTTATCCTAACCAGGACGGGTCCAGGGCTTGTAGCTCTGATTATTGGCCTAGATACCCTTCATTGTCAAGTGATCTGCAATCATCTTTATTTCAAAACACAGCATGTCAGCTCCCCTCTATTACTTCCTGTTTCCCGGTGATATTGGTAACCACAGCGAGGCTTGACATTCAGGCCTCGTTTTGGTTAACTACAGCGCTGGATGAAAGGCATAGCTCAGTACAGGAAACTACATTTCCCAGAATCCCCGCGTATATCTGTCTCCACAGTTTAACAACAATGCACCACATGACACAGAAGCCGCCAGTGGAAGAACATTTAGGCAAGCACAAGCTCTCTGTGCCCTTTGTGTGCCCTAAAATATAAAATCAGGAAAAAGTAAAAAAAAAAATCATGTAAATACAATTAAACTTTTGTTGTTTTGTTGTCACATGTCTCTTTTCACTTACTACATTTGTCATTGTTTATCAGAGCTGCTGTACAGTACATTATGCAAACACAGGTTTCCTATGTACAGTTGTGTTCAAAATTATTCAACTAAAAACTAAACTAGAACAAAAAAAAAGAGAAGAGTAAAATCCAATTTAAAAAAGTAGCCACAGTGCAGCACCTGTTGTGCCATCAAGACACTTCAGAGGTCGGTAATGATACAGTAGTAGATACAGTTGTGTTCAAAATTATTCAACCCCCACTGAAATTGAGTGTTTTGGCCATTTTGACATTGATTTTGATCATTTCCGTCATCTTGTTTACAATTAAATCAAAGAGGCCTTGTTCTTCCTCCTCCAAACATAGCTGTCTCCAAAGAATAAGAAGAGTCGACTGCAGTATGCCAAAAGTCATGTGGACAAACCACAAACGTTTTTGGATAGTGTTCTGTGGACTGATGAAACAAAATTAGAACTGTTTGGGCCCATGGATCAACGCTATGTTTGGAGGAGGAAGAACAAGGCCTATGAAGAAAAGAACACCTTGCCTACTGTGAAGTATGGTGGGGGTCAATCATGCTTTGGGGCTGTTTTGCTTCTGCAGGTACAGGGAAGCTTCAGCGTGTGCAAGGTACCATGAATTCTCTGCAGTACCAGGAGATATTGGAAGGAAATGTGATGCAGTCTGTCACAAACCTGGGGCTTGGCAGACGTTGGACCTTTCAACAATAACGCTATCATCAGTGTAACCATCCCACTGCTGTGTCTACTGAAACACTGCTCACAATTCAGGACGACGCTCTGAATTTGTCAGAGGAGGAGATGACACAGGGTGATAGCAATACCACCCACACTTTGGCTTCGGAGCTCGATTTGGAGCATGAAGAAGAGGAGCTGCTGGAGACTAGTGATGAGCGGCATAGGCAATATTCGGATTCGCGGCATGCCGCGAATATTCGTCAATAAATTCGGCATATATTCGGTAAATATTCGTATTCGGCAATTCCGGTATATTGCGAATATCGGCGGGTTTTTGCGCATATTGTGTGCGCAATATATTTCTAACATGGACGCACGCTATTGCGTGCGTGACGTCGGGCACGCGCACGTCCCGTGCGCGTGCCTAGTTATTCCATGCGGCTTGAGCAGTTTTCACCTGTCTAGGATTGTAATCCTGTAAAACTTGCTTTTAAAGTGTTTTTTGGCAGAATGGTTGGAAGTAACTTCAACCCTGAGGAGAGGGAGATGATCATGACTGTAAGTACATCAACTAACCTAACTTTGTTAATTATGTTAACTGTATTTTATTACATGCATGTATGTATGTATATATGTATGTGTGCATATATTGATCTTGTGCATATATTATCTTGTGCATATATTATCTTGTGCATATATTTTCTTGTGCATATATTATCTTGTTCATATATTTATCTTATGCATATAGTTTTACTAAAAAGTATGTGAACCCTATGTGATTATATGCAGTTTTCCATGATTTGAGTCTGCTTAAATATAAAACTACACCAACATTACATAATTTCATGTTTCTAGTGAACATAACCATGTCACCTTTGCCATATCACTTTTGCCATGTCACCTTTGTCATGTCACCTTTGCCATG
>CM070035.1:112129598-112144598 GCA_036250615.1 Ptychadena robeensis | reverse complement strand
CCGCGGCATTTTCAAATTTAAACCACTCTGAACACAGATTTCTATTTTGAAACTGTGGTCAGAGTGATCGGGCTGTGAAATCTCAGAGTTTGCTCTGAGAACGCAGCAGAGATCTGTCCTCCCCACCTGGAGTCACATCACTACTTCCTGGACTCCGGGGGGGGGGGGACACTTCTTCCATCTCAGAATAAACATAAAGTTTTCACAATTCAATCGCTCTGATCACAGCTTCTAAATAGAGAACTGTGGTCAGAGTGATTCAGGTATGAAAACTACTTGCTGTTTCTTTTGAGAGAAGAGTCCCCCCCCCCTCCTCATTCCCCCGGTCCAGGAAGTAGTGCTATGACACCGGCCGGGAAGGAGAGGGCTCTGCTAATGAGCGGATCTGCCGATCTCCAAGAAGCAGTAAGTGCTAACAATCCATCCACTCTGCACACAGTTACTAAATAGTAAACTGTGTTAAGAGTGGTTAAAGTTTTAAAACTCACTGCTTCTTCGCCGTGTACGGATCCCTCCTTCTCCCTCCCAGTGTCACAGACATAATGGCGTGACACCGTGGGGCGGAGGCATTCGCAGACGGCACGATTTTTCAAATCAGACTGAATACACCTTTCTCCTTAGAAAGTTGTATTCAGTTTGAATAAGGGCTTGTTTCCACTACAGTGACTACAGTGACTGCCCCTCGACCGTGCCTGACTGCGCCCATAGGAAAAGTTAGCGTCCATAGTGATTTTTGACCGTGTCCATATTCACTATGGACACTAACTTTTACAGCGTCCAATCATTTCCTATGGGCATGGTCGGGCGCGGTCGAGGGGCAGTCACAAGGAGCACATCCGATTGCGCGGACAACCACGTGTGACCGTATGCAAAACCGCGGTTGGTAGCGGACGCGCGGTTAGAACCGCATCCATCCGCATCTGACCGCTGTAGTGGAAACAAACCATAAGTTTAAATCACACGGAAATAAAGCCCCCCCTCTCTGTCATTTAACTCTCTCACCCCCAGTGTGATAGTACAGAGGACATCACACTGGGGGTGGGAGCGCCAAATTCAAGACTTGTACTGGATACAGTGAAAACTGTATCTAATACAAATCAAATACAAAAAGAAACACTGTCGATTGAATTAAACATTTATTATAAACAAATATAAATACACACTGTTTTGAAATCTCTCATACTAAAGAAGTATTTTAGAGATTTCATCATTAATTGATACCTTTTATAAAAAAAAAAAATTTAATTACATTAAAATTTTTATTTTACATAATTGTTTGTTTCACACATTTTTATAGTCTGGATGTCTACTAGACCCTTGTACGGACAGATCTTGGTTAGTTACAGGCCTACAACATAAAAAAAATTCTGTTAAAGTCTATGGGGCACTTTTGGTACAGAAATCTGTACCTATGCAGTGCTCTAGGGAGGTTAAAAAGCATGACAATATGTATTGCTCTAGTCTGTACAATGATTAACATTTCATTTCAGACAGTCCTTTAGCATAGAAATTAAAGAAGAATATCTGATGCAGATGAAGACAGAAGTTCACTTTGACCATGGTCTCAACCAAACTCCAGTAGTCCACATGCAAAAAACCATCAGCAGCTGAAAAATGAGAGGTGGAATGTTATAAAAGAGACAATTTGGGGACTAGTGTTGAAAAAAGTCAAACTTTAGAAAGGCATCACTATTAGTATTTAGAAAGATTAATGTATACATTTATTCTCTAAATGTCAGCTATAATGACATAATCCAAAGCTAGGCTGCAGTCCTCAGAATCTTTGCTTCCATAAGGATACCGTTTACCAAGCCTATTCCAATGCCCCAAACTGTTGCCAGAAAAGCTGATCTATACTTCATTGACAATTACCCAATGTCAATATGATTTACTTTTCATTAAAACATTTGCATATTTGAAAAAATTCTGTGGATATTTGCACCAACATTGTTAAGACAATATGAAAGAAAGTAGCGTTAAGACAAATTTTTTTTTGTAATATATACTAAATGCAAATACCGTGCTTTAAAAATATTTGAAAGCATTTGAATGTTGAAATTACCATCTTGAAGCAGAAACCAATTTTAATTAAATCTTTTCATTGAAATCTAAAAGAGACTTGCGTGACTGCAGTGCAGCAAATCAACAAGCCTTTTACATTTCAGCCCTAGGCATGTCTCATTGTCATGCCCTCTGTGATTGGCCAGTCCGCACGTGAGCCAGCCTCTATTTAAATGTGAGTCCCGGTGCGCCGCCATTGTACAACGTGCAGGCATAGGGACAGGACGTGCTGCTGCTGTAGGGAGAGATAGGCTACTCATTTGCAGAGAGGTAGAAAGGGACAGATATTAAGGGACAGATCGAGAGGCACATTGTGTGTAAGGAAGGGAGAGTTTTGCAGGTAGAAATTGTTGCTGTAGAAACACAGGGACCTGTTAGGCAGGCTGCTGTTTCATGTTGTTTTTCCAACCTTAGGCAAAACTTTTACTTATTTCAGTGGACTAGATTATTTTGCTGTCCATCAGAAATAGAATTCAGTGTCAGATACCACATATCTGGACTGAATGTATTTTTTCCACACTTTTAGGTAAAAACAAAAGTATTTCACATCTCATCTATTTCAATGGAGTAGATTTGCCTGCTCTCCATTACAAATAGAATTCAGAGTCAGATACCACATATTTGGTCTGAATGTATTTTTTTGCACACTTTAAGGGGGGAAAAAGGATTTCACATCTCATCTATTTCAATGGAGTAGATTTGCCTGCTCTCCATTACAAATAGAATTAAAAACCAGATACCACATATCTGGTCTGAATGTATTTTTTGCACACTTTTAGGGGGAAAAAAAAGTATTTCACATCTCATCTATTTCAATGGAGTAGATTTGCCTGCTCTCCATTAGAAATAGAATTCAGTGTCAGATACCACATATCTGAGCTGAATGTATTTTTTCCACACTTTTAGAGGGCAAAAAAGTATTTCACATCTCATCTATTTCAATGGATAGATTTGCCTGCTCTCCATTAGAAATAGAATTCAGTGTGAGATACCACATATCTGGGCTGACAGTATTTTTTTTTCTACACTTTTAGGGGACAAAAAAGTATTTCACATCTCACCTATTTTAGTGAAATAGTTTTTTGGCTATCCATTAGAAATAAAATTCAGTGTCAGATACCACATATCACATATATATGTCTTTTTTCCACACTAGGTAAAATAAATAATGAGGAGAGGAACAAATAAGGGACATGGCCGTGGCCGTAGTCGTGGTGTTGCTGGTGGTGGACCTACTGGTGCAGGCAGAGAGTGTGGTCCATCTCTGCCATCTACAAGTGTAAATGAACCACCTTCCTCTGTTTCGCTTGCTTGAAGGAGCCATCACCGATATTTTATAGTCCCCAATACCTCTGGTAGAAGGTTAGGCCAGAACAAGTGCAGGCCATAGTAGATTAGGTTGCTGCCAGTCATCCGAAAGCACACAGCTGGCACCTTCTGTTCTGTCCATCTCCATGAATTCTGGTGAAACTGATAAGCAGCCTGAGCTCCAAGTCATGCAGCAGTCTCTACTGCTTTTTGTGGACACGGATGAGTGTTTTGCCATGGGCCGTCCACCTAGCCGTGCCCAAGAAGTGGAAGAGATTGAGTGGACAGTTCGCCGGCGAGCAATACGGGTGTTCGACCCGCCAAGTTCACCGGTGAGAAGGAGATCTCTATTCTTCCTCCAGCAGGATCAGAACCTGCGAGGAAGAATCTTTTCACTAAAAGACCGGGCATGAAGCCGGTCTCCTAGTGAAAAACCGTCTCGGGAACAGGAAGTGACGTCAGTGACAATAGAAAAAAAGTTTGCCCCTACCCACCCGCGATCCCTGGCCCTGAATGCCATTTTAAAATTGCTGGCATTTAAAATGCTGTCCTTCCGTCTTGCAGAGACATCAAGTTTTAAAGAAATAATGGCTGTGGCTGTCCCACAGTATGTTGTTCCCAGCCGCCACTACTTTTCTAGGCGAGCCATCCCTGCCCTGCACGACCAAGTGGTGGACAAAATTAGGTGTGCCCTGCGCAATGCCATCTGTGGCAAGGTGCACCTAACCACCGATACGTGGACCAGCAAGCACGGGCAGGGGCGTTATATGTCCCTAACGGCACACTGGGTAAATGTAGTGGCGGATGGGGTGGAGGCACAGACCAGTTTGACGCATGTCCTACCCCCGCTCAGGATCGCAGGACATTCCTCTTTGCCTCCTGTTGCCTCCTCCTCCTACTGCCACCTCTTCTTCCAGTCAGCGTTGAATGCCCTGCACCACCGACTTCAGTACAGCCAAGGGTAAGCGCCAGCAGGTGGTTTTAAAACCCCTGTCTTTGGGAGTTAAACCGCACACCGCATATGAGCTGTGGACCGCCCTCGAAAATCAGGTTGGTTGCTGCGATAATGGGCGAAATCTGGTTATTGCTCTGGGCCTAGGTGGTTTCACGCACATCCCTTGCCTGGCACATGTGCTGAACTTGGTGGTGCAGAAGTTCTCGCTGGTGGAGGCGCTGCTGTCGGCATTCCCGACTGCCACCGGCGGAGCAGGAGATAGGGAGGGAGGTGGAGGATCAAGTCGCCAACGTAAACGTGGCATGGCCAGCACCACTGAAAGCAGGGTTAGCATGGCCGACATGTGGGTACATGTGAACATGCCTGCAGGTACTAACTGTGCACACACCTGCAGGTACTAACTGATGGGTCTGTCCCATTCATCTTCTGGATTTCTAATTTGTCTACATGTCCCGAGCTTGCACTTTATGCCTTGGAGGTTCTGGCATGCCCTGCGGCAAGTGTCGTAACGTGTGTTTAGAACCACAGGGGGCGTCAAGACTTTAGTCAAGACTACAGAGTAAAGCCTGATCTAGCCTGTAGTCTAATCTGGCTAACGTACTTTTCCCCATGTTTTGGGTTCTGCCCAAATTGGCCTTCAACTAAACACGGTGTTGACAACTACTTCCACCACCTCGCTTCCACCAACACAGCGGCTTCTCCCAACTCCTCAACCTCCTACTCCTTATGCACCTCCTCATCCTACTCCTCCTACTGGTGCAAGAATATCAATGACAATTTTTGGGTGTCAAAAACGACACTGTATTATCGGCGCATCTTTGCTTTAGGGACCATCTATTCCTGTTGTTTAGTGGTCCTACATCAAAGTCATGTGCAATTTTTTAACTGGTGGCCTAGAGTTACTAGCACCCTGTAATGTCTCCAAAGCAACACAACAAAAAAGTTTATTACCGGCCAGTTTGACTTGTGCCTGGCCAATTTTTGGAAAAACCCATTAGACTGCTATGCGGTCATACCCTGTAATGTCTCCAAAGCAAGACAACAAAATAGCTCATTGCCGGCCTTTTTTACTGGTGCCTGGCCAATTTTTGGAAAAACCCATTAGACTGCTATGCGTTTTTTTCTGCGACTGTGTGGCCAGGGGTAACATGCCCCTCTTACTGTATCCAATCCAGGAGAAAGAAAAAATTTAGGCCCTTTGTGTCGGCGGCTGTGGTCTCTTAAAATTGTCTGCGATAAGCGGCAATGTGTGTACTTCTTGGAGCTGGGGTTTTATGCCACCTTTACTGTCTCCAAGAGGAAACAAAAAAAAGAGGCTTTGAGGCCCTAAATGCAAGGATTTCTGTGTTTTCCGGCTGAGCAATCTCCCTGTACTGGGTTCAGTATCTTCCCTATCTGTGGTGTGGTGGCAAGTATGCCACAAATGTGTGTACTTCTTGGAGCTGGGGTTATATTTCCCGTTTACTGTCTTCAAGTGGGATAACACAACGAGGCTTTGAGGTCCTGAATGCCAGGATTTCTGTCTTTTCCGGCTGGCAAATTCCACTGCTGCATTGCAATAGTCTGTGTATTGCTTGGAGCTGGGGTTATATGCCCCCTTAACTGTCTCCAAGTGGGAAAACACAATGAGATTTGAGGCCCCTAATGCCAGGATTTCTGTGTTTTCCAGCTGAGCAATTTCCCTGTACTGGGTTCAGTATCTTCATTTTCTTTGGTGTGGTGGCAAGTATGCCACAAATGTGTGTACTTCTTGGAGCTGGGGGTTATATGCCCCCTTTACTGTCTCCAAGTGGGAAAACACAATGAGGCTTTGAGGCCCTAAATGCCAGGATTTCTGTCTTTTCCGGCTAGCCAATTCCACTGCTGTGTTGTCATAGTCTGTGTATTGATTGGATCTGGGGTTATAAGCCCCCTTTACTGTCTCCAAGAGGGAACAAAAAAGGCTTTATGCACTTCAGGGGAAGAGGTGCAGGTAGCACATAGCCCCCAGCACAGCAAAAGAGGAAGCAGGGTGCAGAGTCCGAGAGGCCGTGCCTAGCCGCTCGGCCTGCTACTGCCCACCACAACCAGGCACTCAGAGTGTCAAAGGCCGCTCCCAAGAGTTCCCGGTCGTGGAATCTCCTGAGGACAAGACACAATTGTTTTGCACGCTTTGCAATCACAGTTTCAAGTGAGGCACTAATGTTCTAAACCTTAGCACCACCTGAATGACCTGTTAATGGATGGTATGCAAAGATGAAAATGTGTGTACTTCTTGGAGCTGGGGTTATATGCCCCCTTTACCGTCTCCAAGAGGGAACCAAAAATGAGTCTTTGAGGCCCTGAATGCCAGGATTTCTGTCTTTTCCGGCTGACCAATTCCACTCTACTATGGTAGTAGAGTCTGTGTCTTCATTAACAGTGGTGTAGTGGCAACTAGGCCACAAATGTGTCTACTTCTTGGAGCTGGGGTTATATGCCCCCTCCACTGCCATCACAGGTGTCACTTTTGGCTTCCAACCACGTCCTCTGAGATTTTTTACAGTGCAGAACATCTTGTATTTTTGTTATAATACTTTACACTGTAGCCATTGGAACTTGGAAACATTTAGATATGGCCTCAGGTCCTCACTGAGCTCCTTTGTCATAGCCATGACTGTCCACAAACCAACTGCAGAGAGCTGCTGTTTTTCACCTGTTGAGTTGATTAAATTATTCAGGGTAATTAGGATACTTCAGAAAAGCTTGGACTATTTGGAATGGTATAGAACTTTGGATTTTCCCAGAGAATGTGACGTGTTTGTAAAGGGTATGAATAATTTTAGACATGAAACTTTTTGTTCAAATGTTAATAAAAGCGGAGAATTTTTTTTCCACAAAAATGCCTCTTTGTTATCTTTTGAGAACACCTATGCAATTTCCCATCAAAAAATAACATGCTGGTTGAATAAAAATAACTTTAAGGCAAACTTTGCCAGGGGTATAAATAATTATGGGCTCGAATGTAATCGTGTGTTTCAAAATGTATTATAGTCAGTATGACTACTAGGAAGCATTTCATACAACTTTATTTTTATTTTTACTGCTGTTCTTTATCATGATCATTTTACTACTTGCACCAAGTTGGGGCAGAAAGAAAACAATGTCACTACACATGTTATTCTCAGTTTATTACCCTTTGCTGCATAAAAAAAACACATTCTGATGTACACATGACACAAAATGTGCATTACCATACTACAATGTTCCCTAATGGTTGAAGTATTATTAAAACAAGTTTTGTTATTAAAATATGTCTTCTAGCTAGACATGCTATCCTCTTTTCATTATAAAATGCTAATATAAGTCAATATATATTGAAAATGTTATGTGTGGCCCTTAGAGATGTAGAGTGTTGCACTTGTTGCCCACCATTGCTATAAACCATAGACAAAAATGTAAGAATCAAAAAACTTCTAGTCGACCCAGGGTTTTTCTTAGCTGTTCTGTCGCATATCAGACAAAGTGTCTAAACATAGCCATGATGTGGGTCAATGTATTTGGAATGGACAATGTGCTCAGCAACTCCAGCAATACCAAACTCACTGAGCTACTTCCTGGGGGCAGAGACCTTCCTTATATAATCACTGTGCCTAAGAGGATCACGGTCTGGACTCTTAAAGGGTACAGTACCTCTGGATGCCTGCAGTTGTGTTACACTGCTTAACAATTTAGCTAATATAGCTTTCTTAACCTCTCTGGCAGTTTGTCCAAACCCAGTTCGGGCAGTTCGAGTTTGTTTACAAATCAAACTTTCCCCAAACTGTGATCAGGCCTACTTACCTATTTTCGATGAGCCTGTGGCGATTCTGGATTGTGGCAAACCCGCCGATCAATCGATAGACCTCTATGGTAATGGAGGGGTGTCAGTTTCCCAGCCCACATCTCCGGTGTCATAGTTGACCCCATAGATGTGTAGAGGGGAGGAGGGACTTCGGGGAAAACCAGCAGAGTACGGTGCAGTACCGCAGCGATATGAGCAAACTGCTAGGGAGGTAAATACATAGCAAACAGACATGTTCCCATTTGGAACTATCCAAGAAGAAAACTCCCTCAACTACACTTCAAATTGTTTTCGAGCATTTAATGTCTGGGTGTGAACATAGACCAGACTAATAAACGATTTTCTATCCCTGAAAGCACCCACCTGTCCCTGCATTTAGGCGCCTGCCTTATGTCGTATGTTCTGGGCTGCAGCGCTTTTTGAGTGTCTGAGCACTTGAAACGCAGCATTTTTGCAGTGTGAATGAAGCCTCATTATTCTGCAGTTTATTTTCTGTCAGTGGTGTTTTCATATTTTTATGGATATGTTTTTGTATACATTTTTACATATATATTTAATCATGTTAAATAAAAATTAACAATAGTTTCAATTATATTTATGGATAAGTATTAGAAATATAAATCTGGTTATGGTAACAGTTGTGTTACTAGATACTTTGAATAATACATTTAACATTATTGTGTTGGTATGCTCTTAAACCTGTAGCCGCCTAACTTCTGCAATGCATGACATTCCATAGCATGTTTTCTTTTTTTAAAGCCGTTGCACAATAACCTGTTTAGTGCGCTGTCTAAGGCCTCCCTAGAAGGATTTTAGAAAAAGTTATTGGCTCTCACAGACAAGTTACGTGATCCAGGAAGTATAAAATGCAGAAACGTACTTTCAGTTTAAGATTTTATTGTCAGAGCAGCAACAGAAACCATTTGAAGATAAGCAACTGGACTAAACTACAGCAGAATTAGATATTTGCCATTGCCATACATTAATTTGCCTTCAGTGATATATATGTTGTAAGGTAAGACATTTTATTTTATCATTTTCAGTTTTTCAGAAAAAACATTGTTAGATAGGTAGTACAACTGTCTACAAATTGACCATAACTTAAGTAAATCATGAAGTACTAACTTTGATTTGAGTTGTAGAGTTAAATAGTTTTGAATAGTGTTTGGCAGTTGAATTGATCTGCTTGTTCTGGCTACACTGTTGATACTTTACACTGCATTTCCATCCTCCCAGAGATTGACTAACAGGAAATATTTTAACTTTGACATTTCCTGAATGAAACACAGTGATAGAACATTATGGTGAAGTAAGTGCTTCACTCTTGCAATGGGCTAACTGTACACTTCACTTATTAAAGCTCAGGGGGTATTCACACAGGTGTCTGGAAATGCTGAATTAGTAAGGTAGACTTGCGCCCTGTCAGCCCGCAGTGGAATTTTGTCGCTGGATGAGCGTCACCTAGATAAAACTCAATGATGATGATGTTGGTCACTTTAATGTTATTTTGTTCTTCATCCCTTATTTAACCTCTTGAGCATTTTCCCCTCAACACAGCTTGGGGTATGTTTGCTAGCCCCTCAAACTCACCCTCAGTGTTTTGCTGAGAGTTTGTTTTAGTTTTCTTAAAGGGCTCCTGGACTCTGGGATAGGGAGCATGGATTTGGGTGGTCCTCCCTATTTCCCCAGGGTCCACTAAAGGGTTAACACCTGTTTGCAGGTGAGTGGAGCCAGGTGTGTCTCCACAAAAGAAGCAGAGACCAGTCTGTCAGAAGGTCTGATAGAGGCTGAAGACACAGCTCTTTAGAGAAGTCGGAGACACCAGCTCCAGACCAAGTAGGAGACCGTGGGCTGAGGGTAGACAGGGGGGCACACAAGGAGTTCCTTACAAGCCCGTGGTGAATCTGAGTATCGGGAGATGCTCCGATTTATTCCATCATCATGGATACCGAAGAGGTGAAGGGAAGGCGGCGCTGGCTTTTTACCACATGGTGTCATTGATGTGTAAGGGTTGGAGGGAGAACAGAGAAATGCAGTGGATTACTTTTTTGAAAAAGCATGCCACAGGCGAAATGCAACAATGTGAAAAACAAACACATTACGTTAAATGTTAATTAAAAATTATAAAAGTGAATAAAAGTTCTTTGACACAATTCAGCAGTGTACCACATATGTTTTTGAATCTAGGGTAATCATAGCACACTTTGATGCACAAGTCAACTTCACTTTGGTCATGCAATTCACTTGGACAGTTGTCTTTTGCATATGGGCTTATTTAATGTATTGCATAGCACCAGGTCTTAACTAACACCCAAAAACAGACACATATGAACATATGTACACACATACTGTTCTTTACGAGGGAGTTGTTGATCCACCCCCTTTTCTTTTCCTGTAGCTTCTCTTTCTTCCTTTCCTGTCTTTATCTCTTTCATATGGATAATACATGCTGGGTCACTGGAGGTTTTTTCCATTATGGGGAAATACCCATACAATCTATGACATATTGTATACTTTCTAAACATTTCAACAGGATATACTCCCATCTGTGGAATCTCTACACTGGTTACTAACCAGCGATTAATACGCAGACACACAAGGTTGGCCTTCAGGCCTGGTGCAGTAGGGAAGCACCCCAATCCCCGGCAAAGACTTTCTGGCTCATTTCATCCCTCCTCTGCCCTTCATGCGCCAGGGACAATCCAGGAACCCAGGAAGCGCCAAATACAGGTGAATACGGACCTGGGCACCAGTGTACCGAAGTCCACACTGTGTTAACATACATAGTGATAATATTTTAATACTGTGCTATTGTAATGAGATATTTATTGCTGCACTATTTTAAGTGTCAGGCTACAAAATGGCCCTAACTTAAGGCACCCATACACCTTACAATCTTTCCATACAACTTCTGTACAATCAAATTTTGTTCTACCAAATTCATGTAATATGAAGACTTTTCTAATCCTTCCAATCACTATGTATTCTATCAGGAAGGCCACTATACAACACAGTTGTTGGTAGATCTAATGGAGATTGTATGGATCAATTTTATGGTGTATGGGGGGCTTTATATATACCTATATTGACGTTTTGCTTTTCTTTGATTCCATTCCCGCAGACAACATTCATGAATGTCTCCTGAAGGAGCGGTCAAGTGGGCAAAATGCACTGTGACAGAAAGGGATGCACAGGGCTTACGTCCGAATGTTACACATGGCTCATGCCCATACTGTAAAGTATTGATCTACCTACCTTTTCTTTGTTTATTTTGATTTAAATTATTTAATATATGTGAATAAAGTATATTCTGTAGATGTATTGTATAAATACAAGACTGTATATATATTTACATATACACACACACTGTTTTACAAAAGTAAGTACACCCCTTCAACTTCTAATAAAAAAAATCACTTAATAATACTTTTTCATGGGGTACCACTGAAGATATGACACTTTGATACAATGTAAAGTAGTCAGTGTGCAGCTTGTATATTTTGTAAATTGTTTGTCCCCTCCAAAAACCGCAACACACGTCTATAATTGTCCAACAAAAGTAATTTTCAAATTGTGCACAGACAGTTAGTGGTGGTTTTTCATATGGGCAACATGGGCAAATGCCTAAAGTGGCATTGGGCTGGGGGCGGCATCTGGAGCCCACCCATGCTGCCACCCCCCGACATCTTTCTGCGGGTGTACAACTATTATTGTCATCCAGTGGACCTGCTCAAAGATCAGGAGGTTCTGGACAAAAGTGTTTTAATTAATCTATACTGTACTGGGGATAACTATAAGGAAAAACCTGTAGACACTGATTGACAATCATTTGACATTGTCAATCAGTGTTGCTACCTTCCTGTCCGCTAAGTGGACAGTTTGATTTCACAGAAGAGTGATTGACTTGGAGTTACATTTGTGTTGTTTTACCTCCTGGCCTAAACCCAGTATGCCATGCGGGGTACGGGCATACTCTTCCGTACCATGAGCCTGCAACAATTCTGCATCGCTGCAGGCTTGCTGATCCCATCCGGCGCCGTGTTTTCGGCAAAGTGCCATAGACCCCCATGTTTATGAAGGGGGGGTTACATTTCCTGGCTACATTGCCGGCGCCATGATGAGAGGAGGGTAGGGTATTTTTTTGAGCAGTGTATATAGTGGGGGAAACAGTAAGGAAGACTAAAACCATGCTACATATGGTGTGAGAACCATCTCCTGGTACTCACCTTAGTAGCTCACTTAAAAAGTAACCCCTGTGTATATACACTGCTCAAAAAAATTAAGGGAACACAAAAATAAGACATCCTAGATCTATTGTTCTTCATATAGTTAAATGTGCTGAATTCACACAAAAATTATCAATGGAAGTCAAATTTATCAACCCATGGAGGTCTGAATTTAAAGTTACACTAATAATTAAAGTGATCCAACTTTGATATAAATTTATACTTAAATCAAAACAAGATGAGGCTCAGTAGTGTGTGTGGCCTTCACATGCCTTTATACCCTCCCTGCAACGCCTACCTACTGATTCTAAACTTGCTGACACATTTCAGCTACATGAGGTCTAGCATTGTCTTGCATTAGGAGGAACCAGGCGCCAACCGCACCAGGGGTCTGAGGATCTCATCTCAGTACCTAATGGCAGTCAGGCTACCTCTGGGAAGCACATGGAGGGCTGTGCACGACACCATTACTGACCCACTGCCAAACTGGTCATGTTGGAGGCAGGAGGACGTTTTCCACGTTGTCTCCAGACTGTCACGTCTGTCACATGTGCTCAGTGTGAAACTGCTTTCATCTGTGAAGAGCACAGTGTGCCAGTGGCGAATTTGCCAATCTTGGTGTTCTCTGGCAAATGCCAAACATCCTGAAAGGTGGTGGGCTGCAAGTACAAACCCCACCAGTGGACATCGAGCCCTCTTAATACCCCCATGGAGTCTGTTTCTGACCTGTTTCTGAGGTGGGGTCATGATGCTGGGTTGTTGCCCCCTTACGGCCTTCTCCACGTCTCCTGATGTACTGGCCTGTCTCCTAGTAGTGTCTCCATGCTCTGGACTCTACGCTGACAGACACAGCAAACCTTTTTGCTTTAGTCCAAGTGTGGGAGGAGATCCCTCAAGAGACCATCTGCCACTTCATCAGGAGAATGCCCAGGCATTTTAGAGAGGTCATACAGGTACATGAAGGCCACACACACTACTGAGCCTAATTTTGACTTGTTTTAATGACATTACATCAAAGTTGGATCAGCCTGTAGTGTATCTTTCTACTTTTATTGGAAATCAGACCTCCATGGGTTGACAAATTTGATTCCCATTGATACATTTTGTGTTATTCTGTTGTCAGACATTATCTTGGTCTCACACACGACACATGACACCAGGGAGGGAAAATGGCTAGTTGGGCACAATTTGAAAATTTGTATCTTATAGGTGTACCAACATTTGTTGCCAGAGGTTTAGACATTAATTAGCCTTGTGTTGAGTTATTTTGAGGGGACAGCAAATGTACACTGTTATGGAAGCTGTACAGGGATTTTTGTACATTGTATCAACTTATCATATCTTCAGTGATGTCCTATGAAAGGTAAACAATTTACACAATGTCGGGGATGTACTCACTTTTGTGATATACTGTATATGACAAATATCGCTTTCATATTTTGATTTAGACTTTTCCTTCACAAATTACCTTTAAAAAAATTCAAATTTGTTTGCTTTGTACAATACACGGTGATGTTCTTATTACTTCATTCTTACTTCTGTATATAGACTTGTAAAAAAACACACACACTCATAATCTCCATCTAGATTTGGATTAATTTGGTTGCTTTTCTTGTAGTTCCTGTTTTTAATATTTGTATCTATTTAGGACAAACATTTATATTATCACATGTAATGAGAAACCTTTTTCTACAGTGTATATTCTACAGTCATATCCATCTACAGAAGTTGAAGTTTCAATTTAATTTGCTAAAAGTAAGTAGGATTGGACATTGGTTTGTCCCTCAAATATAATGTTTACTTTATATGAATGTAAAAAGGATTACAATATTATTTATTTTATTAATATGCACTGCTTTTATAAAGGACGTAACTAGTATAGCGTGCAATAATTGTTTCTGGATAGTAATCTTTCTTGATTCTTCCATATTCACATGAGAATGAACCAGCACTGTAAATACAATACTGTTTTATGAAATAAGGAAAGGGGGGGGGGTGTATTTGTGTACCAGGTTGGAGATGTAAGGAGGACAGGATGTGTGTAGTGATTTGAAGGCAAGGCACAGAACTTTGAATTTAATTATCTGGACAATTGGAAGCCAATGTAGATATTTGCAGAGAGGAGTAGCAGATGAGGAGCGGTTAGAAGAGTAAATGAGTCTAGCAGCGCCATTTATGATGGACTGGAGAGGTGATAGTCTAGTAAGAGGGAGACACACCCTCTCCTCTCCAGCTCTGCTCTAGAAACTAAACCAAAACAACCTGTGTGACACTAACTTTGAACATTCATAGCACGAATCCCATTCATAGTATAATCATGAAACTGTCAGGGTCAGTAATGCTCCCCTACTACTACTTACACCCCAAATTTGAACCCCTCTAACTACAACACTTCTGAATTAATTTCCACTAAAAGTCCAGCTATCAGATAATGCTTCTTCATCACCAGAGTGATATACTCCTTTATCAGGGGTGGGCCAACTACGGCCCGCGGGCCAGATGCGGCCCGTTCTCCTTTTCTATGCTGCCCGCAGAGCCGAAAGAGCTAAAATCGCCACCCGTTTTTTGATCGCTAAACAGTCGCCAGGTGATCGCTGAACAATCACCAGTTGATCGCTAAACAATCGCCAGTTGATCGCTTAACAATC
>CM070035.1:112110436-112123229 GCA_036250615.1 Ptychadena robeensis | reverse complement strand
GGTGATTGATTGGGCAAGTAAGGGTAAGCAGGTCAGAATTTATATTCTGAAGGATTACTCCTTTGCAGGTTTTGGCAACATGTGGGGCACGATTGATGAAAGAAAGTTGCTGTCTGCTGGCCAGACTTTCCCCGCGCTCTGCAGTGTCTTGTTAAGGCAGTGAGTGTGTACCGTGCCAGGGCAGGGTTTGGTGGACAATTTATTTAGGACAAAGGAAGGGTGAGATTATACGAGATAGCTTGGTAGCAAGTGAGATTAGAGATAGTGGATGAAGTGAGATAAAGAGTAGAGAATGAGAGTGGTCAGTTGTGTGGTTCTCTTGTGACGTCCAGTCGGGAGGTGCAGGGGTGACAGAGGCAGAAGTTCAATCGAAGGTGGAGAAAGATATGGTGGTAAGAGAGGAAGAGAGTTGTCAGGGGTGGGTACAGAGTTTGAGACACCAGGTCAAGTTGGGTCCATGAGGTGTTGTGGTGTTGATGTGCTGGTTAGGCCAAGGGAGTCTATTATAAGAGCAGTTGGCAATGAGGGTGCGGGGTCTCCATATAGATGAAGTCACAAGGATTAGGACTGGTAGGTCATAGGAGAATGTGAGAGCCAAGTAAAGTTGTCGGAGAATGGATGAGGGCCGGGGGGGGGGGGGGGGAGATTAGCAAAATGAGGGGCAGTGGTGAAAGGGCAGATGTGTGTACCCTAATGAAGAGAAGGGAGAGAGGGAGGGAGGGATGGTAGTACACGTAGGTGCAGCGAGGAGAAGAAGAGACCTCACCACCCCTGGTCTTGTCGGGTCTGGGGGTGTGAGTGAATGCAGGCCTCCATAGGATAAGCGCAGACAGAGGCAGATTCAGAGGTAATAGCCAGGTTTGATGAGAGCCAGAGCTAAAGATTTAGAAAGGAAGAGAGTGAATGGAGGTCGTTGTTATCACAGCGGCATCCAGAGCCACATGAGAGAGGGAATGAGTTCTATGGGAAGGGAGGGAGGTATTAGGTAGAAAGGGTTGTTTCTGGGTAGAGGGAGAAGGGGAAGAGAGGCAGTGAGAGGACCAGGATGGGGAGATGTCCCCAGAAAAAGACAGAGAAGAAAAGAGCATGTGAGGTGGACAGGGAGAAAATGAGGAGCAGACGCGAGGAGGAGAGTTTGGGGAACAGGGGAAGCAGAAAGGATGGGATACATAGTAAAAGGTTAAACTAGGCACGGCAAGGGTAATGATGGTGGGGTATGATGGTAGTCTGAATCTTAAATCATTGGCAGGGGAAAGTCCAGATTTGCTAAGCCCCCATACACTTCGATTTTCGACGAATTTTGCTGACCGACCGATCAGGTCGGGAGATTATCGATCGGGAGATAATCGGATCGGAATTTTACCCGACCGATCCGATTTTCAATCGGCCGAAAATCGGTCGGGAACGCTTGGACCGTCAAAATTTTGGTCGATTGCTGTTATAAATGGGTCGGCTATGGATCGGTGATAATTCTAATCCGATTTTTGTGCCGCGACCGACCATAACATTTAGGTGAAAATCAGGGGATCGGACGAAAAATCGGTCGGGAGAATAATCGGAACGTGTATGGGGGGCTTAAGTCATTGTAGACTAGAGAAGGGAGGAAATAATAAAGTCCAGATATGAAGCAGACCTTGATGTGCTTGTCTGTAGTTGGTGTCAGCAGGTGGAGGGGGTCAATCCATGGTGTTCATCTGATCAGGCTTCAGTAGCAGCAGGTTGTTGTGACTGGTCAACCTGGTCCACTCCCTGGTTAATTCCCTCGATGCACCTAAAAGCGGCAAGCAACTTGGAAAGATTGTGAAATGGAAGTGTTCCTGGCCTTGGCTGGTGGAGAACTAATTACAATATCCACAAACAGCTGTACCAGGTTGGGTGGGGGGGGTCATTCAAACCCAGGCCAGTTGTGACTTGTGATCGCTGAGATGGAACACAGGTGGGCTAAAAAAAACCTCTAAGCCAAATGTTTTTTTTTTTTCACTTAAAGGTTGGGCTTTTAAGGCACTGAACTCAGGTATCAATAAATCAAGTATATATTGTAATATAATTAGAATCATGTTCCACATATTGATTACAATCTGATCATAAGCGAGCATAATAATAAACCTATTTTTTTCCTTTGACAAGAAAGACTAAGAAAGCTTAGTAGATTTTATACCAAAAGGTGAACAGGACAAAATAAAAAATAAGCAATTGACAGGCTTTAGTAACTTATATTAAAATGAGGTTAACTATTTCTATTCTGGGACAATGTAGGACCCACAATCAAAGACAGGTGTACACTATCTGGGACGCATGCACATATACAATCAGAAACTCTTGTCAAAGGAAAGAAATAGGTTTATTATTATGCTCGCTTATGATCAGATTGTAATCAATATGTGGAACATGATTCTAATTATATTACAATATATACTTGATTTATTGATACCTGAGTTCAGTGCCTTAAAAGCCCAACCTTTAAGGGGAAAAAAATATATATATTTGGCTTAACTGTGATATCTATCGGCGTGTGGCATATAAAAATCCTTTGCTATATATCCATGGCCATTATGTTATTTGTTTAATTAAAAAAAAAAAAACTCTAGTTTTCTTGGCCTTAGCCAACTGGTAGAAATTTGATGATAGTACAATCAGATGGAAGTTATATGCAAGGACTGACCATTAACACACAGCTATGGGAAGGTTCAATCGGTTAGGATGGCAGAAGGGTTGTACCATTAGCACACAGATAAGGGAAGGTTCAATCAGTTAGGATGGCAGAAGGGATGTACCACAATAAATATAAAGTCTCTTTCTCAGAAGGGGTGGCCAACATCCCAAAATAATAAATACAAGAAAATAGATGACTGAAAAGGAATACCAATATCACCCTACAGGCAACGCTGACCAGTGAGGGCATGCATGGAGAGGCTCTTCCTTACCACTCAACACTGCTTACCAACACATTGCTTAAGCCTATCTACTCAAGAATTGACAGTGTTAGGCCTTGTTTCCATTGATGCGATCCCGCGCGTTTGTAGCCGCCGCGCGGCCGCAAGCGCAAACAACCGCATCCATTGGAAACTTCAATATAGTTTCCACTGGTGCGGTTGTGCGCGTTCGGGTGCGGATGCGGTTTGGGGCGCGTTTCTGAACGCTAGCTGCAGCGTTTTGAAACGCATCCACGTCCCAGCCGCATCCGAATCTGCATTAAAAAATAAATTGCGTTGCGCGACAACTATACCATGCGTTCAGCCGCGCGGTTGCCGCGCGGTTACAACCGCACGACTGTAGACACGCGGGATCGCACCAGTGGAAACAAGCCCTGGTATTACCTTTTCAGTCATCTATTTTCTTGAAG
The DNA here is from genome assembly GCA_036250615.1 of Ptychadena robeensis. Classification (NCBI taxonomy): domain Eukaryota; kingdom Metazoa; phylum Chordata; class Amphibia; order Anura; family Ptychadenidae; genus Ptychadena; species Ptychadena robeensis. Next base: position 112,119,886 of record CM070035.1, on the reverse strand, counting down.
AAGGGATGTACCATTAACACACAGATATGGCAAGGTTCAATCGTATAGGATGGCAGAAGGGACATACCTGTTGAGAGGATGAGAGAAGTGGAGATGAGATTATGGCAGGACAGTGAGTGACTTCAATAAACAATGCAATAGATCTCGTTCCCTGGTTAATTCCCTTGATGCACTTAAAAGATGTTGGCATCTGTATGAAGCTTTGTAACGAGAGTGGCCGGTGCTTGATGTACCCCTGTCTTAAGTGGCTCCACACAATAAGCGTTCCTCATGCACTCCAAATAAACGATTGTCCAGTCCTTCACATAGGGTATATTTACAAGATTTACTAGCAGGGCAGGTTATATACAGGCATTTTACCAATACCCAAAAGGGATGGGGTATACAGCTTGGGATCTACAGTTCCAAACAATATGCCTAACCAGCCTGCTGGGAGTAACACTAGTTTGCCGCAGCTCTCACCCAGATGTGGTCTGTCCTGGAGGGAAGGCTTTATCCTTGATGTAGGCCTTAACTCAGCTCCTCGAGACTCACAGCGATCCACACAGGATGCAGGGTATAACAGATTGTCCCAGAATGTTCTGTAGAACACACTTAAATAGACTAAGACCAAGGAGCGGCCAGTAACTATAACTGGGCAGAATAGCTTCGATACATTGAAGAGTGGGAGGCCTTTGGCTGGGCTCGTGTGACTCAGCAGCAGGTGTTTAGCACATTAGCATATTTTACAGACTGTAAACAAGTATATACAAGGATTAACCATATCATGAAAGGATCCACACATATACAATTTAAGTGTATGCCACTACACTACAGCTTAGGAACCAAAAACAACATAAGGACCTATTACAAAAATTATTAAACATTCATAAATGCATTGTTCCAATCAAGGTTTTGCAAAAGCCTCTATTGTCACATCTTATATTATTTTTTATGAGAGCAGAAATGGCTGAGTAAGCAAGTTTAGTATTAAGATGTATCATAACTACCATATTTTTGCACTATAACACGCACTTCAATAGAGATGGGCGAACATCGGCCCGGAGTGTCCGCGAACAGGGCGGGTCGAACTTCTAAAGAAGTCCGCCGTCCGCCCTGTTCGCGGACACATTCACATTTGAATCGGAAAAACCGGATGTGACGTCAGTGACGTCACATCCGGTCCTTGGACCACAACCTGGAACGCATAGTTCCTGGTTACGGGCGCAGAATGTGACGTCACTGACGTCACTTCCTGCTCCAAGCCGGATTTTTCACTACAAGACCGGCTGCATGCCCGGTCTTGTAGTGAAAAGATTCTTCCTCCAGCACGATCTCGCAGGTTCTGATCCTGCCGGAGGAAGAATTTAGATCTTCTTCTGGCCGGCGAACAGTACGGGTCGAACACCCGTACTGTCCGCCGGCGAGAGGATCGGCGAACATGCAGAGTTCGCGGCCGAACTGTTCTCCGGCGAACAGTTCGGTCCATCCCTACACTTCAAAGTTTAAGAAAGAAAATTAGGAAAAAGAAACAGCAATAATAAAAAAATAGACAGCCATTCAACAGCCTGATCAACTTATGAAGAGACACATTTTACAATCTGGCACTAAACAACTTACACATGAACAGCTATTTACATATGGGAGGAGATATGAGTCTTTGTCACAAAATGTATTTATTTCAATGCAGAATGTTAATGGAAATACACAACTCATGCTATCTAATTGCAAAATGTGTCTCTCCATACATTGATCTATAAACTGTACCACTCAAATGAAAAACAAACCAAAATCTTTCAGCTGGAGGGAAAAATATATAAAAATAAGACCTATACTTTGTTAAAGTACCTTTTGATTTTATTGCAGCACTCAGTCTTTTTGGGTATGAGTCTATCAGCATGGCACATTTGATTTGGCAAGATTTGCCATTCCTTTGTTGATTTGGATAAATGCTTTGGGTCGTTGTCATACTGAAAGGTATGGTGTAGCCTGGCTTGGATGGGTTTTTTTGTTAGTAAAGGTTTATCTCTTACCACTATACTATACAATACTGCTGTCAGGATTCAGAGAAGGGGGAGCGACCAGGCAGGCAACACAAACTGAGTTGTGGGGGAACAAAAACCAATTTAATGGAGACTTACAGGCTGGAACAAAATAGGTGCAAAAGTCCAGGGTAAAGGAGTGTCCAGGGTTCAGGTTCAAGATGCATGAAGCCAGGGACATGACAAGAAATCTAGACATGGAAACAGCAACAATGAACAGCAAGCATGGTCTGGATGAAGCACACCTAAATAGCCCTCCTTAGCTAACGACGAAGGTGTGAGCTCCATGCCGCCCACACTTGCAGGGAGCCACCTGCTGGTGACTGTGGGTGTTAGGTCCGTAGGCTCACCTGAGTCTGAGGACACTGAGGCTGAAGAGTGGAGTGAAGCCCAGCGACAAGGACCGCAGGATTCAGCTGGTAGCACAATAGAGCAAAGGCGTAGTCAGGTAACAGGCAGTAGGTCAGGGCAGGTGGCAATAAGCGTAGTCAGGCAATCCGGGTTGGCAGCAGTAACGGCAGACAGAAGTGAGGGATCAGGCAGTAGAATTGCCGAGAGCAGTTCCGAGGGAAGTTCCGAGGGCAGCAGCGGAGGTGTAGCACGATCAAGGCTCAGAAGCAACAATAATCAGCAAAAGGAAGGTAGCAGAGGGTTGGGCTTTATAGGGGAAGTAGCAGGTGCCAAGGATCATGGTAATTAGCTAGGCTGGCAGGAACAAGGAAGATCAGATGGATTCAAGGATGAGTAGTCCAGAGAGGACGGTAGCCTAGTGAGCAGCAGAGGGGGGGGGCAAGGATGTTTTCTGCTGGCTCCAAGGAGTTATCCTCAGGAGTGTAGCCCCTCCAGCCAATCAGGTATTGCAATTTGCCCCTGTGGATTCTGGAGTCAAGGATCTTGAAGACGATATACTCCTCCGCGCCATGGACCCCCAACGGAGACGGGGAGGGGGTGCGAGTAGCGGCCAGGGAAGGCCTTGTCCACAAAAGGCTTGAGGAGGGAGCAGTGGAAGACATGGTGCACCTTGATGGAATCTAGGAGGCGGAAAGTGACCTCATTGATCCGGGCAGAGATCCTAAATGGCCCAAAGTACTTTTGGCCCAGTTTACGGGAGGGCACCCGCAGGCTGAGGTTCTTTGTGGAAAGCTATACCTTGTGGCCGACCTGGAAGTCTGGGGCAGGTTTGCGGCGTTGGTCCGCCCCCAGTATAGAAGGTTGCTGTGCACGGTGGAGATTGTCCAAGATGATGCTGCGGGCCACCTGCAGGGTCGACAGGCGGTCAGCCACAGCGGGGAGAGAGGTGGAGACAGGCAGACGAGGGATGAAAACCGGATGCAGGCCGGTATTGGCGTAGAAGGGGCCATGCCCCGTTGAGCTATGCTCTGCATTATTGTAGGAAAATTCGGCCGTAGGGAGGTTGGCAAACCAATCGTCTTGCAGGTGGGTGATGAAGCAGCGCAGGTATTGTTCAAGGGTCTGGTTAGTCCTTTCAGTCTGCCCGTTTGACTGAGGGTGGAAGGCAGAGGACAGGTTCACCCGGATCCCGAGGGCCAAACAGTAGTGCTTCCAGAATTTGGAGGTAAATTGCACCCCACGATCAGAAACCACATCATCCGGGAGCCCACTGAGCTGAAAGACATCACGGAGCAGAAGGTCAGCCGTGTTTGGCGGTGGGGAGGCCCGCACAGGGAAGGAAGTGGGCCATCTTGGTAAGGCGGTCGACAACAACCAGGATGGTAGACATCCCTTTCGAAGGGGACAAGTTCACCACAAAATCCAAAGAGACAGAGCCCCAAGGGTGAGAGGGGACCGGGAGCGGCTGCAGTAACTCTACGGGGAAGGAGCGGGGAGTCTTATTGTGAGCACAGACTGCACATGAGGAGACGTATTTCCTGACATCTTCCTTGTAGGTTGGCCACCAGAAGGAACTGGAGAGGAGTTCCTGGGTCTTCCTGATGCCCAAATGACCAGCCAATTTGGAGTTATGGGTAAGCCTAAGAACATTGAGTCGTGCTGTATACGGAACATACAATTGCCGATCTAGGTGCAGCCAGTGGTCGTTCTTGAACATCAGACTGACATCCCGTGTGGGTCGAGCAAGGAAAGGGTCATTGTCATGCCCATGTTTGAGTGACCCCAGGAGTACCCTTGGACAGGAGGCTCCTAAGACTCTTCTTTCAGGTAGGATCCCAGTTCGGCCCTCAGTATTCTGTGTGGGTTCAGAGAACATCCTGGAAAGGGCATTGCCGTTTTTTGACCCGGGCCGATAGGTGACTATGAAGTTGAAGCGGTAAAAGAATAGACTCCATCTAGCCTGTCTGGCAGAGAGCCTCTTGGCGCTGCAAATGTATTCAAGGTTTCTGTGGTCAGGTAGCACGATTATGGTGTTGGCAGCCCCCTCCAATAGGTGCCTCCACTCGGAGAATGCTTCCTTGATTGCCCGATGTCACAGTTCTTCTCCGAAGGGGACATTTGACGAGAGAAGTAGGCACAAGGATGCAGTAGCATTTTCTCTCCTGCCCATTGTGACAGGACCGCACCAATTGCGGAGTCAGATGCATCTACTTCGACTGTAAATGAAAAGAAAATCGACCAATCCCTATAATAGGGTTGTCACATGTATGGGGCTATTGGTGGCACAAATGATCCAAACGTAAATTTTCATTTAAAACACAATTTTATTATTAATACATGATTAGAACCAGGAATCCCTCACACACGTTGGGGATTATAAACATGATAACAATGGCTAATTTCATATTGGCATACAGACATAATTACAGAAGATTGCAAGCTTCCCCTGGAGTTGTTAACCAGAGACTCCTACGCGTTTCACCCCAAACGGGGCTTCCTCAGGGAGAATGGGGTTGCCTGTACATATGAAGAAACAAACATACAAGGTATATGAGTATGGCCACTTAGGGAATGCACACCTAACATACATGTTGGTCTCAGCTGGTATGACTTCTAAAACATTCAAGTTGGAACCAATGAGTAGAAGCACAGTTACCGTCAAATTTTCAGTAATACTAGACAGCCCAATGGTGGTGAGTGCCAATGCCAGAAGACAAGGAGACAAGAGACCGTGTGGTGCCCCAGCCAAGTGCAAACTTATTTGAGGAGCAGCTATTAAGGCTGAAAAATTTAGTATATTGGTATTAATGCCAATTTCACTAGTTTGAATGCTGTCATCTTTTGAAAGAAAATTTTATATATGTATATATTTACCTAACCACACGTATATGCACACACATATCTGCAGTCATAGACCCACCTTAATATCAGATATTGTAAACAACAATATTGATCACAGTGGAGTCATTTGGTCCGTTGTTAATGGAATGGTCTAGTCTTTCAGTGGGTGAATTCCCCCTTGGTAATCATAATGGTGAAGCATGTCAAAAATAAGCATCTCCTGTGGGAGGACACACATGCCACACAATTTAGAAGACTACAAGCTATAGCATGTTTTTACCTTGGTCACCAGTCAGAAAGGTTGGGTCTAAATTTCCATGGTCCAAGTCTCAGAGTTGTAATTCAAATTTGGAGGATCCGAGTGCTGTTGGTTATAACGTCAGCCGTCCTCCGTCCAGTCGTCCGTTTAGCTATGTACAGGGGATGGCATCCCCCCGTTGCATGGTGTCCTAATTAGCCGACCTCACTTATATGTAGGGGCTAATTGGTGTCTCCCCTCCCCTAGGGGACGCATAGAGTTCCGGTGCGGGCGGAAGTGACAATCTCGCCCCCAGAAGCCAAGTCATCTTCCGCCCACACCAGAAGTGACAGAATCAACGTAGTGATTTGTCACATTCCATGTCAATCCCCTCCCGGAGATGCCCCGTGAGACGGGAGGGACAGATACTGCAGTAACCCTATGGCGGGAGACGGGAGGGACAGTACGGCCCAGCGCGGTAAGTGACAGCAAGCCAAACCAATGCTGGACGAGGGTCCTCTGCATCGGCTCAGCCTGCAACACCTCTATCCGCGTAGGGTTCCCTAGATGATGCGATTCCTCATCAGAAGGATCTTAGGCAAGGCATCCCCGTTGTCTGCTGCCTTTGACTGTAAATGGCAGATCGCGATTGGAGCAGATGTGAAGGGAGATTTTAGCTTGGCAAAGGCCTCCTGCGCCTCAGATGTCCAGGAAAAGCGTACCATCTTCTTCGTAAGTTGAGTAATTGGGCTTATGATGTTAGAGAAGTTTCGGATGAACTTTCGATAGAAGTTGGCGAAACCGATTATTCTCTGTACGTCCTTCTTGTTTTTTTGGAGTAGGCCATTCCAACACGGCCCACACCTTGCTAGCTTCTGCAGCACACTGCGGACGTGCTTAAGATGTTGCTCAAGGTCTTCAGAGAAGATTAGGATGTCATCAAGGTATACGACCATGAATAAGTCCAGCAGTAAGGACATCGTTGACGAAATGCTGGAAGGTGGCAGGAGCATTGCAAAGTCCAAAGGGCATTACCAGGTACTCGAAATGGCCATAACGTGTCCGAAAAGCGGTCTTCCACTCATCTCCGGGGCGGATTCGGACACGGTTGTAGGCTTCCCGAAGGTCAAGCTTGGTAAAGATCTTTGCCGCCCGGAGTCTCTCGAGAAGTTCCGAAATCAGAGGGAGAGGGTATCGGTTCTTGACTGTAATGTTATTGAGTAGTCTGTAATCTATACAGGGGCGTAGAGTGGAATCCTTCTTCTCAACAAAGAAGAAGGGAGTTCCCGCAGGGGATGTAGAGGGTCAAATAAAACCCTTCTTTAAGTCCTCGTCCAGGTACTCCTTTAAGGCCTTGAGTTCCGGCTCAGAGAGGGAGTAGATACTACCAAAGTAGTACAAGGTACCATGAATTCTCTTCAGTACCAGGAGATATTGGAAGAAAATGTGATGCAGTCTGTCACAAACCTGAGGCTTGGGAGACGTTGGACCTTTCAACAGGACAATGATCCCAAGCATACCTCCAAGTCCACTAGAGCATGGTTGCAGATTAAAGGCTGGAACATTTTGGATTGGCCATCGCAGTCACCAGACTTAAATCCAATTGAGAACCTCTGGTGGGACTTAGAGTAAAGTACTAAGTACTTAAGTACTAAGAATGAATGTCACTTGGGGGTTGAATAAAACTGATAATGATGTGAGCACAGAAAAGACATTTGTGGTTATTACATTATTAATGTTATGTTATATTTGTCTGACTTACAAGTGCCTCTTTGATTTAATTGTAAACAAGATGACTGAAATGATCAAAATCATCAAAAATGTAAAAATGGCCAAAACACTCAATTTCAGTGGGGGTTGAATAATTGTGAACACAATTGTAGATGTGTTTTGTCACTACATGCAGTATCTTCCACACACTGCAGTGTCCTTATCTGTTCCCCATGCACCTGGCAGTTTTGTTGCCAGTGATGACACAAATGGGGTAAACCCCACAAAAACGTGTACTGTGTTATGATTGCTATAGAGTTACATTTCCCCTTGGTGGCATCTTGAAGAGCCTGAGAATAACATAACAGAATACAATTTTGAATAGATTGTGTTTTATTTTATAGCTCTGTACTAATCTATACCATTTTTTTCCTAAGTGGATATTATTCAATCAAAATTTTCAGACCTAACACAGAGGATCAACAAGACAATTTGTAAACAAATTGCAGATGATCTGTATACAACAGGAATTCTTAGCTTAGAAGAGATGGATTACGTCTTGTCTGATCCAGTGGCTCAAGAAGTAGCAAGAAGATTGATTATGTTTATTGTTAAAAAAGGAGAAGAACCTTGCCAATATTTCCTACAATCTCTTAAAAGAAAAGATATTTTTTTATTTCACAGTCTGATGGAAAGAAGTGAGTATGTTTTTTTATACAGATACTGTTTTTTATTGATTTGTTCATTTTCTGTGAAGTGTGTTTTTAGAAGAAAGTTTAGTTAAAAATGACAATTTCTGCTGGTAATAATAACATTTTTCTTGTGTTAAAGGGACCAGCCACCTCTGCATCTGCCTTTGCACAGAGCAGATTGACTGTATACATGTTTATTTGATGATGTTTATGCTTTAAAAGGATTACATTTTACCACCGATCTGTCATGCATTGTATTTATAAACAGGTCATACTAATGATGAGGGAGTTTGGCAAATCTATCCCATTTTCTGGGTCCCAACTTTATTTGCTCTATTGCCTGGATCTTAAGATGGTTAACTAGTCCACCATGTTCATTGCTAAAGTGTTTGGAGACTGAGGTATCTTTCTAAGGACTTGTCCCCACATGAAATTGGGTCACTGCATCCGTGCAGTTAAAAATCATGTGTCATTTATACAGGACATCTTGCCCCACTTTGTATGATCACGCCCATAGAGAGTGAATGGGCGCATTCAGGCAGGGTGGGGCAAGATGTCATGTCCCAATCCCTCACTTCCTGCCTGCAAGTGCTCTCTGTGCCGTGATTCTAATCGCAGGAGACCGTGGGAGATCACTGAGTGCCAGCAATCTCCCGCGGTCTCTGTGTCGCTATAGTGGGGACATTGCCTTGTGGTCGATATTCTATCCTTCCAATGGTCCTGCAAACATATTGGCTCTTACAGCATTCACAGCGTATCAGATACACTACATATTTAGTTTCAATTCAGACAACATCTACTCAGGCAACATTTAAAAAGGCCAGCCGTATTTAGCCAGGTATTTCCTCTAGGGTTAATATATAAACAGGACGACAACACAGAACCTAGGGTGGGTGCTTTTTTAGATCGACAATAAATAGCAGATGGTCAATGTGCTGTGTGTTAAACCTGATTTTATTTCTAAATGGGTCTTTACTACCTAGATAAATTCATATAGGTCAGGGATAGTGATGACCGAACTGTCCGCATTATTTTAGAAGGAGTAATCTATATTGCTGTGTATCTATCATGAATATGACCTATGTACAATATGTGGCAGATTGGTGGTAAAATTTAATCCTTTTAACTTAAAGTGGATGTACTCAATATATAAGAATGACATATGTAAAATTAAAGTTTGACTTACCTCTGAGCTAGTATGATGGCGACTTAGGGCTCCATAATCCTAAAATAATATACTTACATGCTATGCAGTGGAATAAAAAAGTTTTTAAAAGGTTATTTTTTTTTAAAGAGTTAGGAAAAAGTGGTTCCTAAAATAGGGATTTCAAATGTTATGAATGTATTTAATTCTAAGATTATTAATAGTTTATTTATGTGGTCTACCAAAGAATTTTGATTATACTAACGAAACCATCATGGCTATTAGTGGCAATAATCAGCTTACTGGATATATATAAGAATACATTTTTTTCTTTGTGTATTCTGGAGGATGCATATCAAGTTAATTCCTAATTGTTCAACATTGATATGAATGAGGAGAGGGGGGCTATTGGTTGACTATGTGCTCAATGGGTTAGATCGCCCATCCCCTGGA
>CM070035.1:112077981-112094765 GCA_036250615.1 Ptychadena robeensis | reverse complement strand
AATAAAATTATTCCTCAAAAATACCACTTGCCTAATAATTCTGCACTCCCTGTACTTCTATATGTTACATACACTGGGGGAAGTTTCTTCTCCACATGTAGGGGTACTGAATATTTTAACATAGATGGCACAATCTCCTGAAGAAGCTCTTATATAAGAGTGAAATGCGTTGAGGGAAAACTTTAAATCTATGGCAATAGTCTTTATCAGATTAGTTGGTTTGATACTGTGACATTCTGCAATTGTTTTACCTCCAATCAGTGTTGTTTGATTACTGAAGCAGTGTTGTTTTATTGTTTTATTTTTTTTTAATTGTTGCTCAAACTTTTTTAATGAGCAACAATTAAATGGATCGTGATGATCCAATCTTTTTCCGTTATTGCCTGAAAAGTCCTGGGAACTAGCCACCCCATCTGGTTGCGACACAACCATCAGGTTGCGACACAATTGAGAACCAAAGGTTTGACTTTTTGGGATGTCGGCAACAATGTACTAAGGCTGGGTCTACACTGTACCGCCCCAACAACCACAGGGGGCGTTATAGCGCCCGCCCACTGTTTGGGAGCTGTTTAGGGTGTGGGAATAACGCGCCAATATAGACTGGCACATCATTCTCCATAGGAATATACAGTTTTCTGTGGTGAAGACACAGCCTAATACTGGCTCTTCCCCAAAGTTTTTGCAATGTTTTGAATAGCATTTTTTTCATTTTTATATACATTTTGCTTATCTTTCTATAGCTAAGGGCATACAGTGTTTACATGAACTAAGAGTTCTTCAGCTCTCAGATGTTCCCGATATTTGCAATGGACTGGAGCACATAATACAATCATTTTCACAAAACTGCTACCAAATAAAAGAGCTATATTTAAACAACTGCTGCTTGACCACAAAGGCTTTGATATCTCTCAGTAAGTACTTTGGCTGTTTAATAAAACTATCTTTGTTGCCTACAAAATTTGTCATTTACACTATCAACTTTATTGCTTACAAAATCCCTTCCTGCCTAATTAAACCCCAGATCCATATTTTGTACAGAAGGCTCTCCAATAATCACATATTGGAAGGATATCCCAGTCAACCTTGTTTAGTAGGGCCATATTAATTTCCAACAAGTCACCCAAATAGGAACATGCACAAGCACTTTTGATATACAAATATTATGTTCACTGGTATAGTGTTCATTTTAATTCCTATTTTAGGCTCCCATCCATAATGAAAAATATAGAAACCACGTGAGTATTTTTTTAATTAGCGCACACGTACTCATTTATTATCGTTTAAGGTTTAAAGTATATTTTTCCTATTTATATATGTTCTTTGTGTGTACAGTATTTCAGTTGTGTTAAAGACCTATGCCAATACTTTCTTACAACAAAACTTTCATTCTTATATTTTGCATTGATTCTGCTGTGATATTACTAGTACTATTGATTTATTTTCAATGGACAAGTTGACCTACCAGTAATTTAAACATTCATCTAAAAAACTTTATTTGTGTAAGGCTAGCTTTACTCTGCCTTTCCTGATCTAACAACTTGTTATTTTTAATTGCCTTTACTAGAACTAGACAGCAAAACTGTTTATTTACAGTAGCCTTTATCACCAAATGTGCTGCTGATAGTTTTGTAAAGTTTTATAAACCAAATAGAAAATCTGTGATCTGACCGGCTTAGTGGGAGTTAAGGAGGCTGGAAAACTGTCTCTGACAACTTCCCTGGCTTCAGCTGGGCAGCTTCAGCCTAACTGATAAACAATGCAGATGGAGAGCTCCCTACTGGCAACCTTGCCATCTGCCTCTGTGTTACCCCTCTGCTCCAGGTATAGGTCTGTCTGCTGGGCATTGTAGTCCTCCAATGCTGGTGGGGACTCTTCACCTCTGCCTCACTGTTGGGGTCCCCGCAGCATAGTGTTTCAGCTCTTGGCAGTCTGATGTCAAGCAGCATAGTTTCCCCTCAACACACTCACACAGACAGCTCTCCTTAGAGCTGTCTTCTCATCGTCAGGCAGTAATTATACACCTGCTGTGGACCTGGGAGGGCTGGCACGCCCTCCCCTGGGCTGGTCTTCCTCACCAACAGGTGTATATTAGTTCTCAGCTCTGGCAGTCCAGTGCTGAGAGTTTCAGACTCTGCAAGCTCCTCTAACCTGCTTGTTGTTAGTTTGGCTTTTGACCTCCCGGCTTGAACTTGGCTCGTGATCCGGATATCCTGTTTTCTCCTGACCTAACCCTGCTCGTCTAACGGACCCGTTTATTCCGCCTGCTGCCCGCCTCAACCTCGGACCAGATCTGACCCTGCTTTTGCAGCAGCGCTCCTGTACCTCACACCTCTCCCCCCTGAAGGGGTTGTTTACACACGCCTACTCTGACATAGTACAGCTGAGCAGGACCTGGGACTGACTGCAGCAAAGAACCCCAGCTACCCTCAAGGTAGCTGGCCTTATCCCCTTCCTTAATTGGTTGCGGGCTCTGGGTGAAAACCAGTCCGCCGTCCTTAGACTCCCTGCTCTCTGATACTTGTCAGTTCCCATATCAGGGGCCAGCCGTAACACTCTGCCACTGTATGTGAGTTGGGCTCAAGCTGCCCAGATTACAAACAGTAAAAAGAGAGCAGACGGATCTTTCCTATGCACTGTGTAATCAGCTGGACTGGCTGATTATACAGAGCTCTGGCTGTATGTGTAAAAGCTGGCAGCGTGAGTCCAGCTTTTACATACACCAGCAGAGCTAGATGGGAGAGTTGCAGGTTGGCAGCTCTTTTATCTGGTTTTGCCACTTCAGCTTCCATTTGGTGGATGACTGTGTAGTCATTTTGTCACAAAATTACAATAGTTCATCCTAATTATATTTTCTATCAATAGCGCAAAATGTGAACAATATGAAAAACTTGAAAGTACTTGACCTTTGTGACAACCTTCTAGAAGATGATGTGAACTATGCAATGGAAAAATTTGGTAATTTTTTTTATGTTACAAAAGTTTTTATTACATTTGTTTTAAAAAGTAAGAATACAAAAGGTAAACAGCAATCATGCACAGATACAGAAAAACACATGAAAACAATATCTGGAAAAACCCAGAATATGAGTACAATAATGACCAAAACCAAGAGAAGGTATACAGAAAGAAAAAAAAGATAGAAAGAGCAGGGAAATACGTCAGGATGAGAAAAAATTGTGTGAGAAAAAAGGAAGGATCTCTACATTGAGGATGGGGAGGAAATAGACAATTTAAGAGGACAAAAGATAGTGGGAAAGGCTCTCCGAATGAAGGGCAATCCACGGGGACCAGACTTTCAGAAACATGGGGGTGCTTATTCATAAGGATGGCGGTTAGGTTTTTTATTACTCATCATGCCCATAATATGCTGCTTTGCAAAGCTGAGGGTAGGTTGTCACAAGGATCTAGCTATCATCTGTCTAATGGCCATGAACATAAAGGAAGCCAGACTGTTCTTAGACTACTTGGACGAGGACTGTATTTTACAGTGAACAAAGCCTCTCATGAGTCACGTAGAAAAAGTGATTATCCACAATCTCTAAATCCATGGGCAGGTCCACCAGACATGGGGGGGGGGGGGGTACCTCGAGCAAAGAAGCCTCAAAAGCAGAGTGGGAAAACTGCAGTCACAAATCTGGACAGTCGATCAGGGGTCAAGTACTAGTTCATAAGAACCTTTTAGGAATTCTCAAGAACATTTAGAGACCAGGAGACCATGCTGGGCAAAAGCAAGGTCCATACTGCCACGGCCATAGAAGAATCCAGGTCCTCTTCTTATTTCAAAATAAAATAAAGCTTGGTTAGTGTCTGGGGGAGCAAAAGTGCGGAAGATGAGCAAGATGAGACCAGAGGGAAGTAGAAGCATTGATGTTTAAAGTCAGAAAGAGTGAGGGAAGGAGAGGAGGCATGGATAAGAGGTAGGAGAGAAAGTGGTGAATTTGACAATAACAAAAAGCAAGGACAAGAACAGCATGTGGTGCAGACGCTGAAGATGAAAAAAAGAGGTGATACCATCAACTGAGTAAAAGAGTATATTGCAAGAGAGACGCAGGCCAGGCTTTCAAAGCCCAAGGCTTCTTTAGGCCAGAAGATGCGTGAAAGAAGAAAGTGAGGAAAAATTAGTTAACCAAATTGAACTCCCAAATGTGCAAGGGGAGCCAGGGGAGGATTTGGAATAGGAGGGCGGTGAGGAGAAGAGGTCCAAATCAAATTGTAAATGGGCAAAGGGGCTATATCCACAATAGTACAGTATGCCCATAGAGGCAAATCGGTCAAAGAATGGAGAATGGCTAGGGGGGCAAGTTGGGGTGCAAGGTTATATTTGTAGAGGTGGGATACACCCAGGCCACTTAGACTTTTAAGACAGTACAGTACAGGATATTGGCACCAATTATAGGCCGAAATAAACCGTAAGCGTTTCTGCTGTTCAATATGAAAAATATGAGATAGGATGGGAATAGGGTAAACATGAAAAAGGGAAAAAGGGAGATAGCATCTTAAGGGCAATGATACAACTAAACCACGACAATTGGCACATGGACCAACTACTGAGCAGACTGGCAAGCTCTTTGAACAAGGGTGGGTAATTAGCCTTATAAAGAGAGTCCAGAGATGCTGTCAAACGTATTCCCAAGTAGGGTAGGTGAGGGATCCAGGCAAAAGTATAAGCAGTTTTAACCTCCCTATCGTTCGAGACGAACCCAGATAGTTCTAATATGAGCTTCAGGGTGGGCATACAAAGCAGATATGCATTTCAAGAAATCATCCTGGAAACTCTATTTATGGATATGATATTGCCAGGACAAAGTCTCAAAGGCTTTTTGTACATTCAAAGACAAGAACATAGAGGAGACAAAACGACTGCGGTCTAAGTGAAGCAGCTGCACAGTACGCCAGACATTTTCTCCAGCTTGGTGACAGGGCACAAAGCCCACTTGGATTAAATGACCCACAAATAAGACTGCGTAAGACTTTTAACCATGGAGGCCATACAAGGAGTGAGTAATAGGAAGAATTTCTTATAGAACAAAACAGAAAAGCTGTCAGTGCAAATTTGTTTACACCTCTACAGATCTACAGAGTCAATGTTTTCATCCAACGATGAAAAAGAGAGGGCAGATCAGTGGTGCCTAAATTCCATCAGAATCTTCACTGGGTTGCTAGTGAGAAGGTCCTCATTCTAAGGGCAATTGGGCTATGAAGAGATTAAATAAAACACAATCTATAGGCGAGCAAAGTACCAGATTTGTTTGCTTTCATGTATCTTGGCCCTAGCCTTGTCAACTAATGTCTTATTAATAGGGATGGACCGAACTGTTCGCCGGAGAACAGTTTGGCGGCGAACGATCATGTTCGCCCATCCTCTCGCCGGCGGACAGTACGGGTGTTCGACCCGCCCCGTTCGCCGACGAGAAGAAGATCTAAATTCTTCCTCCGGCAGGATCAGAACCTGCGAGATCGTGCCGGAGGAAGAATCTTTTCACTACAAGACCGGTCTTGTAGTGAAAAATCCGGCTTGGAGCAGGAAGTGACGTCAGTGACGTCACATCCTGCGCCCGTAACCAGGAACTATGCGTTCCAGGTTGCGGTCCAAGGACCGGATGTGACGTCACTGCCTAGAGGTGGGGAATTTGAATGTGTCCGCGAACAGGGCGGATGGCGGACTTATTTAAAAGTCCGACCCGCCCGTTCGCGGACAGTAAATGGCGATGTTCGCCCATCTCTACTTATTAACTGTTTTCACACAAACCTTGAGTGGTCTGTGTTTAAAATTATACTCTAATTTTCATGCTAAATTATAAAAAATCCTAGACTGGCCAAAAAAACTGATTTGATTTTTTCTTTCAAGAAATGGAGGCGACATGAAGAGGGATAAGTACATCATATTTTTCTAATAAAATTGAAAGGGTGACCCCAAAATTTTCAAAGTAAAAATTAACTCTGAAAGAAAAGGTTTACATAGAAATATGCAAAGTAAGAGTATTTCAGCCTTTTCCCCTGGAACATTTGTATAAGCAACCAAATGAGCAAAAGTTTTTTCAGCATATTCGAAATTTGTTTACACCATGTGAGCATGCCAGCATATTTTTTTCATTTTGTGTAGCTAATAAATATTACAATTTCATGTTATTCTTTTGCAGTACAAGTACTTTTTTTCATTCTAGGTATTGCCTTGGCACAGCTTCCTGCAATAACTATGCTTAAGTTACCCGGAGGCAAAAATATAAAAGGTTGCCTGGATGAGCTAATGTGTCAACTTAAGGAAATTCCAAGCCTGACAACCCTTGCATTTAAAAGTTGGAAACTTACTGATGATGATATGATAAAGTTAGGTAAGAGTATTTACTTTAACTTAAAAATATAAAACAATAGATCAAATGTGGCATCCAGGGGTGTATACTCTAAAAGGGACATCTAATGTGTCACTGAACTGACTACAGGGCCGCTTCTAGCTTTTTGGGGGCCCTATGCAAGATATTTTTGGGGGCCCCTATTCTCTACGCTATGATTCTAAGGAGTTTAAACCCTTTGATGATCTGTGCTCTTGGATGATTTGATGATCTTTGTTAGGCTTTTTAAAAGAAAAGAACCCAAGAGGTTCTTAAAGCTAAAATGAATGCTCTGTTTGGCTCACTAGGGCTGGGGAGGGAGCAGTTCTGCATTTGATAATAAGGGAAGTTTACCTGTAAAGCCCCCCATACACCACATACAATTACCATGCAATTTCTGTACAATCAACTTTTCTTCTACCAAAACCATGTAATATGAGGACCTTTCTACACCTCCCAATCACTATGTATTCTATCAGGGAGGACCCGGCACTACATAGCAGTGATATATACTTTCCAATGACTATGTATTCTATCAGGGAGGACCCGACACTACATAGCAGTGATATATACCTTCCAATCACTATGTATTCTATCAGGGATGTCACTATACTACATAGTTGTTGGTAGATCTGATGGAAATTGTATGGAGGAATCTCAAGGTGTATGGGGGGCTTAACATCACAAGGTGTAAACAATATTTGTTACTGTACAGAATTGACCATTTATCAAAATGCTTTGTGGCCAGATGACAAAGGGGTGAGAATAACCAGGAAACAGGAACAGAGTGTTGTCACCCTATGAGCCATGTTTTTCCATTGTTTCTTCATGATTATAGCAACACAAATATTCAAACAGAATGTCCTCCATCTAGGATAGCTTGTAATTATATATAGTTATAACTCTAAATTATTGCCCATTGGTTCAGTTGTTGTTCATGGGGCATCATGGCAGTTACAGGCTTTCTGTAAATCATTGGCTGCTTGTGGACTACTGATTCCAGCATGCAAATAGTTTTCTGTTCGCTCTACATGGCATTCTGTTGACATAAATAGCAAAGTCCCAACTTGCTGTGCTGAGAAACTACAACTGCAAGTATTACCTTCTACTAGTCTATTACCTTCTACTGCCCAGCATGTCCTGCTGCCTTTTCTGCCTTACACACACACATATTCTCCCTTACACACAAAACATGCACACATTTTGCTTTTTATACACACATACACAAAACCTGATGGGCTTGAGACTCCAAATTTGGCATGGTTGCAGCCGAAGACCATCCCTACAATCCTACCAAATTAGGGGTTTAGAGCTTGGCTCTGGAGAATTGGACATGGAGGAAAGGCTTTGACTTAAATGTGGGCTAAGATAGGGGCAAAGCCCCATGGCAATGCCCTGGTGTAACAGCTCAAAGTCAGGAAAGCCCCAAGGTGCGCAAGGTCTGCCCCTGGGCCTGGTCCCCATTAAATCCTGTAAGAAAATTAGGCATGTTTGACCAGGCATGATTTGCTCCTTTGGGGCTAGAAATGCTAAATTTGCCATGCATGTATCGCTCACTTCTTTACTACACACACGAAAAAAAATTTATGGGTCCTGGAGCAAAATGTGCCTGACTATGGGAGCATTTCCAACCCAGTTCCTGAAGTGCCAGGACCCAATTCCAAGGTGGTTCTGGAGGGAAGGGGATGACTTAAATCCACCCTGAACATTTTTATCTTTGAACTCAAAGTTGGGTAACCACAATCATTTTTGACCCCCCCCCCCCCCCTCATTTATCTCTATGGGAAAAAGTAAGATCTTTAGCCCAACGGGTTCATGAACCAAAAAAGCTCAAAGTTGGGGCTTTAAAAGTGCCATTTTTAAGTTCCCCATTCATCTCTATGGAAAATAGTGACCCGCTTTGGGGTCACGGTTCTCCGGAACCAAGGGAGCTAGTAGGATTTTAGGTTTTGTCTTTGGCTACAACCATGCAAATGGTTTCTAGCCCATTGGGCTCCAAATCTGTGGTCATTCTACTGGAGGAAACACATTTTGATAGAGCTTGGAGGACCCAAGTGGTTGGAGGGGCCCTATGCTCCCACATATTTCGCATAGCGAGAGAAACGGCCCTGACTGCCTACCCTCTCTACCCAGTGCTCCATGAGACAGGCTTCTACCCTATGTGATCTCCTCATTTAGGTTAAAGCGGATTTGAACTTAAAAAATCTAATCAACAAAAAGTGTACTTACCTACATGGAGTCTTGATCAAGGCAAACCGATTCCCGGAGAGAATAATCCCATACTCACTTTCCCCTCTTCCTCACTCCAGCACCAACATGCCTGGATTGTTCTGTAATCCAGCATGTATGATGGAGAAGAAAGACTCTTACGGACTTTCTCGCTGCACCAATCCAGATCTGAATCTGGTTATGCTTCGCCCCTCCAGCATCACTGGATTCCGATCTGGCTAGCTGCCAGGCACACAGGGATTATAGGAGGCAGATGTCAGGACTGACATCTGCTTTCCTAATAGCCGCATGTCACAGGAAGGTTGGTGTTAGGACCCTGGCTGTCCCGCTAATCACCAGCAGGTGGCTCCCTGCAGGCATGGGCTGGGTGGAGCGCACGCCTCCCTCGTTAGCTTAGTGCTATATAGGTGTGCTCCATCCAGGCCATGGGGGCTGTTCAATTGGACTTGGATCTTGATCTGTGTCTGTTTCTTTGTGCTTTTCTGAAACTTGTGCTTCCCCTGGCTTTATGTTTCTGAACCGTGATTCCCGTGGACTTTGACCTGAACCCTGATACCCCTGGATTTTTGCACCTGTTTCTGTGTCTTCGTACCTGTAAGTCTTTTCATTAAACCTGTTTGTTTTGTCACCACCAAATCTGTCTGGATCTCATTGTGTGCAATTTGCCTGGTCGTCTTCCTTGTCCTGGATCCTGACAGTTGGGGAAGCCAACGCATTTTAACAGATTTCACAGGTAAGTATTATTATTATTTTTTTGTAAACCTCTGATCTGCACCTCCAGTGGTGATAATAGGAAGCAGATACCAAGGTGGTAGGTCCGCTTTAAACACCTGAAGTTGGGGGAGTGATGATTAATGTAATTTGTGTGAAGTTTTAATTAACTATATTTTTATTGAAAAAAATATGACTCTTTGTTTGGGTTGGGGTGAGAATATTGTTTTTGGGTGGTGGCTTTGTAACATATCTAGTAAATAGCTCTAGGCTAAGGGGGAGGGGAAGGTTCATGATAATGCAATTTTGCCATTTTGCTTCTCGGCCTATTGGCTAAGATCAAGTGCAGTATCTGTTCTTATCAGTTCCCCCATGGAGTTTCCTTGTATAATCCTTTCCTTCGGGATTAGGTTTCAGGTTACTCTATTTGGTGAAGGGGATGTATAGGGGTAACTCCTTCATTTCTGGATCCAGCTTGGCCTGTGAATGGGGCTGGGGTGGAGCCATCTTAGCTCACCACCATGAAGGGTAATTGGTAGTTGGTGTTGGGAAGCCATTTCCCTCCCGGTCTTTGATATGGGTCATTGAGGCCCTTTCCCAGGCTGAGGATGTGTGTCAGTACCGGCCACCAAGCTGACAGGAAGAGTCATTTATAGCTGGCCGCTAGGCCTGCCCTGTGTGTTATGCACAGAGCACTTATTTATTTTTTTGTTATATAGTCTGTCCCCCCCTACTACCCCTGCACATTTGTATTCGCTCACAAGTATGGGTGTTAGTCCTCCTGGGACTTTAACCCCAGAAAGTGGTTGGAAGAGACTGCTTACGGCTCTGGCCAGACAGTCTCTCTAAGCTCAAGACCTTCTTCATAGGGGCGCTCATCCCGGGCCCTCGGGAGACCTGGCTCTGGTCGAGGTCACCTGGGAAACTGGACATTTGAGGGTCAGATGGCTTTGGTTGCCTGACCCACAAGTCACCCCTTTTTGGGTGGGACAACCGAAAACACCTCTGCAGTTTGGTCTGGTATGTTCACAATTGTGTGCACTCTCACGTTTTTCGGTACAAGGTGTAAGAATCTCACGATTGTGTGACTGCACACACCAAGGTTAAAAAAGCGTGAAGTTTTAATAAACTATATTTTAGTAAAATATGACGCTTTGTTTGAGGGTGCGAATATTGGTTTTGGGTGGTGGCTTTGTTTCATACCTAGTAAATAGCTCTAGGCTAAGGGGAGGGGGAGGTTTATGATGATGCAATTTTGTTTCCTTGAAAATATTTTTATTGAGTTTTCTCAACAAACAGAACAGCAATAACAGTAACAATAGCTGTGTCAACAACACATCAAGGGAATGCAACAATACACCCATAGATAGGGCACAATAATAGCACCATGAGAGTGAATCAAAACTTGTTGACAAAGGAAAAAAATAACAATAATAACCAAAGACAAAAAAACAAATTAAAATGAGACAAAAAAGGTATTGGTATAAACAAATACCAACAGTTTGAAGCGATTATGTCATTTAATTTACTGGGGTTTCTGATGTGTCTGATGGCTCGGTGGTGGGGATTGCGGTGATTAGTGTAAGGTTGGCCATACAAAGGTCAATACTCGTGCAATCGATAAACCCTCAAATGCAGCATGATGACTTCACAACACTGTGCTCAAGCTTCCTGATTGAACAGAGAATTTCACTTCTGTTCTGTTTGATACTAATGGAAATAGTAATAGTAATGGAAATTGGATAGGGTTTACCAACATGTTGATTCCCTGTTCGATCGAAGTAAGGATGGCCGCATTCCATTCAAGCACAATCAATCACTGTGAACGTGCATGGTGATTGTGCTTGAATCGATTAAAAAATCAACCCGTGTATGGCCACCTTATGAGATCCCCATTGTGACATAAACTCTCTGCTGAGTGGTCGTCTCTGCAGCCTTTTATAAAGCAATTTTTATAGCCTAAGACTCCAGCATGAGAGACACGAGAAAGAGAGTCAGCAAGGGTTCACAAAAAGCTCAACTGTAATGTAAATGGATTCAAACATTCGGATAGGATTACAATTATAAAAGGTAAAATAGTGTAAATGTAAATAGCAGTAGTCTTCAACAAAACAGAGTCTATATATATTAGCGAGTTAACAACAAGATTTGGTCACACACAGACACTGCAGAGGAACCCAATGTCCAACAATGCACAACTTTTTTTGTCAGTCAGCATGAAAATAAAACAAAACATAGGCTAATACCTTCAATATTCCGGTATGGTTTAAGGGAAAAACAGAAAGTGGGTACAGCTTGAACCATGGCAGCCAAGGCACACAGAATGAGTTAACGCTATACACTGTGGTTCACAAAAGTGCACATTGTCATTATAAAGGAAATAAACTGTAAAGCTACCCAATGTGCTCTGGACATGACGGCGCACACCAATGCTAGCATCACCTGTGTTAGCTCACAGATGCCATTTAAGATGGCTTGCATAATTGTAGTACTTTTATTATACTTAATAATGGACTGACTGCAGGTCGATGCACCAAAAGACAGGCACTTTATTATCTATACAAGTGTGCACAGAAAGAGGAAAAAAAACGCTTGTCGACTTCTTTTAAAAGTCATCGACCTTTGTAGAGAGAGAGAGGGTGGAGAGCATATAGCCTACCCTCAACTACCCTCTCTAATTGATTGACCATTGTTTTTAGAAAACATGTCAAACTTTTTATCTAAAATAATAATATCAATACATGATCGATTACATCAATACCATCATTACACAAATTTTTCATTCATGTTTTTTGAACATGATTAACCTCCCTAGCGGTTGAGACGAGTCCAGCTCGTCCAGTGCTGACATGCTGAAAGTGTGACAAAGGTCCCACGGACGAGCTGGACTCTCCAACACTGATCGGAAAGCCCCGCCGGCGCCTCACCTGTACCAAGACATGCGGTGCACAGACGCAGAGCTCCGAGTCTCAAAGGTACCAGTGACTCTTTTGGAAGGAGGAGATCCCTGTGCACCCATCCCCCCTGGTGGCGGGACGTGATGACGTCACATCGGTCGGAGGGGCGGGCGGACGGGAAGTTTCAGCAGAGATCAGCAGCAATTCTATACAAGACGCATCGACACACAACACAGAAGCATACGCTGACGCTGCGGGGCTCCGGGCTATGTAGGTGTTGATCGAAATGAAAACAGTTTCTCCATAGAGAAAACTGTTTTCAAATGACGATCTACACATAAAGCCCCGAGCCCGCAGCGCACTACGTTCTGTGTTGTGTAGGCATGTGGCGGCCGGAGGCTTCTTGCGGGGAATCATGTGACAGTCAGATCGGCGGCGGCGGGAAACAATTTAAAGATTCAATGAAGATGAGAGATCCAGCAAGAAGCTTCGAGACGCCGCCGCCCGAAAACACAACACAGAAAGTGGAGAGCTGCGGGGCTCCGGGCTTCTTGAGGGAATCCCTGCTGCTCGTTGATCTCTGTGATCTTCATATCCCGAAGAGCACATGTAGCCTTTCACTCCCGAGCCCGCTCTGTGTGTAATGTGTAAAGCCGGGAGGAAGCTGCGCGGCTTGTCACTTGCACAGAGTAATATATTTGGCAAAGTAGATAAAAGTTTGACGGGGCCAGCCAATTACACGACTGTAATGGCGAAGGGATGAGGATCACTGAAGATAGAGATCACAAGAGCACCAGCCATTACAGTAGTGTATATTGCTGGCCCCCGTCCAGTCAAACTTTATCTACTTTGCTAAATATATTACTCTGTGCAAGTGACACAGCGCAGCTTCCTCCCGGCTGTTACACATTACACAAGCAAGCAGCGGGGCTCGGGAGTGAAAGGCTAATGTGCTCTATATTTTGCAATCCAACACAGCTTTCCAGCAAAATGGATCTAATCGGGGAGCTAATTTTACCAGCTGTCAGGCTCCGGGTAGCACACTTTCCCCTACATCTTGTTCTTCTGTACAAGTAGCAGGTCCCTGCCAGGAAAACAATGCGCTCACCATTACGGTGGACTTATTGGTACATGCCAAGGCGTCAGACTATAGAAAAGTGAGACTTACCAACTCTTAGGGCTTGCCCCCCCTAAGAGGAATTGGCCACAGGGTTTTGAGGCGCTAGCGGCAGCCACCTCCATTTTTTTCCATGGTCCCCATTACGTGGCTGCCCGCGTTTGGCCACCACAAGCCGCGACCAGCCACTCGTTTTAACATGTTGTAAGGGGCTTTTGTCCCCACAGTCGAAGCTGACGGTCCCGCCGTCACACAGCGGCTAAATACTTGTCAATGGAGCCGATAGCGGCCAAACACAGGTGCCCGCATTCAAATGGCAACCGCGGGCAGCCACACAAGTGGGGACTGTCCTATCAAAAACATGGGGGTGGCTGCCCACTGCTAAGAACTGCGCCGCCGCAAGGCAAAATTAGCCTGGGGGGGGGGGGGGGGGGGACACTGGGGGGAGCTAAATTAAAAGAGACTTTGTACTGGTACAGGGATAGCTGTATCCAATACAGTTCTAAGTCAATATAAAAACACAAAACACACTTTCCAATCGAACTAATTACATAATTTATAGTTTACAGTAAATTTGTCAAACATTATTATATTCAGGATGTCTATAAGACCCTTGTACGGACAGGTTTTGGTAAGGTACAGGCCTACAACATAAAGAAAAAATTCCATTAAAGTCTATGGTGCGCATTTGGTACAGAAATCTGTACCTATGCAGTGCGCTAGGGAGGTTAAAAAGTAGTTACAGTACATAAAAACATGGAGGGAAGGTAAAAAAAAATTGATATAACAAATGCAAATACATTTTAAGATGTTACAAGGACACCCTTATAGATCACCATCCCAGTTTCACAAGGAGGGGAAGATGTTATGAAGTTCCATCACATTTTGTCAAGGCCAACCCCCAAGAACAGCCAAAGCACAGGAGCCAAATGGTTAGATATCAATTATTGTAAAGCCCTTAAACTGTTAGGGTCCCTCACAATGAAATACAACAGTCAGTGTCTAGGTATGTGATCCGGTGGGACAAGGTGAAGCTGGGCATATCCAGCCAAGCGGACACCCCATACAGTGGAATCTGATAAAACAGAAAAAAAATAACCTAAATAAAAAAGAGCTAGGATTCACATAACAAAAGTCAGGTCCCCAATATAGTCTATGACCATTGTCTACCTCAATATCTGCCAATATTTAGGACCAATTGGATATGTTCCATGTGAGCACACAAACTTAGATGGTCACTAACAATAGTAGATGCGCCCTTTAGAACCTGTTTAATTATATATGACATCTCAACCGGGATTGTACCATTAATCTGCCAAAATCGCATAAATAGCAAGGAAAAACTATCACAGATGTTAAAATGGGGTACCTGAGATCTGCTGTAAATCCTCACAACAGCCGGTGTTGTGGCTGGTATCCTTTGACACTTTGGGGTTTCCACATGTAAATGGCATGTCTACCACATCGCTTTCCACCATTGGATGATACCCCGCTTCTGTGGCCAAAGGTTCTGGGTTCCCGCTGCTGGTATTTTGGGGTGCCATAGTGCCGACCGCGCTCGGCAGCGGCTGTATTCTGGGGTGGGAGAGGTGCATAATGCGCATTGCTTCTGCGCATGCGCACTGCGCTTCGCACGCTCCAGGCGGACTTCCGGCCGGGCGCGCGAATATGACATGGGCGGCTGCGACAGGGAAAACAGCAGCAGTCAATTGGAGACTGTGATTCCACGTGCTGCAACCCTGCTGTGTCTCTGCTGCCACACCAGAACGCCGGTCTGTCTGCCTGCCCAGTAAGTACCATTCTTCCAGTGAGTGTCATTGTGTTCAGGAGGGATGTACTCTAATATGTGGTCCCTGTTTTATCTAGCCTGCCTCAATATGCAGTCCCCTCCCATAGAAGACCAGCCTATTACAAGAAGGTGGGTACCCTCTCCATATGTGGATTATCTGAAGTTACAGTAGAAAGCTGACCTCTTGTCGTGTTGGTTTCAGCCCTGTAGGTCGCGGAGCACAGTCTCTGTGGGACATCCAGTTCATGGCCAGTACTGGGCCTGCCCCGCCAGGGCTTTGCCAGGAAAAACGGTCTGCCAGACCTGCTTTATGGAAGCAGCCAGAAGCAGGGAAACGGATGATCAGCGGTTGGCAATCCTGGTTTCCCAGTCAGTGCGCCAGTCGTTGAGAGGCCTGACACAGTTGAACCCGGCACTACCTGGACCTTCTACTCAGGCCAGAGCCTTGGACCCGGTGGTGGCCAATCCGTTGGATGGGTTAGACTCCGACGCTTCAGCTCCTATAGCTCAGCAGGAATGTTTAAGCAGTTTTGATTTCTCCCTGGTGCAGTCCTATGTTAAAACCATACGTGATACCCTGCAGTGGGAAGACGATCCAGTAGATCGCCCTAGTAAGAGGAGGTTCTTCAAACACCTGAAAAAGAGGGAATTAACCTTTCCCTTCATTGAGGAGATAAAAGATATCATCTTAGAAGAATGGGCAGTTGTGGAGCGCAAGCCCTCCTTTCATAACCGTTTCGCTAAGTTATACCCTCTTAAACAAGAGGAGACGAAGCACATAGATCAGGCTCCTCAGGTGGATGCAGCAGTGATGCGCAAGGCACGTGACTTTGCCCACGGATGACATTACCTCTTTCAAGGACGGTCTAGATAGATGTATAGACCAGGATCTTCAGAAAGTATTTGGGGCAGCATTCAAGCCAGAAGTAGCCCTGACGTCTATTTCCAAAGCCTTGGAGACATGAGTGGATGCCATGCAGGCGGCGCAACCAGATGACGCTACAATCCCTCATCTGCAAGATTTCAGGTTGACGGCAGCATTCATAGCAGAGGCGGCCATTGATATTATCAGAGCCTCATCAAGATCCATGTTGGCCTCCGTTACAGCCAAGAGAGCCCTATGGCTCGGGCTACTGGTGGCAAGTCGGGATTTATTCCCCAAGACCAGAGAATCCTTCACTCTCGTAAGGCACAAGGGGTTCGTTTCGACCATGGGAGGCAACAGGATAGTCGCTCTTACAAACCGGGGCATGAATACAGGCGTCCCTGGAAGCCCTCCTCCTCCTTCTCCAAACGGGGCAAGGCTACAGCCGGCGCCTCCCGGGATACTAAGAAGTCCTTTTGACGGTCATCATCCCCAGGTCTGCCAAGTAGGGGCTCGTCTGGCCAACTTTCAGCAGGTCTGGGCTAAACACATAACAGTGTCACGCCTACACAGGGTTAGTAGACGTATATACCAACGACAGAGGGAGGAGTCTGTGTCCGTAGAGCCCGGTCTTCAACCCAGAGCCCCCCTAATGGGAGATGGGCCGATGTCCCAGGAGGGGGCACCGGTGGTCTTTCAGCGGCGGGCAGGACAGGTCTCCCTTTATCGTCAGTACCCCTATGTAGGATGGAGGTACGTGTGAGGCTACCCCAATGTGGAAATTCATAAGATATGAGAGTAGTCAATACGAAGTCCGAGGTCAATAGGGCTGGAGACGTCAGCAGAG
>CM070035.1:111976588-111996465 GCA_036250615.1 Ptychadena robeensis | reverse complement strand
CCCCATCAGGCGGTTCCAGATAGAACAGATGACCGCTGGACAATGGTAGGGAGGGCGGGGTGGGGTGGTTAGGGTACAATGCCCATTGCTGCATTATGCAGACAGTGAGTAAGTAAACACAGTTGTGCCAGTGAGAAAGGGAGAGGGAGAAAGGTAGTCCGTTGTGATGGTATGTCCAAGAACCAAAAAGGCAAGAGTAGTGGGCCAAGCAAACGCATCTCTAGTATGTCTAAATATAGGCACTAACTCGCTCCAAAAGGCAGTGATGGCTGAACAAGACCAAGACAGTGGGCAATGGGGCGCCTTGCATAGGGCACCACTTTGCACGGCAAGTGACCCGAGGAGATAAATGTCGGCAGTGCCGCAAAAAATTTGTGATGGGATAGAAAGCCAGGTATGCACTGTGCATGATTTTAAATTGGGGTCTCCCTCCACTGCTCACTCACTACTTGAGAATCTTACACACTTTGCAGCACCTTGCGGGAGGTCCGTATGGGAAAGTCTTTAGCTACAGTATTAGATGCTTGCAAGCCTATTTGTCGTAGGTCACCATAAGCTGACTGATAAAGTCGGGGACAAGAGGTCGAGGGTGTTGGAGAAAAGGAGTCAAACGGGTGGGCTTGAATGCTTGAGCGGGTTCAAATGAAAGGGACTGACCAGAAGAAATAAGGTAGTAAAAAAAAATATGCGATGCTGGCAGCGAAAATTTGCAACCAGCTGTGGGAAGGCAAATAGGTGTGTATAAGGATTGTGAAAAAAATTGCACTAGCATATTTAGGCCCCTTCGCCGCCCAAAAAATGTACGCCTCGGATTCACAGCAGTGAGGCAGGAACGGGGTTGTGCCCACAATCGAAAGGATTTCTTCAGGGGCGGAAGGAAGACGAGCAGCGTGGGACAATGAAGCAAAGCACCCAAAAAGAACGAGAGCAGCAAGGGCAAGTTCCAGGTCAAGATTGAAGAAAACACGAGGTACCTTCTCCCAAATCTATGGCATGTCGCAGCAGACTAGCAAGTGTATAAGCAGAGGTTGGGTAAACCCGATCCCCCTCCACCTTAGGTAAAGTCATCTTCCTATAAGCTACCTTGGCCCTCTTTTGCACCAACAAACAAACTAGAAGATGCTCCGCTCAGCATTTTTGGGGCCGATCACCGATCACCAAGATCATGATCTGCCGATTGCCGATCACATAATGGCAGGGGGAATGGGAATCTTTATCTATAATCTAGCAGAGTTTTGCACATTATAGAAATGAAAATAACTCAAAATTAACTATATTGTGTCCAAAAAAAAAAGTAGAAATAAGCTACAGTCAAGATCTTGAAGAACCACAGTTAGGGTGGACGATATGGCATTAATTTATATCACACTAGATTCTTAATTTTGGTCGATGGAATATAATTTCGATATCGATAGGAAAATGTTTAAAAGCATCCGAAAAAACCTGTAGCCCTTTCTCTAGTTCCATCTATCTGCTACTCCCACTCACTCCTCTTATCATAATACTTTTTTAAACTTTATTCACACACAGATATTCACCTAGTTGTCTTCATTCTGTTTTCCCTATACTAATGGTTGCCTATCTACAGAGTCTGTACTTATTCGTACTTCACACAAAATCACCTCATTTCTGACCACACATCTGGCAGTACTCTGTTTCCACATAGTCTGTACAGCCTTTGTTCTTTTCACCCCATATCATCTGTTCGGCTCATGGTGCTGCACAGCCCTTTTTCCTTCACACCACAAGATCCATTCCCTCCTATACCAGGGGGGTCTCAAACTCAATTACCTGGGGGCCGCAGGGAGGCAAAGTCAGGATGAGGGGTCTGGGCTGATAAGGGATTTATAAGGTCAATTACCTGCTACCATGACCTACTTTCTCCCGGCATGGATGGGCAGAGAGTAGGGAGTCAGGAGTCATGTCCGACTGTTACACATGAGCAGGGGAATGCGCCCATTCCAGCCCCCTCCCTGTGTTTGGGATGCCCAGATCCTTGGAGACTCTGCCGAATACTATCACCACCTCCCTGCTACAGTAATAGGGCAGCGCGCTCATGAAGCAGCCCGCGCCACGTTCTTCTGCCTGGGCGCCACAGGAGCGATGTCTTCTATCACTTTCACAGGGTGACCCCCAGAGAGCGCCGCCCGTACGTACACGCACTGGACGAACAGAAGCGCCGCCACTCACCTGCTGCCGAGTCAAGAGCCACAGCCGAGCGGCATACTACCAAAGCACTAGTGATGCTCCGATTGATCGCGGATATTGGCTAAATAGCATGATCGGCGGATCGGCGCCAAAAAGGCTATCACGGGGGGGTGGCTGACGTCGAGCTGCATGGAAGCCTGCTCTGAAGCTACTCACTTACCCCTGTTTTCCTGCCTGTTTCCTCGGGCCATCCTTCACTCCCTGGTCCCCAAACCTCACCATCAACCGGCGGGTTAGTCACCCTCCACTCCGGTGACAGTTTGGCAGCGGCGCGCTGCACTTCCAGACGCGGTCCGAAAATTAGGCCCCGTCTTCGCCAAACTAGCGCCGGATCGCGGTCGTTGCACCCAGCATGGAACACCTCTTCCGCTAAACACGCCTGCTACCTATGATGACCCCAGGCGAGGACTAGGCTCACTTTTACTGACCCCAACGACCCACGCAGTGGGACCCAGAAGAAGCTCTGGGTGGTGGTGGAAGGAAATGGAGGGCCGGGGTCCTCAGGCTGGGCTGCCCTAACTCATGCCTGGTTTTCTTTGCCCCACTCGCACCGCGCTCTCTGGTTTAGATGTGACGCGCTCCCTTCCACGGTCAACAGTTACTCCAGCCCCAGTATCTTCTTATCATATGTGTGAGTGACAGTGTATGGGCAGCACTAGTGGGCCGTTGAATGAAAGTGGCCGAAAATAATGAGTAGTAATATGAGCTGTTTGTAATAAGGGACAATGAGGCTGTGATCTATGGTGTACGTTCTAAGGTATATACAGTGGACCTCTGCCTCCCCACATCCCCCTATATAACAGCCACCCGCCCCCCCCTATATAAAGCGCACCTCTGCCCCCATATAACAGCGCACCCTCTGCCCCCCATATATTACAGCGCACCTCTGACCCTAGTATATGGCAGCGGACATCTGCCCCCCATATATTGCAGCGCAACCTATGCCCCCCATATATACAGTGCATTCCCCTGCCATTTTGTGTCGGCAGTGATCGGCAATCAAGCAGATCATGATCTTGGTGTCGGTATTTTTTTAAAAACCGGTGTGATCGGCCCAAAAAATGCTGATCGGAGCATCTCTAACAGCACGTATCTGGGACATCTCAAGCTGAGCGTAGCACAGGGCGGGTTTACAACCAAGCGTCTAAGAAGGAGGAAGAAGATACGATCCCCTGCCGATAGAATTCCACGTGCTTAGGATCTAAGCAGAGTTATTATGATGATGCAGAGGATCCTCCAGGCGCCAAAGGCCGCCCAAAAAAAGATCCCGAGGCCGCAAATGGCCCGCGAGGGCCCGCGAGTTGGAGACCCTGCTCTATACCACAGCGACGTGGACCAGGGGATGCAAGGGGGAAGGGGGTGTTACCCCGGAATGATCTCTCTCGGAGGAAAACATCAAGATCATAGCCTATCCTGTGCCCCCCCCACCTCCCCCCAGAGCAGAGTGTGGGTGGGAGCACAAAACAGGGAGCGCTACACAAACAGACTACTGCGAGTCTGCTAGCGGTGTCTGTGAGTGAACGTGAAGAGCGAGTTTGACATATACAGAGTAGCCCTCTCCTCTGGGTGCCGACATTATATATTACAAGGCCGGCATGTTGGGGAGGGGGCGGGGAGCCGGAAGGGTCGACTCCACGTCTATGACATCTCCCGTGCTGCTAAGAAGCAGCAGAGATGATTAGACGGTGGAATGTCGGAGGAACTCCGGCTCCCCGCCACCTCCGCAGGAGAAGGGCTGTAATAGGCTGCAGTACACAGCAGAGGGGCAGGCTGCCAGTCACAGCTATCGGAGATACCGGGAATGTGATTTCACATCATATCACCGGTATTTCAGAAAATACCATGATCGGCTTTGTTTTTGATCGGCGCTTTTGGTGCCCGCCGCTTCATGCTATTTTAAAGCCAATATCGTCAGACATGATCGGCGGCCGATCAATCGGCAGCCATCACTACAAAAAAAGCACAATAGCGCTCTGAAGTTTCCCAAGATCTGTATGCTTTAACAAAGAGGGCAAGGTCTACACCGCCCGGGGTGGGTTGTAAGGGTAAAGCAAGCCTAGGGAAAACAGGTCATTTTGAGCAAATGAGCCCTTTTAAACAGGACAGAGGAAGGGAGTCCACATATCCAGTTGTTTACAGTGTTCTCATAAGGGGCGAGTAGTTGAGAGTATACAAAAGAGGGGAGGAGAAATCCCCACAGGCTTTTGGTTTTAAATGCTTTCTTTGATCCCATTTGATTTTGAAAAAAATTTTGGCCCAGAAATCTATTTTTTGAAATATGAATGTCGTGATTTGAGAGTGTGGAGATCGTCTTATATATTCAAACCACCCATGACACATATTTATGTAATGTAAAATGATTACTTATTATAAACACATTGTTATCTGCTTGTTGTTTATCTGTTTTTTTGTATTTCGTGTTATTATCACAGATTGATGTAAAGGAATTGGACTGTTGTTAAAGCAGGGGTTTCCAACTGAACCTCATTTAATGTGGTGGCAAGTCAGCTAGATTATCAACTGCACTGACGGCCGAATTTTCTTAATTGTAATATTTCCCAGTGATGAGGAAGATACTAAACTATAGCCCAGGATGGTGGTGTAGGTCTCTGCCCGCAGATCCTGGGTTTGCCGCTGGTGTGGTACCAGGAGTCAGGGAATAATCATGCCACCCAAGGGTCTTCTCCCAGAGCGACCCCTACGGGGATAGGCAGGGATAAGGGATCCCTTTCCCGCCTCGGGGGTGGGGCAAGGACTGCTTCCCTGGTGAAACCCACCAGGAGGTGCAGATGAGGCCCGTGGTAATGTCCCTTAAGGGGAAGGCGATAGCGTGGTCTTTAGACGTAGCGTGGTGTCGAGGTGGCGGGGTTGGTGGTTTTGAGTTCTGGTAACAGTGAACAGGCAAAGGGTCGAGCAGGCGGCCGACGGACGTATAGTCGAGTAACACAAGCGAGGGTTAGAGGAAGGCGGCAAGAAGATCTAAGAAGCAGCTATCGTGGGTTGAGAAACACGCGGAGGGTCAGGGAGCAGTAAAGACAAACGAAGTCGGGACCGGAGCAGCAGGGTCAAATCCGGGTAGTCAAAAACAGAAAGAGCAAGCTCTGGCATTCACAATTACACATGAAGTGTAACAATCCAGCACAGGCTTGAAGACTGGAGGATTTTATAGGAAGTGCTTTCCCAGTCCCTCCAGGAGGGAGGGGACCGTGGACCGGGAAAAGTAAAATGAAACAGTCCAAAGTAGAATTAAGAGTAAGAGAAAATAAGCGCCACCTATGAGGCACGGGAAAGAAGCGCGCACGCATCGTACAGTGGCTGCCGTCTCGGATGACAAGGATGAGGCCCCGAGATAACTACACGGTGGGGAAAAAGAGTGTACAAAAAAAAAGAGGGAAAAAGGAGAGGCGGATGTGAACGTGTGAGGAGGGCCGGTACTGGGCACTGGCGGGGGGGCAACTGCCGCCTGACGGGAACTGGAGGCAGGATTCTGAACAGAGAAAACACACAGAAAAGCGGCCTAAGGAGGAAATAGAAAAAGGCGACCCTACCGAGCACACGATCGGGACAGCGAGAAGGTACCCGGCAAGCGTCAGGCGCATGCACCACCGAGCCGGAAACCCACGAGGCCTCATCAAGCCCAAAACCCCTTCCACCGGACCAGACCAGATACTGCAGACACGACCCCCGAAACCGAAATCCAAGGATGGAACTCCACCTTGTACTCCTCGACCCCGTCCAGGAGGAACGGGAGGGAGGAGGAGACTGACCAGGGAGTGGGTCACTGACCACCGGTCTGAGGACGGACACAGTGGGGAAAACCGGGTGGACACACGAGCGAGGGGGGGGGAAGGCGGAGCCGACACCACCGCAAACAGGGTGACCAGGCGATCAACGACTAGGGGCTAGAACCGCAGAGAGCCAACCTAGGGAGGGACAAGAGCAGCGGCGAATAGAGAGGACGAGAGCCATACCTTGCATCTGAACGGAGGAGGGAAACGGGAGCGCAAATGCGGTCGGCGATTCTCTTCATGGTCTCACGCCACTGGAGGGACCACGGACGTTTGGGACCGGCAAGGGAAGGAGAAGACCGAAAGGACGGGTCGGACGTTTTTGGAGCAGGCGCAGACAGGGCATGCCCGCACGTACGTCATTACAGTCATCCTTTAAACGTCGGCCACCAGAAGTGGCGTTAAGGGAGTTCGAACTCTATGCACCCGAAATGGCCGTGCGAGGGGGCAGTCGTGATGACACAGGTCGACACCCCCGTGACCGACGGGGCCCTCTCCGGGCAGTAGACACCCCCCTGGTGGTTCCTCCAGAATAACCCGTCGTGTTCACGTGTTGGGGGGAGTAGGTGGAGGCCTCGGTTGTTGTGTGTGGGGTCCCTAGGCTCTTACAGTAATGGCCCATATTAGCCCTTCACCGGGACCCAGAGGAGGGGAAATGCTTTTCAGGCAGGATGAAGGATAGGTTCAGTTCCGAGAGGGCGGGGGGGGTACCGGGGAACATACGAAGTGATAGTTGCGTCTGCCATTCTTGTTTTGCTGCCCGGGGTGTTATGTCAGGTTTGGAAGTCAAACCTTTAAAAAAAGCGGGGTCCATCGGGTCAGGGACTGGGAGAGGGTGCTAGAAGGAGGGAAGGAAGTATACGAATTGGATTAGGGCGGGGGCGTGGGGAAATTGATAGGGGAGGGGATAAGGGAGGGGGGGGGGGTGGGTGAGACAATGGGGTGGGGTGTTGGGGGGGGGAGGAGTGGGGGGAGGATGAGAATGTGGTGGTTTTTGGGGGGGGGCCGTCACGCTAGGTCACCGGCCCCCCTGGAGTGGTGAGTTTGGTTGTAGGGATTTTTTTTGTTTGTTTTTTTGTTTGAGGATGAGATAGCTGGTGCTGCGCCCCTTCCAGGAAGGTTATCTCCATTCCTCCAGGGCGGCCTTCATGGCGAGAGCTCCCGGTCCCGCACGCTGGAATTGCATTCAAGCGGGGGTGGAGAGTGAGTTCTCTCGGGAGTGTAGAAGCAGACGGGGTGGGTTGCTAGGCCCCGAATCCTTCTCCCCAGAGCGTTTGGGAAAAAGACAGCAAGGATCTAAAGCGGAATTATAGGAAGAAGGTTAGCCTCCATGACGTAGTGGCAGAGCACGTGGTACGGGTGACGTCGGCATGGGAGCCGCGGTGATTGAAGCGGTTTTTTGTTTTAGGTACCGAAGGGTCGGATTGATGCGGAGGTGGGGGTGTCCAGGCATAAACGGTGGGTCTTGGTGCTGGTTGGGTGAGCTGTTTTGTGAGGGTGAGGACATCTTGGGAGAAACCGTTTTATGAGCTCATGTAGAAATTAGAAAACCCCAAGCAAACGTGGACTGCCTTTCTATCTGCGGGAATGGGCCACTCCGAGATGGCCGAGCTTCTGGGGGTCATAGTGATCCCTGGTGGAAATCACGAGGCCGAGAAACTGAATGGTGGTCTTCTCGAACTGGCATTCTCCGCCTTGGCGTAAAGGGCCTGGAGCCTCAACGTTTAGCACCTTACGCATATGTACCCTGTGTTTGCTTCGAGGGTCTTTTTGAGTACACGAGTATGTCGTCCCTCGGTACACAATGCGAATCGGAAGACGTCATTTATGAAGGTTAGAAGAAAGAATATGGGAGAACTCAACCACTAAGGGGTGGCCAATCCCCAGAGGGACTTTAAAGGTGGAGTATAGTTAAATTGTAGTTATGGTCAAGAGTTGACATTTTTAGTCGTTATTGGGCCACATTCAAATCAAAACATGGTCATTATACACAACACTGGTTTATCCAATAATCACTCAAATTAGCTACTAGTTGCTGCACGATAGAGGGCAAATTAGAGCATTAGGGTTACAATACATATAGTTATTTTTAAAAAAGTTTTGGTTTAAACACATCACATATCCTTGGCTGACCAGGGTCTTGCAACAGTCCAAGTATTCTACTCCAAAATTTCCGACCGCGTTTCATCCTAAAAAGGGGAAGGTCACTAAGGGATAGTTTAGTGGATGATGTTTTATCTAAAAGATCATCAAATATAATACATTATATAATGAATTGGGTCAAGTATCTGTAGTCCGTATGCGGCTAAACAAAGCTCAATTACTCTAGGTGGCTTCCATTAGCTTGTTCATTTTTTCATATACATAGCCATCCTGTTTATTTTACTGATAGTCAAATTCAGTTGAGCCCTTGAGGATCCCCTGTTAAGGCACTGGTATCAAGGGGTGGGTAGGGAGAATGGGGGAGGGACGTAAGCCGGGGGGCCAGGAAGTGCAGGTCGCGAAAACACGGTATAGACATAATTAATAATATAGTTATAAATGACTGTATTATTTGATATATTAAAAGAACGGCTTACAGTATTTCTTTAGCTCTATGTGTGCCGATATGATGATGGTCGTAGCTAGCTAGTTCCCCATAAACCACACCTGCTCAAAGGCAGAGTACCTTCCTATTATGTTTCCCACGTTTTAGGGTAGGAATCATATGTTAGGAAACACCGTCATGGGGGGAGGGAGCAATGTATTGTTGAGAAGAACCATCATTATTGGGGACGTCAAAGTAAGTATGCTATATGGGTTGTGAGTGATTCACAAGAGTGCTGATAGGGAGGAAAACAGGTAAAGGAAAGGGGAGGGGTATTCTTTGACCTAACATTTTTGAGGTCTTCCCAATAGGGAGCATGCAACTGGCTATGATGAATCTGTTAGAGTGCTCCAAGGTCATAACCGTCCTAAAAAATTGGAACAGCAAACTTATTCATTTCATTTCTCAGTTCCGCCTTGTGCACCTCAATAGAATGTAGTCTGTTGAAGCAAGCTCCTACCTTGTCCACTCTTGTCCCA
This sequence comes from Ptychadena robeensis, assembly GCA_036250615.1. Lineage (NCBI taxonomy): Eukaryota > Metazoa > Chordata > Amphibia > Anura > Ptychadenidae > Ptychadena > Ptychadena robeensis. The sequence goes on along the minus strand of CM070035.1, from coordinate 111,987,403 downwards.
GTCCGTTCCTGTGTACCACTCAGTACAACGTCTTCTGAGATTGTCCTCGGTCCAGTCTTTGTGGTTGCTGTCATAGAAGGTTTTTGTTTTGTTATATTGGTGCGTTTCCCGCATGGGAACAGGTCAATGGTTTCAGCTGTCAGGGGGCCTATTTCCGGCGCACTCAGGCGTCATTAATCACTGACTGGCTCTTGATCGTGGGCGCCAATGCGCTCATATGAGGTGGCATTTCCCGCCCTGGTCACTGCCCATCACTTCTATTGGTGCTGAGCCCACTAACGGGATGCATTCCTGGCGCGTCCGGTTGCCGTGGCAACCCGGACGCGACAGTAACCACCTCATGCTCGCCTCACCCACGGACTGCAGGGGGCGTCACCTTCCCCCGAACAGTAAGGGGTCACGCTCTCCCCCCCAGCCGCCCTTCCCATGACCTACTTGACTCAACTTTCACCATTGGGGCATTGTTCCCAATGCCACTAAGCACTACCTGTCAACAATGTGTCCCTCCCCTTACTTTCTAGCATGTATGACCTCATCGATTCCCTAATCCTACATCACTTTGTCACTTCACTTTACCACCCACCACTAACTTACACCACACTGCACCCTAACAGTCACCTCCACCCCCCACCCGACAAATCTTCCCCCCCATTCTTTTTGTTCCCCAACTGTTTGCCCTCACTTGTCCCTCTGTTAAGGGGATTTTATTCAAACATCTACTATACTTTTTTCCCCCTCACCACATACCTTGGCCTTTTTTTTTGTTTCCACTCCTTCACATTCGTGCACTCTCTTTGATATTTCATTTTCATTTTCATGCAGTGATGAATACAATGGGGGTAACCCCCATATATCATCTCCCCTGTGTAGTTCCACCGTTTCTCCCTGTCCGCCACCCGGACTACCACTTAGTCTTGCTACCCCGAACACTCTGAGAATCCCTTGTGGATCTCGGTCTAGGCGGGATGCATCCAATATGTTTTGTTTGCACATTAGATACACTATCCACATCATGTGCATTCACACATTTACATTCATCACTTTTAGTTCCGGACGTGGTGCGCTGGTTGGCGCGGGTGGGGGGGTGGATGGCGGGGGGGGGGGCGGGAGCGGTGTGACCCGGACTGCTGGGGGGGAGGTTGAGACACCCCTGCAGTCCGGGGTGAGGAGGATAGAGGTGGTTCTGTCCGTCACGGTGCCACGGCAAAAGCCGGACGTGACCAGGATGATCACGTTTATTAGTGGGCTCTAAGCCAATAGGAAGTGATTGCAGTGAAAGGGCGGAAAAGGAACTCATATGAGGCGATTGCGCTGTCCGAGGCAAGGAGCAGGCAGTGTGAATGAGACTAGATATGCGCCGGAATAGTGGACACCCCCCCCCTGACAGCTGGAAACCACTGACTGTCCCATGGAGGGAAACGAAAACCGATTATAAACAAGACAAAAACCTTCTATGACAGCAACCACAAAAGACGGAACGAGGTACACTTCTCAGAAAGTTGTACTGAGGTGGTAACCGGACAGGGACTGGGACAGAGTGGACAATGTTGTCTTTGTGCTTGCTTCAACAGGGACTACATATATTGAGGTGCAAAAGGAGGACTAGAAATGAAATGAAAGTTTGACTGTTCCAGTTTTTTTGGACGGTTATGACCGTGGCTTCAACAGATTCAATCTAGCCGGTGCTTGCTTCCTATTGGGAAGACTCAAAAAGTAGAGGTAAAGAATACCCTCCCTTTCCTTTCACCTGTTCCTCCCTATCAGCACTCTTGTGAATAACTCACACCAGATAGCATACTTACTTTTGAACCTTACCACAACATAACTGATGCGCTTCTTCTTTCTCAGCACAATACAGCTGCTCCCTCCCCCCATGACCGCGTGTTACCCTCATATAGGATACCCTCCCTAAAACGTTGGAAAAATAATAGGAGGTTAGTGCATTTCGGAGGGTGGTTTGGGGAACTAGATACGACCACTCATCCAGGTCTGCACACATAGAGCTAAGGAAAGAAAATAATGGTAAGCCGATTCTTAATATATCAAATATATCTTGGATATATATTTTGTCTATACGTGTTTTAGAGAATGACTTAATGGACCAGGATTTGTAACTACCTTTATACATTGTCCAGTGCTAACATGGGATCCTCACGTGCCAAAATGAATTGGACTTCAGTAAATAAACAGTGATGATAGTATATGAAAATATGACCCAGCTAATGGAGCCCCCCTAGAGTGTAAGAAGTAATTGAGCTTTGGTTAGCCCATACGGACTACAGATGATTGACCCATTTACCAAATCTATACTAAGTATTATTTTGATGAATTCTTTTAGATAAAAACTGATCTCACAATAAAACTCCTGAGGAAGTCCCATGTTTAGGGATGAAACGCGTCCGGAAATTTTGTGAGTAGTTAGAATAATGGGACTGTGCGACCCTGGGTCACCCAGGACTTTATGTGATTGTTATTTTAACCAAAAACTGTTTTAACTGATGTATGGTAAAACCTCCTAAGCTATAATTGCCCTTAGCGGGCAGCAACTAGTAGCTAATTTGAGGTTATGGATACCCAGTGGTGTGCTATAATGACCATGTTTTTTGATGTGCCAATAAACGACTAAAATGTCAATCTCTTGGAACCAGAACTCAATTTACTATAATCACCTTTAAAGCCCTCGGGATTGGCCACCCTAGGGGTTTGAGTTCTCCCCTTTCGATCTTCTAATTTTGAACGGATGTGGTGAAGCCGCTTAACAGTGTCCCCCTAACCCTCATTTTTTTTTGGGGAGGTCACCTTTATTGTTTATTTTTTGGAAAGGCTTGGAAGTCGCGGGACATTACAAGACGACAAGGCGTAATAAATATCAAGAATGAACGAGTTGGTCCTGAAAGCGGTTCCATGTTCGCCCCCTCTCTTTTTTTTTTTTTTTTTCCCCTGTCCCTTCTCTCCTCCCTCTTTTTTACCGGACGTACCTTTTTATCCCCTTTGCAGGCACCCTTTCTCCTTCACGAGGTTGTTGGCCCCCCCTGAGATCAATTGAGGAAAAATCCGGGCAGTGCCGCGCTGATCCGGCATGTGTGAGGTTCCGCGAGTAGGGGAGCGGGTAGTGGTTCTTTATTGTGATGGTTGGTTCAGCTGCGGTAGTCGATAATCGGCCGTAGCGATTGGTTTTGTTCTGTACGTAAGCACATCCCACCAGCTACCCCCTGAGGGGGATCCTCGGTTTCACGATGGACGAATGAAGCTCTCTTAGGCGATCTTTTTTTGTTGTCTCACCCACTTCTATTATAGGCATTTCTTCTTAGGGACGCATTGTGATTACAGTTCAGCCCCCCACCCAGGGTTTTTTTTTTCGCTGGACGTTACCAATGTGGACCATAACGGCATTTTGACTCGCACCCCACTTTAATGTGTAGCAAGGTGGAGGGACGTGTTCCCCCGCTAGGGCTACGCTGCGTCGACTGTGTATAAAACCCCAGGTTATCGGCAATAGCCCGTTTTGTTTACTTAAACACGTTCAGTAATGGTGGTACTGGGGAGGGATTCTGCACGGTAATGCGAATTTCTGACTCGGCCTCGAGGGGTGCAAAAAGGATGAGTATTGGCCTAGGGCATGGCATGGACCCCGACGAGTTAATACGAGGAGGGAAGCTGATTGAACTCTCCGTTAGCCAGTCCAATTGACGGGTTACAGTTTTTTATGGCCTCGTACTAGGCCCCCGCCCAGCATGGGGAACCCCAGGGCACACCACAAACACTCGGGGGGAGGGGACAGCGGGGTTGGTAGGATGACCGAGAACCGGATGAGTTTCGGAATGGCCGGATGAGGGTGTGATGTGATGGCGGGGCAGGAACGCGGCTCCTGGACACGGGACCGAGGGAATTAAGCAGGTTATCCATCGGCCATCTGGAGGGTAAGGGTCGGTCTTCTGGAGAAGCGACAAGTTTGTGTGCTTGGCGAACTCGGTGTTACGAAGCAAGCTAGTCAACAGGAACCGGAAGTCCACAAGTCTTTCAAATCTGGATGTCTCCCCCGGGCACCCTTGTTAGGGGAGAGGAGCAGCAGAGGTGTGAAGGGGGCTTGGTGACCTCAGAAAAACCCTGGGTTTGACTGGAGGAAAAGGTGGGGGAGGGGGGGGGGATGATTGTAGTGGGAGGGGGTGGCGGGGGACGGGGGGGGGCGGGGGGAGGGGTGCGGGGGGCGTGGGGGTGGGGGGGGTGGGGGGGGGCAGGGGGGGGGGGGCGTGGGAAAAACAAAAAACAAAAAGAGCGAGAGATGGGGGGGGGGGGGGGTAGGTGGGGGGGGGTGGTCAAGCGAAAAAAAAAAAACAAAGTACAAAAATGAGAAGAGCAACAACAATAGAAGAAGAAAATAGAAAAAAAAAACAATGAAGAGCAATAAAAAAAACAAAAAAATCGAAAAATGAATACAATAAAAAGAAGAAGAAAAAAAATTAACAAAAAAAAAAATAATCACCAAAAAATAACAGTAAAAATAAGAAAAAAACAGAAGAGGAAGAATCAAATAAAAAAGTAAAGAAAATTGAAGAGAAGAAACAAAGAAAAAAATATACAAATAAACAACAAAAAAAAAATAAACAAAAAAAAACAAAAAAAACACAACAAAAAAAGCAAAAACAAAAAACACAAAACAACACATATATATGACCCAAAACGAGCGCGGGGCGTGAGGGTTCTACTGCCGTTCTACCCGATCCACTCCGCACAAATTGCCGCTCAACTCGCTTCAGCATCACCTATTCTTCCCCTTCTTCTCACAGCCTTGATTCGGCCCGCGGCCCGATCTCGCCCTCATTTTTATCCCCCTTCACCCCACCCAAATCTCTCCAACAATGTTCCCAACCTTCTCTGCCTTGGCTCCACCATCTTTGACTTACCCCTTGTCTCAGCAGTTAAACTAGTAGTTATCTACCCACACTCCTATACTTAGCCGACCCCCATCTCTCCTCGTCTTTCGGTCACGCCTCTTCTCCTCGTACGCAATTTTCATCTCGCGAAGTCTCTTGCGTTTCATCTCACTTCATCATCCGTGCCTCACTGTCGGTTCCCCGCAGACAAAATAAAAGAGAAAACAAAAAACATGACTAAACAAACTAAACCACACCAAATATAACAAAATAAAAATAGACACATCGACTAAAAGGGGCTGGCGGGAGGGACACGTGTCGCCCAACAACTCGGGCGATGGGGGGGGCCCAAGTTGGCGGGTTCCATCCATCTTACCCCGCACAGTGGGGGACTCTCTAGGATGGGGGGGCCCTAAACTTAACGGGGGGTGGGCCCTCAGCCTAATTGCCCCGCCGGGGGACTGGGGGAGGAGATCCCTGCCGCAGTACCCCGGCGCCCCACCCGATAGGGCGGCCACCCTACCTCCATTGTACACAGCTGGGGGCTGAGACTTTTAGCCATCATCGCTCGGGACTGCATTCTCTAGTCCTACCTCCTGGTCACTCAGGAACACCCCCAATTGTCCTCCCGCACTTCCTCTCTTCCGGGGCCCCCCTCCCGGCAGGCGGGCCCCACTTTAAATCCGCCGCTGGGGGGGGGTGGGTACCGTCTTCTACCAATTCACCTCAGGTCTGGTGCGTTCCCGGTGGGGGCCAGGGGGGGGAGGGCCGTGGGGGGGGGGGCCCATAGGTTGTGGGTGGGGAGGGGACCCCCTCCACCCCCCTTGATCTCACTTTCGCAAGGACTCTTATTTCAGGGAAGAGGGGGGGGTGCCCTCTCTCGGGGTTCCCCTCGGGGGGGCTGCGGGGGGGGCGTACATCCCCCCATTCACCGGGGGGGGGGGGTGCACACCTCGGAGTGTAGGGGGGGGGGGAGGGGATCCCACTGGGGGGTCTTGAACAGAATAAGCAAATGAGACGGGGGGAGAGCTCTTTAGCGCATCTTCATTTTGACATACTTGCGGTTCCCCTCCTTCCCTGGTCTTGGCGGGTCCCCCCTTGGCGGGGGGGGATAGTCAAAGCTCGGGGGGGCGAGGCCTCTTCTTGGGGTGGGGGGGGGGGGGGGGGGTGGGGGGGGGGGGGGACGGGGGGGGGGGGGGGGGGGGGGGGGTTGGGGGGCGGGGCCCCCCTCACACCCCTCTCCCCCACGGACAGGACAAGAACGGAGTAGATGGACGGCGCTGTGAACCACAGTAGAGGCAGAGGTTGCCTGGAATCTCCTCTCTCTCTTCTCCGGGTTAACGATGGGAGAGTTTGCCCCGAATCTGCATAGGCTCTGGGGAGGCCTCTGGATGGCAGGCGGGGTGCTGGTGATTGTAAGGGAGCAGAACGGAGAGTCTCCACGAGGTGTGTGGTAGAACCCAACCGTTCTGCGCGGCGTTCCCGGAGGCGCCGATCTATATCGATGGTAGATCCATCAGTTCTCTGCCAGAGTCTTTGGGATCCCCAGCGGGCTAGCTCGTCTTTCAGGGCCTCAGAAGACCACTGAATGACTGCGGATGGGAGGAGTCATTCCAGTCGAGTTCCGAGGAGAGCGATGGGAAAATCGGCCACATACTCCTCTACTGGACGACGGGATTGGCGAAGGCCGCGGATTAGCTGCGTCGGCGGTCCTCAGTCCTTCAGGGGTGTGTAGATCTGACCCAGTCTCTGAAAGAGGCCCTCGACAGTGTTAAGAGCTGGGTCATGCTGTTGTGTTCAGTTTAATCGCCAGCGTTGGGGTTTTCGCCCTGGAGGGTGGAAATAACGGTACGACCTTTACACGTTCTTCGGAGAAAGTCCGGGGGTAAAAGAGAAAAGTGGAGGAGACAAGCGTTGGTGGAAGTGTCGAACTCAGACCTGTCTCCGAGAACCTCGTGGGGTGAGGGAGCCCTGGCTCGGTAGTAGCAGGGCGGCGGCTGCGGCGACTGGAGGTGGTGTGCCTGGATCTGAGCCATCCGTATCTGCTGTACGGAGTGGTGAGGTCACGGACTGTTTGCAAAGGTCGTTGAGGAAGTCTTGCCGGGGACGGACATGGCTGGATGTTCTGTTATGTCTCTGCCGAGATCCTGGGTTTGCGCTGGGGTACCAGGAGCAGGGAATTCTATGCCACCCAAAGGGTTTCTCAAGAGCCCCCCTAGCGGGGAGAGGCAGGGATCCCTTGAGGAGACCTGTGTGTTTTCCCGCACTCGGGGTGCAGGTCCTGCTTCCTGGTGAACCCCCCCAGGAAGGTGCAGACTGAGGCCCGTGGTAATGTCCCTTTAAGGGGGAAGGCGATAGCGTGGTCTTAGACGTAGCGTGGGTCGAGGCTGGGGTGTCTAGGATAAACCGTGTGATGAAACAGGCAAAGGGTCGAGGCAGGCGGCAGACGAGACGTAGTCTAGTAACAAGCGAGGGTCGAGGCAGGCGGCAGCGACGATAAGAAGAGTCTGGTACACGCGGTGGAGGGTCAGGGAGCCAGAGGACAAACGTTACAGTCGGGTGACGGAGCAGGGTCAAATTACCGGGTAGTCAAACGGTAAAGAGCAAGCTCTGGCATTACAATACACATGATAGTGTAACAATTCCAGCACAGGCATTGAGAGGACTAGCGTCTTTTATAGGAAGTGCTATCCCAGTCCTCCCAGGAGGGGGGAGGGACCATGACCTGGGGCCACTTCCACTGCAGTCCACTAGAATTCCGGCAAGGCTACGGTGCGCGCGCATGCGCACAGCGTCGTACGGGTGCAGTTCGCAAGGCCTGGCGGGCCGGATTTGGCCCGCGGGCCTTGTGTTTGACATGTCTGCATTAAAGCTTCTAAGAGTTATGATGATCAAATCACAAGAAGATCTGATCTAAAGTAATTTTCAGAAATTAAATCGGATATAAAGGCTCCTCAGCTATTTCGGATCTGAAAGCTGACATTAGAGCTATATCCTCTTGAGTTAACAAAATCGAGGTGCGCCAAACTCAGCAAGAACTAGAGATAAACAACCTAAATGAAAGGATGGAGGAATATGATCTTCATAACATACAATATAGAAAGAAGGGTTGATGGACGGAGAGACTAGAGGTCCCAGTCTATCCATCCATCAGATTTTTTCCTTACCGAGGTAAGGACAAGGGGACTTTCTTAAGGCCACCCTACTTAAACACATTACCCCATGTCGGGATTTTTAATAAGATAATGATAATAATATTTATCTAGTAACAAATGATCAAAACATGGTCAAAATAGCAAATTTTTTTTTACAAAAAATAGGTCAACGAAGGGTTAAACTCTAGTTGTGAAGTCCATAAGTAAAAATGTAGTCTTTTATTTTCCACACAATAAAACCAAGTGTCGAGAATTCCTCTGGACTAGGATAAAAACAAATAATATCCAATTCATCTGTTAGGTTTACATTTTGTCCCATCAACCTCGGTGAATAGTATGTGAGAGGTGAGGAGAGTCAAAAAGCACAAAATTTCAAAACAAGTAGTAAAAGATGTATCATATGTAGTATGTGAAAAAAATTGGAAGTTGAAAGTGAAGTGCTCCAAAATAGTGATAAACAGTCAAAATTATATGATGTCCATTATAAAATAAAGTAAATTAATTTATATAAGTGTCCAGAAGGTGATTGAACGTGAGGTGTGAAAATAACAGATGCTGATGAGGAGTAGTGATAGGAGTGAATAAATGTAGATAGTGGTGAGAAGTAAATAGTGTATATCTACCTTTATGGTAGATGGATAATCCTTAATAGGTGTACAGATCAAAATAAAAGAAATGTGAGCAATTAATTTGATACTCATGGTAAAAGCATATGACATGGATTAGGCAGGTCACAAGACTAATGAATAGAGTTTATAGGTATAAGGTGGCCTAAAACAAGGCTAACATTGGGAGCCAGAGGTGTAAAGTTAGAGAATAGCGACCTACCAAGTCAGGTTTAGTCGGTAAAGGAAGGTAGTTAGTTTAAGCGCATCTCCTCTGGTGTCCTCCAGTGCATGCTATTCCTGCATGCTATTCTCAGCAAGGGGCACCGGGCCCCAAAAAAAAATTGCCGCATCTAATCAGAAGGGATTGACACTACATATGGTGCAGGTGGAGTATGAATAAATATTGTGTATAATTCACAACGGATATGTAATAATTATTAATAAATAAATAAGAGAAATTTTAGACCACTAGAACATGTTATAAATATCGTAGGACTGTAAATTCAGTCACTCCAGTTACTATACTTGTAATACAGGGGGGCTATATCTCCGGATATAGTAACCATATTGTCCAAACTAAAATTTGTCTCCCTGAACACTAAAAGGCTTAATGTCCCTGAGAAAAGGTCGCAGGTCATGCAGCTTGTTCAAAAACACAGATCACTCTTGCTAACATCTACTGCCTGAATAGGAACCAACAAAGATTTTTCTCTAAAATCATAAATATATTGTTGGAATTTTCCTCAGGCATGTGTATACTAGGGGGAGATTTCAATGTACTTCTTTCCCCTGCTGTAGACTCCTCCAATGGTACATCACTGACTTATGCTGCCCCTTAGGAACAGTAAGTCTAAGCTGCAAACATAAACACTACATGATATCTGGAGATACCTTTACCAACCTACTAAGGACTTTACTTTCTACTCCCCTCCGCAAAAAAACATACGAGAATTGATTATTTTTTCATCTCCCAAAAAGACCTCCTTAGTCATGGAGGCTTGGATCTCTCCTATCACTATATCAGATCACACCCCGATACGGTTCTCTGTTAGTCTCAGATCGGAACCTCCCTCAAAGAAGGTTTGGAGACTAGACACCTCCCTACTGGGAGACCCTGAGATCCTCCAATCTCTTACGAAAGATCTAACAGATTATTTTGATAGAAATCTTATGCCGGATCAGTCCCCGCTCAATATTTGGGAGGCACACAAATGTGTGATGAGAGGTATTCTATTGGCTCATGCCTCCCGCAAGAAAAAAAGAATACCAAGCCCGCATTAATCAGCTACTATCTAAAATATCCGAACTGGAGAGGGCCCATAAGGCGTCTTTAGCGGAATCCACATTACATGACCTAATGAACCTGAGGCAACAGCTGACGGAAATATTGAATGCCTGGTCCAAAAAAGCATACATTTTATTCCAAAAGCTTTTTTATGAACAGGGAAATAAAAGTGGCAAGTTTCTGGCAAGGGCCCTTAATACTAAGAGAGCATTGAGGTCTATAGAACAAATTTCTGACGCCCATGGGAAAAAAAACATAGCTAAACAATTTGCCATCTATTATAAAGATCTCTACAATCTACCCAATACTCAGAGACATGATAAAACTGAAAAGATCAAAACATTTTTGCAGAAATACTCCTTAACTAGAACTCCCCATCAGTGAGACTGAGTTTCGTGATGCTCTCAAATCCCTCAGACCAGGCAAAGCACCAGGACCTGATGGCTTCCCAGCCCAATACTCCAAAACCTTTGTTGATATTCTAGCCCCATATTTTTTAAGAAACTACAATAACATTCATTTGGCAGATGTTTTTAGAACAGCGGTAATGGAAGCACACATTAGGGTCATACCGAAAGATGGGAAGGATCCTTCCCTTTGCAGCAACTACAGACCCATCTCGCTTTTGAATGTGGACCTAAAAATATACTCAAAGATATTGGCTGCTAGACTGAGCCACTTGTTACCATCTAAAATACTCAAAGATCAAAAGGGATTATCCCTGGACAGGAAGCCTTACACATTCTCCAATGGGCGGCTACCAACAAAACAGACAACTTTTTCCTATCAACTGAAGCATTTGACTATATGTTAGCTGTATTGGAAAATGTGGGCATTAACCTTCCTAGCGTTTCTGATGGCAGTACCTCGTCCTGCACTTGCTAATGCACTAT